>CP084620.1:2400000-3000000 GCA_025917655.1 Chlorella sorokiniana
GCCGGGCGGGGGGCTCTCAGCAATGGAAAGGGCACCTGAATGTCCTGCAGGCGGCAGCAGCCACGCAGGCACATCCTCCCACCCAACCGCAAACCCCACACGTTTCCCCTACCTGCGAAGAGCGCCGCTCATACGTGGCCAGCATCACCTCGGTAAGGAAGGCGGCGTCCTCGGCCAGGGGGTCGTCCTCAGCCACCAGCCTGGCGGGGGCGGGGGCGCACGGGAGTGAGGAGCAGCACAGGCAGGTGCACAAGTAGCAAAGACACAGCCGGCATGGCTGGCGTCCCCCCCCCACAACATTTGCCCTGTAAGTTACCCAGAGACATCCCCCCCCACACCCACACCCACACCCACACACCTGAGCTGGCGTGTGACCAGGAAGCGCAGCTCCTCGGGGTCAGTGCTGACAGCTCCTTGCGCAGCACATCGCGCTTCTCCACTGCACGGCAGCAGGCCGGGGCCAGTTGGTGGATGTGCGAGCACGTGTGTGGTTCAGCAAGCGAACAGCGGCTCTGCGTGAAAGCAGATGCGTCCGCATGGCAGCCGCCCCATCACAGCCGCCCCCAGCAAGACAACACGGCAGCGCCCACCTGTGCCGCAGTTGGCCAGCGCCAGCTCCCGCAGCTTGGGCACGTGCTTGAAGAAGAGGCGCTGCAGCTGCTGCACGCGCTCGTAGTGCGCCGCCGTCACCTCCTCCTCGCCCAGCGACTCCCCGTGTGGTCGTCGATGGGGAAGGAGAGGTAGAAGCGCAGCAGGTCGACCAGCTGCGGTGGGGGGACAACCGCATAGGGGGCAGCGATGGGCGGCACGCGCGCTGCCCAGCCACTCAACATTGCGCTGGCGGCAGCAGGCAGGACGGAACGGGGTGCCGGCTGTGGAAGCACCCTATACGGGCAGGCGAGCGAATGCGGCCCCTGCCGTGGGGTGGGAGCCAGCTGCGCTGCCTTGCTGCTGCCGAGCGCCCCACCTGCACGAAGAGCTTGCCGTCTGGGTGGGAGTAGAGGCGGGACATGTAGCACTTGACCAGGATGGCTCGGTCCTCCAGCAGGGCGTGCACAAAGCGGCGCGTGGGCAGCTGCACTTGTGTGTGAGGGGGAGGCAGCGGGGAGTGAGCCAAGGCCCGTGCCAGGGTTCAGTAAAAGGGGATGACAGACGGGGCAGCGGGGCGGCCAGCTGCCAGGCCACGAAGCCTGCAGGGCTCCAACCGCTGCCGCAGCCGCGCAGGTGTTGAGCGCTCCAGGCACTGCCGTCCCCACCCACACCCCCTTGGGCCTGGGTCCTGGCGGAGCCTTGCGCCCACCTGGGTCAGCAGGTCTGTAAGGAACTCCACAAAGCGCTCGCAGTACAGCACGGCCTGGCGGCGGGGGCTGGCTGCACCGCCTGCGCCGCCCGCGTCACCCGCCGCGCCGTCCTGCTCCATGGGCGCCGCTCCGCCGTTTTCCCCGTGTTCGGCGGGCACCGCGTCCGCCAGCACGGCCAGGAAGTCGGAGAGGAGGGCGGGGACGAAGGTGGCCTCGGGCGGCTCTGCACGGGGACGTGCCCCTCCTGCGCCGCCGCCTTGGCCTCCTTCTTGGCAAGGTGGCGCCAGTGCTTGGCCAGCTGCGGCTGCGCGTGCAGCTCCAGCTGCAGGCGGCCGCGGCTCAGCGCGTGCCACAGCGGCAGGCTGACCAGCCGCAGCACCTGCGCACGCACCGCCTCGTTCTCCAGAGACTGCGGGGCGGATGTGTGCAGGAGGGCAGATCAGCTGGATGCATGCAAGCCGCATGCCCAAGCCGGGTTGCATGGACAGCTCACTGGAAAGTCGCCCAACCCTGCCGCAGCATTGTCGCAGGCACAGCCGAGAAGGCTTGCAAACGGTGCGCTGCTGCCAACACCCTCGCCCCCTGTGAGCACCTGGAAGGCATTGATGGTGAAGAGCAGGTAGGACACGCGCTCGTGCATGCGCATGCGCTCCCCGGCCTCCGCCTGCAGCGCCAGCACGCGCTGGAAGAAGGCGGGGAAGGCCTCCTGCAGGGGACCAGGGGTGGATGGGGCCAGCTCAGCAGCCGCGCCTGGCCTGCTTGCCACGCAGCAAGGGGCTAGGAGCCGCAGGAGTTTGAAATGGCCGCAACCCGCTCCCCCGACGGCTCCTTGAGCCTTCGCCACCGGCCGCACTCCGCAGCCGCCTGCCTCCCCCAGCGCACCTGGTTGTGCTGCTGGAAGCAGGCCCAGCCCGGCACCTGCTCCCTGAACTTCTGGTTCACCAGGGCCACCATGCTCATGAGGTGCTCGTAGGCCGCGGGCCCCGCCGCCCCCTCCGCGTAGTGCGGCCACAGGTAGTTCTCCAGGTACTGGCTCAGCTCCAGCACCTGCACGCGGCGCTGCGGGGCGGCCGCTCGCCGCCGCCACCCAGCTCCTCGCGGTACAGGCGGGACACCAGGTCCGCGCTGTACGCCGCCCGCTCCTCCCCGCCCAGTTCTCCGCCGCCAGCTGCGTCACGCGGTCCGCGCTGATGTCGGTCATGGTGAGCGCACCGGCCGCCGGGCGCTGCTGCGGGCCGCGGCCGCGGCCGCGCCCGCCCGGCCGCCATGACGCCCGGTGCCGCGTCCGGCGCGGCCACCCTGCTTGGCACCACGCCCGCCCTGCTTGGCGCTGCGTGGCCGCTTCTTTGTGGCAGCCCGGCGGCGGCCTCCTCGCCGTCTGCTGCCGAGGCTGCTGCGCCGCCAGCTTGACCCTCGGCTGCAGCGGCACTGCCATCGGCGGCGGAGCCATCCACCTCCATTGCTTCCTGCTGCTGCGCCGACCTGCGCCTGAGTACTGGGCTGGTGCTGGTGCTGCTGCTCTGCCTGCTCCTGCGCCTCGGCTGCTGGGGCTGGGTCTGCGCCTACCGCCTGCTGCGCCGCCGCTGCCGGCTCAGGCGCTGCCTCCGGCTCGGCCTCCTCAACAGCCTCCTCAGCGCTGCCAGCTTGTGCTGCTTGGCGCGCTGTTTCCATCTCTTCCGGTGTACCCTGCACCACAAAAGCAGCTTGAGTGAGATGATGTGCACAACACACGGACACTCAGTGCACCATGCCCATCGCTGCCCACTAGGGCCACATACTTCGTGCTCCTTGATGTATGCCTCCAGGCGCTCTGCCAGCTCTGCCTTCTTGCCCCCAACGGGCTGCCCTCGCTTCTTCAGCTCATCCTTGAGCTTGGCCACGGTGAGGTCTGCAACCCACTCCGTGCCAGGCATAGCGACGCCTGCCGCCGCCGTTGGGTCGAAGGCACCCCTAGCTGAGCGTGGCGCAGACTGCTGATCGCTGCTGGCTCCTTTCACGCGCTCGGCTGTCAGCAAACGCTGCCTCTGCGGGGGAAAAGGCGCAAGTGGGAGCAGCGCTCAGGCAGGTGTGATGGCCGCCGAAAACACTGCTGAACAACGACAGCATCATTGATTGCTTATAAATACACGCCGCAGCCCCGTCGAGCAGGCGCAGACGACGCAACAAATATGATCGCCACCGCAAGCAACTGCAGCACGTCCACAGTGCCAAATCCCGCACCTTAGTTCGCTCAAAGCCTGATGAAACAGACCCACCGTTGCACAACACAAAGGCTCCGGGCCATGCACTCTTAAGCCAGCATGTGGCGGCCCTATTAGCACGGCAGAGCTAAGCAAGCAGTGCCAAGCCGTGCAGGAAATATAGAGAGTGTGTTGTGCAGCCTTTGTACCGTCTGGCGCGCGCTGACGACCGACACCGTGAAGGCGAACACTCTATAATGCGTGAATTTTAAGCTCCACAACAATTGCTGGATCGAAAATCGGGACAGGCATTGCCCACAAGCTCTGCCGTGAAACTGTGCAGGCCTTGACGGCTCTGGCTGCCGGCGCAGTCCCCTGAACTTAGTTACTGGGTTGCACAGACGGCAGTTTCCTGCCGCAGATGCAGCAAGCGCCTTCTCCTGTGATATACCCGGTCTTCAGGGCCAATACTCGTGCCTGTTTACTGGCGCCTGCTGACGTGACAGCCAAGGTGGGCGGCGATGACGTGGCGGGAGGAAATTTCTCATGAAAGGCTGTTCCCAGAGCATTGATTCGGGCTTTGTGCTGAGCGCTTGTGTCTCCGAAATCTTTCGACGTATTGAAACGCTCCCTCTTGCTGCGATGGCCGCCGCCCTTTTTGTTACGGCCCACCCAGACGACGAAAGCATGTTCTTTGCGCCCACCATATTGTCGCTGGTGCAAAGAGGTCAGCAGGTCGCGCTGATCTGCTTGTCAACAGGTATGTGCTGGGGTTTGCCACCTGCCGGCCAAGGGACCGACCGAGCGGGCAGTTGAACTGTGCCAAACGTTTGCTTGCCGTTTGGAGGGGATGAGATTGTTAATTGCAAAGAGTGATGGTCTGTAGGCAATGCAGATGGCCTCGGCAAGCTGCGAGCACAAGAACTGCGGCATTCCTGCAGCTTGCTAGGGGTGAGCACACAGTGGGGGCTACAGGCCACAGCCGCTGCTGGGCATCCATTTACAGTGCTGAAAGGAGAGCTGCAGGTTTCCAACGACCAAATCGTTTTGGTGGACGATCCCAGGCTTCAGGACGGCATGCAGCAGCGGTGGCCAGCCTCGGTGGTGGCAGAACATGTGGCGGCGGCCGTGCAGCGCTTCCAGCCAAAGCAGGTGCAGAAAGAGGAAGGATGGCACCCCTGCAAGAGGCAAGAGGCCGAGCATGATTGACCCGGGTTTGATGGCTGGGCGCTGCAGGTGTACACTTTCGATGCGGGTGGCGTATCAGGCCATCCAAACCACCTAGCAGCGCACATGGGCGTCCTGCATTGGTGGGCTGCCGAGCCCAGCAGCAGCAGCTGGAGCAGCATGCCCGAGGTATGGCAGCTGGAGACGGTGGCGCTGCCACGGAAGTACCTGTCACTGCTGGAGGCGCCGCTGTCCTGGCTTGCAGTGGCGCTGCGGCAGAGGCTTCGCCGTCCCCGGGCAGACTGGTGCTTTGCAGGCGGCCTCTGCGTGCATGGCGCGCATTGCTTGCTCACCGCAGCCAGATGGTATGGTGAGCAGGGCAGGTAGGGTGGTACGTATCTGAATGCAGGCAACTGATTGCGTCAGTGTTAGCGCCCTGATCTCTCACGCTCTCCTTTGTGCCCCCACGCAGGTACCGGCGAGTTTGGATGCTCCTGTCGCGTTATATGTATGTGAATACGCTTGTAAAGCACGTCTGAAAGCAAAGGATCCTTTCCTGAGTTTGAGCAGGCTGCCCCTGACTCATGCATGGCAACGTCAGCCCTGCCGTTTCATTTTTTTCCTTGCCCGCCCAGGTGCCATGCATCCTTTTCAAGCTGTGCAGCCCTTATGCTAGGCGCTTGCGTCAGTCTCATTGACTCAATCAAGTCCCTGCCCGGCCAGCAACAGCAAGTGCATGGTGGTGGCGGCAGAACCTCCTTGCAAGCCCTCGTCTCCTTGGTCCCCGTTACCCTGCACTATGAACTGCACTGGCTGTTGCGTGCAAGATGCATTCATTCGAGTTCAACCGCGCGCAGACTGGGCATGTTCCATCTTGTTGACTCAAGCGGGCGGGCTTGCGGGCCCTACGACTGATCTAAGCACATGTGTTTTGCAAATAATATACGCAGGACGGCGGCCCCAATCTATCGTTGACCGCCGAGAACAGTGCCAGCAACTCCTGGCGGGGCACCCCCTGCCACACCTCCGACGCGGGGTAGACATCGGGCCTGTCCTCGCCAAAGGGCTTGTATTGTTACAAAGAACCATTACAGCATGTCCGACCCGGAAGCACAGGCTCAAGAGGGAGAACATGGCGCCCTCGAGCTGGTGGACGTGTGTGTGTATCCAGCAGGCGGGCCTGAGCCGGTTGAAGAGGTGGAGCTGGCATGGAGTGACCTCACGGTTACCTCGACAAGGCAAGTGTGCCTGGTCCTGGGGTTGGGCGGGGCACACGTGCCCCTGCCGCCGCCCGCCGCCGCCCGGCCCCCGCCGCCGCCACATCAAATGCGCACACGCTCATTCGTGCAGGAATAAGGCGAAGCTTCTTGACAACCTCACCGGGCGTGTTGGACCTGGGTTCACAGCCATAATGGGTGAGCAAGGCGTTGCAGCTGGAGCGTCTCACGGTGGCGATGCGGGCAATCCATCCAGCACTCGACTCACCTGTACCCTTTGCATGCTGCAGGGCCCAGCGGCGCAGGTAAAAGCACGTTGCTCAATGTGCTTGCCTGTCGCATGGACAAGGGGGCGACCCTGGAGGGCAAAGTGCGCCTCAACGGCCAGACGTACGAGCTGGCGCACCTCAAGCGCATTGTGAGTTCGTCCGCTCCTGCTCCTCCCTCTGTCACGGTTTGATGTGCTTCAACCTCTGTTGCTTGTTGGACGGCATGCTGCCCCTGCAAACCTGCCGTGCTGCCGCGCATGCAGGCGGGGTATGTGATGCAGGACGACCTGCTCAACGGCCACCACACGGTGGAGGAGACGCTCTTGTATGCGGCCAGGGTGAGCTGAAGTGGTGAAGAACATGCGCGAGCATGGGGCGAGTGGGAGATTTGGGGCAACCTTGAGACTGAAACTGGACATCGGGGCATACGCCGCTCCATGGGGTGTCCGTCTAGCTGATGCCACTGCGCTCCTTGCCTTGCAGCTGCGCCTGCCGCCCAGCATGGCCTTGGATGAGCGCGTGGAGCGTGTGGAGGAGGTGATTGCGGCCACCAGGCTGCAGCGCTGCCGGTGAGGCTGCGCATGGCTAGCTGCAGACTGGCTTGGTGGTGTTGCCCGGCCTGCTTCTCAGCCCAGGCGGCTACCAGTTGGACATGGGCAGCGCTGACGGGGTGGCTGCTCCCCCTTGCAGGCACACGTTGGTGGGCAACCCTCTGCGCAAGGGCATCAGCGGCGGCGAGCGCAAGCGGCTGTGCGTGGCACTGGAACTGCTCACCCGCCCACGCCTCCTGTTCCTGGATGAGCCCACCTCGGGGCTGGACAGCAGTGAGAGCAGCCGGGGCAGGGCAGGGCGGGGCGCGCGGGCAGCTCGTGCATGCACTGGAAGTGGAGAGGTGTTGTGGCCGCATGGCAGGCCTGCCTGCCTTCCTGGCTGTGCAAGCACTTGCTCGCCGTCCTGCTCAAGCCTTTCCCCCACCGTTTGGCCCCCACTTCCTGCAGCCACTGCTCTGAGCCTGTGCACGCTGCTGCGGGAGCTGGCGGAGACGCGGCGATGCACAATTCTCACCACCATTCACCAGCCAAGCGCCAAGATTTTCTCGCTCTTCCACAAGCTCTTCCTGCTGCAGGCATGTGCCGCCGCAAAGCCAGCCAAGCGCTGGGGCTGACTCCTTGCTGCACCCGCCTCATCTGCCCGGCGAGCGCAACACACACTCATGTGCTGCCTCAAACAGGCTACTTTCCTGCCCTGACAATGCCGCAGAGCGGCACCATCGTGTATCAGGGCGACACGTCCGCGGCGGTCGCCGTGTTCGCGCGCCACGGCTACCCCTGCCCCCGCTCACCAACCCCGCCGACCATCTGATGGACGTCATCACGCCACACGTCCACGCCGACGCACGCGGCCCTCCCCAGGCGCCCCTGGACTGCAAGCTGCAGGAGCCGCCGGTCATCGAGTGCGACTGCAGGGGGAGGGGGAAGGGCTCGCGGGCAGGGCGTGCACAGGGACAACGGATGCAGGCTCGGCTTTCAACACAACAGTGTGGCTGCTGCAGCGCCCGACTCTGCCGCTCACCCGTCCCTCCCTGCAGCCTGCCCGACGACGCCAGCCAGCTGGCGCTGGACAACCGGGATCGCATGCCGTGGAGGCGCCAGTACAGCATTCTGCTGCAGTGAGTGCGGCTTCGAGGGCCCTGCGTGGTCCGGTTGAGTGGGGTTTGTGGTCGGCCTAACGAGGTTGTGCACCCACCTCTCATCCCTGGCCTGCCCAAACCTCGGCAGGCGCTGCCTCAAGGAGCAGCAGCGGCGGTGGCGCACGACGCTGGTGCAGCTGCTCCAAAGCCTGGCCATGGCGGCGCTCATCGGCGGCGTGTTCTTCCAGATTGGCACCACTCAGGCCTCCACCGCCAAGCGCCTGCCCGTCCTCTTCTTCTGCTGCATCAACCAGGTGCGGCGGCGGCTGCGACCGTTAAGGAGGGACAGAGCAGGCTGCCCTCAGCGCTAGTGGCAGCCGCGCTTCCATGCAAGCATGCATGATGCACCGCCCGAGCGCCCCCTCCTGGCAGGGTATCTTCGGCGCCATGGCCACCGTGAACAGCTTCCCTGCGGAGCGCGTGCTGACGTTGCGGGAGCGGGCGGCGGGCATGTACTTTGCCTCCGCCTACTTCCTGGCCAAGACGACCGCGGAGAGCGCGGTCTACGTACTGGCCCCCACCCTCTTTTCCTGCATCGTCTACTGGATGGTGGGCCTGCAGCCCGTCGCCTCCAAGTTTGTCGTCTTCGCCTGCTTCATGGTGCTGTGCCAGCTGGCCGCCGTCAGCCTGGCGCAGGCAGTCAGCGCCGTGTGCCGCGACGTCGACACCTCGGGTGCGTACAGGCCCCTGCATGCTGCGTTTGCTCTTCACGCAGCATCTGGCCTTGCCTTGCGACGGGCCCAAGGGCTTCACAAAGGTCTGTGCCTGGTTGGGCGCCGACTGACCGCTTGCCACCCCTCCACCGCGCGCAGTGGTGGTGCTGCCCATGTTCCTGGAGGTCACCCGCCTCTTTGGTGGCTTCTTCCTGGCACCCGCCCTGCAAAAGCAGTGGATGGTTGTCCTGGACTACGTCAGGTGAACCGCAGGAGCTGTTCTACACGCAGCGGTTCCTGGCCTGCACCTGCTTCCCCACTCCCCTCACTGGCCCCCTGTGCCCCTGGCCCTTGCCCCCTCTGCAGCTACATCCGCTACAGCTACCTGGGGGTGGCCATGAACGAGCTGCAGGGCCTGGAGCTGACCTGCACCTCGGCCGAGCTTGCGTGAGTGGCAGCATGCATGCGAGGCAGACCGTGCTTGAGGCGGGGGTGGGCATGTCTGGGCCATTCGAGCATGTCCACGCGAGCCTGCAGTGGCAGCCTGCTGCCTCTGCCGCGGCATCCGCTGCCCACCCACCCTTTCTCCCGCTCATGCTGCTGATGGCCTGCAGGAGCAGCCCAGGTGGCGTGTGTCCCGTCACGTCTGGGGAGCAGACCATTGACAGGCTGGGGCTGGGCGAGCTCAGCATCGCCGCCAATGCAGCCGTGCTGCTGGCCTTCATTGTCGTCTGCCGCGTGGTCGCTTACCTGGGGATACGCTTCCTCAAGTGGTGACCCTGCCCAACCATCAACCTGAAGTTTACCCTGTACCTGCCGACACACGAGGCACACTTTTGCCGCTCAACACCCCCAACTGTGCCCTCTCACAAGGGCAAACAGACTGCCTTAGCGCTCTTTCATTCAGCCAGTCGTTCATCCATGCCCTCATATATTGCTTGCTTTCCCCTGCCCTGCTGCCTGCTTCACGCCTATAAGCCAAGGGCTCTCGCTTTACACAATTGGTTGTCGCTGTCAAAAACGTTCCAGCACTGGACCATTCTCAAAAGGCCCGTCAAATGGGCGGGCGATAGGGCTGGTGCCACGAGCTGCGTGCCTTGGCAGGGTCGGGCGCGTCGTGCCGGGCGCCTTGGCGAGGGTGCTGTGGGGGAACATGCGGGGATAGCGGCGCCACGTGACTTTGGGTGTGAATGGGTGCAGAGCCATGCTTTGCCTGCCCAGCACCCCAGCACCCTTTTGAGTCACACCTGATCACGGTGGTCGTGGTGCTGACCGGTCACAGGCCTGCCCCTGCGGCAGCCAGAGCAGGCCAGCAGACAAGTGAGAGCCGGCACAGGAGTCGAGCAGCGTAACGTGTGCGAGGGGGATGGTGGGCAGGGCTGCTCGAGCGTGTGGGTGGGCCTTCACCTGCTGGCGTGGTGGGCTCAACGTGGCGCGGTGGTGGGCCGTGCGCGGCCCAGCGACCTCTACCTGTGGTGCAGGCCCTCGCCGGGCCCCTTGCCATGCACCGGCTCCTTGAGCCCCGGCAGCAGCGCCTCGGCCACCAGCTCCGCCACGCGCTGGCTGGACATGGGGTTCTGGCCGGTCACCAGCTGCCCGCTGGCCACGGCAAAGGGGGTCCAGTCGGGGCCGCGCACGTACTCGCCGCCCAGCTCCTTGATGCGGTCCTCCAGCAGGAAGGGCACGGCCTGGGGGCACATGTGTTGTGTGGGGGGTGCATGTGTCAGTGTAGAACGGGGGGGGCAGGCACCGAGTTCAGCCACGAGGAGATAGGCAGGCACGCGGCAGGCAGGCTGGCGTGTGCATGGCAAGGGCAAGGTGCAGAACGATGACGGTGCACCGGGCGCCGCTCGGAGGCTCACCTTGTCCTTGCCCACCGCAACCTCCTCGGTGTTGCTGAACCCAGCCACCTGCGCGGGGAAGTGGACAGTGCATCCAGCGCAAGCGTCGAGCACTGGAGCAGCCAGCACGCTGCTGTCCGCTGCCTGAACCTCCGTCAGCAGCAAGCTCTGCCTTGCCTGGTGGCCCTTGAGGATGCTGTTGCCCTCGGGGTCTGGGCGGTCAGAAGGCCGCAGGGGCCGTGGCAAACAGCTGCAGGACGAGGCGCGGAGGAAATCAGCGTGGGGTTGGCCTGCAACAGCACAGCCCACCACGCACAGCGCTGCAGCACAAAGCGCGCTCACCTGACACCACCTTGCCCGCACTCCAGAACTTCTCCAGCAGCTCCTTGAGCCCAGCATCTTCGCCGTCAAAGGCAATGCCGTGGCCGCCTGCAGTCCGTGGGAGCCGCAGCTCGACATCACAAGCCCGCCGACACCGAACCAAGTGGCACTGTTCCCCTTGCAGTCATCAGCGGCCAGCATGCGGCCAGCAGGCTCCCTGGCCTGCCCCCTCCCTGGCGCTCACCGGGGATGAAGACGGCGTCGTACTCGCCCAGCTTGCCGCTCGACAGCACCTCCTGGACGCTGGGGGTGGAGGAGATGAGCTGCTTGACAGTATCTGCAGGGGCGCAGGGTGCAGAGGTATCAGTGCCAGCCCCCAAAAGTCAGCCCAGCGATGCTGTGTGCACGGAGCTGGCACCCGCAAGCTTAGCAGGGCAGTTAGACAAGGCCAGAGTCAGCAGACCGCGCTGCCGCCTCCTGTTCACCGTCAGCCATGAAGGCAGCTGCTTCGGCGGTGAAAAAGTCGCCCGACGTGCTGGCGCTGTCCCAGGGGATGGCGCCGCCTGCGATGCTGGCGACATCCACGGCCATGCCCTTGGAGCGCCACAGCAGGTAGGGCGTGGCAACCTCCTCCACCCAGCACCCCGTGTCGCGCCCGTCGAGCAGCTTGGTGGCCGAGGTTGCCACAATCAGGATCTTGCCCGCCATAGCGCTCTAAACGGCGGTACTTGGAGGATGTCGAACCTGCGGTCGGAGGGCATCAAGGAACTGAGCAGTCGCTGGCCGCCAGACAGCCTGAAAGGCAGCGGCTGCGGGCAGCAGCGGCGCAAGTTCCAGGCGCTCCACAACGGGTGAACCAAGGGCATCACGGAGGATTGGAACGTTGATCCATGGACTGTCAGGGCAGTGGGCTGCAGGGCGGTCGCGATGCTCACCACACTCGTGAGTGATCGGCGTGGGAGTTGCCACTGCAAAGCTGCAGGCGGAGTTTGACGCTTCTTTGAACAAGCTTATTATGGTTTATGGTTTGGTGGCGGAGGTGGCTTGTCATGCTGCGAGACACCTTGACATGTGTCGGCCAGTTTCCCCTCGAACCCCTTCCAAGAAGAGGCTCTTCCGGTCTCGATCCCGAACATGTTGAGTTTGGTTCAATGTAGCAGGACGGCCTTCGCGCCCCTCACTGGCAGCAACTCAGAGACTCAGTCTGGCCCCCTGAGCTCAACTCAGGGGCGAGTGCTCCCATCGTGTGCCCCCTTGACGCAATGTTTGATGCAAAGATAATGTGTTGTCCCCCTTTCCGCTGTTTAAAAGCATGTCTTCCGCTGCTGTGACCACAGGCTCTGCGGTCGCCGCAGGTGGCGCCCCTGCAGGCTGTCCTGTTGCCCACCAGCGCATGGCACAAGTGGTTGGCCTTGTGGAGGAGAGACTCGTCAGCAAAGGGCGGTTGGGCAGGTACACTATGGAAGAGGTGGCCCAGCACAACCACAAGGACTCCGCCTGGGTGGTGGTCAATGGGCGGGTGAGTCGGCGGTGGCGACATAATCACCTTGGCATGCCTACTCAAGTTGGGGTCCATTCTGTTTCTGTTTCAAGTTTTGACCTTTTGCCAAAAGCTCCAGCAGGTGTATGACATCACGCACCACGTCCTCACACACCCCGGCTGGACGAGCGGCTGCGGCACGTCGCAGCTGCTGGCCATCCTGCGCACTCTTGGCACCGACTGCTCGCAAGAGGTTCTCATGGTGCACAGCGCGAGAGCGGTGAGAGCCTTCCTGCAAAGCCACTGTGCAAGAGGGCGTTGATGCGCAACCGGAGGGGTCGGTTGCTGTGCTCCTCTGCGGTCGTGTCGCTGTTCGAAACTCCATTTCCCTTTTTTGCGCTGTGCGTGCAGCTTGCGCAGTTTGCTCCATACCTTATTGGCGTACTGGTGGACGAGTGAAACTCAGACTACATGTGCAACCTCCTGTGTGTTTCTGCTTGCTGCATTTTGTACCACACTTGCTACCTGTACCGCCCGCCTGCTCTGCTACATTGCTACCTACTTCAGCAACCCGCTGCTCGGTTACATTGCTACCTATTCCAGCACCGTATTTCAAACCAAATGAAATCCAGCACAGCATCACAGCCGGCCACCTATCATTGTTCTTGTAATCTGCGTTTATACCTCCGCCTTGGGACGCAGGCAAAGGTAGATGACAGGGCCAAAGAGCGGCAGCACCGACAGGATAGGCAGCAGCGAGTCGCTCTTGTCCCACTTGCGCAGCGCAGCATCGTTGGCCATCCAGAAGGGTGCAAGGGCGGTGAGGGTGAGGAAGTCCACGGTCATAACGTTGAGAAAGCTGTTGGAGGGGGGTAAGTCGAGTGGCAAGGGACGCAAAAATCAGTACACCTCATCCACAGAACAGACATGTTGCGGCAGGTAGCTCACCGGCTCTCCTCCAGCAGCTTGAAGTAAGCATTCCACTGATCCACGCCCGCCGCTGCTGCCTGACCCACGCATGCCACAGCCCCCGCCAGGCACAGGAAGGCCACCAGCGGGCTCTCCATGCCCTTTTGCATCAGGTTGCCCACACCTTGCAGGTCCTCAGCTGCCGCGGGCACGGTTGGGGCCTCTTTGGGGGGCTGCCACAGCGCCATGAAGGGCAGCAGTGCGAAGGCGCCAAACGCATAGGACAACGTGACGAAAGGCCAGGCTGGGATACCGTTGCCACTCTTGCCGCCTGAACGAACCAAGAAAGAGGGGGATTTTCAAAAGGGGTCACCTAACCATCGAGCTTCGGACACAATCACCTTCGCCAGTGTGGCACGCACAAACCGCTGCAGCACTCACTTGGAATGAGCAGCGCGGTGTAAACCAGAGGCCACACGCCCATGATGAGGAAGAGCTGCTGCAGGATGACGTTGAGCTTCACACCGTCGTCCACCCCCAGCCCCACCAGCTTCTCCAAAAGTACGAGTCACGCAGCGGGGTCTGGTTTGGGGAGATGAAGAAGGCGTAGGCAGCCAGGCCACCCCACAGAAGGAACAGGCCAGCGCTGCCCAACAGACTGCCACTGCCAGACTCGCTGCCGTTGGGTTGCTGCTGCTGCTGCTTATCGCTGCGGCTGGTGGCGCGGGCGGCGCGCAGTGGCGGCAGCGCCGACCAGTAGCAACTGCGGGGCGCCAACTCCCCGTCCCCAGCTCCTGGACTGCATGGTGCCCTAAAGCAGCACCATGTGGAGCTTTCAGAGCCCTGCTGCCCCGCACTGCAGCATTTACGCGAAGCTGGGACACTGCGCTGTGACTTGCGGCCACTACAACCATTACCCCTCGTTGATTACGTTGCTAGACTCAATAAGAGCACGGAGGAATGGCGCATTTCTGCAAACTCTCGCTCAAGAAGAACACCCTGCCACATGTGCGCCAGCTGGAATTCGAGGCCACCCTTCGTGGAACGGACTGGCACACCCACCATCAGCGATCGCTCAAATCGTGGTCAAGCAGTGGACGGGCGGCGTCTGCAGTGGACGGGCACGCGCTGACCAGCGACAGAGTTCGCAGCACGCTGTGGCGCGGTATACCCCTCGCAGCGCATGCTGGAGTCAAGGGTTTGAATTCCGCAGGATCAGCGGGTAGCGCAGCAGTATGGCTTCTGCGCCAGGGCCTGCCACGCTGCTCAGCGAGGCCACTCGCATACGGCTGCTGGTGAGAGGCAGGCATGTTGCAGGACAACGCGATTGAGTCACCGCAGGAGCCGTCTGCTGCGGGTGCCGCCTGGTCTCTGCGCGACCGTCCACCGCCCACGGCGTTTGCCTGCAGCTGCCATAATCTGTAGGTTGCAGGTTGCAGCCCACCAACAGTGCAGCCCTGTATACAGACCACCTTCTGATGCTAACTGCAATCGCAGGATGAGATGCTGGGATCGGTGCGCGACCAATCGGGCGGCGTATGGTCAGTGCTGGTGTTGGACGCTGTGACCACCAAGGTCATGTCCAGAGTGTGCCGCATTTCGGACATCATGGACTTTGGGGTGTCATGTGAGCACTGACTGGCCGATGGAAAGCTTTGCCAGGCAGCTGCTTTGGGTGCAACATAGACGCTGGCAAGTGCTCGAGCACACGGCGCTGCTGGGACGAGGGAGGGCGCCCGAAGCACGGATTGCGGGCTTCGGTGCGGCCTGCGCTGCGCGAGCCCCCAGTTTGGTGCACACTAACCGTGGAGCGGCGTCCCCCACCCCTTGACGTGTGCACAGTGGTGGAGGATGTCTCCAAGCGCCGCGAGCCGCTGCCCCAGATGGTGGGCATCTACTTTGTGGCCCCCACCGACGACAGCATCAAGCAGCTGACGCGCGACTTTGCGCTGGCAACGGCCCCCAGTACAAGAGCGTGCACGTCTTCTTCTCGTCCAAGCCCTCGCCGCAGCACCTGGCCGCCATCCGGGAGTGCCCCCACCTGGTGTCCCGCCTGCGCACGCTCAAGGAGGTGCGCCGCTTCAGGCGGCCGCGCGCTGGCTTGCCACAAACAACCCGCAGCAGAGGGTTCTGCTGTGCGGGCAGCCAGCAGCGAGGAGCTTGCTGCCGCAGCGAACCCACGGCAGGCTGCCTGCATGCCCTGCTGGTCCGGTGTGAGGGGCTGCCTGCTGCACCACGGCCGCAGGTGAACCTGGAGTACCTGCTGGTGGACAGCCGCACCTTCATCACCAGCGAGGACGACGCGCTGCGCACCTTCTTCGGTGCAGCAGTGGACTCATCCACCTCCTACCGCGTGGAGATCGAGGTGGGGGTGCGGCCGCGTGATGAAGCGGGAGAGGATGTCGAGGGCTGGGCAGGGGGCGCTCCTCGTTGCCTTGGCATTGGGATGTGACCTAGGGCGTGGTCTCCTTCGTTTCACCCCGCTGCACGCGCGCAGGTGCTGACCGCGCGCCTGGCCACCGTGTTTGCCACGCTGCGCGAGATGCCGGCCATCCGCTTCCGCGCCGCCACGCCCGGCGAGGAGTTCCCCCGGGCCTGGAGTCGCGGCTGCTGGTGGCGCAGCGCATCGCGGTGGAGCTGCACGAGCGGCTGGCGGCGCTGCAGCGCGGGGGCAGCTGCCGGAGCGGGAGACGTGCGAGCTGGTGCTGACCGACCGCGGCTTCGACCCCGTGGCGCCGGTCATCCACGAGTGGACCTACGAGGCCATGGCCCACGACCTGCTGGCCGAGTCGGCGGCGCTGCGCGACAACGTGTTTGTGTACGACGTGGAGACGCAGGGCGGTGAGGGGCCTGGCCTGGCGGCGGCAAGGCAGCCGGCTGGCTGCCTGGTTGGTGCAGTTGCTGGGCTGGGGCTGCATGCCCCCACCCGGGCTGGCACAGCCCTCAGCGCACTCGCGCACACAAAGCTTTGCTCGAGTGCATGCTGCCGCCCCTCTCCGCCCCTGTGCGCCTCCCTCCAGGCAAGGTGGAGAGCAAGGAGCACGTGCTGGATGAGCGGGACGGGCTGTACTGCGACCTGCGCCACAAGCACTTTGCCGCCGCCTCCCTCGCCATCTCCTCCCAGCTGGATGACTTCCGCGCGCGCAGCGCCAAGATGGGGGCCCGCACGGGGCTGGGCGGCATGGAGCTGCGCAACATGGGCAAGCTCATCCGCAGCCTGCCGCAGTACAGGTGCGTGTGTGTTGTGTGTGTGAGAACGGGGGGATTCAGTGAGAGGGCAGAGTGTGGAGGGAGGCGTGCAATATTGAAATCAGGGCAGGACTGACAAGCACTGGCTGCCAGCGAGCTGCTGCAGTGCCAAGGAGCCTTCCTTTGCCGATTGCCTGGCTCTCCCTGGCATGTGTGTCCGCCTGCAGGGACCAGCTGTCCAAGCTGGCCGCCCACGTTGAGATTGCCAGCAAGCTGAATACAGCGATTGATGCGGGGGCGCTCACGGAGCTGGGCAAGCTGGAGCAGGTGGGGACGGCTGGGGGCAAGCAGCGCGTCCTCGCACTCGACGCATGCTGCCCGTGTTGTGCCAGCAGCGCTGGCCAACCATGCGCTACTTCATGCCTGTCGAGCACTTTGTCCTTTCCCGCCACACACAGGACCTCGTGTACGGCGACGCCACCAGCCGTGAGGTCATCGCCTTCCTCACCGCCCACCAGGGCATCCCCGCAGCGGACAAGGTGTGGTGCCCTGGGGCAAGGGCGGGGTCAGTCTCCCGCTGGGCAGCTGGGCAGCCGGCTTGTCCGCGGCTCGCTGCGCCCATCAAGTCTGCCCTCCAGCCCCCGTCCGCTTTGATCCATGCCTGTGCCCCTGGCCACGCCCTTACCCCCACCCACCCACGCAAGCGCAGGTGCGCCTGCTCATGTGCTACTCAGCCACTCACCAGGAGAAGCTGGACGCCACCCGCGAGGCGCAGTGGCAGAAGGTGGCGCGCCTGGCCCCCGAGGACATGGCCATGATCACCAACCTGGAGTACCTGGGGGTGCCGGGTGGGTGGGGGTGGCGATACAGGAGGCGGGAGGGGGAAGGGCCGGCGCACGCCTCGCCCAGCTGGTTTGGATTGTCAGGAATGACGGCTGCAGGGGCTTGCGCGCTGCCCTGGTCCACCCCAGCCTCCCCACCCGCCCGCAGTGCGCAAGCGCGCCAAGAGCGGCGGCATCACGTTTGGGCGCAAGCGGCGGCGGGCGGTGCGCAAGGACCGCGAGCCGGACGAGGACGACTCCCAGTACAGCCTCACGCGCTTCGCGCCCATGCTGCAGGAGGTGCTGGAGGACGCAGGTGTGTGTGGGGGGGGGCACTTAGATGTGCTGCCTTCCTGTTGTTTGCCGGTCCGAATAGCGCTTCATGTACGCTGCATGCGTTTCTGGCGCGCGCGGTTTAATTCTCTGAAACAGTGTTTCATTCACATGCCGGGCATTCCCATTCTCTCTCTCCCTTGCGCAGCCTCCGGCAAGCTGTCGGCAGACGAGTACCCGTACGTGGCGGCGCCGCCCTCCCCCCTCCTCCGCGCGTGCCTCCCTGCCCAGCAGCAGCGACACCACGCCCAAGGCGGGGATCAGCGTGCGCAGCGTGCGCACAACCGGCACCTGGGCCAAGAAGGCCGGCAGCGGCAACACGCCAGACAAGTTTGACGGCGCAAGGGTGCGTGCCGGAAAGGTTTCTGGGCTGTGTGATGATGCATCTTACAGCTTTGCCTGGCACCGACGCTTCTTGCCCTTCACACACCCCTTCACCAGCCTCGCTCCACCCCTCACGCCCACCCCCAGGGCGGGCGCCGCCTGTTTGTGTTCATCGTGGGCGGCGTCACCTACAGCGAGATGCGGTGCGCGCACCGCCTGTCGGCGCGGCTGGGGCGCGACGTCTTCCTGGGCGGCACCTCCGTCGAGACGCCGCCAGACTTCCTGCGCCACGTGGCCAACCTGTCGCGGCGCGACCACACCGTCCTGGAGATTGATGGCGGCGGCGGCGGCGGCGGCGGCGGCGGCGGCGGCTTCTTCCGCTTTGGCTCATGAGACTCGCCGGCTTGGGCTGAAGCACCCCATGCTCATGTCAAAGTCTCAGCCTGTGAGGTTTTCTTTCCCGGCCTGGCTGCCACGTCCTTGTTGCTCGTGCGCAACCCAGGTCTGCACCGCATTTGTTGCTCTTCTGTTGTGGACACGCATTGGTTCAAAAGTTTGGCAAACTGTGTTCTGATGCTTTGGCGTTTACATGCATGGCTGCATGCACCAGGTTGAACAGGCAAGCCAAAAGGCACAGCTATGGTGTGCTTCGAACGCTGTGCAAAGAGGTTGGGCATTTGCGGATGGGTGCGAGGGCAGCAGAGTGGTTGTTCAGCAGCCAAAGTTCTGGCAGGGGTTGCAGCCTGAGGTACTTCTTGCAGCAGGACACACACTCCTCGAGAGTGGCGTTCCCAAAGGCGGACGGGCTGTTTTGTTGGTGCAGGATCTGTCGCACTCGGTGCCGCCGGCCATAGCGGGGCTTTGGTAGGGTCACTGGCGGTGAAGAAGTTGTAGAGGTTTGAGGTCAAGATGTCGGGCTGCATGATGGCCTTGCACAGATTGTCACAGGAGAATCCAGCTGCAGATGAGCAACACAACGCCAGAGATACCCTCCTCTGCTCTGTGCCCCCCTGCAAGCACGCTCCACCCGCCCGCCCACCTCCAATGGTCTGCCTCTGAAGCAGCGCTTGGGATGCAAGACTGCCTGTACTGCTTGTGTTAGGGACACGAAGACTGACAAGTCAGCAACCTGAAAGAGTACCGAGCAGACACAGTGTATTGTGCCCGATGCCTGAAAGAAGAGACTGGTGTCAAGACGGATGCCATGATAACACCGCGCTCTGTGCCAAGCCACAGCGCACCGGTACACTTGGCCGCCAAGCGCCGGCCACCTCTCTACTCTGAAGACCCCACAGAAACAGTAAGAGCTTGCTGTTCCATGTACAAGGAGAGTGGTTCATGCAGCAGCATAAGCCACCGTACATTTTCAGCAACCAAAGCTGTTGCCAGCCTGCATCCTCAGCAGCTGTGGCTGCTGCAGGGACTGCAGTCGGAGGTCAGGACACACATTCCTCGACAGTACTGCCGACAGCACATCCTCAAGCACGCTTTTAAGGCACGGGTCAGTCGTCGCGCCCCTTGGGTCTGTGCCCGCCGCCGTGGTGCCCTTTGCGCCGCATCGACTTGCGGGCCCAGGGCAGCAGGAAACAGGCCAGCAGCAGGCTGCCCGCCCACAGCAGCACGCCAAAGAGCGCCAGGCGCGCGACGCCCACCGCGCCGCGCTCGCTGCCGCCGCCCTCCCGATCCGCTTTGTCACCACGCCGCGCTTTCCGCCGCCGCCACCCGCAGCCAGCCCCTCGTCCGCGTTTAGAAGCCCCTCGTCCACCAGAGCATCCGACCCAGCCTGGCCGATGCCGTCGCCGCCGCCGCCCACGTCTATGGCAGTGCCGGCTTTGCCAGCGCCGCCGCCGTGCGCCGCCCCGTCCTCGGCATCCGCAGCCTGTTGCTCCCGCAGCACCTCGCTGTCTTCGTGCAGCTGCTGCTCCTGCCGCTGGCCACGCTCTGCCGCCGTGCCCTCACCCTGCCGCTGCCCAGCCTTGCCCAGCTCCCGGTCGCCTCGCTGCCACTGCTGCCCTTGCCAGCTGCGTACTGCTTGCCCTGGGCCGCCAGCCTCAGGCATTCCTTGACCTGCAGGAGGTGCACGGTTTGCCGGGTGCCGGAGATCAAGGGCGAGTCAACAGCCTGCTGCTCACACTAGAGAAACGCACGCATACCTGCTCTAGCGACCAGTCAGGATGGCCGGTGCATTTGAGGCGCAGCCGCTTTGCGAGCCCCGGGTCTGCAACAGCAGCACCGCCACCCCGCAGGCGCGCTGCGCTGTCCGCCACCAGCTGCTCTTGGGTGCGCAGCGGCTTGGCGGCAGCCTGCAGCAGGCAGGCAAGCCAACATCAGCGCGCCACACGTCCGACGTCAAGACGCAGCAAACAGCTTGAAGAATATCCAACATAGCCAAAAGGGGACCTGCTCTTGCTGCCACTAGGAAAGCAGAGGCGCCGCCCACCTTCTGCTGGCGGTCCTGCGTTGCGGCAGTGGCGAGGGCTTGCGCGGCCTTGCTACCCTTGCGCGGCGTGCAGTGCTGCAGGCAGAGTGCAGACAGGCCAGGGACCGTGGTCTCCACCAACACAGAAGATGGCACAACTTTCACTCCTCACATCCCCCTGGACGGTCTCAATATGTGTGGAACTCTCGGTGGGACACCACCCTGCGGTTGCGCCTGGCCACGGCCTTGGTCTGCAACCACCCACCCGCCGGTGCCCGCCTCACTCCCACCAGCGCACCTTGCAGGACAGCGCGCAGTTCTCGAACATGTAGCCCTGGTTGGCCTCGCACTCCCCTGCTGCAGCCCAATGAGGGCACCGATCTGCGGACACAACATGGGGAATAGTGACAAGACATCGAGGTATGAGTCCCAGTGCAGCAGCAACGGCGTGCACCCGGCCAACGTCCGATGGGCAGGAGGAGAGCATGCTGGGGTGCAGCGGCGCCCTGCTCCATCAGCGGCGCCCGTCAGAGCCCGGCACCCCAGCTGTGGCGCGCCTCACCGTCCGTGTCGTGGCATGGGTCCGGCAGCTCCAGGGTCGCATACACCTCGTCAAACTCAGCCATCAGCCGCTCGGCCTGGAAGGCAAGCAGGGCTGTCTGTTGCTGCACACCTTTGTGTTACTCTGCACAAAAACAGTTGCGCTCACACCAGGATACTGTGGCAGGCCGCCACGCGCATCCAGGTCATGCGTGCAATGGGCACGCCACCACTGGCCCTCTGCCCGACGGCCCAGGCAGCCGCCCCGCTGCTCTGCCGCGCTCACCTTGCCGCACTCCCGCTCCAGCTCGTCGCTGGGGGGCACACCTTGCGGTGGCGCTCGCAGAAGGCGACGTTCAGGGTCAGCGGAACCTGGGGCGCGCAGGGGGCACGCGAGGCACAGGAAGCGCATGTGAGTGGAAACAAAGTCCCGTGCTGGTCATGGAGCAGCCGCATGCGCTACAATTTCAGGCCATTGAGCATATGCCCCCCCACCCCCCCACACACACCTGTATGGCCATGAGGTCACGCAGCAGCGCCTCCCCGTGGTCTTGAAGAGCTTGGCGCTGGGGGTGGGCAAACAGGCCCTTGCGAGACTCGCGGGGATTGGAGCTGCGGGCACGGTGTAGATGGGGGGGGAGAACCAGGGGGGCACAGTATTCAGTGGTGTGGCCTCTCATCACGCCCCCTGCCCCACTCCCACACAGGAAGAGGCCCTCCGCAGGTGGTGGACTGGCACCCCTGACCATCCCGGCGGCCACGCCAGCGTGCTGCCTGCCCCCCAGCAGCCAAGCCGTGTGCAGCCCACCCGATCTGCCAGGGCGGGCAGGACAGCGGGTCGAACGAGTAGTGCCAGTGCTTGTCGAACGAGTACTGGGTGCCGGGCACGTTCCACAGCAGGCCGTAGTGCAGCACCTTGGGGGCTCTGCAAGGGGGTGGGGTGTGTGTGGGGTGGGGGTGGGGGAGAGCCGAGGCCAGTGCAATGCCTCCCAGCGGCCGCCCCCGCAAAACAGCAGCAACGGTTGCTGCTGCGGCCTGGCCGGCAAGCAACCCTTCTCCGTCCCTTTCTCCCGTACACAGCAAAGCGGCAGGAAAGACGGGAAGCAGCAAGCGTGCTTGAGGCCAAGCGGGGCTGCCCCCAGCCACCCACCCACGACGTCGTATCCAGGGTACAGCATGGCAGTGTGCAGCACGGTGTGCCACACATCGGCCGCCGCGCAGCCGTAGCTGTAGCCGTACATCTCGCTGATCCAGGGGCGGTCGCCCTTGTGGGTGGAGTAGGCGTCGCCCGTCAGCTCCCAGGCCTGAAGGTGTGTGTTTGGTGGTGGTGGTGGTGAGGGGCTGCTGGGGAAAGGCAGCCGGGCTGCCTTTTGACGTGGCGTGCACCTACCCCCAGCTGCCTGCTGCTGCTGGCGTAGCCCGGCCCGCACACCCCAAAGCTCCCCGGTTTCCCCCCGCAGGCAGAGAAGCAGGCAGGCAGGCGCAGCGCGGGCGCAGCGTGCGCAGCGGCCTCACATCAGGGTCGAAGCGAACGTCCTCTGTGTACTTGAGCCAGAGGGGGCCACCCGCCGCAGATCCTCTCGGTGCATCAGCGTGTAGCCGCCCACCTGGTCTCCACGCCGCCCCGCGGCCCTGCACGCGGCGGGGAGGGTGCTTGCAGCAGCAGCGGCGGGATGCGCAGCGGCAGCACGATGCAGCCCCAACACCGGCCGCTGCTCCCCTCCCGAAGGCCGGCCGCCCCGCCACCCACCCGCCCGCGTGTCGTTGCGGGGCAGCACCCAGGGCACGTGCTTCATGGCCAGCGCGTTCTTCACGCCCTTCATGTAGCCAAAGTAGGCGGCGCAGGCCAGCCCCGGCTTGGCCCCAGCCTCCTGCAGCCACATGGACACACGCTGTTTGGGGGAGGGGGGCAAGCTTGACAAGGGCCCGCACTGCTGTCCAAGCCCCCTGCTCTCCCCCAACATGGCAGGCTCCCGCACAAAGCGCTGCCCATGCTGATCGGGAATGCGGGCACCCCGAAAGGCACCCCAGCCTGCGCCTGCCTTGCCGGAGGCCTGCTGCGCCCCCACCCCCGCCCCTGGCCCCACCCACCTCTGGCGTGAAAGGCTCCCGCATGATCATGTCAGCATCAATGACCAGCACGTAGTCCTCCTTCACGTCGTTCTTGGCAAGCCAGTCGATGATGGCCACCGGCTTGTTGTATGCCTGCAGGGCGCCCGGCACGGTCAGCCGAATGTCCGCTGGCTAGCATGGGCAGCTGGCAACGCCCCCGCAGCAGCCATGGCACGCGGGTTTGCCTGCTGCACTCGATATTGCTGCAACCCTGAGGCAATCGTGCGCTGCACTGCGCACCGAGTAGGTGTCGCCGTTGCGGGGTGGTGCGTGTAAGATGGCGCCACGTGCGTCGGGACGAGGTCGCGGTCAGCTGCCGGCAGCCGCTCGTACTCCTCGGGCGTGCAGCACATGATGCGGGTGATGGGGCCGGGCTGCCCTGACTTGCGGTGGCTGTAGAACATGCCCAGCGTCTGCCAAGAGAAGTAGGGTGAGCACTCGGTGGTGATGACCTGCAGGCGGCAGCCAACCGCGGCAGGACGTGAGGAGCGGCAACAGAAGCGGGCAAGGCGCGGGAAGGCTCGTGATCGATCAATTACTGCATAAACGCGTATCACAAACACTGGTTATAGAGCTTTAGGCAGTCTTTTAAGACTGTGGGACTTGTAAGGGCGCCGATGCTGCAACCCGCCGAGTTGCAGCCCTAGCAGCAGCAGAATGTGCTCACCGTGTGCACACTGGCGCCACTCTCGACGGCAGGCAAAGCGCCCAGCAGCCCAACCAGCAGCAAGACAGCCGCACAAGCAGGCTTGCGGTTCATTGCAGATTTCGTTATTGGTGATGATCGCCTAGCATCCCTTGATATCGTTTACTGCTGCAGGGAGGAAGCGTTCGCAAGCGGACCACAGCTCCCCTGTTCGAGTGCAGCACCCGAAAGGCAGGTGTGATGCAGTTGGATACATCCGTATCGCAACGCGATTGAAATTGGCAAGAGAGCTTGAAAGGGTGCCAGCCTGTCCATGCCGGCGCTGGCAATCCCCGCAGCTCGTCCTGCTCTCGCTCCCGTTGACCAAAGACAACTGTTTCAGCCCGCTCGCTGCCCACCCCGGCAAACTGAAGGCAGGGCAAATCAGCGCTTCTTGTATTGACAGGCCCGTAGGTGGGGCCATTTCGGCGCAGCGTTGCCGCCGCCCCTTGCCTGCTGCTCGCGCTGCAGCTCCAGCACCAGAAAGTGCGAGTTGGAGGTGTCCTTGCGCTTGGACACAAACCCCAGCGCGCCCAGCGCCTCCAGGAAGTCGGGCAGCACGCTGCTTCCGGCGTCGTCCACAAACCGCGACTGCACCTCGGCGATCCACAGCCAGCCGGCGGGCTTCAGGATGCGGGCGGCCTCGCCCAGGAACGCGCCGTAGTCGGTGCCCATGAGGGAGAGGCAGAAGATGGCGGCGTCCACGCTGCCGTCAGGCAGCGGCACGTCGGCCATGTTGCAGGCCACCACCCCCGGGGCCGTCTCCGTCAGGTCAAAGCTGCGCACCGCCTGCTGAGCCGCCGCCGCCACCTTGGCGTCGCCGCACCCCAGGTCCGCCACAGCCCAGCCCCGCGGCCTGCCCCGCAGCCAGCGTATGGCCAGGTCCACGGGCTGCACAGGCCAGCCCTTGGTCTGCTCGCGGAAGCCTGCGGCGAGGGGGCAAGGCGAGGCGCAGGTGCTAGCTGCATGAACAGAATTGCCTTTGCATTCGTGAAGCACGCGCGCCCTTTGCAGGCTGCACACATCGACTACTGTTGCCATGCATGTTGCGAGCGCAGCACCGTACAGTGCAACCAAGGAGGCCGCACAATGCAGCCAGGCGGCGTACCCTCATGGTACTGCTCCATCAGCTGGGGTTCCCGTCGCATCATCTGCAGCGCCGCCTGCCCGTCGCTCGTGTACAGCGTCTCGTTCAGCCAGCGAAAGCGGCCGCCCTGCAGCCTCTGCCGCATCTGCTGCAGCAAGCTGCCCCCGCCTGCAGGCAATTGTGTCCGAGGAAAACCAAAGGCCCCGTGAATGGTCCCTGCGCAAGATTGGCGCCTGCAGCCAGCCGCACAAACAGCACACGAGGCTCATCCAGCTGTGTTATCACCTTTCCCTTTGCCTTTCTTGGTGCTAACTGCAGCAGGCAGGGTGACAAATCTGCCTGGAGAGGACTGCGCCGCTGCTGCTGCCCGTGGCGCCACGGTTGGCGTCGCCGACTTGTGCGGGAGGGCGTTGGGGGCGTCCATCTGCACTGCTACCATCTCATCTACAGACAGCTGCTGCTTCTGGTCCCTCCGCTTCTTCTTATTCTTCTTTTTCGCCGTCCCAGCGCTCACAACATGCAGCTCCCGCGGCTCGGCGGCGGCTTTGGGCGATTCCATATGAGAGGCCACATCCTGATGCTTGAATTTGTTCTTCGACTTCCTCCGCTTGACCGCAGGCGCACTGTCGCCGGCGGCCGGCATGGCGCCGAGTTCAGAAGGGCTCTACAGTGGTTGAAAGCTCCTTTCACGAAGTCAGCACCAGATGGTGGACAATACATAGCAGTAGCAACGCCATACAGTAATTAGCAAACAGCGCCGGCGCCGCCATGCGTGCGCATGTCGTGGAAATCGGGACATGCGTTTGTTTCAGTGCACCAGCTTTGCCAATCCAATGATACACGCTCCCACAACCTTTTTTTCTCAACAAGGCTGGCCATCTACGCTGCACCCCTGCGCCGTCGCTTGCGTTTGCCGGTGCTGGGCTGCTCTTCCTGCACCCCCGCCGCCTCTGCCGCCGCCGCCTCCTCCTGCTGCTCCTGCCGCCTGCCCCGCTTCTTCTTCCTCCCGCTCTGCACTCCTGCGTGCTCCCCGCCCTTCCTGCCGACCATATCTCCCAGGGCCAGCTGCGCATCCAGCTCCTGTATCTGCTCCTGGAGGCCCTCCAACTCGCCGCCGCACTCCGCCTCAGCCTGCTCCGCCTCAGCCTGCACAGCCGAGGGATAGCAGCAAGGGCAGCGCATATGAGCAGCAGAAACGCAAAGGGAAGAGCACGAGGTGAAACCCACAGCAGGAGGAAGGCGATGCAGCGGCGGGCTCCCCACGCACCTGCGCCTGCTCTGCCGCCGCTGCTGCCTCGTCCCGAGCCTTGGCCAGCGCCACCCACTCCTGTAACGCCGCCACCTGCTCCGCTGCCTGCTCCGCCGCGCTGTTCTGCAGCGTGCAAGCGAAGTAGCAGGGCTACTGGGTTTGGTACATGCAGCACAGAATTGAAACACGCGTGTAGGTGCAGCACCAAACCAGCAGCCTGCGTGGCGCCCAGGTTGGCGCCAGCCCCCACCTGGCCCATGGTGCCTGCGCTGCCAAAGCGCGCTTCCGCCCGCTCCAGAGGCGGCACGTGGAAGGACGCGCCGCTGACCACGCCGTTGGGGTGGATGCGGCGGCCGTCCAGGGTGAGGATGGTGCCGGTGCCGGTGCGCAGCTTCTGCGGCAGGGTGACGGCAGCGCGGCGAGCGCAGCTGCCAGCGTGTTGAAAAGGTGTGCCGAAAGGTGTTTCGAACTAAGTGCGCCCCAAGCCTTCACTGTCCACCGTGCTGCTGACCACAAGCAGCAGCCCAGCAACCAGCTTGCTCTGCCAGCCCCCACAGGCAGCGTACCTGCGACATGAACTCCTTGTACTGCTCCGCATCCTCCAGCGTCTCAAACACCAGCACCGAGCCCATCAGGCCGCCCAGGATAGTGGCGCGATGGCCGGGGCGGGCGGGGCGGATCAGGTTGATGGCATAGCCCAGGCAGCCGCGGGGCCAGTCGCCCGCCCCCAGGCCCAGGCCCTGGCCTGCATCCCCCGGCGGGGGGGAAGCGACACGGGGGTGAGAGCAGACGGCAGAGCAGGGAAGCAGGGGGACGGGGCGACGCTGGAAGGAGCGGGGCGGACCACACAGCGACACCCACTCACCAGCCTCCTTCTTGCGGCTCAGCACGCTCGTGTGGGGCAGCGGCATGGCCAGCGGGGGTCGGCGCCGCCGCGCGCGCGCCGCCGCCGCCAGCGCGTGCGCGCGCTCCCCCGCGCGCTCAAAGCCTGGGGAGTCGCCGGGGGCATGGCCTGGAAGGCGGGCGCCATGGAGGTGAGGGGCAGCATGTCGGGCACCGGGTACCGCTGCGCCTCCAGCAGCGCGGCCAGGCGCCGCCGCGCCGCCGCGTCCTGCACCACCACCGTGCACAGCACGCTGCGGAAGCTGGCCGCCAGCACGCGCGACAGGTCAGCGTCCTCCACCGTCGCCAGCTGGGCCACCACGCCCACCAGCCCCGCATCGCCTGCGCAGCAGGGGCAGCGCCGTCGCGGCATGGTACACCCGCGGCATCCATCAGCCCCCGCCTCCTGGCACGCTGCCTTGCAGGCTGCTCTGCCCCCCACCACCGCATGGGCGGCTGCAACGACATCACAGCAGGGCAGCCTCCTCATTCGCGTGGCTCCCCTCCAGCCAGCCGCCCCCTGCTTGCATCCCCGCACCCGACTGCAGTATTCGGTCGACGGAGGCGGTGAGCGGGTGCTTGGGGCCGCCGTGCCGAGCCTCCAGGCCCTCCTCCGGCTCAGCCCCCGCCGCTGCCTCGGCCTGCTTACGCGCGGCAGCCAGCTGCTTGGCGGCGGCCTTCAGGCTACTGGGGGCGCGCCCGGCAGCGAGCGCTCGCGGTCGGCCAGCGCCGCTGCCGCGCCCTCCTGCCGCCGCCGCGCGTCCGCCAGCGCGCCCTGAGCGCCTCCCAGCCGCTCCGCGAGCTCCTCCCGCTGCCGCACCAGCTCGCCGCGCTGCTGGTTCAGCCGCTCGATGTGGGCAAACCTGCAGGGGTCGGGCGGCCGCGGAAGCTCTTCTGCTTGAGAAATGGCCATACCGCCAGCAGCATCACCGCCGGCCTTGCAGCAGACACCCTCGGGACCTTTGCTAGGCTGCTGCAAAAGTTGCCCAAGTGCGCCGCCCCACCTGGCGGCGTCATCTGAGAAGATTACGGGGCGGGACCAGCATGCCGCCCACCCCTCCCCATCCATGTCTAGCTCCAGCGAGGCGCACGGGTACAGCCCCAGCGCCTCGCACGCCAACTCGCACTCCAGAGCGCCGCTGGCTCGCCCTGCGGCAAGCGGGCGCGGGCGCGCACGGGCGAGCAGCCACAAGGTCACAGGCAGGGCGGGCCAGGGCTGCCGCCGCCGTTCAGCTGCCCAGCACGCCTCTGGCAGGCGGGCAGCAGGAGGCGCGCCCCCGCCCCAGCACCCGTTGACGACTGCCCGCGCCAAGCAGGACGCAGCAGGGGAGTGTTCAAGGGAAGGCAGCCCCGGTGACAGGCCTTGCTCATCCGCCGGCGGAACCGCTCGTTGGGAGCAGGCTCGCCCACCTCCCCCCACACACACCCGACCCCTCAAGGATGCCTAGGTCTCCCAAGAAAGCGCGCCCGTTGTCATCCGTCTCCTGCCCCTCACACCCGCCAGCCAGCTCGGGCAGCTGCGCGCTGGGGCTCACGCCGCCGCCCGGCGCCCGCAGGCGGCAGCGCACGCGCACGCCGCCGCCCCCCGTCGCATTGCCCCATTCGTCCAGCAGCTGGACGGCTGCGCCGCGCAGCAGCAGGCGCTGGCGGTCGGTCGCGCCGTTGGTCACCGCCAGCTTGTCGGGCAGCGACGAAGCCTCCAGCCTGCGTTGTAAAAGGGGGGTGCCCATCGACCAAAACCCATGAAACCACCCAGCCAGGCCGGCTGTGAAAGAGCGGCAGGGCGGCAAGCGGCAAGCACGCAGCCCAAGCCCAGCATATCGCCCAAGCCTGCCTGCCCGCGGCACCCTCCCCACCTCAACGTCACCGGCTGGCCGGGCTGCACGTAGAAGCGCACGCTGGCGGAGCGCAGCAGGGCATCCTTGCGGGCCAGCCCCGCCGCCAGCTCAGCGCGATGCTCGTCGTACTCAGCCACTGCGCTGTACACCCCCGCCGCCGTCAGCTCCGCCAGGGCAAACGCGTAGTGGCCCTCCTCGTTCTGAAGCTCTTCCTCGCCGTTGGGGGCAGGCAGCGCGTAGCAGGCGACGTCCGCCTTGCCGCCGCCTGCCGCAAGGCCGCGCAGTCGGCAGGGGGAGCAGCCGGTTCAGGACTGGACACATGCTAGCAAGCCCGGCTCAATGCAAGCAGGCCTGCTCTCCCAGCTGCTATCGACCTTCCCTGCTGCTGCTGCTGTCGACAAGCTGCACAGCGCTGCGCGGCATGCACCGTTTGGCTGCCCACCTGGCGGCGTGACTTTCAGGGTGAGGCTCTTCGCCGCCACCTCGGGCGGCAGCGACAGCCCGTTCTCCGTCAGCAGCTGCACGTGCAGCACGGTGCTGGTGCCCGCCGCGCACTCCCCGCCTCGAGCGAGCCGGGCAGCAGCACGCGCAGGTCGGAGACGGCGTTGAGGGGCTGCATGATGAGGTGCAGCGTGGCATCCGCCACCGCCACCTTGCGGCTGGCTGCCGCCACGCGCAGCACGTAGCTGCCCGCCTGCTCTGCGGTGATCACGACGTCCCGGAACAGAGCCACCCCTTTCTTCAGCTTGACCTTGTTGCCGCCGTTGGCTGCGACCGAAGCCGAGAGGTCGGAGCCGTCGGCAGCCTGCGCTGCGCTGCCCAGCGACACCTGCAGCGTAAGCATGCATGGGGGCAGGCTTGGGCGAGGAACAATGTGCAGCCGCCTCTGCTGCCACTCATTTACCCCCAGCTTCCTGTCCAACAACAACCGCTCTGCGAGCAGCTCCCGGGACCACAGCCCCGGAGTCCTGCCGCCGTCGCACCTCGAAGCTCTCCCCCACGATGTGGTTGCCGGCGGCGCCGCACACGCGCACGCGCAGCTGCGGCAGCACGGCGCGCGTGCCGCACTCGAGGGTGGCGGGCCCCTCCACCGCCAGCGCGGCGGGCGGCCCCGGCCGCAGCTCCACCGACAGCGTGTCAGGCTTGAGCAGCGAGGTGGCGCCCTCCCCGCCCTCATCGCGCACCGTGACCTTCACAGTGCTGAGGGCCAGAGGAGTGGGGCAAACAGGGCGGGGTGGGCCCGGTGCGGGTGCGTGGCGGGTGCATGCGGGTGTGAGTAAGGGGAGACGCGCCGCCCCGCTCCCTCCACAATCTGCGCTCAAACAAGGCGGGAGACGAGCCCGGCAGGCCGGCCCGCCAGCCAGGGCCGCCAACCCCCACACCCCGGGTGCCCCGACAGGGCCAGTTTGAAGCGGTACGTGACGTCGCTGCCCTGGGCGTGCCACCCCGCTCCCACTCCCGCTCGTCGTACACCAGCGGCCCCTCCGCCTCCAGGACCAGGCGCGGCACCGGCAGCAGGCCGTCCCCGCCCAGGCACCTGCACCGCCGAGCGTCGCCGCTGTAAAGCACGCCTCTTGAGCACGGGCCAGGGCGCGTGCGCCGCATGTTGCTGCGTGCGGCAGGCCATGCAGCAGCATCAGAGTCCTCAGCATGCCCCACCGCCCCACCTGTTGTTCTTGAGGTCCAGAGCCTCCACATCGATCACAAAGGGGCAGCCGCACCGCGCCACCCCAATCTCCCCGCCGTGCTGGCTGGTCACCTGGTCGGGCATGCTGCAGCAAACAGGGGCGGCAAGACGCAGGTCACGAGCCTTGCTGCGGGTCCCGGCAGCCTTGTTGGGACCCGACAAGCACGCCCTGGCCAGACGCAGCCCCTGGCAGCTGAGCAACAGCGTTCGGCCCCGGCAGCCCAATAAGCACGACCTGGCCAGGTACAGCTAGGTAGCTGGGCAGCAGCGATTGGCCCCCGCCAGCGTGGCAGCCAGCAAGTGCCAGCGGCGGGAACCCACGTGAGTGCCCAGTTGGCGGGCTGATCCGGGCGGCGTGCACCTCCAGCGCCGCCTCCAGCACCATGGCCGGCTCGCTGGCCACAAAGCGCACCCAGTGGCTGGCCCCTCATTCACGGAGTCGGGCACCTGCAACACAGCAGCCCAACCGGACGACGGGCGCTCAGAGGGGCGAGGAGGGGGAGGGCAGCAAAGGCCAAGGCCAACCGCCGCGTGAGTGGGCCTCCCACCTGGACGGGGGCAGCCTGAGGGGGTCGCCGCTCCAAGCGGCCTTCTTGGAGCCGCTGCGCCACGACACGTTCATCTTGCCCCGCACCTCGTGCGCCACCGGCTCGCCGCCCTCGTCCAGCAGGGCCAGGCGCAGGCCCGACACTGCAGCGGAGGTGGAAGGGCAAAAGGGGATGAGGCAGGGCAGGGGCACACACCAGCAGGCTGCTGCGCTGGCAAGCCCATAGGCGCAGCGTCAGCGCAGCCAGCCGCGGCCATCCAACCACTCGACCACGCCCGACCCACCAGAGCTGCTGGCAGGCAAGCCCTCCAGCACCGCCGCCAGCTGCGGCCCGTCCTCCGCCGCCACCTCCCTGGTCGGCAGGGGCGCGCCGTCCAGCCACAGCCGCAGGGCGGCGGGGCGGTTGGAAGCCTCCACTGCCAGCGGGAGCCTGCATGGAGAGAGGGAGCATGCTGTTGCATGCATATACAGCGCTGCAGGGAGGGGCGCAGAGAGCTTGAGCAGGGGGCCAGCCAGCCCCGACAGGGCAACCCAGCTCACTCGAGGGAGACGGCTGGGGCTGCCGCCGCCACCGCCGCCTCGGCGCCCTCGCTGCTCGCGCTGCTCCTGATGCTGAGCCTCAGGGTGGCTGGCCCGTTGGCGGCCGTGGAGCGAGCCCCAGCCAGGCCTGCAGGCAGTATGACATGCAGGACAGATCAGGCAGTGCGGGACCTGCAAGCTGCCCTGCAGGGACAGAGCCAACGCTGCAGCCCGTCGTCACCAGCCGCAACAGCCCGCGCACCTTCGACAGCGGCGACGCCGGCGCCATTGAGGTCAAACTCCTGCGCTCGAGGGTCTGTGGCCTCGCACTCTGCCGCCACGCGGAAGCAGAGGTCGGCGGAGGGGGCGGTGGGGTTCCCCCACAGGTCAAAGGCAGCCAGCTGGAAGGGGGCAGGCTGTCGCCGTGCTGCAGCGTGGGCAGGGCAGGCTCGCCACCCTCGCCCGCTGCCTCCCATGGATGGCCGGGCTGCAGGCGCAGGCAGTGCGGCGCCCGGCCCGCAGCCGCAGCGGCAGCTCAGCCGGCTGCATGCCCGGAAGGCCCTCCAGGCCGACGCGAAGCACCGCCTCCGCCACAGGCAGGCCCTGCCTCGACGGCTGCACCTGGGCCTGCTGCGCCGTGGGGTGCGACAGCGGCTCGGCTGAAGCAAAGAGCTGCAGGCCGGGGCATCGGGCCCCGTTGCCGCGGCCTCGCCGCCCAACAGCTGCAGGCTGGTCAGCAGCAGCCCACCCTCTGCCGTGCCCTGCTGCGCAACAACCCGCAGCTCTGGGCACAGCTGCAGCTCGCCGTCGGCGCCCGGCAGCAGCACAGACAGGGCAGCGGTGGGGGCGTCTGGGCGGGCTGCAAGGCCGCGCCGTTCCCGAAGCGGTCGCAAAGCGTCAGCTTCAGCGGCGGCAGCGCCTCGCCTGCACGTTTGCGGGCAGGCAAGCAGGGTGGACGGCTGTTGGCCAGCTGCAGGCCACTTTCAAGACGCACCCAGCGCGGGACCCCCTGCCGTCGATGCAAAACCCGCCCGCCACGCGCCGCCGCAGCTCACCCAGGGCAACTTCTTTGAGGGCTGCCACCGCCTTGCCCTCCCCCGACAGGCTGAAGTTGCAGGGGGCCAGGGGCCACCGCCAGGCGCACCACCAGCCGCAGCGGCGGCTTCCCGGGCACTGCCGGTACCGCCGTGTACTCCAGCGCGTAGCTGCCCGCCCGCTGCAACCCGTCCGTGATGCGTGCAAACTGGAAAGCGTCCTTCACCGGCGTCCTGTTCTCCACCGTCAGCAGCAGCTCCGCCCCGGCGGCATCCCGCTGCCTGGCTCTGCCGCCTCGCCAACTTCAGCGGGCGGCGCCGCAGCCGGGTCGGCGTTTTCGTCCTGGCGAGCCCGCCCCTTCTTGCCCTTGCGCCGCTTTGCGGGCCGTTCCTCCGCCGCCTCCTCCTCCCGTCCGCCGCCGCTGCCGGCGGGTGCGGGCTCGCCCTCGCCCCCGCCAGCCGGCAGGCGCCACAGGCGCTGCGTCACCGCGAGGCGCTCGCCGGTGAAGGGCGCCTTGCACAGCCGCTGCCCGCCGCCGCTCACCACCGCCACCGCGGTTTCAGGGATGGCGTCGCCCGCGGTGAACTCCAGGGCCTGCCCCGTGGCAAACCGCATCGGCTCGACGCGCAGGCTGCTGGCCACCTGCGTGGAGAAACAGGACGGGTGCCGCACCCAGCTGCACGTTGGAAACAGCAGCAGACACACGCTGGCAGCATTTGCTGCGCTTTGCAAGGACCCCGCTTGGCAACACCCCCCCTGCCGAAGCCCCCACCCTCAGCAGCTCCTTCTGCACGTGCTCCGCCTCCTCCGCCTCGCTCAGGACCGCCTCCATTCGGCGCAGGCTGTACCGCTTCGCAGGCGGGGCCGTACACCTCGGGCGGCAGCAGCTCCACGTGCAGGCGCCCGTTGGCGTACGAGCCCTCCTCACGCACGGCCTGCGTGTGTTGCACTTGTGTATATGCATTGAGTAGCCACGCAGGTAGAGCCTCAAACCGACCTTGAGTGGAGCAGGGCAGGCTAAGTAAGTGCTGCTTTGCGGTCCTCCGCTGACACAGACCGGGTGGGCAGAAGCAGGGCCCCACCATCGGCCCCCACCCCCCAAGACCTGCCCACCTGGGGTATGGAGAAGCACACCACGCGGCCCACCACCTGCGGCTTGACGCTGACGCGCACCACGTCCCCGCGGCTGACGGTGCGGCTGCCGTCGGTGACGCGCTCAAAGGCGGTGGTGCCCTCGCCCAGGCGGCTGCGCAACGCTGCCTGCAAGGCAGCGTGGGAGACAGGAAGGACGCACGGTGCTGTGCTCAAGGGCAGGCCTGCATATGGGCTGCGCGGGCTGCCCGGCGCCGCAACCACCATCCAATTGACGCTTCTCACCGCCCCCACCCCACCCCACACACACATAGCACCGCCCTACCTGTGCACGCGAGTCAGCCAGCGCCTCAAACCGCACCGACTTGTCCAGGGTGGCGTGGCAGCGCTGCAGCCACTGCCGCAGCTTGGCCTCCATTTGGCGCTCGCCTGGCACCGCAGCCGCCAGCGCCTCGGCCAGGTTGTCGCGGAACAGGAGCTGCGTGTGGGCAGGGGAAGCGCACAGAGGCGGGGAGGGGTATGAGTAGCAGCAAAGCCAGTCACTCACCGCTTCACAGCGGCCGCTGCCAGGCAAGCGCGCAGCGAGGCTGCAGCGGCCAAGCCAGCCCCTCGCCTTGTTGCGGGTGACGCGGAAGGCGGGGCCAAAGAAGAGCGCCCCCGCAGGCGGCGGAAGGCCTCGTCGGGGATCACATCCTGCGGGCGATGTGTGTGTGTGTGTGCATTTGTGTGTGTGGTGTGAGTGTGAGCAGAAGGGGGAGAGGGAGGATGTGGGGCGCCTTGTGTGTGGGCGCGATGGCGAGACTGAGCATTTGCTGCTCCCAACGCAAAGCTGTCGCTGCCAGCTGCAAGGCAAGCGGCTGTCGCTTGCCTTGGCCTGGGCGCTGCGCTTGCTGCGCACTGACTCGATGAAGGGCAGGGTGTCGATGCGGGCCCCCGGGATCAGGCGGCCCTGCCAGAAGGCCTCGAAGATGGGGGCCACCTGCCAGGCGCCCGCACCCTCCTCCTCCCTCCTCCTCCTCCAGCCCCCCGCTCGCTCCAGCCACCCCGCCCCCGGCGCCTGCGTCCCACGAGGCGCCGCCTGCGTGCCCCGCGGCGCCTGCGTGGGCCCCTGCTGCGTGGCGCGGGCCGCGCCAAACTGCTGCACGGGGCTGCTGGCGGGCTTGCAGGAGGTGAGCGGGTTCTCAAGCGGCGCGCTCTCCGCGCCGTCCTGGTAGGGGAAGTAGTACAGCACGCCGCACACGGTGCCGCGCTGGGGCACCTGCAGGGTGAAGGGCAGCTCCGCCTGCTGCGCCCGCAGCAGCCGCGTCTCCATGTCGTCCTCCACCTCAGCCAGCCGCCGCTCCCACACCAGGCGCGAGTCCACCTGGGCGCAGCAAAAGGGAGAAGTTTGTTGTGTGTGCGTGTGTGGGGTGCTGCTGTAGTGCCAGCGGCGTTTGTTTCAGTTGGACAAGTCGAGCAAGCAGCCACTTATGAAACCAGGTGCTGCAGCTGCGTGTTACCGCGGCTGGGCGCTGCACCTGGTAGCGCAGCACGATGTTGGGGAGAGGCTCCCCGTTGGGCAGGCAGCCCTGGCAGGCGGCGCTGCCGCCGGCCCCCGCGCGGTTGCCCTGCTCGCCGTGCAGGTAGTAGTGGTAGAGGTGGGCCAGCTCCTGGAGGGCGCACAGCAGGACCAAAGGGCGGCCGCAAGTTGCACTTCTCGGCCCATAAACAAGCACAGCAGGAGGGGCGGCTGTTTGAGGGGGCGCCAGCCCCGCCGCTCCGCAAGAGCAGCAAGCGGAACAGCGCGTCAAGCGGCCTGGCCGGTGCCGCTGCCGAACACCGGGGCTCAGCAAATGCCGTTGAGCACCTGGCACACGTGCGCCCCCGCTCGTCGTCCATCAGCTGGCGCAGCACGTCGGGCTTCAGGTCGCCGATGACGACTGGGTGAAGGAGGGGCCCGCGCCGCCGCCGCCCCCTCCTCGCCCTCCGCCGCCACCCAGGCGTGCGCCGCCGAGAAGGGCTGCTCCGCGGGGCTGAGGGTGGAGGGGTCGGCGGGGTTGCGGTGCACCATGTCCTCGGCATACACCTCCTGATGGGGGGACGGGGGAGTTGGGCGGGTGGGTGGGTGTGGTTGAACGGGGGGCGCGCAGCAGCAGCGCAAAGTGACAGGCAGCTTGTTGGGATGGACAAAGCTGCTCAGCTTGGTCCGCCACTTGCAAAACTTCCATGGCAGTGCCAGCTTTCTGCTTGCGCCGACACTGGCCGGCCCCCCCCTGCTGCGCCTGCCCACGTCACCACCTCCCGCCCCATCCCCCCACCTGCCCCTGCTGGTAGCGCGCCTCCAGGTCGGCGGCCGCCAGGCACAGCTCATGCACGTACCGCTCCTCCGCACGCTTGGTGGCCAGCTTGATGGAGGAGCCCATAAAGAAGCCGGCATTCTTGGAGCCTGATGGGGCCCGGTTGGGGGAGGGCGTGTGGAGGGGGTGGTGCATGGCCGGGAAGTACAGGTCCCAGCATCGCCCCAAGAAGGCACGCAGCGCTAACAAGCAGGCACAGACGGCTGCCACGGCCGCCCTGGGGTCGGCCACAGCCCGGATGCGCTGGTGCGGCGGCAGGTTCAGGCGCGCCGCCACCCACCGACGCCGAAGAAGGAGAGGTCGCCGGTGAGGAAGCGGCCTGCGCCTGCCGCGCCGCCGCCGCGACCTGCGGCAGCGGGCTCCTGGGGCGCTGCGCCCGCTCCTCCATGCTCAGGTTCATCACCGCCTGGCGTGGTGGGGGTGCAGCGGTACACGAGTGACCCAACAAGGGAGCAAGGTGGCCGAAACAAGCGCGCAAAAACACTCCCTGAGTCCCGGCTCCAGGCTTGCAACCTGCCACTGCCCGTAGGACAGTTGAGCGAGCCCCAGCCCAGCCACACCCACCCAATCAGCGAGCTCGTGCTTGTTCATGCCGCAGCCGTTGTCCTGGATGGCCACCAGGCCGCGGGCGGTGGAGGGGTTGCTGCCCGACACAACCAGGGTCACGGTGATGCGGCGCGGGCGCGGCGCGTTGCGGCGCGTGGCCCGCAGGCTGTTGTCTATGAACTCTGCCAGCGCGTAGACAAAGGGGTGGCGGCCCTGCGTGGCAGGCACGCCAGCCACTACAGCAACTGCAGCAGCAGGGCTACGGCTGCAGCACGGATGCCCTTTGGAGCATCGTGACGAGGCGCATGCAGCCGCGCGTTTGCCGCTGTGCTCACCTGTGCTGCAAAGTATTCGAATTCTCCGGCCATGGTGAGGGTTTTGGGGTGGGGCTGGAAGCTGATCCGCTCGGTGGTGGGGGCAGCCAGCACACCGTCGGCTGCCGACGTGAGCAACAGCGTTGTGCCATCCCGAATCTGCTCCACATCGCTGTCGCTACTGAACGTTTTGATGGTATCGGTGACAACAAACTCCTGCTACAGGCGGATTGAACGAACAGTGAGAAGGCACATGCAATGCCACCAGGGGCCCAGCATTGCGGGAGCAGCCAGCGGCAGCCAGCAGCAGACGGTGGTAAAGCGGCAGGTGCAGAGTGGGCCCGGGCTGTGCCGCCCACCTGGGCGGTCAGCTCGCTGAAATGCTGTTCCGCTGCACTGTGCAGGGCCGCCAAGCTGCTGAAAGGCAGCGGAACCCAGGCTTCGCCCACGCCGGGCAGCACCAGTCGGCACCGCTGCTGGAGATGTGCACTCATACGACTTCTGTCGGGTTCGTCAACACGCGACCGAAGCAAAACACGCAGATATCTGCATCCTTTGGTTTTTGGTTTTCGTGCTGCGCCGCCGAGCGATCGATCCTTCGTAATTTCTTGCAATCCAGGTGAAAGGCAGTATCGAAATGCAGGAAATGCGGAAAGCAGGAGCCCTGCCCTGGGTGCTGCGAGTGCTCCGCCCTGCGGCGCTCGCTATGTGCTCGGTACATCTGCTGCGGCCTTGTATCTCCTATTCGGAGGAAAATTTGTTGTCGACGACCAACTGAGCCGCCCACCGCCGACTCCCAGTGCCTGCAAAATATGCCACACACTGTCGCAGTGACTGGAGGCGGCGGCTATGTGGCCACTGAACTGATCCATCAACTACTGGTGAGGTTTGCAGACGGGTAGTTGTAGGGTCGCCAGAGCGGGTCAGGTGATCGGCGGCGCCTTGCCGTCAACATGTCAGCCAGCATCTCACATTTCAGCGTCTTCCTTCGCTCCCTTTGCAGGCCAAGGGCTACAGTGTGCGAGCGACGGTGCGCAACAAGGCGGACAGCAGTAAAGTAGGCCACCTGGAACGCCTGGCGGCCGCGCTACCGGGTGGGAAACGCGCCCGGGATGGCGCCTTGCTGCCTGCCCGACCCTGCTTGACGACCTGCTGCGTAAGCCCTGGCATCGCCGCTTGCATCACCCCATTTGTTTCCTTCCGTCCACGTCCCCAAAGCAGGCAGCCTTGAGCTGGTGGAGGCGGATCTGCTGACCCCGGCTCCTTTGACGCCGCCTTTGCGGCCTGCCGCTACGTCTTCCACACCGCCTCCCCCTTCTTCATCGAGGCGGGCGACCCGCAGGCGCAGCTGGTGGACCCCGCGGTGAAGGGCACGCGCAACGTCATGGAGGCCGCGGCGCGCAACAAGCCCGCCGTGCGGCGCGTGGTGCTGACCTCGTCCTGCGCAGGCGCGTGGGCGGGCGGGCGGGTATCGACAGTTTGAGCCGTGCCTCCCCGACGCGCAAGCCAGCAAGCAGCTGGCGGCAGCGGTGCATAGCACAGGAAGCGGAGGCTTTTCTTACAACCTCCTGCATGCACACCCATTCCCCACCCCAAGCCTGCTGCGTTGCTTCCCCCACCCTCCCCACCCGCAGCCATCAAGGGCAACAGCAGCCCCGCGCCGCCCAAGGTGGGCTCCACCTACTCGGAGGCCGACTGGAACGAGACGTCCGCCCTGCCCGCCGAGGCGTACTGGGTGAGCAAGGTGCAGGCGGAGCGGGCGGCGTGGCAGCTGGCGGAGGAGCACGGGCTGGACCTGGTCACCATCCTGCCGGGTGAGAGATGGGCGGCTGCAGGGGGAGGCTGCAGGCGGGTTGGCTCCAGGAACGGGCGGTTGCACGTGGCGCCGCACAGCATGTTGCCCAGGCTGCACAGCTGGCTAAAGCTGCATCCGCCTGTCTTCACGCCTGCTGCCGCCCCCGCGTGCCCCCCTCCCCCGCAGAGTTCATCATGGGCCCCGTCATCTCCACCCGCTCAGACGCCACCAGCCTGGGCTACATGAAGGTGGGTGTGTGGGGGGGAAGGCTACATGGCATCGATTGCTTTGCTCTGCAGCGGCGTGGCCAGCAAAGGGCAGGGCTGGCAAACGCGGCCGGGCGGCGCAAGAGCCGCCCGATCAGCTGGGTGCTGCCGCCGCGTGCGCAGGCCTGGGTGGAGGGTGCGGCACAGAGCGGGGCCCCGTGTTTGCCGACGTGCGGGACGTGGCGCGGGCACACGTGCTGGCGGCGGAGAACCCGTCGGCGTCGGGTCGCTACATCGTGGCCAACAGCCACAGCACGCCGCCCTCACACATCTCCGCCTGGCTCCAGGTGTGTGTGTGGAGGGGTTTGGGGCGGGGCAGGGGCGGAGGATCTCCTGCAGTCTATTTGCTTGCCATTGTTGGGCTGCCCAGTGAGCGTTGCACAGCTGTGTGACAAACTCGGTTTGGCACTCTACTGCTCGCGACCCCCTTCTGCAGGAGCGCTTCCCTGAGTACGAGTTTGCGGCTGGGGCGGCCGAGGAGGCGCAGGAGCGGGTGAGCAACGCGCGGGTGCAGCGGGAGCTGGGGCTGGCCATCACGCCCGTCAAGGAGACGGTGCTGGACATGGCAGCCACCCTGGTGCGGCTGGGGCTCGCGCAGCCCAAGCGGCGGCAGGCGTAGGCGGTGCCCGCTGTCTGCACTGCTAGTGCTCCTTCTAGCAATCGCTTCCAGCAATCGCTGCCCAATTTTGAGGTCGTCCTGGGCAGGCGTGCTTGTAGTCCACCTAGTTATGTGTTTCGGGCTGTTGCAAAAAGGCAAGAGCTAAAACCAGGGCACACGTTGCGCGAGAATCAGGTGCATCAGCAGCTCATGCTTGAAAGGCTTGCACCCGTCTGTCCATGGGCATGGAGACCCGGTGCGTTCCTCAGCGATCACGGCCGCCGTCGCTCGAGCTTGCGCCCTCCTCCTCCATGTCCCCCTCTTCTTCCTCCTCCTCGCCCTCCTCCTCAGCGTCGTCCTCACCGCTCGTCCACCCTCCGTCGCCATCCTCGCTGCTGCCGCCCTCATGCAGGTACGCACCGTGTCCTGCGGGGGCACCGCCTCGTGGCTGGCCCCTGCATGCAGCGCGGGCCGCCGCAGGCCCCAGAAGGCGGCGGGCTGCAGGCCGGGCCGCGTTGCCAGGAACTTCCAGCCCAGGTGCTGGCCGCAGGCGCAGTAGGCGCACTGCCACGCGTAGCCAGGGAACCAGCTGTGCGCCGTCTCGGGCTCCCCCTCCAGCTGCACGCCGCCCGACACCTGCGCAGGCAAGGGGGCAGGGTCGGCGGCCAGGCACCAGCAAGGCAGCACGCTGGCTTGCACAGCTGGAAGGCGGCTGCTTCCCGGCGCGCTGCCCTGCGTCGTGGCTGCACATCTCGGCCTAAAAAGCAGCCTGCCTCCCCTGCCAGCAAGGCGCCGCACTCAAACCGCAGCATGAGCGCAGCGTGCGCACCGCGGACAGCGTGACGATGTCGTGCACAAAGGAGTGGGAGTTGACGAAGCAGCCGCTGATGCCCTCCTCGCTCATCTGCACCGCGTCAGCGCTGCGCGCCAGGCGCGCTCCGCACGCGCGGCAGCGCAGCTCGCTGACCGCTGCCAGCAGGCGGCACGAGGCGCGGAGGCGCTCGTCAACTGTGTGGGGGACGAGGGAGGGGGGCAATGTCAAACTTGGTTCAGCAGGTACATGGATACATTCTCCGCTGCCTTATCATTGTGCCCAACAGAGCAGCGCGCATGGCCCCGTCCCCCACACACACCCGTGCGGGCCTCCAGCAGCTGCTGCCGCGCGTCGTCATCCACGGGCATGTTGCTGAGCAGGAAGTAGGACAGCTCCAAGGGCCCGCCCTGGAACTCGCGGGACTGAGGGGCGGCGGCAGGGTGGGGGCGCAGCGTGGTACAAGCCCTGGGCACAATGCCTGTGCAAGAAAAATGAACCCCGTGGCCGCGGTCAGGGGGAGATGAGCGGGCATCGGGTGCCAGCTCACATGCGGGATGACGGACTGGAACAGCCGCTTGGCCCGCCTGGCGAGCGCCCAGGCGTCGTAACGGGCGTACAGAGCGCGTGGGTGCCACGCCAGGCCCGCCGCAGCCTCCCGCGGCACGCGCAGCGGCGGCGTCTCGGGCAGCACCCGCACCGGCACCGACGACAGCTGCAGGCCCCCTCTACCACCGCCTCCAGCTGCACCTCCACCCGCTGCCGGCCTGCGCAGATGGGGAGTCGTGAAGGAAACATGTCAAGGGGCAAGTTGTCGCACGCCGAGCAGCAGCTGCTGCAACTGCGCGCGGCGTGGCCACCTGTCCAGGGCAGCAGCAGGCAGCAGGCACCTGCGGCGCACCCTTGGCGAGCAGGTTGACGCCGCCGCCGCCCATCTTGCGGATCTCCGCCACGCAGCCCACCCTGCAGGGCAGGGTGCACGTCTGTTGCGGCAGCCCCGCTCTGAAGCCTGAGCAGGTTGCGGCTGGCTGGCTCAGCCACCCTAGCGCATCCAGCCTTCACGCGCCCCCTTGCCCCACCTCTGCAGGACCAGCTGCGGCGTGAAGTAGCTGCGCTGGCAGCACACCACCGCGATGAGGCGGGTGAGCGGCGGCGGCGCCTCCAGCGCGCGCTGCGCCATGGAGCGGTCGCCGCGGAAGGTGAGGCGCAGGGGCAGCGTGCCGCCGGGGCACAGCACCAGCCCATCCAGCGGCAGTACGGGCAGGCGGTACACCGCACCCTCCGCAAGCAGCGCCACGCCGCCCTCCAGATCGTCCACCTCTGCTGGGCGTTGCAGAGGGTGGGCAATGTGGATGATGGTGGGGACGGTGCCGCGGATGAGAGCAGCACAGGATGCAACCAAGCGCGCTGTCACAAACCTCCCAGGTACGAGTGTGTGGCTACAATTGTGGGGTCCAAGGCCTCTGTTGGCGCAGCGTCTGATGGTGCTGCAGGCTGCGCAGGTTGTGCCGCGACACCAGGGCTGCCATCGGCAACGGATCCGCCAGCGCCCTCGGCTGGAGGTCCCGTTTCCCGGGGCGTCGACACCCTGGTGGCTTCTCCATCCCCTTCTTCCCCTCGCGAAGCGCTCATGCACGGTTTGCTGTACAAACGCGAGGAGTTGCCGTGGCACGGCACCGCTGACAGGGAGAAAATCGCTTGAACACAGCGGATGGGGTCCAATGCTGAAGCGCGCAATCAAACGGCACCAATCGGGCACCAGAGCGAGAGAACCCAAGCCCTGCTGTGCATGACGGGCTGCCAGCAGGCCTGCCTGGGTTCACCTGCAGGGCTGCATGCAGGGCTGTGGCAGGGTGCCTGACAGCATCTTTCCAATATTTTATCTCTTCTGTGGCTTTTTGAACGCTCCCACTATCTTCTTAGCCCCTCTACCGACACCCGGCAGCCCACCCGTCGCCCAACTCCTGTTTGACAACTTCTGGCAAATGGACACTGGTTGGCAAAAGTTACCGAAAAGAGTCAGCGAGAAGCCAAGTTGGGGAAATCCCCTGTTCGAAAGAAGCGAACCATCACTGGTATCCGTCGTCCTCGCGTTCTCCAACTCGACGCGCCTGTTGAGGCTGGACACGTAGTAGAGGAAGGGCCTCGGGACCATGCGGCGCCCGCTGACAGCTTGTCTGGCAATGCCGGCACAGCCAGCAACTTACTTGCAGAGCAGGCTGGCAGTGCCACCAGAGGCCAGGGTGCATCGGCTGCAGTTTCAGGACAGCAGTCATGGGACGGTGTGCGGCTTGAGCTACAGCGCAGCTACGTCATGCATCTGCCCGGCATCCGGTCCCTTGCCCAAGAGCAGCGCAACAAGCAGCGTGACCTCTTGCAGCAGCGGCTTACAGCACAGCCAGCCTGTTGCGCCAAGTGTGGCAGCAATGATATGCAGGATCTGCAGCCTGCAACTATTTTGTACATCGCGAACGACAGCCGCTTTCATCTGACTGTTCCGTGGTACAAGTGCGCAAAAGCAGGTTGCGGCGGCACGTTTTCTCCCTCCCCGCTGGTCGTGGGCTGCTTCCCAGCCATGCCCAAGGCCAGCTGGGATGTATCTACCTGCAGCGAAGTGTCCCCTGCGCACTGGCTGGATATCTGCATGCTGCAACTGGCAGACACCTTCATCTCTCAAGGCGGGCTGTCACTTGACATTCATCAGTTTGCTGCTGCCATTCACAAGCAGCACGAGCTAAACGGCTGCGCTGCTGACCTCAAACTTGATTGGTTCAAGCAGCAGCTGTTGGAGGCCATCCACGTGAGAAAAGCTGCAAGCTTGAGATGTGCTGTCTTTCTTTTGAGCGGATGATCGCGCTTGCAGCTTAAACCCATGTGCCTGACCTGCCCAACCCACAGGAGTATCGCGGTCTGACGCGCCGAGCATAGCATGGAGATGGCCAGCAGCGACCTGATCCTTCCTTCTGCACTTGTATATAATGCCCAGCCCTGTTGCACATGTTACAACCAGCCAATCTCATGCGTTGAAAGAGTGGGCGTTACCAAGGCTTAATCACTTTCACGGCCTGCATGCATGGGTTGGAACCGCTGTGAGCGTCCGTGCCGCTAGAAAACAAACTTGAGCGCGGTCGGCACCACCTTCTTCAAGCCCTCCACGATGCCTTTCTCCGGCAGGATCTTCGAGATGAAGTCGCTCTGGCTGAACTGCTGCGCGAGCTTGTGGGACTCTACAGGAGGCCACACACAGGGCGCACCTGAGCCTCACCTGCCGGCACCGTTGTGTCATTCCTCAATTCGGGAAGCCTGCCGCAGCTGCTCCAGCAATCAGAACACAGCACCCTGCGCACGGAATGCATCTGCACAACACCCTGCTGTCGCCTCTGCACCCACCGGAAGTGCAATGTGCCCAGCACTTCGAGTACTCCTCGTCCACCGCTGCGTTGATGCAGGCGCGGGCCTGCATGCGCAGGTGCGGGTCCTGGATGACCTCCAGCCGGTCCGGCTCCTGCGCACGAGGGCCAGCCTGGGCACGTTTGAGGGCGCCGCATCGCGCAGCACCGGGGCCGTGGGGCAACTGGGCAGCGGCGGAGGCTGAGCGAGGGTGCGATAGCACGCCGCCGCCCCACCTCGTACAGCTGGGAGAGGAGCTCGTAGGGGAGGGGCACCTTGTTGGACGCGCAGTGCAGCTCAAACTGGGTCACACCCCTGCAGGCGGGGGAGGAAGTAGGCCTTCCATGGGTTGCATGTTCCCCTGGCAGCAAGCTCAACAAGCGAAAAAGGCAACCCACGCCCAGCCCTCCTCGCCTGCGCGTGGCCACCTGCTTGCGCGCCAGCTCCCACTCGCTGATCAGCAGGCGATCGCGTATCTTCTCAGCAGAGGCGATGTAACCCCGGCTCATGAGCTGCAGGCAGGCGGAGCGCTGCGGGCTGGGAAGGGAAGCGCAGCCAGCCAGCATGCCAGGCAGGGGTGGCCGCCGCCCGCGTGCACTCCAGCTGCGTCTTTGTGCACGTCCATGCGCCGCAACGTGAGCCCCACCTGCGTGAAGGTGTCCATCATGCTGTCCCAAGACTTCTCGTCATGCTGCACCGAGGAAGGGGGAGAAGGGGGAGAGGGAAAAGGGAAGGACTGCATCAAGTCATCATCTGGCCATGAGGCAAAATCAATGTCCTGGTCTGAATGTGCTCCTCAACGCCCGCAGCGCCCCCTCACCGCGACCTGGTCATCCTGCTGGTGCTGCAGCTGCTCCATGGCGTCGACCTTGCCGCTGCCAGCGGAGCGCACCGCCTCTGCCAAGCCAACCGCCCGATGCCGCGCCCTGTCGTTAAGCTGCTCCAGCTGCGCCGCGATCTCTTCCATGCTGTGTTTTGAAAATGCATGTGCGTATGGGAAGGGAGGGAGGTCGATGTTAAGGTCCTGTAGAGGGCGGTACAGGCGGCGCTTGCAGGCAGGCGCCTGCCGACAAGGTTTCTGGCGGCGGCCAGCTGCCACAGGACTCGTGCCGCAAGCAAGTGCTCCTTACCGCTCTGACAAGGCGTCCACATCGTTGCGCAGATCAGCCATGGCGCCTTCATCCTGGCTCGCGGGTGACAAAGCACTGGTTGCTGCCCCGTCAGCCTTGGCACCCCCTGCTCGTCGCCGCCTAGGAACATCAAGGCGCTGTATGCTCGCGTTCTCATGGGCGCTTGTGCTCGTTTGAATGTGGTGCAGCTGCTTCTGCTGCTGCAAGGGGCAACCCCAGTCGGCAGGTTGCGGAGAGTCGAGGGCAGCGCGCCTGCATCTTACTAGCAGTTACAAAGCATATAAGAGGAGGAATAAAAGCTCCAGTATCGGCAGAGACGACTACTGACGGTCGAAGAAGTACAGGTGGGATGTGGTGTATTGCTTACTAAACGGGCCGTCCAGGCGGAGCATGGAGTCTTTCTCATTGTAAATCCACATGCTTAAATAAATGGGAAGTTCAAGGTCTTGACTCAAGCAACGGCCCTGCTGCTAGGTCTGTCATAGACACGCGTCGGCCGCCGCTGCAATGCAACAGCGGATTTCAGGCTCTGCAGCTCCTCTCTGCTACGCGCTCCCCACGCTCCCCATCATGGGCGCCACAAACTTGCGCAGCGAATCGATGACGCCGTGCTCGATGGGGTCTGGCACCAGCTTGGAAATGAACTCGGCCTCCGAAAACTGCTGCGCCAGCTTCTGCGCCTCCACCGTGCACGCCGCCCATGCCTTGACTCGCTCCTCGGACTCGGCCTGCGCATTGGAGGTGTGGTCAGAGGAGCTTTGAGGTGTGATCAGAACAGCACGCGGTCGCGCTTCACCACGGAAGTTGCCTGCATTGTGCCTCCACCACGCGGAGCCCCGCTGCGAAGCGACTGTGCCCCAGACGCGGCCAGACGCGGACGGTGCCTGCCGCTTGAACGGCTGCGCCCGCGCAACAGCAGCTTCCCCCGGCAGCTGCCACGCGAGGAGCTGGGGGCACGCACCTGGGTGATGATGGAGCGGGCCTGCATGCGCAGGTGTGGGTCCTCGATGGCCCGCAGGTCGGTGGGATCCTGCGCGGGGTGCAAGCGCGGCGGCAGCCCCGGTCACGCTGCGTCACATGGCATCCGCACCGCAAACCGGCAGATTGTGCGGCCTCGACGCCGCCACTGCTCGCTTACGTCGTACAGGTCGGTGATGGCGTCGAAGGGCAGCGACACGTTGTTGGCAGCGCAGTACGCCTCGAAGCGGCTCACGCCCCTGCAGCGCACACAACAGCAGCAGGCTCGATCAAGCGAGGACGCCAGCCTGTGCGGGAGCCACCGCGGACCCCCTTCGTACACACACAGCAAGGCAGCGAGGCAGCAGGCCGGGGGAGAGGCAAGGCAGGCAGCCTTGGGGGGGGCTGCGTGCGTGCTGCCGCTCACACTTGCAGGGCGATGGGGCGCAGGCCGAGCTCCCACTCCGTCACCATCAGCCGGTTGCGCAGCGACTCCACCGTGCGCAGGTACGTCTTGGACAGCGCCAGCGTGAAGCTCTGCCGGTAGCTCTCCCACGGCTGGTCTTGCTCGTCCGCCTGCGGCGCCGCCAGCACAGCGTGGGCAGCGCACACACCCCCGGGCAGCGCAGCCTGCACGCACGGCTGGAGCACGCACCGGGCGCCAGGCGGCGCCCTGCTGCCGCCCTCACCGGCAGCTCCAGCTGCCCGTCGCCGTGCTGGGCCAGCAGCCTGTCCATCTCGCGGTCGTCGCGCAGGATGGCCCGCAGCGCCACCGCGCGGTCGCGCCCCGGTCCTCCAGCTGCTGCAGCGACGCCTCCATCTCCTCCACTCGGTCCCGCAGCTCCAGGCAGTGAGCTATCAACCGCTCGATGTCCACCTGCTGCCGCATGTCCGTCACGTCCATGCCCTTGCGCTGGCCCCCAGGGCCGCTGCTCCTGCTGCCAGGCACCGCGGCCACGACGGCCGACGCGTGCCGCCGCTTGCCCACGGCAGGTGGCGAGAGCCTGGGCCGGCAGGCGCTGCTCAGGCCGATCATTGTCGTGACGGCTGATGCAGTCATAATCGTGCGGCAGGGTGGGCTGCCGCTGTCGAAACCCAGGGGCGCAAACGTTTGCGCTGCGCACCCTCCTCTACTGAAGTTTTCAGCACAAAAAGCAGCAATCGACAGCCTCACAAACTGCATGAGCCGTGCCGGAAGGCATGCAAGGAGGGGCAACTCCAAGATGGCCAACCAGTGGGTGGCGGCATCTCCCCCGATCTGCCGCAAGGGCTCGGCTGCAACGGCTGCGAGGCCTCGCTCATGTTCAAAACACAGAATCTACCCTACATCACTCAGTGTACATGGCTGTCATACAGTTCCCTCCGCACGGTACACGCCCTTCAGGCTCGGGTGCCGCTCCTCGGCGGCCTCCAGCGCGCTGGCCACGCTGCGCCCGGCAAGCAGCGCCCGTAGAAGGCGGCGAAGAAGCTGCAGCAGTCCTGCAGGCCGGGCTCCGCGCGGGTCCGCCCAGCATCGCCAGCCTCCTGCGCACGGCACACCACGAGCCGGGCACCCGCCGACAGCAGGGCCGCGGCAAAGCCCCGCGGCAGCGCCGCCGTGCAGACGACCACTTGGCCTCTGATGAGCCAGGCCAGGGAGGCCAGGCCGCCCTGCCGCAGCACCACCTCGGGGCTGCAGCCGGACAGCAGCAGCGTGGACAGCGGGCCGCCGTCGGTCCACTGCGTCTGGCTGCTCAGCGCGCTAAGCGTGCGACCTCCCCCAGCGCCACGCTCGGCTGCCGCGCAAAACGTCCGACAGGCGCGCCCCGGCTGCTGCATGCCCATGGTCTGTAGCAGGGCGGATGCCTCATCGCCTGCATCGCACCAGCGACGGTGCGGCGTGAACCTACGATGCCCTCAACGGCACAAGCGATGCCTCGCCCATCGTGACGCTTGCTCAGGCTTGCCAGGGCAGGCCTGTCCCCCACAAAAGTAGACGCAGCGGGGCGCGGCACACCCACTTGGATCTGCCACGGCCTGCAGCCTCTGCCTCCACCGCAGCACCAGGCCATCCCCCGCCAGCGCCTCCGCGCCCAGGTGCAGCACGCCAACCGAGGGCAGCGCCGCCGCCAGCTGCCTCTCCAGCTCAGCCGCCAGCTCACGCTCCGCCTCGCTGCTTGCCGCACTGGATTCGACAGCCGAGCTGCCAACCGCCGCGGCTCGCAGCGTGGCTGCCCGCGCAGTCTGATTGTTCCTGAACGGGCTGCTCCCAGGGCTGCTGCTCCTGTCGGCATGTATGGCGCCGCTGCCCTGCGGGGCAGGCGCTCGTCCCAGCCGGTTGTTGGCTGGTGGTGATGCCGGCGCACCCGCAGCTGCTGCTGCTGCTGGCGGCACCGCCAGCTGCTGCTGCTTGGCCGGGCTGCCGAACCAGCTGTTGAGGTAGGCAGACAAGCCGCCGCTCTCTTCTGCTGCCCCGCTGCTCTCTGCTACCTCCGCATCAGCCGGTGCATCTGCCTGCGCTGCCGCCGCGACTGCCACCGTCTGGCTGGCTGCCACGCCGCTTCCTGGTGCTGCTGCCGCCACCGCTACCACTGCTGCTGCTGCTGCGGTTGGCGTCTGAACCGCTGCAGGCTGCAGCCCTGCTGCCTGCTCAGGCCTGTCAGCCGCAGCGTCAGCGGGGAGGACCAGCCGCTGCAGGTTGAGCACCGCCGCGCAGCCGGGCAGGCCGGCCAGGCTGGCGGCCACACCGTCGTCCACGCTTGCCTGCCGCCCCGCCAGCCGCGGCGCGTGCAGCACCACCAGCTTCCGCCGGCTGCCCAGCCGCAGCGAGCCGGCGGCGGCGGCGGCAGGGACGGCCGCTGCCGCCTCAGCCGCCGGTGCGCTGCCCAGCGCCGCCGCCGCCTCTGCAAACTTGGCCTGGGTGGCGGGCTGGGCGATGTAGTCGTCGGTGGCCGCCTCCAGCGCCGCCCAGCGCTGCGGATCCGTTTCGTCCAGCTCCATCGCACAGCGAGGGTCCTCCGCGCAGAACCTGAGGGGGGAGGGGCGGCGGGTGCGCAGGGCGGCGCACGCTCAGCTCTCCTGCTGCAAATCAAGGCTGGACTGAGAGGCCTGCTGATGCTGAGGGCCCAGCGGGCGTGCCCACCCACCAACCTGAAGTACTTGACCCCCGGCACCAGCGGCAGCAGCGTGGCCACCGCCTCGTCTGCCCTCGTCACGCTCGTGCTGCGCATGGGTGGGTGGGTGTGCGTGTGGGTGTGGGTGTGGGTGTGGGTGTGGTGAGAGGGGAATATAAGGATGCCTTGGGCACGAGTGGATCGATGGTGGTATGGGCGGGGGAGTAAGCGCAACGGGCTGTCTTTAACGCGGCAGCAGCGGCCGCTGGGAGCACCTCTCCGCTGGCAGGAGGGCGCGACGCCTTTGGAGCGCCGCCGCCGCCCCACGCACGAGCCCGTGCGCACGCGGGGCGGCAGCCAGGCCGCACCTGGACTCAATCAGGATGGCCCCCGTTTCCATGAAGGTGGTGAGGCCCTTGTCGCGCCGCGCGGGCGGCGCCACCCCCACCCCCAGGCTGACCACGGTGCCCAGGGGCAGGTCGGGCCACAGCAGGCGCGCCTCCTGCAGCGCCACCACCACCGGGTTGTTGGCGGTGACGGCGCCGTCCTGGAACTTGTCGCCGCCGCAGCTGCGAGCGGGGGAGAAGGGGGAGGGGGGCATGGGCCTGTTAGAAATGAGAGACGGTGAACATGAGAGGGAAGGGCGGTGGTGCGTGCTGCCAGCAGCCGCAGGATACCGATAGGGGTGGGCAAGGTGTGCCCCGGGCAGCTGGACCCGTGCCGTGCCGGCGAGGACGCCGGCCCCCACCCCCACCCACGCCATACATGCCCTGGCATCAAAAACACCTCCAAAACAACAAAAACAACAAAACAAAGGCACCTGAAGTCCTCCAGGTAGAAGGATGCGGCGGAGGAGGCGCGCACCGCCTGCCACACCGGGTGCTTGCAGGAGCCGGCGTGGGCGGAGATGCAGGCCGCCAGCTGCGCAGACCCGGGGGGCAGCTGGTAGTTGCGGAAGACGTAGGGCGGGGCGGGGGAGACGGAGGCCAGGGTGGAGACGAGGGCGACGTGGGGCACCGGCAGGCCCGCAGTGTCTGCACAACGCACAGGGAAGGAGAGAGGGACAGCAGGCTGAGCAAGCAGAACAGAAAGGTGTGCCCACACCTCGAAGTATCCCGATCTCGTCCACCCGCCAACGGCTGGGCAGGCGTGGGGAGCGGGGCATGAGCAGGCGCATGCGCAGGGAGGGCGAGCCGCCCGCTCCCACCGATCATGGCGTCGCCGATGCAGCGCTCGTGCCGGCTGAAGTCGCAGTACTCCCGCAGCAGCGACTCTGAGGGGCGGGGAGGGACAACAACACGCAGAAACGTCAGTCGACTGAGGCAAGCGGGACAGACTGCCACAAAAATGCCAGTCGCAAAGAAGGAGGGCCCGGCCTGCTCCAACAAGTGCCACACTGAGTGCCGGCCGGCCACCACAGGCAGCTGCTTGCACTGTGTGAATTGCCTCCCACCCTCCCCACACACCCCTGCCCCGCCCCCGCTAAACTTGCCAGCTATGCCATCTCATCCCCCCATGCTCACCGTACACCGCCGCATCGTGCTTGTACCCCACCACCACCGCACGCACGTGGGAGGTCTTGCTCTGGAAGGTGCGGTAAAAGGCCTGCAGAAGTGGGCCGGCGGGGGTTCAACCACGCCGTTGCTGGATGGGTGCTGAGCGTGGTGGGTCCCTGTCGACCTGCGCCGCAGCAGCGTTGCCCAGGGCCAGCTGGCAGCATGCTCTGCTCAGGCCAGGCCCTGGCTTGCCGCCACCCTCGCTCCTCGTGCGCCCAGCCCCCGCCTGCCCTGCGCACCTCCACCCAGCCCTCCTTGGCGTCGCCCTTGGCGGCGGGCACCACCCTGGAGAACACCTTCTGGCCCAGCACCTTGTAGATGAAGGTGCACTGCTCCACGCTCATGCGGCGCAGGCCCAGGGCCACTGCCAGCAGGCCCCCGTGCTGGTGCCCACTGCGCCAGGGGGACAGGATGGGGGGATGCGGGCGGGAATTCGGGAGGAGGGATGCGGGCGGGAATTTGGGAGGGGGGATGCGGGCGGGATTGGGAGGGGGATGCGGGTGGGATTGGGAGGGGGGATGCGGGCGAGAATTTGGGAGGAGGGATGCGGGCGGGATTGGGAGGGGGGATGCGGGCGGGATTGGGAGGGGGATGCGGGCGGGAATCTGGGAGGGGAGGGATGCGGGCGGGAACTTGGGAGGGGAGGGATGCGGGCGGGAATTTGGGAGGGGGGATGCGGGCGGGATTGGGAGGGGGATGCGGGCGGGAATTTGGGAGGGGGGATGCGGGCGGGATTGGGAGGGGGGATGCGGGCGGGATTAGGAGGGGGGATGCGGGCGGGATTGGGAGGGGGGCAGGAGCGCAGCGAGAGTTCAGGCGGACCCACACATGCAGCGGAGCCGCCATGCAACTGCGCCGGCCAGCCGCAGCCCCAGCCAGCCAGCCGCGGCCCCACCTATCAGGTCAAACATGTCGGGGATGCGGCGGCCGGAGTGGCGCTCCAGCTCGCGCAGCAGGCGCACCGTGGCCATGCCCTTCATGCCGCCGCCATCTGGGGACGGGGTAGGGATGCGTGGGGAGGGGTGCGTGGTGAGCAGGGGAGGGGCAACCCCGACAGAGCATGCGACAGAGCATGTGAGAGGCATGAATGACACCACAAATGCCACACAACAGGCTGCCTATTGCAGCAGCGTGCTGCAAGGGCTTGGGGGTGGGCAGCGCTGCAGGGAGGGGCGCACCCAAGGAGAGGATGCGCAGGCCTCGGCCCTGGATGGGCGGCTTGCCAGCCGCGCGCCGCACCAGGTCGTTCTCCCCAGAATGGCCAGCACGCGCAGCGCAGCGGCCTGCGGGCAGCAGCGAAGGGCGGCAGAGAGGACCGTCATGCAGTGACAGCGGAAAGCGTTTCAAGCCAAAAGTTTGCAACGTAGCAGCTGGAAATGGAGCCAGCGAGCAGCTGGCCAGCGGCAAAGAAACGCCGCGGGCCTCGCCTGCACTTTGGCGGGCGCGTCTCGGTCCAGCGCCAGCTGCGACAGCCGCCGCATGAGCCCCGTGTTGCGTTCCAGCCGCTGCTGGTTGTCGGGGCAGAAGGCCAGGTTGCCCAGCGCCTTGAGCGCCGCCGTGCGCGCCGCCTGCCGCGGGCTGGCTGCGACGGCGGCGCCCGCTCCCAGCTCCGCGGCAGCGGCCGCCGCGGTGGTGGTGGCAGCTTCCGGGGGAACTTCTGCTGTCAGCTGCTCCTCCGGACCCACCGCCAGCTCCTCGAGGGAGAGCAGCAGGTCATCGGAAGCCAGCCTGGCGGAGGCGGCGGGGGAGGAGTAGGCGATGGCGGCCAGCAGGCGCAGCGTGCTGAGCTGGCGCGCCGCGTCACCCCCGCCAGCAGGCGCATCACCGCCGCCGCGTCGTTCTCCACCACGGCCTCCGCCAGGCCGGGGCTGTGCTCCGCCAGCAGCGTCAGCGTGCGGCACGTCTCCGCCACAACCACGGGGTTGTCGGACAGAGCCATGAGCACCTGCGGGCAAGCGGGTGGGGCGCCCGAGATGGGCGGCGCACGACGGCACGCAGCCCAGCCGCTCACACACCAGCACAGCAGCAGGCGGCCTGTGCAGCTGCTGTTGCAGCGAGGTGGACAACCGTGAACAGCACGTGAGAGCCGCCGGCAGCCCCAGCCGCGCACCAGCTGCTGCAGCCCGTTCTCCTGCTTCGCCATCAGCTCCCGGTTCTTGGGATCCTCCTCCGCCAGCGTGCCTGCGTACCGCGGGACTCATTACGCCCATCAGCACGCCCATGCATCTAGAGCGACAACTTCCAAGCAAGTCTGGCCACGGCAAGGTGCCCACATCGGGTTCAAACAAACGCACCGCCCCCCCGCTCACGCAGCGCCCGCCAGCAGCGGGTGGTGGCCCGAGCTGCGGCGCAGCATGAGCGCAAAGATGGGGCGCAGCTTGTCGCTCTGCTTGCTGTCCCACAGCGGGATGGCCAGGCCGGAGCCGGCTGCCCCGGGCGGCGCGGCGGCATCTCCACTTTGAAGCGGGAGTAGCCGGGGTCAGCTGTCACCCGCAGGTTGGCCACCTGCAGCAGAGCGGCGGGGACAGCCTGGCCGGATGAGGACAGCCCAAACAGCTGTGACAGCCGCAACGCCGGGCGCGCCATGACGGCTGCTCGCAAAGCAGTACGGCAGCTACGCCGGGCCAGCAAGAAAGCGAGTGGGAGCCAAGGCAGCAGCATCCCCTGTGCCCTGGGAGGGGCGGCGGCGGCCAGCGCCTCACCGTGAGGTGCCTGAGGCGGGCGCAGGGCGATATTTCGGGCAGGTACTCGAGGGGTTGTCGTACAGGTGCAGCACGCTGCAGGCACACGAGGGGGGTGATGAGTGGAGCGTGCGTATACAGGGGGGGGGGGCCACAACTGTAAAGGGCGTTGTAACCAGCCCAGAAGCACCAGCCCGTGGAACAGGTGCAGCGCACACCGATGCCGCCTCTGTTCTACATGTGGCAAGCACACAAGCAAGGAGCCTCCCGCCGAGCCGGGCTCGCCCACCTCAGGCTGCGCAGCGACGCGAAGCTGAGCAGCACGCTGGCCAGCCGGTTGTGCTGCAGCGTCAGCTCCTCCAGCAGCTCACACTGACGCAGCTCGCCTGCGGAGCCACAGCGCACAGGTGTGGGCGCTGCTGCCTGCCACATGAGCCACATCGCTGCCGATAAAACCTCGAGCTACTGAGCACTGAATGCAACGCTCGTCAGGCTGAACAATTGCAGGGCGGCCCTGGCTGGACCCTCAGGAGCACACCTGGCAGGATGGTGAGCTGGTTGGAGTCTGCCGCCAGCACCCGCAGCTTCGTCAGCCTGCCGATGTCGGGGGCAGGATGCGCAGCTGGTTGCCCACCACGCGCAGCTCCTGGGGGAGGCCGGGGGAGGCGAGGAGCAGACGTATGAAGCCGGGCAAGGCGGGGCAGCAAATGGGAGCAGCAGCCGCAACCGTGCACAAACTGTCACCAGCAGCCCTGCCTGAGTTGTGCCAGACAACCAGCCCAGCCAGGCCGGCCCCCACCTGCAGCTCGGTGAGCGACGCGATGGCCGCAGGCACAGCGCCCAGCCCCGCGTGGCTCAGGTTGAGCACCCGCAGCGCGGCAAAGCGGCGCAGCACGCGGGCGTCCGCCAGCGCTGCCACCGCGCCCGCATCCGCGGCGCGCAGGCGCGTCACCGCAGACACGTCCAGCGTGCTCCAGAGGGCCAGGGCCACCGAGGTGCTCATGGCGGCGGTGCCCGAGGTGCGCACCAGCTCTGCGGCGACCAGCTGCGGCGGCTGGTCTCCACGGCGAGCGACAGCCGCACCGCGGCCTGGCCAAACCCCGCCGCCGCCACCACGCCCAGCAGCTGCTGCCGCGCCGGGGACAGCTGCACCCGCACATGCTCGTGCACCAGGTCGGGCTGGCCAGCACCCCCTGCACTGCCGCCAGCACGGCCGCCTCGCCGTCCGCCGCCGTCCACGTCACCTCCAACTCCTGCTGGTGACTGCACCCATCCGAACAAGCTATATACGGCGCAAGTCGTCTTTGCCAGGACGAAACGCAGACCACCCTTTGCCCTGCCATGTTTCAACAGCGCCACAACCGCTGCCGCCGCCGCACGTCAGCAACCAGCGAGTGCAGACGCAGCAATCTGTGCAGCTAATAATGAATGCAGGTACTGACGGACGAATAAAGCATAGCATTGTTGGTGCACGGCGCCCTTTGCTGCCCAACATAGCCTCACCTGAAGCCCAAGGTGAGCCGCCATGCGTCAGGCTGCCTCTTACTGAACGAAGGCAGGCCAAACATGACTCCTGCAGAGCCAAGGACCACGGTGGCCTATGAACGGCCTTTAGCACACGTAGGTACCCTCGGGTCTGTACAACGAGGTATTGTAACCCTCTTCATTGATCACGAATTGCCGGTCATTTGTTGAGGCCCAAGCGCCAGAACCGTTCGCTCGTCCACCACCGCTGATCAGTTTGCCATTTTTTCCCAAAACGCAGCTTAGAGTGGCCTTGGTTGCACTCCCTGACCGCCAACAGTATATTTGTGTGTCGGCGCCAGCAGTCTCAGGCTTGGGCTCGCTTCTACCGACAGTAGGGCTGTCGCCAAGTGCCTGGCGGGCCGCGGCACCAGTGCGCTGTGAGCCTGTGGCAGCGTTCATGGTTCTGTGGCTTCGCATGTGCCATGCCAGAACAGCTGCTGTCAGCTGCTGTTGCGTCCTAGCAAGCGTGGTTATCGTGCATGAGAGACGTGCTAGCTGCTTTCCATAGTGGCGGCAGTCGAAACTGAGGGCGATGGCTGTCAACACGAGACGGACTTTGCCACAGGGTTGCGGCAGGCAATGCATAGAAACATTCCAGTTCGACCCGTAGCCCACAGATGGGACAGATGGGACACCATGCACAAGCACTGTCGCTGTTGTCCTCCTCTGTGAATGGCAATGCAAGACGAGCGGCAGCGGCAGCCAGCGAGCCACCTGCTGTGCGTCTTGCGTAGCATGCAAGAGCACCGTTTGGTTTGTTCGACCACTGCGGCGTTTGACTTTACTTGCTCCGATTTTGGCTTGAGCTTACAGCGCCATGAAGTAGCCCTCTTCCCGATGAACTTCGACTTGAGCAAGCTTGATAAGCTTGGCAAGGGCAAGAAGCAGCCTGCGAAGGCAGCCAAGTTCACACCGCGTTTCCTCGCAAAGCAGGCAAGTTTGGGCACTTTGGGATGCGTTTGCTGTCGGTGAAGTCGCTGCCGTGCATTGCGGCCTGCTTGGGCGCTTCATATCGCAGATTGGGGTGTAATGCAGCAGGAAACGCTCTGTGCTGTTCTTGTCGGCCCCCGCCGCCGGCGGGCAGTGGCGCCCCAGCCGCCTGCAGTTTCTTGCCCTTTTGCCTAGATGTGCTCTGAACAACTGCGCCTGCCGTGCTGCAGAAAACTCAGGCAGGCCAAAAACCTCAGGTTCCAGCCGCAGCAGCCGGACCCGCAGCAGCAGTATCGGCGGGTGAGCTTGCTGCCGCTTTGAGGACCTTGGCGTTGTGCACGCATGTGTTGACGTCAACCGTTTGTGTTAAGCCAGCTTGTGTCCCTGCAGAAGGCCAGCAGACCCAAGGTGCACAGGAGCAGCGCCCTGATGGCCTACCCGCAGCCGCCAAGACCGCACGTGTGGCGCCCACGGCGCCAGCGCAGGCTCCCGACGAGCCAGCCTTGCCCGCTGTGCTGCCGGCGCCCTCGGCGCCAGATGCGCAGGCAGCAGCCGCAGATGCGCCGCTCCCTCCAACGCAGGCCAGCCAGGCAGCGCCGCAGGCTGTCAGACAGCGGGGGGCGGGCGCGCAGCGCAAGCCTCACGCCGCCCCTCCTGCCGAGTCGGCCGCAGCCGTCGCGGCCGCAGCGAGGGCCGCGCAGGCAGCTGCCGCCGCCGCCGCGGACATGCAGCAGCAGGCGCAGGTGGGGCAGCCCGTGTCGCTGGTGAAGGCCGCGGAGCAGCTGAACCTCAGGCGGGCGGCAGCCGCGGCGGCCAGGGCGCTGCCCAAGGGCACCCTCAGCGCGGGCGCCCCACCAGGGCTGAGGCCGCTGCCCGCGCTGCAGCTGCTGCAGCGGGCGTGCCCTACGTCCCCGGCCAGCTGCACCCCCTGCGGCCAACGAGGAAGCAGCCGCGGAGCCCGGCAGCGCGGCTCAGCAGCAGGCGGGGCAGGCGGCGCCTGCAGCAGACGGCCCCGCAACCCAAGGCGAGGCGGGGACGAGCGGCAGCACAAGCGGCCGCGGAAGCAGGCTCCGCGGCGGGCGGCGCGAGCCAAGGCAGCACCGCCCTCCGATCAGCAGGCAGAGGCCGCGGAGGAGGATGAAGCGGGCCCGTCGGCCGGAAAGCGGCCGCGGGGGCGACCGCGCCGCGCCGCCAGGGCAGGGGAGGCCAGAGCGAAGGCGCTCGCTGCCGCGGCGGCGGCGATAGCCGCTGCAGACGGGGCGCAGAGCTCGGACGAGGAGATATCCACGGACACAGACGATGAGACGATGGCGGCGATCGCGCAGCGGCGCGCGGACAGGCGGCGGGCCGCCTCGCGAGCGCCGCCGCGCAAGCGGCAGGCCAAGGGCGGGCGCGGGCGGGCGCGGCAGGCCAGCGCCGACGGCGAGGCTGGGGCGGCTGAGGGCGAGGAGGGGAGCGCCAGGTGGGCCCAGCGCTGGCAGAGCTGCCTCTCTGCCCCATGTGCTTCCGCGCCGTGCGCCTGCCTCTGCCAGCTCAGCACAGGCGTTGCGTGCCGGGCCGCTGCAGATTGTGGTGGCCACCGCGGCCGCAGACATCCCCATTGACCCCGGCTCCATGTCGCTCAAGCAAATCATCCGGTGGGCGGCTGCGCGGTCGGCTGGGTGGGGTGCCGAGCGGTCGGCTGGCTGCGTCAGTCAGCGGTGCATCCAGCCGAGCAGGTGGCTGGCCCATTTGGCAGCGGGCATAAAGGCCAGGGTGCTGTTTGCTGGCGTTGTGTGATGCCGCTGGGCTGGCCCTCTCCGCTGGCTGTTCAAGCTGCTGTGCTGTTCCTGCCTGCCCCCCCCCGCCTTCCAAACAAAAAAACAGCTGCGCCACGTCACGGGACCGCCGCAAGCTGGAGGAGGAGAAGCAGCGCAAGCAGCAGGAGGAGGAACAGCAGCAGCAGCAGCAGCAGGGCGGCGCGGGGCCCGCCGGGCGCCGGAGAGGGCGGCACCCGGCCAGCGCTGTCGTGCGGCGGCAGCCAGAGCCTGCTACGCCGGCGACGGGCGGCAGCGTGCTGGCGCCGCAGGCAAGCCGCTGCACGCATGACTTTGCCTGCAGCATGCCTGGGATGTGCACGACCATGCGCAGCTTGCCTGTATGTGCTGCCCATGTTGTGATGTTCAGGTGCAGGGCTCACAGCTTTAAGGCCCGCGCCCCCCGCCCCACACACACACACACACGTCTCGCCGCACCTACCCACCCCACCCAACCTCCCCTGCTGTGCAGGTTCAAGTCGTAGACGGCCGCATCGTGGTGAACACGGCCTCGCTGACGGTGCAGGCGCAGGAGGCGCAGGCTTTCACGCGTGTGGTCACTGGTGAGGCTGCTGGGCGGGGTACCCCGGGCAGTGGGGGGGATGGGGGGAACACTGCGCAGCCGCCGCCGCTGCTCATGAGGGACCGCTGTGGGGGCCAGCCGCGGCGCATTGGCAGCAGCACAGCGCTGGGGGCGACGCCCACTGGCAGCAACTGCCCCCAGGCCCGCAGCTTCGCCCTTGCCTGCCGCCCCGCCGGCCTGCCCGCTTCCCGCTGCTTGCCCCTCTGATATCCTTCTGCGCCCTGCCCCGTCGGGTCCCCATCCCGATCGTCCTACCCTGTAGAGGACGCCCCCAAGCTCAACTCCCTCACCTACATGAACAAGCTGCCCAACGAGCGGTGGACCCCGGAGGACACTGAACTGTTCTACAAGGTGGGCCGGGTGTGCGGCTGGTTGAAGGCCCATGTGTGCACGGTGCAGTGATGGGGGCTGGGCTGGCTTTCTTGGGGATCCCGTGGGGCTGGCACCCGCCCAGGGCGCGAGCCGAGCGGTGGGGACGCTGAGTTTTGGGAACTGCAAGTTGCCGAGCAGGCCGGCCAGCAGATGCGGCTCTGGGACGAAAGGGAGGGACTTGCCCTCCCGCCGCTCCCCAGCGAGCGGCTGCCCCTGCCCGCTGCACTGCAGACCGGCTGGATCGCTTGCTGAGCGCTGCGCGCCGCCCTTTGTCCTTTGAGCCCCTTCCCTTGCAGGCACTCAGCCAGTTTGGTACCGACTTCACCCTCATATGCCACCTGTTCCCTGGCCGGCAGCGACGACACCTCAAGAACAAGGTGCGGCGCACAGCAAAGCGACCCTTCCTCACGACCTGAAGGCCTGCCTTGCTGGCGCGCCGGAGCCGTGGTCTTGCCAATCTGCCCAACGCCTGCTACCCCGTACTGCCTGCTGCCCGGTGCAGTACACTCGGGAGAGCAAGCTGAACCCGGGCGCATTGACGAGGCGCTCAAGGCCTCGGCCAAGGGCACTGTGGACAGCTATCAGGTGGCTCCCCTGCTGGCCTGCTACTGCCGCCTGTGTCTACATCGGCATGGGCGGGAGGGAGACTTGCTGAATAGCTCCCACCGATTTCTTGTTGAGCTTAGCTTCAAGCGGCGGCGGGCAGCTCACGTGTGCATTATTGCTGCTGCATCTGCAGGAAATGATCAGCATGCTGCGGGCCACTGGCATGGATGTTGGTGGCGGGGCGGAGGAGGCTGGAGAGGAGGAGGCCGCCGCGTCTCCGCCCGCCGAGCAGCAGCAGCAGCAGCAGCAGCAGCCGGGCCCAGCCACGGAGCCTGAGCAGCAGCAGAAGCAAGAGGAAGAGCAGCAGCAGCAAGAACAGCAACCGAGCGCGCGCGATGTTGCAGGGGCACCAGCGGAGGAGGCGGAGGGAGCCGCCGAGGAGCAGCTGCAGGAACCGGCGCAGGAAGCTGAGGCGGGGGCGGCTGCAGAGGCTCTTGGCGACGAGTATGCGGAGCAGGAGGCTGCTGAGGATGATCTGGTGCATGAGGACGCTGATCACCACGACTACGACGACGAGGACGACTACTACTACTAGCGCGGCTGTCCGCAGTCGCCGCTCCTCGTCGTGAGCATGCTCCCCGCTGCCCAAGCGCCACGTGTAACTGTTTGCTTGTACCATAGGAGAATTTGATGTGGTTTGAAAGAGGGGCAACCTTGAGTACTCATGAGGTGGGCAACTGGCTTCAAGGGCTGCTGCGAGTGACGGGATCTGGCGCGGCGCGGTGGCAGCAGTGCGAGCAGTACATCTGCTTTTAGGCCAGTGCCAGATTGCCCTCTTTTCGGTCGTTGCCGACCGATCGCGCACTGAATGATATCAGAATGGCAAGCTGCAGAGTTTCGCAGGCGTTGGTCCTTGAGAAATGTCATCGGCTCATCCCGAAGCGGCGGCAGGTGCGAGACGGCCGATCGAAATGTCCTCGGGGTCTACATGCACGATGCGCGTGTCGGAGACTCATGACTCCCTATCCCACGGCTTGGACCTCGTTCCCCTGCGACCCTTTTCGTCGCCCCTGCAGCTGCGTCCCAGGCGACACAATCTAGCGCCTGTCAATGCCAAGATAGAAGATACCCAGGGAGAGGCGGCCAGGGCTCCACCGGTGCCCTCGCCGCCGGTGCCACCTCCTGGCCTGAGCGTGCCGCCGCGGCCGCTGTCGTCGTATGACGACATGGATGGCTACGAAGCAGGTGTGAGGGGCACGATGGATGCAGCTGTATTTCTTCAAGCCCTGGTGCAGACCATGCCCTGCGCCTGGTGCCTGTGCAGGCGCCATGCCGCCGCACGGCGAGGCGAGCGGCGAGGGAGCTGCGGCTGCGGTGGAGGAGGAGCGCCGCAGGCAGGGTGCCTCTTGCCTGCTGGTGGAGGATCAAGCCAACAGGGGTGAGGTGGCCATGGAAGCCCTCTCCATGTACCCATTGACCTGTCTGGCACTTCAGAAACTGGCAGAGTGGTTGGAAGCACGCGCGTTCTCACGCTGCCCAAACCGCGCCGCCTGCAGCCGAGTACGAGGCCCAGCTGCAGGGCATGGGGGAGTGGCCGCAGAGCGACCAAGCCATGTGAGCGACGCCTGGCACGTGAACACCGTGGGACGGGCTCGGGAAGGGCTGGGTGCCGCGCTGCCTGCTTCACTCGCACTCTCCAGCAGCCGCTTGCAACTGCTGCATGCAGGCCCCCGGCGAGCGCGTGCTGGAGTCTGTGGATGGGATGGTGGGGAACTACGAGTTCGCGGTTGGGGAGAAGCGCAGAGAGCTTCAGGTGGGTGCAGGCTGGGTGGGGCGGTGGAGACGGCGAGGATCAGGGGCTTGCCCCTGTCGGGCGCCACGTGCTGTCGCGCCCCTCCCATCCACCTTCAGCTGCCACAGAAATTGATGCGGTGTCCCTCCGTCTCCCGGATCGCTGCTGCAGGAGGCCGCCGACGATTACGAGCGCATCCTGGCTGAGCTGTCGAAGCTGGAGGCCGCTGCAGGCATGGGCAACAGGGCTGCTGCAGTTGGCGGCGCTGCGACCAGCGCCGAGGTTGGGGAGGGCGCTGGGGTGGAGGACTTGGAATGAAGGCTTGCGCCGGCAGGCCGATGCCCCGGCATACCTGGCCCAAGCACGCTCATTACAGTGTGCGTATGAGGTTGTTTGTCATCTGAGCCCCGTTGAGAACCTTGCAGCTCCTGTTGCTTGCCGGACCTTGTTGTTTTGCGCCTTCAGTTTTCCTGCCCTTTCGTTGCTGCTGGCCTTTTTGCGACCCGCGCTGCCCCAGCAGAGCATTGTACATGCCCGTTGCGCACTTGATTGCTTTGTCGATAAGTCGATGTTAGTACTTACAGTTACTCCAAGGAGCAGAGCTGCTTGCGCAGGCAGCTTCCAGGTGATGCCCTCCATTATCAACTCAGCCAAGCCACAGTTGAAAAGGTTTCTTGTATTGTTGAGTGCTCCTACCAGACAAACACAGCATGAGGGCTAGGAGTGTTGTGTTGCTGCTGGCAGCTTTGGCTGCTGCTGGTGGGTACAAGTCTTGCCTTGGAAGGTGGCCTTGGACAGCTGTTGGCTGCCCATCAGCCTGTGCCATAGCTGCTGGGTGCTGATGCCTCGCCCCGCTGCGCAGCGAGGGCCCAGGAGGCGGCGCAGAGTGACCCGTGCAGCCCGCTGCCGCTGCCCCCGGCGGCGAGGCTTTCACCTCCGACAACGGCGTCACCAACCCCGCCCTGCTTGACACCCTGGTCAAGGTCTCAGGCTACCTTCCTTTTGGCTGCATGCTGCGGAGGCATGCACACTCTGGCTAGCCTGAAGCAGCGGCCGTCCTGCCTGCTGCCAGAGGCTGCTGTGCCCAGCAGGGTTTGCAGCCCCTTTGCCGCAGGAAGTGGACCAGGCCCGCGTGTTTCCCGACTCCAAGACCATTGTGTGAGCTGGAACGAGCGAGAGGGGTGGGGGGTGGAGGGGGAGGAGGGGGATGCACGCATGCGCCAGGTGCGCAGGGCGCGGCGGGTCGGGCACGCGCCAGCTACGCTGCTTCTTTCACTTTGACGAGCTCCTTACTGATGTGGATGGAGATGCTGTTCCCGTTTATGGCTGCACATCTGGTAGGGCTGTCCCAGTGAAGCCGCCCAACCCGTGCCTTGCAGCGACATGCCGCTCACGGCGCCGCCAGAAGAGGTGGCCGCCGCCTTCAACCAGCTGCAGCTGCCCGCCGACCCGGCGCAGCGCAACCAGACGCTGTATGAATTTACACAGCAGGCGCGCGCCTAACCCTGCCTCGTTTGTGTGTGTGTGCGATTTTGGGGGCCCGCCCCAGCAGTGCTGCGGTGAGTCCCCTCATGCTGTGCTGGCGCTGTGCTGAGCTTGACAGCCGCCCACCCCTCCTCAGGCCGCCCCCTCACATGTGCAGTGGATGACGCCGTCGGGCAGCGAGCTGGTCCCGACTGCCATGAACTTCACCGCTGAGGAGCCTCCAGCCTGGTTTGACGTGCGCATGTGCATGCGCTCGCTGCCGTGCCTTGCTTGCAGGCGTGATGGCAGCGGGCATCGTCCTTCTCAGAGGCGAAGCCAACTTCCGCCCGCGTGCCTCACCCCAATCCACCCACAGGCCCTGCCTGCCATCCGGGCCAGAGACTGGGCGTACGATTTGTACGAGGTGCGACTTGTACGACTTCACGAGGGCTTCTGTGGTGCCGGGGGCGAGCAGTCACAGCGTGGCGCCAGCACACCTGTTTCCGCTGCCTCTGGCCCCTCCCGTGCCAACCCCCTTGGTGCAAACCTGCTACCTGGGCCTGCTGCCAACCCGCTGGTGCCCGCCCCCTCTTCTGCAGATTTGGGGGCGCCTGGTGCGCCAGGTGGCGCCCGAGGTGGCGCAGCGTCCCGAGCTCCACACCCTGCTGGCGGTGCCCTACCCCTTTGTGGTGCCGGGCGCGCGCTTCCGGGAGGTCTACTACTGGGACTCCTACTTTGTGCTGCAGGGCCTGCTGGCCTCAAACCTGACCGAACTGGCCCAGGTGGGACCACCCGGCGGGACCACGCGGTGGGTCAGCAGGACCAACTCCCCCGCTGCCACCGCCTCGTCTTTCTTGTTGACTGCGGGATGTGCTGCTAGGAGTCGCGCTGCCCGTCGCTTTAATGAAACCGTGCGACCTGACTGCACCCTTCCCACGGCCGCAGGACATTGTGCGCAACTTCATCCACCTGGTTGCCACCTACGGGCACACCATCCCCAACGGTGAGCTGCTCTGTGCTGGGGAACCTGAGCATCGCGCAGCGCATGTGTGCTCCCCATCGTTCTCCCACCCCTTGTTGGATGCTGCCCCGGCACTGGTTCCGTATGTGCTGCCTTGCGTTCCCCCAGGCCGCCTACACCCCAACAACCGTCCCCAACATTACCCCCCCCAGGCATCCGCACCTACTACCTCAACCGCTCCCAGCCCCCCTGTTCAGCGACATGGTGCGCATTGTGTACGAAGCCACCGGCAACCGCACGCTGCTCAGGTAGGCCCCTGACGGGGGCAGGGTTGGGCTGGGCGGGTGGCAGTCTGGGTGTGGTGTGGCTTTGCTTGATTGCCTGCGTGAAGAAGCAGCCAGCGCAGCAATGTAGTGGCGGGGTCGTCACAGAACAGCAGCAGCCCACTGCTGACCTGGCACTCAGGGGCCCCTGTGCCTCTCCCCTGCCTCGCAGCGAGGCGCTGCCCGCCCTGCTGCGAGAGTACACCTACTGGAGCTCGCCGCCCAAACAGGTGTGTGCCCGGATGGGTCAGTGGTGTTTCTTTCTTTTTAACTATGATAGGAGTGCGTGTGTGGGAGGGGACGGGCGGGCAGCAGGCCGGGGAGGCTTTTCAGAGGGGCAGAGTCCGCGTCACCTGCCGCAGCTTGTGTTAGCTTGTCGAGGCCGGCAGCATCAGAGGACGTGCCAGCTTTCCTTGGGAAGTTGCCAGGCCCGACACACAGCATTTCGCTCTGCCTTTGGCCCGCAGGTCGCGGTGCCTGCCCCCGACGGCCTGTGTACAACCTGTCTCGCTACTTCGCTCGCTGGACCGAACCGCGCCCGAGAGCTACATGTGGGTGCCAGGGAGAGCACCAGCCCCATTTGAGCCCGTGCCTGCTGGCATGCTGGATCATGCAGCTGGAACGTTTGCTTGGTTGTGCATCGCCGATCAGAGGGGCTAAGTCGCCGGGCCTCCACGCTGCCGCCCTGCAGCGAGGATGTGGAGACGGCCCGCGAGGCGGGGCTCAACCCCGACGCCACGGACGACCCCGCGCTGCGGCTGCTGTACCGCAACCTTGCCAGCGGGGCAGAGTCTGGTGCGCTTGCAGCCTCTCCGCAGCTGCGCTCGGCGGCGTGACGCCCATCTTTGCTACCCTCCCAAGCAGCCGGCTTGCAAAAGGAACTCACACGGCGGACAGCTTGCCTGGTTCTGCCCCCTGTGCTGCCCCGGCAGGTTGGGACTTCAGCACCCGCTGGTTTGCCGATGGCATGAACCTGACCAGCATCCGCACAACGAGCGTGATCCCCGCAGGTGAGCTGCCCTAGGGGCCTCTGCTGGCTGGCCTCAGCCGTCTGGCTTCCAGGCCAGCAGCCGGCCTTGAACAGGGGAAGCGGGTGTGTGTGTGTGGGGGGATTGATGGGCTGTACTTGCAGTGCATGACTCTTGCATCCCCTCTGTTGCAGATCTGAACGCGTTTCTGCTGAGCAAGGAGGAGAACATCGCCGACTTTGCAGCCGTGCTGGGCTGCGCCGACGTGGAGCAGCGCTTCCGCCAGCTGGCAGCCAACAGGCGGGCAGGGGCTGGCGGCGCAGCAACTGCTGCCAGCAACACCTGATGCCGGCGCTGGGCGGGCACCTTGGGGCCATCGAGGCAGACAGCCTGCAATTCTTCCTCCTGTTGCTGCACTGCCCCGCAGGCGTGACGCGCTCAACGCCCTGTTCTGGAACCCCGACGATTCCCAGTGGCACGACCTCATCTGCACTCCTGTGGGCGTAGCGCCTGCTGCTGAGGCTGCCGCTGGCGTGGCGGAGGCTGTGGCCCCTAGCACCGGGCAAGGTGGGCCTGCTGCTCCATGGCTCACACCTGCTGTGCTGCCTTCTCTGGGAAAGTATGCATTGCACAGGAGTGCTGGTTACTTGCCTGCTCCTTTGCAGAGGCTGTGGTGTGCGACGTGGAGCAGAACCCCGGCGTGTTTGCCAGCAACTGGGTCCCCCTCTGGGCTGGCGCCTTGGCCCCGACAGCCCGCAGGAAAGCGCTGCTGTGCCCGGGAGCGCGGGCTGCTGCTGCAACCCAGCCGGATGATTCCCCTTCTTCTGGTGCAGGCCCTGGCCGCTGTGCAGGCGCTGAACAGCAGCGGGCTGGTTGGTGTGGGGGCGTGGCCATGAGCCTCACTGAGTCGGGTGGGTGCCTTGCTGTCCAGCCACACCCTCAGCACTCTACTTGAACTGCCATGCTTTCTCTCCCACTCTCTTTCAACCGCAGCGAGTGCGCAGAACCACCGTGAAGCCGCCAGGCCCGTGTGACTGGCTGCCGTGCCCCCAGTCACTGTGCAGGCCAGCAGTGGGACCACCCCAACGTGTGGCCCCCATCCAGTTCCTGCTCATTGATGGTGCTGCCCGCTACGGTGGCGGCTACGGCGACAGTTTCGCACGCGAGGTGCGCCAGAATGCGCATGCCAGACGAAGCTCAAGCCTGTTGCCTCCTTCAAGCGAGCGGCAACATGGCTCGCAAGGCCTCCCATGCTGTACTTACATTGCAATGCCAGTGCAGCATGATCGGTCCCAACAACACACCTTCCCAGATACGAACACCCGCTGCCCCACCCTCTGCACCCACGCAGCAATCAAACGCATATCTCAACACTGCGTACCAAACCTACCAGCAGACGGGGCGCATGTTTGAGAAGTTTGACACAAATGTGGTGGGCCAGCCCGGCGGCGGCGGCGAGTATGAGGGTAAGGCGGGCGGCAGGGTCTGGTGGGCGCTGCTGCACAGTGCCACATGCTCGCATGCATTCCGATGCTGCAACCGCAACGCCGCCGCCTACTCGCACGCACTTTTGATGCTGCACGCCGCAACATGCTTGCACCCACCCTGACGCTGATCGCCCTGCCCCTTCCCACGCCGTGCACTGCAGTGGTGGACGGGTTTGGGTGGAGCAACGGCGTCGCGCTGGCCCTGCTGCTCAACTGTGGCGGATGGCAATAGGGAGGAGGCGCCACCGCTCCTGCCCACCATGCATGGCCAGCAACTCGATGCCCCCAAAGCCGACTGATGATGTGACCGACAGAAGAGAGATGCTTGCTTACCCCCATCCTAATCCTGTGCCAACACATCTACGAGCTGGTCCTTCTCTGTAAAGTGCTCAAGCAGAGGATCCAGTAGTGATTCCAACAGGTGCTCATCGGCTGCGTGCGCAGGCCTCTGCCACAACGTCGCAAGCTGCGGCCTGTTGCCCCAGAGACCCTGGCTGCCAGGCGGTTGGCACAGATCGAGGGTAGAGGGACTCCGCCAGCTTCACTGCTGGGAATGGGTGCGGTTTAGGTTGCAATACATACGAAAGTGAAAGATAGAATGCCAAGATTCGGTTGAGCGGGAGATCATTAGTTAGCAACAGTGCAGACTTTCAACAAGACATGGCAACAGCGGGCATCACCAGGCGTCCCCCGCCAGCTGACACGATACAGGCAGCGCGGCGGCGGCGGCGATTGTGCCTGTGCCTGTGCCTGACAGGCAGCCGGGTGCCTGGGTGCGCCCCCCAGCGTCACGCCACGTAAGCGGGACCCGATGCCTCGTGTCGCAGCAGGGAGGCGGTGGAGCGGAGCCCGCCTCCGCTGCCTTCTTCTGCTGCAGAAGGTACCAGGTGACCGCCAGCAGCAGGATGGCCACGCCGCCCCACTGCATCGGCCCCTCCAGCCCCTCGTTCAGCAGCGGGTAGGAAGCCGCCAGCGAGCCCAGCAGGCGCACTGCAGGGGCGGGGCAGGCCACGCCGCGGCGGTCAGGCACTGGGCACCGGCCGCAGCTGCCGGCAGCGGCAGCGGCGGGCTGCCAGGCACCAGGCTCGCAGCAGGGGCACTGAAAGCAGTAGGAGGGCGGCTGGGAGGCTCACTGGGCAGAAAGGCGGCTGCCTGTGGCGCTCCCAGATTGCGGATGCACATCTGCGGGGGGGGGGGGATGGCGTGTGTGCGTGGATGTTGGGGTGCGTGGACGTTGCGCTGTCAACGGACGCGGATGGCACCGAATCCTGGCATCATGGCGATTCCAGCAGCGGCCCAGGGAAGGAGCTCGCTGCCCCGGCCCCAGCCCTGCCAGCCGCATGTCGGCCGGCGGTCGGCCCACCTGCTGAACCCAGTTGGCAAACCAGTTGACGCCCGCCGCCAGCGCAAACACCTGCGCCACCTCCTTCAGGCCCAGGTGCAGCAGGGCGCCCAGCCGGCCGCCCTCAAAGGTGGCGGTGAGGGCAAAGCAGAGGGGGATCTGGGTCAGGAAGTTGGCCCACAGCACTTGTTGGTCGCTGCATGTGCCGTGGGTGCGCTGCAGGGGGAGCAAAGGGGAGGGGCAGGCAGCATGAGACAGGCTGGCGGGGGACTGCGGGGTCGGCAGCCGCAGGGCCGCCCTCCAGCGTGCATGCGCCGTGTTCTTCGGGCGATCCTTGCATGCCTGCGCTCTGTCATCAGAGAGCAGGGGCTTGCCTCGTCCCCGCTACACCCAGCTGCCCCTTCCACGCCCCAGCCCGCAACACCCATCTGCCCCTTCCATGCCCCAGCCCGCCCCCACCTGCACCACCGTCATGAAGCCGGCCACGCAGCAGGCGCCCCAGAAGGAGAGGCCGATGCCCAGCACATCCCGCATGCCAAAGCCGCCGGAATGGTGCGGCTTGGGCTTGGGCTTGGGCTTGGGCTTGGGGCCCGGCTTGGGCTTGGGGCCCGGCTTGGGCTTGGGTCCCGGCTTTGGCTTGGGTCCCGGCTTGGGCTCGGGCCCCGGCTTTGGCTTGGGCTCCGGCTTCTTGCCGACGGCGCCGCTCTTTCGGTGTACCCTCCCGCCCTCCTCCTCCTCCTTGCCCTCCTTCTGTGCCGCCGTGCCGAGGCTGCCGGCGCCCTCCGCTGCAGCGCTGCCCTGCCCAGGCTGCTCGTTCTCGGCCTCCCAATCGCCTCAGATCGCCACTCCACCCCGCTGCCGCAATCCGCCTCGCCGCCCTCCCACCCGCCTTCCAGCTCCGCGCCCGCCTCATACTCCACCCCGCACAGACGGCTGCCCCACTCCTCTCCAAACATGGCGGTGCAGAGTCGCGCCTCCTCCTCGCGGCCAGCCCACAGGCCCGCCGTCGCGCCAGCGGGGTCCAGCGTCGCCAGCTGGTTCTTGGTCCTGCTGGCGGCGGTGGCCTTGCTGACGATCACCATGCCGCACCCCAGCAGCATGAGGAAGAGGGCGGTCCAGAGGCCCTTTGGCAGCGGCGACCTGCGGCACGCAGGCCGGGGGCGGGGTGTAAGGCCAGACGCAGCGCGGCATGCGGCCCATCGCAGCGCGGCATGCAGCAGAGGCGCAGCCCCTCACTTGAACAGCACTTTGGCGGCTAGGGCGACGATGACCGGGGCCAGCAGGAAGACCATTTGCGACAGGTAGGCCTGCAGGGGGCGCAGCGCTGCCGTGTGCACAGGGGTGCGGGGTGGCATGCTCCCGACTCGCGGCCCGCAGTTAACGCACGAGCTGCCTGCAGGCATCCCCGCGCTCTTCCCTAGGCCTTTCCTACCTCTCCACCACCAGCCCATTAAAAAACACACGCCCCTCCACCTACCCACCGTTGTGAAAAGCAGGGAGAAGACTTGGGCGAGGAAGAGGGAGGTGAGGAAAAAGGTGGTGAGCAGCAGCACGCGCGCCTGCGCCTTCCACCCCACCCCCGCCCTCCGGGCCGCGCTGCGCATCGGCGGGGGGCTCTTCCGCCGCGGGGGCCACCTCTGGCAGCGAGCCAGGGGGCAGGGGGGGGGAGGGCTCGAGCGCAGCCGTCGCCCGCTCCACATCAACGGGGCCGCTGGCGTCGGCGCCGTCCGCCACGTCAGACGGCCCCAGCAGCGGCTCTGCCAGCGCCGAGTCCCAGGCGGGATTGGAGGCCAGCGGAGAGCCGTTGGCCGGCGTGAGCTTGCCCCGCGGCGGCTTGGCGGGGCTGGCGCCTGGGCTGCCTGGCGCTGCCGCTCTCTGCGCCTTGCGTGCCCGCCACTTGCTGGCGATCCACAGCGGCAGCGTGGTCCCGAAGAAGAGGGCGGGACATGCCAGCAGGTTGATCAGGAAGCTGCGGGGGGGGCAAGCAGCGGTGGGGTTGTGGGGTGGGCCCGCCCGGAGCCTGTGGTGGTCCCCCAAGGCGTCCCAGGGCGCCCCGCACCTCAGCTGCAAGCTGGTCAGCGGGTGCTCCGCCTTTGTCTGCATGTAGCGCACGCCCGCCGGGTAGATGCCCCACAGAAACTGCACATAGGCATGGCAGGGGCGAGAGGCTCGTGGATGGCAGCAAGGCCGAGTGCCGGGCGGCGACCTGCAGAGACGCTGCTGAAGGCGCCGCCGCTAGGGCAACCCTAGTGCTCCAGTGGGCCCAAGGATCCCTGTCGGAGCGTTGTGCAACGGTCTTTAACGATCGAAAGCGACTTGCTAACCTGGCAGGCCACAGCTATGCCCAGCCACATCGCAGTCTGGGCTCCTTGAGCGGGCATTTTGGCGCCTTTCTGCGGCGCGGCCGCAGATACGAAGCTTTCCGTGTCGCCTCGATGTGAATGCAGCAGCGTTCGATCGCTACTTTGCAGGGGTTGTGCCCGGGCTGCACCGCAGCATGTGCAGCATTTGACAGCTAGACTGGCTCCCCCACCCGGGCCTGCATGAAGCGCAGCCTCGTCGGGTTCACAGTTGCGATTAGACTCGCGGGAAAGCTAGTGAAGGGCCTGGGCGGCCTCCTGCTGCCGCCCTGTGCCGCCAGGGCCGCCGCTAGGGCATCCACGGCAGGCCGCTTGCCCCCGCATCCTGCCCGTCCACGATGCCGCCGACCCACAGGCGCCAGAAGTCCAGCAGGCACGTGACCAGCATGCCGGCCGCCAGCGCGTCAACCACAACGCGCCACAGCGTGTAGGCCTTTGCCTGGGGGCAGGGGGTGGCGGCAACAGCGGTGGCTCACAGCGCAACAGGGCGCTGGACAGCCTTCGAGCACATCAATTGGAAGCACTGCTGCATGCCCAAGCTGCGGCACCCAAGCACACGCTCCTACAGCGGCCAGAGTGCTCAGATCCACGGCAGATCTGGTGCAGATCCCCATCCCCCCACACACACCCCTTCCCACGCCTCCGCCCCACCCGCGGTTGCTCGTCCATTCGGAAGAACATGGGGAAGGAGACGAAGAAGTAAATGGCGTAGAAGAGGCTGCCCACGGAGTACATGCGGGCGCGGTCCTGTGTGTGTAGGGGGGGATGACAGGCAGCGGCAGGGCGGTCCCGGTGAAGCGCCAGCGTGGCGGACCCATCGTGGCCTGATCCTGGCGGGTCTCACACTCCTTAATGCAGTGCTTCAGGCAGCGGTCGCCAACCGCCGTTCAGGTACGCAGGCATGGCAGCTGGCATTCCGGGCTGAGAGATGTGCACCTCGCGGCTCGATCCCTTGTCAACACCTCTGCCGCCCCCACCCCCCCCTCCCCTTTCCCCTGCGGCGCACCTTGAAGCTGTAGTAAGGGAAGTGGGCGATGGTCAGCGTCTCGCCAAAGGCGGTGGCGTACGCGAGCGAGAAGACCAGCAGCGCCTCTGCGGCCGCCTGGGCCGCGGGGCCGTGGCGCGCGGTGGCGGCCCGCACGCGCCGGATCAGCAGGTTGGCCAGGGCGTGGTAGAGGCAGAAGTAGGCGTGGGTCATGAGGTAGAGCGTGATGGGGACCTGCCGAGCAGTTTGGGGGCGGCAAGGGGGTGCTGAGGTGGCGGCGGCCAGCACGGACAGCAAGCGGCGATCCCCGCGTCCCTTGCGGCGCGTGCCCGGTTAGAACTTCCGGCCGAAGTTGGACGCAGCTGGGGAAACCGCTCCTTGGCCGCAGGCACCCACCCCACCCCCCAACCCCGGCCATGCCTGGTTCAGGCGGTGGGCGGGGAAGGTGTGGCGGCGCCCAGCAGGCGGTAGAAGTAGTGTGTCCAGAAGTAGTTGCCTATGAAGCTGAAGATGGCGATCCAGAGGTTGGCCTTGACCCAGTAGCGCTGCGCCAGCGGCTTGCCCCGCTCCGCCGGCGGCTGCAGCGCCAGCGGCAGCAGCACGCAGGGCGGCGCCGCAATCAGGCCCAGGCTGAGGTAGCCCCACTCGTCCAGGCGCTGCGAGGGAGGGCGGGCAGGATGGGCGGCAGAGCGGGGTGGGCAGGAGGACAGCCGTGGCTCGCTTCAAGACAAGGCAGCGGCGCCAGCGGCGCCTGTTTGATGCGTCAGGCACCTCGTAAATTTTGAATGGCACCAGGATGCACAGGCACCATATGATCCAAGAGGGGCTGTACGCCAGGAAGAAGAGCTCCGTCCAGCGCTTGGCCGGGTTGGGGGCAAGCCAGGGGCTCAGCCGCGTGCCGCCAGCGGCGGCAGCAGAACGCTTTGGGGTCTTGGGGGCACCATCCGTGCGATCGCCGCGGATTCTATTTCTCAAGACCGTTCTCAACTGCGACGCGGACCCCCAGTGCCTGCGGTGCTGCTTGAATGTAGCTCGGGATGCTAGACGTCCATCCCCAGCCAATTCCAAGAGCTGGTGGATTGGAACCAAGAACCCAGAGAATGCTGTATCAGGCTCAAGGCCACTGATAGTCTGCAAGGCCAAGGATGGCACGAGGTGCTGGCACCAGCTGGGCGTGCCTTTCGACAGTCCTCACGGAAGTGAAGGCTGCCGGCCACTCGGGTCAAAATTTGGCAACCCATCCAAGCATGCAGCCCAATAACGGAGCCCGGTGTCCTGGGGCGGGGGCGGGAGGAGCAACTCTAACGGCTGGCAAGCAAACCGCAGGTGGCTCCAGGGCTTGGACCATTGCTGCGTATTCCGGCGGTGGAGAAATATACAATGAGAATGACGCCATGCTTCTTAACGCCGCCAAGTGGGAGCACCAAGGAACGACGGCAGCAGCGCGGCGGGCACTAAGAGTAAGAGCAGGGCTGGCACAGGTTACGGAGATGTGTTGCTACCGCACAACGTAGTGCAATTTACAGAACGGTGACAGCAGTCTGCGAGTGGCTCATTCCGCTGGTTATCCAACCGAGGCTCAACCGACCGCCGTCCTGTGCACCGCACAGGTGGTGGCCGAGACGCAGGGCGTTGCGCAGCACACCCTCGAGCAGCTGTACCAGCAGGGGCAGCAGGTGCAGCAGGCCGCCCACGGCGTGCACCAAATCGACGACAACGTGAAGCACGCCGGCCGCATCGTGCGCTTCATGGGCCGCATGTGCTGCCTGCGCACCCCTGCTCGCGACCCGGACCTGGAGCGGGAGGCAGTGAGCCGCAGCGAGGAGGTGCAGCGGTGAGCCTGGCACTCGCTTTGATGCTGCGGCAGCAGCATCAATCGGGGAGCTGTCTGATACGTGTACCAGTCTATGGTGATGCTCCTGATCTGGAGCATGCTCAGCGGCCTGCTGCTGGTGCAGGGAGCGGATGCAAGCGGTGCTTGCCTCGGAGCACATTGCGGCAGGCTACGCAGCCAAGCGGAGGATGGTGGACGCCGCGGGGATGGGCGCGCCAGCAAAGGCGGGCCACGCGGTAGACGCGGGGGCCGGGGCTGCTGCCAAGGCTGCGGCCGAGGTGTGCCGCAGGCAGGCGTGGAGCGAGCTTGTGGAGGCTGTGCCGGGCCCGCTGGGACGCGAGCGGGCAGCGGGGCGGGGCTCCATGCCTCGGCTGGGGGAGGGGCTGGATGGTGAGCGCCGCTGGCGGATTGTGGGCTGCAGCCAGCAGCCTTCCTTCCCCAACCTTTCCCGGTAATGCCTTGGCACAAAGGGCCGCCCACAAGGCACACGGCACAAGGCACAACCCGCGCTGCTCCCTGCATGCCCGCTGCTGCGCAGACCGTGACCGCGGGCAGCTGCAGGCAGAGACGGCCAGGCAGGACTTCTACCTGGATGAGATTGGCAGGGCGGTGGAGGGCCTGCGGGGGCTGGGGCTGGCCATGGGGCAGGAGCTTGAGGAGCAGGCGCCCGGGTGGCCGACCTGCACCAGCGCGCGGAGCAAGCGGGGGCAGGCCTCCGCGCCGTGGCAGCCAGCGCCGCAAAGCTGGCGGGGCAGGCGCCGCGGCGTGCAAGCGCCAGCACCTGGCGCCGGGAGCAGGAAGAGGCCGCCGGGGTGGTTTCCAGGGCAATGGTGGCAACCGCCCCGCTAGCAGCGCGGTATGGGGCCCGGTGAAGCAGGCCGCCACCATGGACGCATGTTTCCACGATTGTCAGTTTCAGTTGTTTATTGCCAGTTGATTATTTATACTTTCTCGGAGAGCACCTTTCATTGCCTTTTTCCTGCTCCTGGCCTGGATGCTTTTTAATGTTTGTTGAGGTGATCTGTGAATGCGCATCATATTCACAGTGATGGCGCCAGGAGGCGGCCCACCCAGCACATGCGTCGTGCTGTCGGTTTTGCCTAGTTCTATGCGACACATTTCCAGTAGAACAGTTGCACAGGCTTGTTACCCTCTGCCAGTGCAGTCCCGAGCGACCCGCGTTCCGACGAGTGCTCACCTAACCTTGGGGTGGTTCCAAGCCCGGCTTGGGCAGAGCATTGCTGCCGGCTCGCAGGGAACAATGAGCGAGGAGGACGGCGGGCGTGAAGCGAGGAGCAGCTTGGGAGACACCCCCTACCTGGCCCCAGAGGACCGTAAGCTGCTGGAATTGGGCAAGGCAGAGCACAGGGAGACGACCGCCACGGCTCGGAGGGCTCTGCAGGTGACAATCCTAGGCGACCGACGGGCGGTGACGCCTGCAGCGGCGCCACCGCCTGCTGCCAAACGGCAGCCGCCATCTCTGGCCTAATAAGACGAGGTTTCTGTCTGCGGTGCTCTACCACCGTTCATGCTGCTTGCGGACCGCAGGTGGCAGAGAAGACCGGGGACGTGGCCCGGAGCACGCTGGTGGAGATGCACCGCCAGGGGCGGCAGCTGGAGCGCGCGGAGCTGGGGGTGCAGCAGGTGGGCGCCTGCTGGCACATGTACTGCTCCGTACCGGCAGCAGCACTCTGTCTGCAGCCAGCAAGGCCTGAGTGTGTCGGAGAACGCGGGCATCTTCGCCACGGCGATGCACCGCTCTGGTGGGGATGCGCGCGGGCATCCCCGGCGCCCCACCCGCCCACGAGGGCGCTGCTGCTGAGCCGTGCCGCCGCTCCACTGCTGCCGCCAGGTTGGCCAGGAGGTGCGCGAGGCGTCGGCCGTCCTGCGCTTCATGCGGCGTTGGTGCTGCTTCCAGTGCTGCTGCGACCCCACCGCCGACTTTGACCGCACGCGGCGCAGCCGGGTGTCCGCGTGAGTGGCTGCCAGGCTGCCTGGCAAGGAGGCTGGGGGCATGTGCGCCTGCCGCAGACAAGACCTTTCTCCCTGCTGCCGTCGCTGCTTCCCAAACATGCGTGGCATTGCCTCGACCGCTGCAGCGCCCGCAACGGCCGAGCCTTTCAGGAGGAGAACATCGAGCGTCGGTATGAGGCCAAGGCACAGGCGGTGGAACGCATCGCGCGCCAGCACGACCCCGCGCACGGCGGCAACGTGAGCGCCCGGGACGTGCGGCCCTGGAGCAACCAGCCAGCCATTGCTCCCTCCCTGCCGCAGCAAGAAAAAACACGACGCAGCAATTTCTAGCCTGTTCACCCCCAGCCGCTGCCCCCGTGCCACAGGAGGAGGCGGCGCGTCGGGAGCTGTTTTTCCGATGCTGAGCGCATTCGGGCGGCACGGCGCAGCACCCAGGCCACCGACATCGGCTTTGGGCTTCCAGGTGGGTGGGCAGCGCGCTTGACAGCGGCGTGGCCTGGCCAAGGGGCAAGTCTCTGGCATGCATGCAGGTGCCAGCCAGCAGGGCGGAGGGTGCATGAAGGCGGCTGCCCAGAGGCAACCTCAAGGGCGCCCCCACTGGCCCGCTGGCGCAGAGGCTGACCGGCAGCAGCTGCAGCAGGAAACGCGGCAGCAGGATGTGCTGATCGACAAGATTGGGGACGCGGTGGAGTCGCTGCACGCCATGAGCAAGGTGGGGCTGGTGTGCGGGTGTGAGGGTGCATTGTGGTGGAGGGGGCGGAGAGGGGAGGGCAGGGTATGTTTTCTATGTGAGAGGAGGGAGCGGGAGGGCTGGGGAGGGACTCGTGGGCGGCGTTTCTGTTGGCAGCCATGCGCTTTAACATCCTCACCACCGCCCCCCCCGCCGCATCCGCAGGAGATGCACAGCGAAATGGCGGAGCAGGAGCCGCGGGTGGAGCTGCTGCAGGACCGAGTGGCGGCGGCGCACGACCAGCTGGGCAGCCTGGCGCGAGAGGCACGGCGAGTATGACCGACGCCAGCGCCACAGGCTGCCCTCACCCCGCTGCCATGATCGGGTGGCTCAAGAGTCTGCTGCTGAACAGATTTTTCACAAGTCTTTCACCCACTGAGGTGAACAGCAGAAGAAGCACAGGGAAAGAGGAGGGGTGGACTGCGATGCGTTGCGGTGCGGGTGCATGCAGCAGCCTCTCATCCCTGTGCTAGGCCAGCAGTGGCAGGACGAGCTGCACCAGCAGCCAAGCAGAGTAGCCGGCCAGCAGCAGCTCCGCCGCGCTGCCCAGGGCGCTGGGGTGGCGCTGCAGCAGCAGGCCGCGCTCCGGCGTGCCGCCGCCGCTGGGCGCGCCGCCGCCGCAGTTGGCTCCGCCCGCGCCGCGCTGCCCGTGCGGCGGCGCCGCCGCATGCTGCTCCTTCCCCTCCAGGCGGTGGATGACGATGGCAGGCAGGCAGTACGCCAGGACGACCACCAGCCACAGATGCACACCCAGGCAGGCTCCCTCGGGGCTTCCCAGCCGCGCGGCAGCCCCGCCGCCCAGCCCGCCGCCCAGCGGCACCAGCTCTGGCCCCACCGGCAGCCAGGCGCTGCAGCGCTGCATGGCCCCCGCCACAGCCTGCACGTGCCGCCCGCCTGGGGCGATGACGCCAGCTGGGCGGCGCAGTGGGCGTGGCCCATCCACAGGACGGGGGCCAGCAGCAGCGGCTGCGTCCACAAAAAGGTGCGCAGGCGGGTGCGCTGCAGGCACGCGCCAAACGCCTGCGGGCGGCCGGGAGGGAGGGAGCAGGCAGGCAGCACCGCCTCACGGTGTGTGCTTTGCAGCCGCGCCTGCGACGAGAGCCAGCGCGGTGCTGGCCGCGGGCTTGCGGCTGACGAACGGCGTGCGGCTGCGCAGCGGCTGCGCACCAGGTACAGCCAGGGCTGGCAGAAGGAGGCGAGGAAGACGGGCAGCACCCGCGCCGCCCAGCTCGGCGCGCCCTGCACAGCACAGCGCAGCATGCGCGCGGCCCGTCGGCAGCACGTCGGAGATGGCTTGGACAAGCCAAGCCGCAGCACCCTGCAGCTGTGGACTGGCGCAGAGTCTGCGGCTGCTTCAGCGCTCCCACTCACCAGCAGCGGCTGAGCCTCCAGCGGCAGCGCGAAGCGTAGCCCTACCCAGTGCTGCAGCGCCAGGTGGGCAGGGACCAGCCATTCGCGCCAGCGTGCGTACGACGGCGGCGGGGCCAGCCCCAGCGCCAGCGGCCACAGGCACATCAGCGCGGCAGCCTGTCGGTTGGTATGGTGTTGGGGGCGGGCGGCAGCATTTGGGAATGGATACGGGCTGAGGGATGCATGGAACCAGGCAAGCCAGTGCCCATTTCCGTCCCAAGCAAGCCCGCTGCAGCGCGAAGGGAGGGCGTGCAGAGCTGCGGCAGTGGGGCTATGACGGCCGCTGCCCACCACGGCCAGGAGGGCTTCTGTGGCGGCGGATGGTTGCGCGACTCTTGTTAGCTTCCATGCCACAGCCGCCCACGAAGTGAAGCCCACTAGCGCCACAGAGACGTCCCGGCGTTGCTGAGGGCTGGACAAAATTATCATTGAGAGCGGCATCCCGTGAAGGTGATCTTGCGACCGAAGCTTCACAATTGGGTGGCCTGCCGAACCGCCCAAAACCCAATGCAAATAGTACGTCGCTTGTGTAGTGACCGTACTTAAGTTCGAGCGTCGGCGACGCCGGTCAGGCGCTGTTTGTTTGCAAGTGCACTCGCAAAGAACGCTGGCAGCCCGACTGAGCTCACGTGCGACCATGGAAGGAGGCTCTGGCCTCTGGCTGAATTCCAGCTACTGCTGGGACCCCGCAACCCTGGAAGCGCGCCCCGTCAAGTCGCACACTCCACTACCCCGCAAGACGACCGGTGCACCCGTGTGCCAGGTGCGGGCTCCTGTGGGCGCCCGTCGTGCGGCCTCAGTCGGGGCACCTGAAGTGACGCTCGGCTTGTCGCTCTGTACGCCCTCGAGTGGGGAGTGCCAGCTTGGTCTTGCCATGCAGGTGGAGGGATGTGGGCTGGACCTCCTCCCTCCGCCACTTCTTCCGCAAGCAGCGCATCTGTGGTAATGCACACCCCAAGCGCCCGCTCAGACCGCGGCCCTGCGCCGCACGCTCCCTGGCCGCTTCCCAGCCAGCCCTTTCCCCCTCCCCTCAGCGTTTGCCCTCCCCCGCCCTCCGTGACCGCCTACAGAGCAGCATGCGCGCGCCGATGTGGTGACAGACTCTGCCGGGCGCCAGCTGCGCTTCTGCCAGCAGTGCACCCGGCTGGAGCCGCTGGCCAACTTCAACGGAGGGCGGCGCAGCTGCAAGACCAGCCTGGCCAAGCGGCAGGCGCGCGCGCACCGCGGCAAGGCGCCCAGCAGCCCCGACAGCAGCCCGGAGCGCGCCATCGCCCGCGCCCCCAGCTCCAGCGACGGCGAGGCCGCCTCCGCCGCCGCGTCCAGCTGGCGCGGCACCAGCCGCCACTCGAGCGGCGGCGGCACCGTCTCCAAGCGCAGCCGTGCCTCCGCGGTGCCCAGCGCCTCCACCTCCAACCCCGCCGCCGCCCTGGCAGGCAGCACCCACGGCGACCCTCCGCGTCTGGCGGCGCCGGCGCCGGCGCCGGCGCCGCTGCCGGCTCCCCTGCCCCCGACGACATGCTGTGGAGCTCGTCGCTGTGCGGGAGCGACATCGAGGAGCTGCTGGCCCTGGATGCAGAGGCTCTGGCCGATGCGCTGCGCGTGCCGCAGGCCCCGGGGCCGTGCCCCGACGCGCCCACCCACCCCCTGGCACCGCACCAGCCGTGGAGAGGCGGCGGCGGCGGCAGCGTGCTGGGCGGCTCGCAGCCTGCCCTCGGCGGCGGGCCGCCTGCGGCAGGCCCCCTCTGTTTGGGGCGGCGCCAGGCGTGCCTGCCTCTGCCGTCCCCACCCTCTGGCTGCCTGCAGCCCCAGGCCTTGCCCCGGCGGCGCAGCCCGGCACGATGGCGGGCCCCCAGGCGGCGCCGCCGCTGTGCGGCCCCGAGCAGTGGGGGCGCAGCCCGAGGCGGCGGCGGTGGCCAGCATGCGTGCCGCCGCGTCGGGCGTGGCGGCGGGCGTGCGCCACGCCTACCCGCTGCACGTCATCACCCGCTTCTCGCTCAAGGTGGGGCGCGCCGGTGGCGGGGAGGTGTCGGGCCGTGTGAGGAGGGTGTGTGGATGAGGGCGGGGTGGGGTGGAGGGTTTGGGGGCGGGAGAGGGGCCAGGGACTCAGGTGCGTGATGGGCCACGCGTTGTGCTCTGTTACAACCCCACCTGCCGCCCCCACCCCGCTTTCCCCTCCCGACCTAGTGATGCAACATGTGCCTGCCTGCACCTCAAACTTCTTCCTCAAACTGCCTGTCCCCCCCCCCCCCCTTCTTTAGATCTTTGGCGTCAACCCCGACGGACTGCCCCCCATCTGCGAGCCGAGCTGCTGGCGGCGCTGCGCGGTGCGCGCCCGCCTCGGCCCCCAGCCTCCCTTGCCCCCGCCCGGCCCTGCCGCCACTGCGATCGACTGCGGGCAGCGCCGCGCCTGTGTGCAAGGACCCCCCCGCCACATACGCATATGTGCCGGTGCCACCAGCTTCTTGCTCATCTCCTGCTCCAGCCATGCACACACTGACACCCCCACCCCCCACCCCCGCAGTGTCCCCCACCGTGCTGGAGGGCGCCATCCGCTGCGGCTGCACCCACCTCATTGTGGATGTGCTGCTGAGCGAGGAGGAGCGCTCCCACCTGGCCACCCCGCCCCGCCTGGCGGCGGCGGTGCAGCACCTGCGTCGACGCGACGCGTGGCGCGGCCGCCCCAGCGGCTCCCCGGCCGTCGTCGCGCAGCTGGGGCAGCTGGTGGCGCTGGGCACGGCGGCGGGGGCGGGGGGCGACTGCGGCGCCGACCGGGCGCCGCCGCTGCCGTGCATCCACATGGGCGAGTCGCAGCTGCTGCCGCGCCGCGCTGGCGGGACCGCTGGCCACCACCGCCGCCGCTTCGCGCGGCACCTTCCGCCTGGCTGCCGCCGGGCGCCGCCGACGCGGCGCCGCCGCCCGGGCCTGGCGGCGGCGCTGAGGTGCCGCTGCCACGCTCGCCACGTGGGCCTGGCGGTGACGACGCTGCGCCAGCAGGCCGACGCCGGCCTCGACGACTGCGATGCCTCGTTCGGCGACGATACGTCGGATGAGGAGGAGGCGGCGGGGCAGGACGAGGAGCACGAAGCAGGAGACCGGGGCCTCGGCGTGGCCGCCGCCCCTGCGCTGGCCCCAGCAGCGCCGCCGGGCATGACGCTGCTGGAGGCCTGGGCGCCCGAGGCCGCCGGGGAGGACGGCTGGGGCTTGTACGAGTTCGAAGTGGCATCGGGTGAGGCCCAGGGGTGGCCCCCACAGGGCGGTTGGTTGCAAGCAGCCCTGCATGGCTGTCCCGGCCTGCCCGCCGCTCCGTCAGCCCGCCCGCCTTGCTCTGCAGCCCGATGCGCTTCCTGTCCAGAGCAAGATCCCCATACTTTGTTGTATTCTCTTACCCTTTACTATCTTACCCTCTTACACCCTCCAACAGGCTCCCTGCTCAGCGAGGCGGTGCCAGTGCTGGTGCTGCCCGACTCCGCGGCCGCCGCCGCCGCGGAGCTGTGCCAGCTGCAGCAGGCGGGCGTGGCGGCGCCCGGCGGCACCGCCCCAGCCGCCGTCCTGCGCCTGGTCGCCGCCGTGCTGCGCTTCCTGCACGCGCGGCAGGCGGCGGCCGCCTCGGGGCTGGCTCCTCTGCAGACGCCGCCTTTGCCGCGGCCTACCCCCAGCGGCAGTGGCCCGCGTGGCTGCCGTGCGCGGGCGCCTCGTCGCGCTGTGCGTGCGCGCGCGATGGCCCGCCCTGCTGCGCATGCTGCTGCCCGCGGCGGCCGCCGACCTCGCCGCCGCCGCCGCCGCGCTGCGCCGGCTGGACGCGCTCAGCGCGCCGGCGCCCTCCATCCTTCACCTGGCCGTCGCCTCCGGCGAAGCCGACAGCGTGGCCGCGCTGCGCGCCTGGGCGGACCAATCCGGCGCAGCCCTGCACGACGGCGGCGACGAGGGGGAGGCCGGCGGCGGCGGCGGGAGCCGCCGCTGGGCCTGCTGCTGCTGGCGGCCGCCATGGGCCCCTCCCTGGATGCCGGCATGGCTGGGCAGCTGGCCGGTGAGGCGCGGCTTTGTTTCCGCTTTCATTCGTGCTGTGCTGCGGCGGCAAGAGGGGCCTGACCCGGCCCTCTGCTGCCCTCAGCCCCCTCGCATCCTGCCGCAAGCACATGGGTCACCCAACCGTCGCGGCACCACCCTTTCCAAGTCCCCCCCCCCCTCCCCCTACCGCCGCCGCTGCAGGGCTGCTTGGCTCCGAAGGACTTGCCCGCGCCGCCGACGCCCCAGGGCCCAGCGGCTGGTCGCCACGCCGCGTGGCCGCCGCCACGGGCGCCGACGCGCTGCTTGCGGCGATGCCGCCGCAGCCAGAGCCCTCGCCTGCCGCAAGCCCGCCTGAGCCGCCAGAAAGCGCTTCAGGTTCTGGGGACTGCAGCAGCGCTGCAGAGGAGGAGGAGGAGGCGGAGGGGGAGGAGGGGCAGGGCGCCATGGGCAAGCTGCCGTGCAGCGAGCGGCTGCAGCAGAAGCTGCGTGCGCTGGAGGAGGACTGGGCCGGCAGCTGCACGCAGCCTCCCGGCAAGCCTGCTGCAGCCTGCGGCGTGGATGTGCATGCGGCGCACGCCAAGGCGCGCGGCCCAAAGGCGGCACGCCGCGAGCCGCGCCCACCCTCCCACGACGCCTCGCTGCTGGCCGACCTGATGAGGGAGATGCACGTGCCGCGGGAAGCGGGGCGGCGCCACCTGGCAGCCCCACCCCGCTCGGCTCCGGCGCCTGCATCAACGGCGCGGCGGGCGGCGCTGGCCACGGCCTTGCCGCCTCCCACCCCCTGGCGGCGAGCGCGGCGGGTGCCGCCGCTGCGGTCGTGGCAGCCCTGGTCTCCGTGGCGGTTCGCTGGGCGTGGTGAAGGGCGGCGCTCCGCTCACACACACTGCCCTCCCTCTCCCTGCCCTTGCTTGATGCTCAGAACACAAACAGATGCAGTAGGGATGCCGCTTCAAAGCCAAAGCCATTCCCTGCCTGCCTTGCAGTGCCTGCCTTTGTGATGCCAACCCCGCATGCAACCTTTGAAAGTTTCCTTCCTGGTCTGTTCATTATCTAAACCTTCTGGCAGCGCCGTCCCCTGGCCTTCCCCCGCCCGTCCTTGCGTTCTTCACCCCGCCCAACAACCAGAACCACAGAGAGATGGCGCTCGCCGAGCCTCAAAGCAGGCTGAGTTGCCTGGCGGCCGAAAGCTATTTCCCTTAATATATGCAGTGAAGACAAATTGCTCTTGCCTCTTCAAGTTTTCATGCGTGTTGCTTTCCTTCACCTATGCAATGAAGGCATGTTTTGCCTGTTTTGCTCCTGCCGGCCGTTTTACTAGCGTTTGATTTTATTTGCACTGTATGAGCTACGCAGAGGCGCAGCTGTTTGTTTGCCTGCTCCTGCCCTTGCAGTTCTCCTGATGGAGTGGTGGGCAGTTGTGTAACATGGTATTATTGGCGGGGCGGTTCTTGCAGCACGGTGTGACTGTGGAGAAGCTGCCACGGCGGTGACTGCTGCAGCAAAGGTCATCCAGGCCACCACTGCATGCTGTGCCCACCGCAGGTCTTCTTGAGTGTTGTGAAAGGGAGGGAGCAAGATGCGCAGGGCAGCCATAGAGGTCGCCGCACGGGTAGCACCTCCCAACAGGCGCCGCCACCTGGGCCGCGCCCTCTGGCCGCACCTGCAGCAAGCAGCGCTGACCCGCCGCCCACAATGTCCCACATCACCCACTAGCGGCCTTGAATTATTAATTTTCACAGCCAGGATCCGGCACCACAACACTGCAGGAGAGGGGCAGGTGGCAGTGCTGCCAAGGCGGCGGCATGGAGCAGCCCCATCCTGCAGGCTCGGCCACCACTAGTGCAGGGCGCTTCCCGCTGGTTGGAAGGGGTCCATGCTGGAGTTGGGGGCACGCTAGCCTGCCCTCTCATCCGCGTCGATGGATGCTAGCACGTTGCTTCAGGAGGGGGCAGGCGCGGGCGGTGAGCCCTGGGCGCTGAGCAGCCGGCAGCAGCCCGCTCGATCTGCGGGCACAGGCAGCCGCCCCCTCCCCCGCCTCAACCCTCCACCCCCGGCCACGGCAGGCTGCTGCCGCATCGCGTGGGTGCGCTGTCGCTGCAGCCCTGGCTGCCGCCGCCGCGAGTGCCCAGGACTCACCACATGGCTAGCGCATCGCAATGGAATGGGAAGGCCTCGCACACATACAGCGCCGCCTGCACCGGCGCCAGCAAGCGGCACAGAGTGCACGAGTTGATTTCCATCGCTGCCCGCTGCTCCCGCCGCAGGTTCTCCTTGATCAAGCGCAGCACCGCTTCTAGCTGTTGGGCGGCCTTGGGGCCCACACAAGTCCCCGCTGCGCACTCAGTGCCCGGCGCCCGGCCGGCGGCAACGGCAGCGGCGCTGCTGCCGCGGGCTCCCAGCAGCAGCAAGGCGACTGCCTGCATGTTGAGCTGCTGGCGCTGCTGGTAGATGCGGCGCATGAGGGCGAGGTGGGCGGTGCGCTGCAGCAACAGCTGCTGCCGCTGCTGCTGGGTCAGGCAGAGCTCCTGGGGGCGGGGTGTGGGGGTGGGGGGAGGGTGCGGGGGGGGGGGCGAGCGAGCGACAAGCCAAGACACCAGTTGGTTGAAGCATGTTTTGCCATGGCTGGGTCATGCTGCCAGCCAGGCAGCAGGGCCCCCTTTCCCCGCGGCTCCACCTGGATGACGTGGAGCCACTTGGCACGTGCATGGGTGCCAGGCGGCGCTGCCCCCGCCATCGCCTCCTCGTCCCTCCGCTGCAGGAGCGACAGCACGTCCACGCCTTCTGCAGGGGGGCAGGGCTGTGTGCTCGTTGGCCCGGATACGTGCATGGCGCGTGGGGACGTACACAAGTTGGGTGGGAGAGGGGTAGGGGCCTGAGCGCCGAGCTATGCAAGGAGGGTGAGTAGCGAGCAGCGACTGCACTGGCCCAGCCAGGGGTGCGCCATCGGCCTCACCCGCCCGCAGCAGCTCCCTGCAGGTCCCCAAGATCTCCTGGATCAAGCCCAGCAGCTGGGCTCTGGTGGATGTGGAGAGCAGCAGATCTGCAGTCAACCAGGGGGTAGGGGAGGTGTGCGTGTTTTGCTCCTGTTCCTCCTGGTGCATGGAGGGGCCCAGGCGGGTTTCAGCTCATAGCTGGCGGCCTGACGCTGCTTTACAAGAGATCCGGCCAAGGCCGCCAGCGCTTGAGCAGCTGCCTGCAGGGGAGGAACCCACCGGCGGGTCTGTGCTGGCGCAGGCCCCTCTCTTGCAGGAAGCTCCTCAGCTTGGACACCTGCGTGGGTGGGTGGGTGCCGGGGTGTGGGGGGCTGTTCAACCTGGCCCGAACCGAAGTTGGCGCTTTGCCGGGCTCATTCCGGCCATCCCCTGTGGCAAACCAGCAGGGGATGGATTTTGAAGCAGGGCCCGTGTACAGGAACAGCGCCCCCTACCTGCTCCTGGAAGCGCGAGAGCAGGACGTCAAACGACTCTAGAGGCGGCGGCACGCCGTGAGGACCCAGCGACAGGCCCGTGCCGGCTGCCACGAGGGCTGCTTCCGCGCTGGCGGCCAGCGGATTGAGCGCAGTGCCACCCTGGCCAGCCCCCGCTCGACTGCCAGCCGCTGCCGGTCCCCGGGCAGGGCTGCTGCCGGCGTCGGCGCTGGCTGCCGGCCGGGTGCCAGGCCCGTCGTGCGGGCTCGCTGCCGCCGGCAAGCCTGGTGCTGACCCACCTCCTGGCAGCGTAGATGCCTCCACGGTTGCCTCAGCAGCGCCGTCCGCCTGCCCCTGCTCCTTTCCAGAGCAGCTCGGCCCACCGCAGGCGTCATGCAGCGGCTCGGCGCACAAGCAGCGCAGCTGCGCCCGCCCCGCTCTGCCTGCTGCCGCTGCCATTGCAGCGACTCGGCCTGGCTCTCCACGCGGGCCAGCTGCACCTGCAGCCTGTAGTGCTCGTCCTGCGGCGAAGGGGGCCAGAGGCGCATGCAATGCCTCAGGGGCTCCGTCGGCGGCTGGGACTGGAACCAGCACGGAGGCAGGCAGGACGCCTGCTGAGCGGCTGCCCTCCGCCTGGGCGGGCAGGATGGGCACAGGTCCCCGGTTCCAGCCCCAAAGCCAAACAACACCGCCGCCCCCAGGCCTCGCACCTCCAGCTCCCGGTTGCGGCTCTGCATGCCGTGCAGCGCTCCAGCCGGCGCCGCAGCGAGTCCAGGGCCACCTGCATGTCCAGCAGCCGCGCCTTCTGCCGCTCGCGGTACCGCTTCTGCGCCTGCCGGTTGGTGGCCTTCCGTTGGCTGTCTGCCGCTGCGCGCGCTGAGGCAGCCGCCAGCGAGGTCTTGCCAGAGACGGTGCTGATGGCTGGCGGCAGCGGCATACAGGGCAGCATCAGAACTGGGCCGGCCTGGCCGGCCTTAAGCATGGCTGGGTCAAGCGGTGGCGGCCATGCCACGCTGTCCGGTGCGGGTGCAGCGAGCGGCAGCTGGCCCTGCTGCGCGATGGGTGGAGTGCTGACGGCCCCTGCCGCTGCGCCACCGCTGCTGCCACCGGAGAGGGGTGGGGTGTAGGAGTGCGACAGGCACGGGCTGTGAGAGGGGCCAGTCTTGGCTGCAGCCAAAGGGGCCGGTGGAAGGTGGCGAGAGTCAAGTGCACAAGTTGGAATGTGCAAACTGTACTGTCGCAGGCAACGCACCTGACGCTCCTCTCTGTACTGCCAATGCTGACAAGCCCTGCAGGTATTCTGGCCAGCAGTCGTCGACGGGCACGCGCCTGCAGGCGGGAGTATCGTTCCAATCCCCCATTATCAGGTGACAAAAGATGCGATGCCGCTGCACCACATCATCCCGTGTCTTCCACCAGCATTGACTTCATGTGGCGACTGAGACGGGACCTCCTGAAGCACGGACAAGCGCCCAGGATGCTCGAGCGCCAGCCCGCTCCAACGGCGCCGTGTGCCAATGGTTGAGTAAGCCTCTGCCCCACTGTCCCCCCCTGTATGCACGCATTCCACTGGCACTGGCAGTTGCTGCAATCTCACTCATGAGGCACGCCGTCTGGAGTGGAGAGCAAAGCCTCGAGCTCTGTGAAAACTTCAGCCATCTCGCTTCCCCAGCGTTCTCACTGTTTATAGGTGCTATCTGCGCTTTTATTGATTCTATCGAGAGCATGAAACGATCTGCCGTTCGGTCGGCAGTCTTTGGTGTGCAGAGACCTCTGGTGGCATACGTCCTCGCGGCGCTGACGACTCGATGGGCCACTGAAACCGAATGGAGCGAGTTCTCTTTGCAAGTTCGTTTGGAATGAAGCTTGACTTGATTCGCGCCAGCTCGGCGGCCTCGTGTACTCTCTCGTCAGCGTGCGCTCGACCCCACGAGCCCTCACCCTTCCGGACACCAGCACAGCATGTTGCTTTGACGATGCAAACTTCCGGCATGTCCAAGACGCCGGGCGGCCTCCTGCTGCAGGTAGCAGTGCCAAGCAGCCCAGGCACAGCCAACGCTGCGAGCGCCGCCGCTGACCTGGCGTGCTGCCCGAAATCGGGAGGCGTGCAGTGTGTCACATTATGAGGAAACCTGGAAAGGGACCATCCATTGAGGGCAGGGTGGATCAGGCCCTGCTAGCAGAAGAAAGATGAGCAATCATCCATGGCAAAGGTGGGAGGGCAAGGATGAGCGTGCATGAAGCGTGGGAGCTGGCGACATCTACAGAGCTGGGCGTCGAGCGTACAGAGGGGTTAGGAAGCGATATATTTTTATAGGGGGCAGGAAAGGAAGCTGCACACAGGTCCCTTGCAATGGGGGCTGAGCAGGTGCACGGTGCAAGGATCACAGGCGATGCATCTGACACGACGCTGCTCTGGGCGCTGAATGGGCTCGAAACTGGGGTCTGCCTGGTGTACGGGGTCAAGCGGCAGCAGAGCGCAGCGCACGAGAAAACGGCTAGACAGCGTCGGGGTCCAGCGGCGGCTCGGGGGCCTCCCAGGCGGGCACCACTGTGAGGTAGGAGGAGATGGCGATCCTGCAAGCAGCGCGGGAAGCACGGCGGTACAGCACCAGCTGAGGGCGGCGACAGCGACGACAGACCCCAGGATGCGACCCCAGAGTCTTCAGCAACAGAACGCCATGAGACCTTCTGTTGGGCTGCTGCGGAAGCAAGCGAGGGGAGCTGCCCAGCGCGCCGTTGCAGCGGCAGGCAGAGGCTGCAGCGAGGGAGGGGCCGGGGCCACGCAGGCCGCCGCCATGTGGGCACCTGAATCGACGGCTGTACTGCTTGGGCGAGATGACGGTCGGGTCCTTGCCCGCCCCCAGGATGCCGCTCTTCTTCACCCACGTCTCCACCTGCTTGTCCCAGGTGTACTGCAGCAGGCAGGCGGTACGGCGCGACACTGGATGGCGGCCACGCTCGGCACACCAACAGCGAGATGCTCCCCCGCCTCACCCGTGCCGTTGTTGCGTTGCCAGCAAGCCAGCATGCGCTTCCCCAGGCACTGCGCAAAGGGGCCCAGCGGCGGCGCCAGCAAGGCTTCCACCGGGCCTCCACACTCACGAGGCTGCACGAAAACAACCCCCACCTGGCGTATGTAATCGATGACACCCACCACCAGCTCCTGGCTGTGCCGGTCCACCCCCACCAGCAGCGAGTAGTCCATCACGCCCAGCGACGACAGGAAGCTCGTGTCTGGTGAGGGAGGGCGGTGGTGCGGTGTGTGGGTGCGCGCATGGGAGTGCAGGAGTGTGTGGGTTGGGCAGGGGACAAGGGGGAGGAGGGCTGGGGCCAGGCGGCCAGGGCGCTTCCGCTACCAAGGCGCAGGGCCCGCAGCAGCAATCGTAACAGCAGCGATAGCACATACGACAATCGTAAAGCGGCGTCGAGCCAGCGGAGCGAAGAACAGCGTTGTCGAGGGCCGAAGAGCGAGCAGCAGCAGGTTTTCCCCCATCCACCCCACCCCCACCGACACGCACACACCTGACCACAGCGCGCGCTGCAGACGTGCGTAGGCACGCGGGCCCACCAACGTGGGCGCACTCAGGTTCAGCTCCTTCAGGTTTTCGTCCAGCAGCACCGCGCCTGCATGTGCGACACCATTGCAGGGGGCGGGGGGGGTCAGGAGGCCTGCCCGAGCAGCAGCGGGCAGCGGGCACACGTTTGCAGCGCACGCGAGTATCAAACAAGGCGGCCTGCCAGGAGGGAGAGCCTGAGCTGTCTGGCAGGTGAGGCCCCGCTTTGAAGCCGCCAAGGTAGGCCACACGCCCTCAACATTCCTCCCCCACCCCACACCACACCACACACACCTGCCACGGCAGGGTTATCGGCGGCGTACCGGTCCCGCTGGCTGCCCTTCAGGTCGTAGATGCGGGACACCTGCGGTACCGCAATGGTACAATAGGTGACGCCACGCACGGCACGCGTTGCGCATGCCCGGCTAGCCGCACCCCAAGCCAGTCGCTGCCGCTGTCCTCTCATGCCTGCCCGGCAGCAGAGCTCTGCCTCGCCGACCCCGCTGGCGGCGCTCCCATGTGCAAGCAGCAGCACCCGGACGCCCGCACGCACCTGCGCGTCCCGCCCGTAGAACACGTTTTCGGTGACCAGCAGGTCCATCACTCCCTCCTTGCCGCCAAACGGGGGCGCCGCCGGGCGCCTCGTCCGCCTGTGTACTGCACCGACACCTGCAGTACACGCAGGGAGAGGGAGGGCGCAGTGAGGTGCAGGCTGGGCGGTGCGGCCGCTGAGGCAAGGTTCCAGCGGCTGCAAGCGCTTGCGGCATGGCCAGCTCCTCTGTTCCTGATGAGAATGCGGTTGAGCAAGGAGGCGAAGAGCCATACCCTATCCCCCCCCGCTTCCCGTCAGCTCATAGCCCCCCCCCCCCCCACCCCCACCCACACCCACACACACACACCACCAACACCACACACACACACACACACACACACACACACACACACACACACACACACACACACACACAACCCCCCACCCCCACCCACCTGGTACACCCCCAGTATCTTGGCCAGGCACGTGTCCTGGCCGCGGTGCAGCATGGTGCCCACGTAGCGGAAGTAGTCGGGCCCAAACTCGAGGAAGGACTGGCGCTCGCTGCGCGACAGCTGCTTGATGATGTACCTGCGGGAGGGGGCACAGTGTGCGTGTGTGTGTGCAGGGCGCACATGGCAGTGCTTCGGTGTTCGAGCGCTGTGGAGGCATGGGCGGCCCTGAACTCCGGCCAAGCCTCCCACGCAGCCCCCCACCCCCAGGGCGAGGCCCACGGACGCTCCCACACAAAGCTGTCCAGGGAAGCTCTTGCATAAGCAATTCAGAAAAGCTTGTCTCTACATAAACGGCCCCACGTACGGGCAGCTGCGGGCCACACGCCACCCACCGCTTGTCGCAGGTGCGCGCAAAGTAGGCTGAGGACTTGCCGCCGCGGGAGGCCCACTTGCGGCAGCGGCACACCGAGGCCAGGTAGGCCTCCTCGCCGCCCTCCACGCACCGCCGCCGCAGCTCCGCAAACTGGGGGCGTAGTAGGCGGTGACCTGGGGGAGGGGGAGGGGAGGGGGCACGCGGCGGGGCAGCGCCTCAACAGGAAGCGTGTGCAGGCTGAGCAGCTGGACGCGACGGCGGCGGGAGGCAGCCACAGGCTGCGGCAACACCGCTTCTGATGGCTCTGTCAGCGCACAGCACACTGACTGCTGGTGTGCAGGCTGCAGCCGCGGCCCGCCAAACAACGGCGGCTGCTTGCCTGGAAGCGGGCGCGGCCCCAGGGCATGCCGGGCGAGGGGTCCTCCAGCGACAGCTGGCAGTCCAGCTGGCCCTCGTGGAAGAGCACCCGCCAGTCGCCGCTCGCCTCCGCCGCCAGCTCAGCCTGGCTCACCTCCCGGCTGCCAGCCGCAGGCTGCTGCCGCTGCTGCTGCTGCTGCTGGGGCGGCGAGGCGGCTGGCAGACCTGCTGCAGGGCCGCTCTCCGCAGCAGCCCCCTACATCCTGCGCAGGCTGCCCCTCTGCTGCGGCATCTGCGCTGGGTGCGGCAGCCGCCGCTCCCCGCTCTGCTGCTGCTGCTGCGGCTGCAGGTCGGGCACCAGGTTGCTGTGCCGCAAGCCGCTGTGCCCGCTGCGCGGCGACGCCTGCCACGAGCTGGGCACCGCCGCCGCGCTGGGCTCGGCGTCGCCGCCCGGCAGCCGCAGCGCTGCCGCCATCGCCCTCGCCGCCGCCGCGCTGCCCCTGCTCCCCAAACAGGATGTCGCCCACCGCGTCGTGCAGGTACTGCTGGTACTCCCTGCGGTACGACAGCGGTACAGCGGCAGCGCAGGGAGCCTGTTGGGCCGGCAACAAACAGGCAGCTGACCCCAGCTGCGCACGACGGCGCAGCTCTCGCCTCCCCCTGCCGCAACGCCCGCACGGACAGCCCGGCCAGCCCATCACAGGCAGCGGCCTCCCCGCCTCCCCGCCCAGTGAGGCAGCATCTGCTGCCTCCCCGCCAGCCCAAGTTTTGCAGCGCCCCCCCCGCTGCGCTGCATGGCCCCCAACACCCCATCAAGGAGCACAGCCAGTGCGGAGCAGTGCGCGGCCGGCCAGCGCACCGCGTGGCCAGGAAGTAGGCGACTATGGAGGTGGGCTCGTCGTCAAACACGGCCACCCGCCGCCCGCCCGCCCCCGGCAGCAGCGCCCGCCCGCTGAGCTCCACCCTGCCGGCGGTGAGCGGCATGTGCCCGGGCACTTGCTCCGTGCGCATGCGGCCCAGCAGCGACAGCAGCTTGCTGGGGGGTTTGTCGGGGGCGGCGACGGCGGCGCGCCGGGCAGGCTGCGGGCGCTGCTGTTTAAGGAGAGGGGGCGGGACAGGGGCGGCACGTGCGCGGCAGCTGGCGCCGTGGATGCCGCGGCTGCCGCCGCTGCCGCCGCCTCGGACGCGACGCCGGCCGCAGCCGCGTCTGCTGCAAAGTCCTGGCTGCCGCCGGGGGCCAGGTCGGGAGGCATGGGGGCTTCCTGCAGCCTGGCGATGGCCCGCAGCCGGGAGGCGTCGGTGGATGCCGCGGAGCGCGGCGGGGATGGCAGCCCGCCGCTGCCAAACGCGGGCGGCGCGAGGCGCCCCCGCCGCCGCCGCCGTCGTTCGGCTCGCCGCTGCTGGGCGCGGCGTCGAGCACCCGCCCCCATTCGTCCCAGTGGCTCACGCTGACCCGGCTGGAGGCTTCCGCAATCAAGTGGCCCTCGGATCCCGCCGCCGAGTCCTCCTCAGCCAGCGCGGGGCCCTGCTGCATGCCGGGCGCCCCTCCAACGCTCTGCTGCTCCTCCGCCCCCTCCTCGCCGCTCGCAGGCGGTGCAGTCGTCGGCGGCGCCGCCCTTCCCCGCCCCGCTCGACCGGCGGCTGCAGCTGACCCACCAGGCTGGGCTGGTCCCCGATTGCGAGCGCTGCAGCGCGGCGCCGCCGCTGCGCCGCCGCTCCGTGAAGCTGCGCGTCAGCGACATGCGACCGAGGCGGGCCGACAGCTGCTCCAGGCGCGCGCCGACGCCGACGGGCGGCGCCTCCGCCTCCGCCTCCGCCTCCCTGCACAGCGGAAGGAAGCGGAGAGTCAGCTCAACCGGTGCGCCACTCCCGCAGCATGCAGCCTTCAAAAGGAAGGAGAAGATGCAGTTGAAAAGGCAGAGCCCACCCAGCAAAACAGCCTGCCAGCGACACAGCAAGCGTGAGGCGCACACAGGGAAGGCCCCCGAGGCTGGCGCCTGCGCTGTTAAGCCCCCGCCACACGCTCTACAAATCCCTTGCCCCGCGCCTTACTGTTCATCAATCTCTTCACTTAGCACTGCGCCAAACCCTCTACCAAACACTTGACCAAACCCTTGCGGCCCCCCCCCTGCCCCCCCCGCTCAAACACGATAGCGCACGAAGCGTCCCGTTGCCCCTACCTGATGTGCTGAGGCGCTTGGGCGTCAGCGCCTGCACCAGCTCGGGGTTGGGGTTGGTCAGGTCCAGACGGAAGGAGGGCGCCCCGCCAGCCCGCCACGCACCCGACTGCTGCTGCGCTGCTGACTGGGCTGATTGCTGCTGCTGCTGCTGCTGCTGCTGTTGCTGCTGCGCTGACTGCACTGATTGCTGCTGCTGCTGCTGCTGCTGCTGCTGCTGCGTTGGCCCCTGCTGCTCGGCTTGCTGGCTGCGAGCGGGCGGGGCTGCCTCGCTGTCGTCGCCGGAAGCCGGGCAGGCACCCGCCGCCGCCTGCGCCTCTCCCCCGCCGCCGCGCTGGCCTGCACCCAGTCGCGCGTGCGCTGCGACCGCGCCGCCAGGCCACTGGGGCTGGCGCCGCCGCTGCCGCTGCTGCCGCCGCCGCGGCTCTGGTCAAACAGGGCCACGTAGCGGGCGACGAGGCCGGTGGGTATGAGGGCCGGCACCGAGGGCGCGGCGCCGCCGTGCGGGCTGACCGCCAGGCTGGCGCCGCCGCCGTCGTCGTCGCCCTGCAGCGAGGGCGCGCCGTAGCCGGGCTCGGCGGCGGCGCCAGCCTGCTGCGCGGCCGCCGCCTCCGCGGTTTCCAGGAACTGCCGGCCCAGGCTGGCGGTGCTGTCCTTGCGCTGCAGCGGCACCTGCAGCGGCCGCAGAGCCGGCGCCGCGGGCTCTTCCAGCTGGCGGGGCTGCTGCACAGCATGCACCCGAGGCGCGGCCGGCGCCTGCGCACCACCGCCGTCGGACGGGGCAGCCGCCTGGTTGAACGGCGAGGCCGGCAGCTGCGCCTCGTGGGCGCCGCCGACGCCGCCTCTGCGCTGACGCTGCGGCTGTGCGCCGCCGCGCGCCGGCTCTGCAGCGCGGTGGCGATGGCGGCGGCGCCGCTGGGGGCGCCGCGTGGCTGCTGGGGCTGCCCTCGTGCAGGCAGGTGGCCCACTGCAGCACCACCGCCGCCAGCAGGGAGCGCAGGCGGCTGAGCTCCCACACCAGGCCCAGCATGGCCGCCGCCCGCCGCCCCTGGCCGCCGCCGCTGGCCAAGTCGGCCGCGCGTGGGCTGCCGTCCAGCTGCGTCACAGTGTCCTGGACCTGCAGGGAAGAAAGTGTGGGGGTGGGGGGGGTGAAGGGGGGGCAGGGGGTGAAGGGCCTACCCCAGCACAGGGAGCCAGAGCAGCAGCCATGCCTGTCGGAGCGGCGCTGCCCCCAACACACTGCGGCTCACTACGGCCTGCCGCGAGGATCCCCCCCATCCATCATTTGTCTTGCTCCTACATCCGCTCACAACCACACACATGTGCGCAGCACACACTCGCACGCACAGCCCACAGCAAGGCAGCGCGGCGCACCGAATCGAGGAAGGCGGAGCGCGTGTCGGCCAGCGTGTCCAGCCACATGCGCGCAAAGTCGGGCCCGGCGCCCTCCGGCCCCGCCTCCAGCGCGCGCAGCTGCTCCCCCCCAGAGCGTACTCGATGGCGCCAAAGGCTTCGTCGGCCTCCTGCGGCAGGCAGTGCAGGGCGGCAGTACAAGGGGGGCACAGAGCAGACGAGGGTGAAGGCGACGAGTGGTGCATGCCGGCTGTCACCCGGACCCACCACGACCCGGGCGGATGTGTCCAGGCCCGAGGCAGATGGTGCTTGCTGTGCATGCACGCCCAGGAGAGGAAGCGGCGCGGGCGAGAGAGGGGGCGGGCGCGGCGGCCCGCCCCTTCGTGCGCAGCGGCACACATCAGCCCACACCAAGCGCCCAAGCGCCCACGCAAGCGCCTCTCCTCAACCTGCCCGCCCCCACCTCCGTCAGCTGCTTCACTTCCTCCTGCAGCCACTCCTCCTCCATCTCCGGCAGCAGCCCCACGCGCCGCGGCGGCAGCCGCACCGCGAAGGGCGCGGTGGGGCAGTAGTGCAGGCAGAGCAGCGTGGGGCCGGCCCCCAGGTAGCGAACGAAGCCGCGCTGCAGCGACAGCCCCCCAGCGCCAGGTGGCGCGCGTCCAGCAGCAGGCTGAGCAGGTGGGCAAAGGAGAGGCAGGCGGCCTCGGGGGACAGCGGCACGCGGCGGGCCGGGCAGGCGTCGCCGCCGCCGGCCTGGCCCGCGGGCGCAGCCACAGCCACACGCGGCCGTCTGGCAGCTCCCGCCCGGGTGGCAGGCGCAGGCTGGACAGCGTGACCAGGCCGTCGCCGTGCATGAAGGAGCGGAGGTGCAGCGGGCGCCGTCGCCGCACTGCGGGTGCGGGCACTTGCGGTTGGGGGCGCGGCGGCGCTGAGGAACGCCGCCAGCGGCAGGTCTGCAGGGGAGGGGGTGGGTGGGGCAGGTAAGCAGCCGGGAATCGGCGCTTGGCCTGGCGGGCAGCCGCGGATGCAACCGCCACACTTGCGATCCCAGCTTCTACCCCGCCTACCCTTTCTCAACAAACAACACACGACCCCAGCCCCCCTCCAACACACACACCAAAGGACACAGCTGCCCCTGCAGGTGGCAGCTCAGCAGGGCCCCACCCGTGTCGGCGTAGTAGTCCATGCGGTGGGCGTGGGGCGGCTCACACAGGATGCCCTTGGCCGGGTTCTTGCAGGAGATGGACAGCCACAGCTGCTGCGAGGCGTAGGCGCGCGCCCGGGCGCCTCCCGCACGCCGCCGCTCGCCTCGGCCTCCGGCGGCGGCGGCGCGCCTCGGCGGCCGGCAGTTGGGAGGAGACGCCAGAGGCGCCGCGAGACAGCTGCGTCGCCAGAGCCTCCCCCTCTCCATCACTCGGCTGCTGCTGCTGCTGCTGCTGCTGCCCGCGGGGCAAGGCCTGCGTGGGCTCGCCGGGCTGCGCAGGGTCGGCAGCGGCGGCCGCAGCAGGGCTGGGTGGCTCGCTGCCGGTCAGCTGCAGCCGGCGCAGCGCCACCTCCTTGGCGGCCTGGTGCAGCGGATCCTGCGGCGACCCTGGAGTCGGCACGGGGGCTGCACGGCGGCGACGTGGCCGCGCCAGACCTGCTCCCAACCTCAAAGACTGCCGCGCCTGCGCCGCCGTTCTCGCCCACCTCGCCTCGCCCAGGCTCTGGCTGCCAGACACGGTGAAGGTGGCGGCGGCTGCCTCCGCGGGCAGCACCCACAGGTTGGTGCTGTCGCTGGAAGCCGGGCTGTCGGGGCTGTCGTCCCGCCATGCACCGCCGACGTCGTCCGCCCCCGACTCCTCCGCAGCCCCCGATCCGTCAAGTCCAGCTCTGCCCCGCTGACCCCCGCTCCATCACAACGGTGACATGGGCGGAGGGGGAGAGGATGGCCTGCCGCCCGCGCGCCTCGGCGGCGGCGAGGTAGGAGGAGGAGGCGACTGCGTCGGCCAGCCCCGCCACCGCGTCGGGCGCCGCCGCCGGGCAGCACCGCCGAGGCCGCGGCCGCCAGCTGGTCCGCCAGCAGCGCGCCCTCCAGGCGGCCCCAGTAGGCGGCGTAGGCTGCAAAGGCGGCCACGCGCTTGGCGCGGCGCAGCTGCCCCGCGTCGCTGCCGCGCAGCAGGACGGTGGAGCCCAGCTGGCGGGGGCAGCCGCGGAAGAGCATGAGCGCGCGGGGGCCGCCCGCAGCGCCAACCCCGCCCGACACCTTGCGCAGCGACGCGCTCGCCAGAGCGGCGGCGTCCGCCACCAAATGGCCCTGCATACCACGGCAAGGACACGCATGTGGGGGAGCCAGGCGTGGGCCGAGGAGGGCGGCACGACGCGGGTGGGAGGCTTGCAGCAGCAGGCAGCCAGCCGGGCGACGACCGCTGGGATCAGCCAGCGCACGCAAGCAACCGGCAGGGCCACCCCCGCTGCTGGTCAGGCGGGCACGCCCCCACCCTCAGCAGCGGCAGCAGCTCAGCTAAAGAAAAGGACCGACGGGGAAGGTGGGGCGCATGGTTCAAGCAGCAGTACAGCCACGGCAGCAGCACAGCCGCTGGTACGAAACAGCACAGCGGCGCACCTCTGGCAGGTCGGAGCGCGGGCTGGCCTCAGTGCTGACCGCCGCAGTGCCGGCCGCCGAGTGCGCGCCGCTGGCGGGGCTGGCGCCGCCGCGGGGCTCTCCACCTCAAAGGACTTGCAGAAGCCGATGCAGTGGCTGGTCAGCTGGTCCAAGGAGGGGGCCACCTGCGGCGGGAAGGGGCCACGCGCAGAGCAGGAGCTCACTGCAGGTGCGTGCCGTTGACTGCTCGCCTCACCGCTGCCCGTCTGCAGGAGCAGGCTGTATACTGGCCTCCATTTCATACCCTTTAACCCATCCAAACCTGCTTGCCAACCACAGGCACCACTGAGCCCCCCACACACACACCGCCCCCGCCACCACGACCACCCCCACACCGAGTCACCGCACCTGCGCCCCCGTGCAGCGCGCCAGTCGCTCCAGCAGCTCCCGCTTCACGTTGAGCACCAGGGACACGTCCTTGGCCAGCAGCAGCTCCTGGGCATACCTGCGGGGGCAACAGCGGGGGTGGTTGGTTGGGAGGGACCAGGGGCTGAGGCGGAGGCCTGCTGCCGACGAGGCGGGCAGCTCCTGCCGCTTGCTGGCGTGTCTGCGTGGGAATGCCGCGCACGAGCAGTGCCTACAAGTGCCCCAGCCTGGCAGGCGGGCGCACGTGGGAGCCGCAGGCCGGGGGCAGGGCAGCGTGCGAGGAAAGGGGCACGTCAGCAGCAAGCACGGCTGGCGGGGCAGCGGCGGCGGCGGGCCGCACCTCGCCACAGATCTTTCCACCAGCAGGACGTCTGGTGAGAAGGAGGCGATACGCTCCACCGCAGCCGCCAGCCACTGCTGCTCCTGGTCCAACAGAGCGCCGAAGCTGGACAGCTTGCTGGCGGCGGCGGCGCCTGCAGCCGCGGCCGGTGCCGCAGCCTCCACCCCCCGCCAACAGCATGACGCGCGGCTGCGGGATGCTGCCGCGCATGCGCTTGTGCGCCAGGCTTTTACGGCACGCCACGCCCTGGACCCAGCTGCTGTCGGCTGGGGAGAGGCCGGCACCGACCAACCGCTTGACCTGCAGAAGAGCCGGGGGCGGACAGGACGGGAGGGTGTTACCGGGCGGCATAGCACAGTATGGACAGCAGCGGGTCTGGGGCGCTGGGATACGGATGCAGCCATGCGCGCACAGCACGGCACGAGATAAACCACGCATTAAAAAGGACCATCCGCCAGGCCAGCCACGTGGCTGCCGCCGCCCCCAGCGTCCTCATTCCTGCAGCCCCTCGCTTCCATCCAGCGCCTCTCTGCCGCCGGCACCCACCTTTATGTAGTAGCGAGGGTCCAGCTTGCCGTGGGCCGCGGTGGCCGTGGGCGATAGGGCCTCCGCCGCCTGCTGCGCCAGCTGGCACAGCACGGGCGCCCAGGCGGCGACATCCAGCCCCTCAGCCTCCAGCAGCTGCGCCACCAGGGCCTCCAGGTGGCGCCCCGCCACCGCGGCAAAGGCGGCGCGACCCGCGGGGCCCGCCTTCTCGGCGTGCTCCAGCGGCGGCGGGACGTCCCAGGTCAGCGCCGCGTCCCGCCCCCGCTTGCCATTCTGCCCCTCTTGCCCGCCCGGCATGCCGCCGCTCAACAACCCGCGGCCTGAACAGGTGTTGCTTCGGCTGCACCAACGGCAGCAGCTGCAAGGCGGTCCATGCAGACCAGGGGGTGCTACTGATGTCGCCCAGCACACAAGGCGACCGTTGGTAGCGGCGGGCACCTCAGTCGGTGCGAATCGGCGCGGCCATTCTGCGTGATGGACGGCAGCAATAGGGCTTGAGATTGGGAAGACGCATCGTTCACGCGGAAACCTGGACAGGCGGCCAGCAGCGGGAGTGCTAGCGCCGGGCGATAGGACTGGGGATCCTGGGTGTCCCTTCTGTCACTTGCCGTGTCTCTGATGTAGGAGCTCGTCGCCGAAGCGGCCTCCCAGGCAGGACCTCTTGTCCAGAGCGCTTGAGGAGGTCCTCACTACAGCCCTGGGGAGTCCTGTAAATGGATCGCTATGCACGAATGAAGTGATCGAAACGCGGGTGGTGAGCACAGAGGGCCGCCACCGCGCGCAGGCACAATTGGAAACCCAGTAAGCGCCAGCGCCATAATGGCGACTGCTCCTCGCTCTCCCTCTCTTTGCATACACGATGCAGGCGACGCTGGCCGCTCGGGGGACCCGTCTGGTGCTTGTCAGCGCCTGCAGGGGGCGGCGGCCAGGCTCACGCCTCGGGACATCACGTTGCAGCGGTCTGGCGAGCAGGCCTTTGTTGGCAACACACAGTCGCTGAAGTGAGCGCGATTGCATATTGTATTTTATTGGCATCGTGCAGTCAGTGATGGCGGCCTGCATGGGCGCGACCCAAGCCTGCGAGCTTTCTGAGTGATGGCCAGGGATTGTATTGAGCTGGCCAGTCGCGATGTTGCGTGCAGGCAGCAGCAGGCGGTGCGGGGCAGCAGCACCCGGTTGGCGGCGGGGGCTGCGCACGTCATGGCGGCGGCTGGCGGCAAGGGCAAGGCCCTCATATCTGTCTCGGACAAGACTGGCCTGGACACTCTGGCCAAGGTGCAGCTCCCTGGGGCCGCCAGACCATCATGATGCAGCCTTGTCGCACCAGCGGTGCCTCTCTTAACCAGCTGTGCAGACCAGGCATCCTCCCCCTGCCTGCCTTGCTGTGCTGCCCCACTCCATCCACTTCGTTGCCGCCCTTCTGCATTGCTGTCGCAGGGCCTGGCTGACCTGGGCTACGAGATCGTGTCCACCGGCGGCTCTGCCACCGCCATTGAGAAGGCGGGGGTGCCGGTGAAGAGGGTGGAGGAGCTGACGGGCTTCCCGAGATGCTGGACGGTGCGTGGCAGCGGCGGCAACAGCCTGGTTGTTCCTTTGCTTGGTTGTGGTGGAGAGGAAGAAGCAGCCATGCAGCTGCGAGCGCTCGGTTCCGTACTCACGGCTCAGCCCCCAGTAATGCTCGACTCCTTGCCCGACAGCCTGACGTGCCGCCACCTGCCCGCCGCCCCTGCGCCCTGCAGGCCGCGTCAAGACGCTGCACCCGGGCGTGCACGGCGGCATCCTGGCGCGCCGTGACCTGCCCGACCACATGGCCGCCATCGAGCAGCACAGCATCACCCCCATCGACGTCGTGGTTGTAAACCTGTACCCCTTCCGTCAGACCGTCACCGCCGCCGACAAGCCGTCGTACGAGGTGCGGTGCAGGGGCCTGGTATGTGCGGGTGTGTGTGCGGGTGGGGTGGGGCGTAGCCAACCCTCCTTGCTGGCAGCAGCAGGTTCCATGGTAGTAGCAGTGAGTTTCCGCTCGGTGGAGGTTAGTTGGCGGTGCTGGGGTGCCCGGGAGCACACCTGGGACCACACCCGCGCTTTAAGCAACTAGCGGCCACGCCTCCAGGCATGGGGGACCAGTGCGCGTCGAGAGGAGATGGCACGCCGCCGCCAGCTCATCGCACGGCGCCCCCACCCCTCCACCTCCCACCCCCGCCCCACCACGCACCTGCTGACAGGTGGCGGTGGAGAACATCGACATCGGCGGGCCCGCCATGATCCGTGCCGCCGCCAAGAACCATGCCGACGTGACCGTGGTGGTGGACCCTGCCGACTACGACCAGCTGCTGGGCCAGCTGGGCGGCGGCGCCGACGCGCGGCGGAGGCTGCGGCCTTCCGCAAGCGCTGCGCGTGGAAGGCCTTCCAGCACTGCGCCACCTACGACAGGTGGGGGCAGCAATGTTGGGGTGGTGTGGAGGGAGGTGGCGGCACGGGGGCGTGGGGAGGAGCAGCACTGGCGCGTGCTGGGAAGCCGCCAGGAATGGAGCCCCGCTGCCGGTACAACCTCCGCGCTGGCTGGTGGCGGTGTTCCAGCCAGGCGTGGGAAGCAGCAGGGAGCCTTTGCCTCTCCGCCAGCTCCTCGCTAGCCACGGCCCCCTGCCGCCGCCCACCCCGCGAGCCGCCCGCCCCCCCCGCTCTCGCGCCGCAGCACCGTCGCGGAGTGGCTGTGGGGCGCGGTGGGCGAGGGCCCCGCCCCCGAGATGAGCGTGCCCATGAAGCTGGCCCAGGGCCTGCGCTACGGCGAGAACCCGCACCAGGCCGCCGCATTCTACACTGACGCGTCGCTGGCGGGTGGGTGACTGGGGGGGGCGGTGTGCGTGGGAGGTGCGTGCGGCTCAAGCTAGGTGGGGCTTCTGTGTGTGCACGGGCGCTTGCCCTGCCACCAGCATCTCTCAAGCTTCCCGGCACACATATCCTTTCACCGTTACCAACACACACACCTAACCTCGCATCAACAGCACACACACACACATTACCTCCCATCACCAACAAGGCAACACACACACACACGCGCGCACCTCACCTCTGCTCGCCCGCAGAGCACGGCCTGGGCGGCGTGGCCACAGCGTTGCAGCACCACGGCAAGGAGATGAGCTACAACAACTACCTTGACGCCGACGCCGCCTACTCCGCTGTCTGCGACTTTGCCGAGCCCAGCTGCGTGATCGTGAAGCACACCAACCCGTGTGGCGTGGCGTCCCGCGGCGACCTGCTGGAGGCGTACCGCCTGGCCGTCGTCGCCGACCCCATCTCCGCCTTTGGCGGCATCGTGGCCTTCAACCGGTGGGCGGGCGGGCGGGGTGTCTGCTGGGAGGGGTTGCCTTTTGTGGTGGTGGGGGGTGGGGTGGAGGTGCCCCAGTATCAAGGGCAAGGAGGTGCAGCGGGGGTGCCCAAGCCGGGGCTGGATGCTGGGCCCGCACCAGTCCGCAGAAGGGCGGCGGCAGAGCAGTGGAGGCGTCAATAGGCGGCCGCAGAGCGGCAGCCCGCCCTCCACACCACACCCAGGCTCTGCCGCCCTCCCCGTCCTCCCCCCCCGCCGCCGCCGCAGCCCCGTGGACGCCGCCCTGGCCCGCGAGCTGCGCGAGTTCCGCTCCCCCACCGACGGCGAGACGCGCATGTTTTACGAGATCGTCATCGCGCCGGGCTACACCCCCGAGGGCCTGGAGGTGCTCAAGGGCAAGAGCAAGACGGTGAGCGGGGGAAGGGACATGTGTGGGTGGGTGATGGGGGCGGACCGGACAAGGTGGAGTAAGAAGAAGCGATATGACATAAATCACACAGGGGTGCCTGGTGTTGCGCATGAGCGAGCGCAGGCTCTGCGCCTTTGCGGGCCTGGCCAGGCTTGGGTGCTGGGCCGCCGTTGGGCGGGACTCGGAGCGAGGCGGGGGGCGGGCCAGACCGGCCACCAAAGCACGCTCAGCAGCGGGCAGAACAGCCCTCTAGCAACCCCTCATCTGCGCCCTCCGCCCCGCCTCCGGCCCCCCTTGTAGCTACGCATCCTGGAGGCGGCCCCGCGCGCCCCCTCTGGCCGTTCGCTGCGCCAGGTGGCGGCCGGCTGGCTGCTGCAGGGCGCCGACACGCTGCGCCCGACGCCATTGAGTTCACCTGCGTCAGCGAGAAGCAGCCCACCCCGCAGCAGCTGGAGGACCTGAAGTTCGCGTGGTGCGCGCTGTGCCGCGCTGAGCCTGCTGCGCTGTGCCTGCTGTGCTGGGCCTGCCAAGCGGTCCTGCAAACGTGTAGGAGCGACCCTTGCCCCCTTCTTTCCTCGCTGCTGTACCTGCCCCGACAACTGCTTTGTCCAGTCCGCTTTGGGGGAAACTACTCGTTCTGGGCCAGTCGCAACGGCCCCCACCAACCCACCCAACGCTTATGCCGCCGCAGGCTATGTGTGAAGCACGTCAAGAGCAACGCCATCACTGTTGCCAAGGACTCCAAGCTGCTGGGCATGGGCAGCGGGCAGCCCAACCGCGTCAAGAGCGTGCAGATTGCGCTGGAGAAGGCGGGGGAGGAGGTGAAGGTGAGTGTGGCGCGGTCTGAGCGGCACGCCTCAAGGCAGGGACGGCGTGGGGTTTGACAACAGGCGGCACAGTCGCTACAGGCGCGATGCCTGGAGCGGCGTGGGCACCGCTGATGGTGTGCGCACACGCCTGGCTGCTTTGCTGACCCTATTTTCTCACCACCTTGCCCTGCTGCCCCCGTGGCCTTGCTGCAGGGCTCCGTGCTCGCCTCCGACGCTTTCTTCCCCTTCTCCTGGAACGACAGCGTGGAGATTGCGTGCCAGGCGGGCGTCGCCGCCATCGTGCACCCCGGCGGCTCGGTGCGCGACGCCGACGCGGTCGAGTGCTGCAACAAGTACGGCGTGGTGCTCATGACCACCGGCGTCCGCCACTTCAAGCACTGAGCCGGGGTGGGGGTGCAAGCCCGCCGCAGCGGTGCACAGGGCCCTAGGTGACTACCCCTGCTGCGCTGTCGGGGCACCGCTCCGCTTGACTTGCCCAGCATCCTCGAGCAGTTTTCCCATCGCCCCACCTCGTGTTCTTTCTGCTCCCATGCCAGAGTGTCTGTGTGTGACCTTGATCCGCTTGCCATCACCAGCACTGCTTCCTGTTACTTCAGCCTCTCCAAGGCTACAGCGTTTCCTGCAGAACATCCAGGGCGGATGCATTGCTGGCAATCAGTAGCATGCACCCTGCATGGGCCTTGATCCCTGCGCTGTGTTGGGGCTTGCGGCCAGCGCTGCGGTTGCACAGCCGATGGTGCACTGGAATGGCATTAACTGTCGTGCAGACTGCTGCGATTGGTTGAGCAGCAAGTTTTGCAGAGGGGTTCTTTTGCTGGGACTGGCGCGCGCTTTGGCATGCTGTGGCGGGAATCTGCACAGCGGCAGCCGAGCTTAACCCCAAATATGATGTTTAAGCGAACCATGACTCTCCTCTTGTGCACTGTGGGTGCTAATCATGCTGTGTGGGTTACCGTGTAGTAATCAACCTCAACAAGACAATAAGCGCAGGTCACGACATGCATGGCTGACTCAGAGTACTAGAAAGGCAATCTGCATACGACGCACAAGCTGATAGTGAATGTGCGGATTAATGATCTGTTGTGGGAGGGGGCTTGATCTTAAATGCCAGACGATGCAAGAGAGCGCAGGAATAGGTGCATCACGAGTTGATGTCCAGAATGCGGCAAACGCCCAGCACAGGTGCCGGGCCTGCTACGGCGCCAGGGGTTTAAATGGCTGCCAGCCTTACACGCGCAGCGTTCTGACCTGGAGGTCGATCCAGCTCCTCATCTTCATGACGCTGGTGAAGCCCGACAGGCTGGGCTGTTTGCCACACAGCCCCGAGATCTTGAAGCTCGTGATGCCCACCAGGATGTCCCCGGTGCTGGTGGCCCTGACCAGCGGCCCTCCCGAGTCGCCCGGGCACGTGTCCTGCCGCCCGTTGCCCAAGGCTGCAGGGAGTGGAGGGGGGGGCAGCATTTCAAGGCCGCGCAGGGGTGCAAGCATCACAAAAGCACAGCGTTCACGGGCATGAAGCCGCTGGCGGCGCTGCCAGGGAGGGCTCGCCAGGCTGAGAGGGCTCACCGGAGCAGATGTTGCGTGGGTCGGAGGGGCTCAGGGCAGCGCGCTTGCGGACCACACCGCCGCAGCCAGCACACAGATGGGAGGTGGGGAAGGTGAAGCCGATGATGGAGCGGTACATGGAGGTACAGGTGGCGTGGGACACGAAGGGTAAGTAGGCAAACCTGGGCGGCGGGGGAAATGTTGGGGAGGTGGGAGCGGGTCATGGTGGGCAGCTCAGGAGCGGTGTGCAGAGGGGTGCAAGGGGTGCGCGCGGTCATGCAGCAGCCGGATGCAGCAAGGTGCAGCAAGGTGCAGCAGGATGCAGCAAGCAGCGTTCCCTCTGCTGAACACGCGCACATCAGGTGGGTGGCGGATTTGTTGGCCTCCGTCGTGCCCCAGCCTGCAGCGTAGAGCCAGTCCCCGGTGCTGGGCTGCGTGTCCACAGGCTTCAAGGCAAGGGTGGAGGCGGCCAGCTGAGCGGGCTTGGTCCTGGCCGCCCTCTCCAGCACCAGCACCGCGATGTCATTGGCGATGGAGCTTGCGTTGTAGGAGGCATGACGCACAATTTTCTGCGACGGGGGGCGTGGCAAAAGGTCCCATCAGCATGCGGCGGTGGTGGGCTGGCGTGTGCCCCCTCCCCAAAACGAAGGGTTCATGCCGCTGAGGAGAACAACAGCAGCGCGCCCTCCTCACCGTGACTTTGATCCACTCGTAGTCTGTCGTCTTGTCGGTCTGGAAGCTGAGCAGGCCCACCGCCACATACTTGACGTCCTTGGGGGCCAGCCTGTCGTCCACCACGCAGTGGGCTGCAGGCATGCCAGGGCAGCTGCTCCCTCAGGCTTTCGATCGGTCAGGGAAGGCAGCGCCCCCAGGCGGCCTGCTGTCCGGTGCAGGCAGCACCAAGGAAAGCAGCAAGGCGAGGCGCCGACCTGCGGTGACAACGAGGCGTGGCCTGATGAGCGTTCCGCCGCAGCCGGCCCGGAAGCCCATGGAGTTGAACCTGCGCATGAGGGTGTTAAGGCCTGGAATCTGTTGGAGAGCATGTGATCGCATGTGCAGGCAAGGTGCTGCCTCTTGACGGAGCAAGCAAGATATGCTGGGTGGCAGATAACAGGGGCTAGCCAGCGCTGGTGCCCTTCGCATGCGCCACATGAGCTCAGGCCGGCCTGAACTTCGTTGCTCACAGCGCGGCAATGTAGGGGAAGTCCGAGTTCAGGGCGTACTGCCCCCACGCGATGGAAGAGCCAGCGTTGCCGGCGCCGCCGCCAGCGCCGCGGCCGCCGCCCTTTGCCAGGGGGCCTGCCTGCCTGCCTTGGAGCTTGCGCCCGAGGTGCGCTTTGTTGTGGGCGCCAGAAGCGAAGCCCTCTGCAATAGGGGCGTGCAGGATCGGGCGTGCAGGGGCGTACAGATCATCCCACCGGGCACCAAAGAGGACGTTGAAGCAGAGGCACCTCTGGTGGGACTCAGAGCTGACTCGGGCAGGGCGGCACAGGGGCATGGCGGTGCCACTGAAAGGTGTTCGCGCCCATGGCAGGCGGCGCTGGCAACTCACTTGGGGCTGTGAGTGGCTTTCCATCGGTTGGAACGTCCCAGGAGATGGCATCATGCCCCGACACGAGGCTGTCCACGGCGGAGTCGCTGGGATGTGCCAGAGTCCTGGGGACAGCGGTGGCGGCGGTAAGTGCCTGCAGAAGTATGGGAAGAGTAAGCGGCCGGTAAGCTGTGCACTTATGGTCCTGGGGCTTAAGTTTCTTCTCTGGGAACACAGGCGCCCTGTTCTGCTCTGGGGAGCGTGAACAGGACGAATGCACATGTGGCGTGTCGGCATCTCGACTCCTACGGGACTCCAGCTCGTGTTCGCGCTCACCAGCAGAGCCAGAAGGAAATGAGCACGATGCGGCATGCTGAGGACTGTTCGAGGCTCCGGCTGCAGTAGGGGTCACGAAGTCGAACAGCGAGTCCCTGTCCAGAGTTTGTGCGTAGCGCAGCGTCGTTGGACCTCTAATCTTGCAGCAGAGGGCAGGCGGATGAACAATACGCCGAGAACAATGTAACGTGGGTTCTGCCAGGTGAGGCAGCAACAGGCCCTTTTCAGCACGTGGGATGGCAGTACTGTGTACAGCAACATGAAGGACTTTGGAGTCCCACTAAGATGCAGTCCCCATGCCTGGCGAGTCCCTGGCCTGAACACTCGCCTGCTGCCACACTTCACATGCAGGCAGAGCTGCAGCTGCCTGTTCATTGGTGCAGCAAAAGATTCCATGGCGGGCATCCTGAGCCTCCCGCTGGGCGGCAGCTTCCAGCCGCGCGCACCCGCCGCTCACGTGAGGCGCCTTCCTTGCAACGGCTGGCAGCATCAATGAAACACAAGGCAGGAACCACACAGCAGGCGCTGAGCGGGGTGGGGCGCCGCGGCCCAACCCAGCGCCGAGGGGGCCCTCAGCCGGCGGACTGCGGCTGCCACTCGCCAGACACTGAGCCAGGCGCCGCCTCCGCTTTGTACCCGCCCAGCTGCTTGAGGAAGCAGCAGCTGGCCCCCTCCGCACAGCGGGCTGCCGCCCATCCAGGTCCTGAGGGAGGGGGCGCGCGCGTGTGTGTGTCTTTGAAAATGCCCTCCGGGGGGGGGGGCGGGGGGGGGGGAGAGGAGGGCACACCTCCGAGCCAGTTGGAACCACATCCCCACAAAGCGGCAAACCCTGCAGCATCCCCTGCAGCAGCAGCTGTCGTTCACAGGCCAGGGTCCCCCCCGTAGCCTTGCTCGGCGCCGCTCAGGGTCCCCCCTCCGGTGGCCTTGGCCCGGCGTCGCTCAGGGTCCCCCCTCCGGTGGCCTTGGCCCGGCGGCGCTCACCAGGCCCAGCATTCGTCCACGCTGTAGCACAGGCGGCAGCAGTCTTCGGGGCTGCCCGCCGCCGCAAAGCCGCCCGCGAGGTCGCCCCCACCAGCGCCACGCCCTCCCCGTACCGCGACAGGCTGCCGAGGCACGTGTCACTGCCGCCGCCGCCGCCGTCGCCGCTTCCTGTGGATGCAGGCGGTCCCGCCGCCAAGTCAGACGCGGGCTCCGCCCGGCGGCCCCATCGAGCTGGCCCAGGCCGGTGCCGTTGGCCAGGGCCTCGATTTCTTCGCGGTACAGCCGTACATCGGTGTAGTACCCAAACTCGGGGCCGGTGGAGGGACAGTCGGGGCCGTGGCTGGTCACCCCGACTTGCACGGCGGCGCCGCTGACCGAGTCCCGCAGGAGCAGGGGGCCGCCTGGAGAGGGGAGGGAGGGTGGGGAGGAGGGCCCAGCAGGTGGGGGTCAGGCTCATCAGGCGCGGGAAGGGAGGGAAACGGTCCGGGCGGCAGCAACAAGCAAGCGTGTGCGCATGTTGCCGCCGTCCCGGGCAGGTGCAGCAGGGTCGCAGGGTCGCCTCGGTTGGCCAGCTACCAAGGCGCGCCCCCCCGCCTCCCCCGCCTCCCCCACGCTCCCTCGCTGGCCCACCTGAGTCGCCGCTGCAGGTGTTGGTCTTGCCGCCCCCGCACACAGCACGTCGCTGTAACCGCGCGGGCAGCTGCCCGGGGGCAGGTACATGAGGTTGGCGTAGCTGGCGGCGCAAACAAGCACAAAAGGGGCGGGGCGGGGAGGGGGTGGGTGGGTGGGGTTTGCTCTGGATGAAGGTCGGCGCTGCGGCGCAAGAATTGCGGTGCGCAGGGGAGCAAGGCAGCTCTGCCACTCGAGCCTCTTTGCGCGGCGCAAGGCAGCGGCCTTGTTGCAGGTGGTGGGCGCGTGCGGCCCCTAGGCACACGGCTGCGCGGCCAGCCGCTGCTGCCAGACCCTGCAAGCGCTCGTGCCGTTCCCCTTCCCTGCTGCCTCCCCGCCCAGACCTGCTGCAGCACCCCTGCAGCGTCGCTGCCGCCGCCCCCCCTCCCGCCCCCGCCCCGCCTCACTGGAGCACGTCGGTGGGCCGCCCATCCTCGGTGATGCCCCACCCCGCAGCCTGAACGTCCTGGCCGGGGTCCAGGACCGTGCTCGGGTCTGCCAGCGTCACTGTGGTGGCGTTGGGCACCGCACGGGACAGCTTCAGTATCGCCACATCGTGCAGCGGGCCGGTGAAGGTGCCGTCCTCGTTGTCCGCTGGGATTGTGTCGGCAGAGTAGCCTGGAGGGGTGGACGACATGGGGCGTGAAGTGGGCGAGGAGGGCCTCGCACGCGGCTCACCAACACCTTCCTGCCGGCTTCCTCATGGCTCATGCGCGGTGGCAGCAGCGCAGAGGGGGTGGGCAGCACGTGTGCGTGTGGCAGGTGCTGAGAGGCGCTGTGGCTGGGGTGGGTGTGGGTGCCTCGCGGGGCGGCAGCGCATCCGTTTGGCGCCAGCAGGGCGCAGCGCCAGCCCACCCACCGGGGTGTGGCAGCGCGATCGCCACGGGTGTGCGGGATCCGTCGGCGGTGACGGCAGTGATAAGGTCGGGCGGGCAACCAGACCGATGTCTACTATGCAGTGGGCGGCTGCAGGAGTGCACAGGCGCGCTCGGTTGCGAGGTTGATTTGCGTGGGGAGCTTTGGGGTGGTGCGCGTGCAGGGGTTGACCATCCATTAGGGACAGCGGCTGGGCGAGTAGCAGCGAGCCGCTGCCGCCCCTGCCCTGCAACCCCCCTCTCCCCCACAAGGGTAGACAAGGCCTCGCAGCGAGCAGCGCGTGCCTGTGAGCACCGTGGTTTCGTCCAGCAGCGTGCCGCCGCAAAACTGCTGGCCCTGCAGCAGCAGCGCCACCATGAAGGCAAAGTCGGCGGCGACTGCCACCTGGCCGTTGATGATGCGCGGCTCAACAGGCACGCGCTGCTGCGCAGGCGGCGAGGAGCGCCGCCGGCACCGCTGTCGGCCGTGCCGCCGCTGTTGCCTTGCCGAGCTGGCGTGGGCGCGGCGGAGGCATCGCCACCCAGCAAGCGGCGGCGGATGGCTCTGGCTTCCGCGGCGTCAGGAGCCACTTGCCTGCATGGTGCATGGAAATTGAGTGGGTGATGGACCCTGTGCGGGTGGAACGCCATTGCCTGCGGGTGCAGAGGACCCTTGCATCCCCAAATGAACGCTCGTGCTCACCCTTGTGCAGAGCCGCGCAGACCGCTTCGCCGCCGACTGCCCCATTGCGCAGACTCAACCTGCAGCAGGCCCAGCTGCGTGAGTTACATCAGCCGTAACGGAAAGCGTCGCTTGCAATTTTAAAAGGACAGGGAGCGACATGGCACCCCGCGGCCCCCGCCATGGACGGAAGCGCACCCTTGTGGCGCTCGCCAGAAGCACTAGAAGCGCTGCTGAAAGCAACGTTGCGGCCGCCCGCTGCGAAGGGATTTCCATGTTCGGACAGAGCGTGTCGGTCTCAAGAGCTGCCGAAGCTCTCCGCCATTGATGCCTTCCTTGCTCTTGAAAGCAGTGAGTTAAATGCTAAGAACACAAAGCGGGAGCGACACCGGGCGAGATGTGCTGCATGCCGCAGCGTCGCAGCGCCCGTCGCTTAACGCATGGAGCATCGCAACAGAATCACACGCCAGCACAGAGTTTGATGATAACGGTGGCAATTTTACGAGTGAAATGTTTAGGGTTCAGACAGTTGCTGCAAGCAAAGCAAATCGTGTCGGCTGCCGTGTGCTGCTTGCAGCCGCTGCGCGAGCCTTCGTGACCTGCTTTGTCCCAAGTCTGTGCTACTTTAGTACACCTCTCCACTTCGCTAGACCAAGTTGGCTGCGAATTCCAGCCCTGTGCAGCTCCTCCACTCAGCTCGACACCCTCACCCTGCAGTCCCCAGTGTAGCTCTGCATGGCTGGGTGCGCCGCCACCAGCTGCGCTCGGAGGGCCCTCGGCGGCCGCCACTGCGTCGGCGGCGGTCGAGCGTTGGAGCTGCCAAACTGGTTGGCCAGCCAGAGCGAAAAGGCCTTGTAGCAGCGGCGCAGGGTGTCAAGGCCCACGTGAACAAGGCCGAAGCGGATGTGAAAAGCCGTCTGTGGGCGGGGTGGCGGTAGCATCGGCAAGGTTGGGGGCTACCCTGGGTGGGGGGAGACCACTGTGAATGCGGTGAAGGTGGCGTAGGGGACAGGAGTGGAGCATGCGCACTAAGGCAGCAGGCACTGCCAACCAGCAGGCCACCCTGTGCTGCCACTTGTTCGTGCCGCCCACTGCAGCCTTCTGCCCCCGCCCGCTGTTGCCCAGTCACCTGCCCAGTCAAAGTTGTCCAGGAGGCTGCTGCTTTGATTGGACATCGAGCGAGAGGGGCCAGGAGGGCGTCAAGAAGCCATCCGTGTACCGCCACCAGATGGGAGATGCCTGCAGATCCGTACCCACGCTAGACAGGCGCGTTTGCCAACGGCAGCGCAGCTTCTCATCTCTCAACTTACACGTCGTCTGGGCGCGACAACCTGGCATGTTGCTCAGAGGTTGGGTTTCTCAGGAGGGTGGTTCAACAGTCACGAGCTCACAGGATGGACGCCCGAGCAGTCACAGCATCGCCCAGGCGCAGGCATGCCACAGCTCAACAGCTTATCCAGCGGGGAGGCAGAGCGGGAGATGGGGGAGCGCAGCAAAGCCAAGGCCAAGAGCATCAGAGGGAGTCAAAAGATGTTGGCTGGACAGGAAGAAAGGGCGGGGCCCAGGCTGACAGCGGCAGCTGGGCGAGATGGGTGCGTGCGCAGGCACGCGGGAATACTAGTGAGGAGGGAGGAGATGCATGCGTTGGGTGCAGCAGGTCTCGAGAGGCGCAGGAGCGAGCTTGCCAGACCCACCGGCCCGTCAGCCTGCCAGGCCGGGTGCGGGGGCGACGGCACCGACGACGAGTTGGACAGGCGGACCGGCGAGGGCGGCAGCGGGGCGGTGTCGAGGCTGTACACCGCCACCACGGGGTCGGCGCTTCCTGCAGGTGGCAAGCGGGGCTGGCCGGTGAGAATCGGTCGTGGCACGCGTGCTGTGGCCACAGCACGGCCGGGCTGTGAACTCCTGCATTGCCCAGGTGCGAGCACGAGCCGCGCGACCAACTGCCCCAGCCCAAGCTCCCGGCAAGCAGCGACGGTGCCTCCTTCCAGCTTCCAACGCTGCCGGCAGGTGAAGCATCGGTGGAGGCGGTGCGGGCTGAGGCGCTGCAGGCTGCGGCGGCGCTCACCCGAGGCAAGGAGCAGCTCAAAGGGGGAGAAGGCGAGGCAGGTGACGGGGCCTATGCGGTGGGTGGCCAGGAAGGAGGAGTGGGCGCGCACCACGCCCAGCTGCTCCCGCTGGCGCTCCACACCTTGACCACCTGCGGTGCGGCAGCGGGCCGCGGGCCGGGGTGGGTGGGTGGGCGCGAGTGGGAGGGCTGCTGGCTGTGAGCACGAGCGCGAGCACCCTGGGTGCGGGTTTACGCGTGTGGGGTGCAGGGCCGGTAGATGCACGAAACACAAGCAGGGCTGGCGGGGAGGGTAGTCAGGTGACGGCTGGTTTCGAACAGGGTTCAGGCTGCCTGGCAGGCGGGGCAATGCATCGCCACGGGCCAGAAAGCGGCTGCTTGCTGCGCAGCTGCCCCGCGGCTGCCCCCCGCTCGGCTATGCTGGAGGGACCCGTGGTAGCCCCGCTGTCCGTCGCCTCAGTCGAGTTTTACGAAAACGGGCAAAGCAGCGTCCCAGCCCAGCCCCCACCTGGCTGTTGGTGGCGGTGGCCAGCAGCGGCGCGTTGGGGTGTGCCGCCAGCGCCGTCATCTGCCCCTTGCTGTGCGCCTCCACAGTCTTCCACACGCCCACCTCCAGCCGCCGCTGCGGCGTGGCGGTGGCGGCAGCGACACCCGCATCGCTGCTGCAGGGGTGGGGCGCAGGCAGGGGAGGCGTGGGTCGGGTGCGGCTACGGCCACAAGTTGTGGTGGCAGCGGTGGGGGCTGCGCGTGTGTGGCAAGCCAACTTTCTGGCCAGGCTAGCCAGCGCCGGCCCCAGCCAGTGGGCATGCAACCATCCGCGTTGTTCCCCCTCCTCTACCCCCCCAAACAAACGCACCCAACCACACACACCAGCCTGTCACAGCGTGCGCAGCAAGGGGCCACCCACCTGACCATGCGGCAGTCCAGGAAGGCCAGCTGCGCCCCCGGGTAGCCCAGCACCAGGTGGTGGGGGTGCCGCCAGGCTCCACCGCCAGGCCTGCAGAGGGTGTGGTGGCAGTGTGTCGCTCACTGGCTCCAAGGCGTCAAGGCCGCATCACGCCTGTCAGCACGCTTGGCAGCAGCTGCGGCGAGCCTGCTAACGCCGCCTGCTGCCCCGGGCACTTGCACACCCGACACTGACTGCACGGCCAGGCCACCCGGGTGGCAGAGCCCAGGGCACCTCTTACGTGGTACACTCACCCTCCCCCATACAAACGCAACCTTCCGCCCCCGCTTGCCCTGCTTGACCCCCCAAGAAAGGTGCCCCTTCCCCTTGTCTTGCATCACCCGCCCCCCACTCTCCGCCTTCTTCAAGACGCCCGCCCCACCTCCCACATGCCCTCCTGGCCGCCCCCTTGCGCCCACCTGCCAGCCTGCTGCGCAGGTGCTGCACGCTGCCCACCAGCTCCGAGGAGCGCAGGTCGAAGATGCGCACGGTACCGCCAGCATCCGCCACGTGCAGCAGCGGGAGGCGGCGGAGGCGGCCAGGTGCTCCACCGCGGGGCGTCGCCGCCCTCGCCGCCGCCGCCGGGCAGGGTGAGCTGGGCGATGCAGTTCTCGCGCTCCAGGTCCCACATGTACACGCGGCCTGCAGGCGGTACAGGCGGGCAGCGCAGAGCAGTACAAAACAGCAATCAGCACCTGGGGGCGCAGTGGTGATCCCAGGCATTGTTGTTTATATGGGGGAAGGTATGGGGGCGGGAGGGCCCTGGCGTCAAACGTGTTGCGGCAGGCGCATCAGCCCCCACCCTCCCATGCATACGCGAGGATTGGCCGCCCCCAGCCGCCATGCCGCAGCTGGCTGAGCGGCGCCCCACGGGGTGGCCCCTGGCCACCCCCAACACCAGACACCACCATAATGCCCCCCTTCCCTGCCCACCTGCACTGCGTCCGCCCGCCGCAAACAGCGCCGAGTAGCCTGGGCTCCAGTGGTAGGCGGCGGGGCGGGCGGGGCTGCCAGCCCCCGCCACCAGCACCGACTGCCAGGCGGTGGCCAGGCGCTGGGCGCCGCGCGTGCCGTAGTTGCGCCACACGCGGACGGCGCCGTCGGCGGCACACGCCATCAGCAGCCCGTCGTGCAGGTCGTTGAGCTGCGGGGTTGGGGTTGGAGGGCGGAACAAGTGCAAGCGTATTGGTACTGCGTAAGGGCGTGTGAGCGTGCAATCAGGGGTGAAGGGGTGGATGGCTTGCGAGGAGGGGGATCGCGGAGAGAAGGTGCGCGGCTGTCCGTGCGTGTGTGTGTGCGGAGAGGGCCGGCAACCAGCTGAGCTGGCAGCACCTACACTCATCCAATGCCCCTCCTCCCCCCCTCTTCCCCCACACACACACGAACCTGGAAGAGAGCGCACAGCGACTGGGGGCTGCCCGGCGGCGGCGGCGGCGCGCGCGCCGCCGCCGCCACGGGCGCGCCGCTAGCCGCATGGAAGCGGTTGGCGCAGGCGCCGCTGCGCAGGTCTGTCACGCGCAGCACGCCGCCGCCGCCGTCGGCGCTGATGAGCAGCGGACGCAGCGGGTCCAGCAGCACAGCGCTGCTCTGCTCCGTCTCTGCGCGGCGACGCATGGGCAGCAGGAGGGAGGGTGGGCGTGGTGTGGTGTGGTGTGGGGGCAAGGGGGCACACAGGGCGGATCAGAAAGTCCCAATGTGGCCGGGCGCAGCTGGAACAGATCACAGATGTGCAGGGGGGCAAATGCACCTATGCCGGCGGGCCGGTGCTGAAGCCGGCCCCCTTCCCCGCAACCCCTCCCCGAGGCTCCCTGGTGCCTTGCGCCGCGCGCGCCCGCGCGCGCCCCCCCGCGCCCCCGAATCAGGGAGCGCGCCATGCAGAAAAGGGGCAGAGCAGCCATGCAGTGCTCATCCTTAAGACCCCCACCACCAGCCCGCCCACCCGTGTTGACGGTGATGACGTGATCCCTCAGCCGGCAGCGGCTGGCCTGGCCCACCGTCCGGCAGCGAGCCAGCTCAGCTTGCCGCTGCGAGCGCCAGGAGGTAGGGGATGGGACAGCGGGGAGTGAGCAAGGCAGCGGTGAGGCACCCAGGGCTGGGTCGTCACGGGCTCACAACGCTGCCAAGCGGCGGCAACAGCAAGGCCAGGCTACGGGCAAGCCTGCCCAACTCCTTCTTGTTGCCACCTTTTGAGGGGTGGCTGCGCCAGACGGCCCCTGCCCCGTCCACCCCACCCCCTTCATACACACACACACTCTTGCCTGCCCCCCATCCCCTCCCACCTTCTGCCTCCGCGCCTCCACCTGCGCCTTGTCAAACGGCAGCAGCCAGGTGGCGTGCGGCGGCCCGGCTCCTCCTGGCTCTGCGGCGCCAGCAGCGGCCAGGTGAAGGCGCGGCAGGAGGCGGCGTAGGTGCTGCTGGGCGGCAGCGCGCGCCGCCGCCGCCGCCGCCGCCGCCGCCGCGGCAAAGGCGGAGGCGGGGAGCGAGGCGTCGAGCAGCGAGGCGGTGCTGCCCTGGGCGGAGAGAGTGAAGGCGGCGGAGTCCCGGGAGGGGGAGCGCTGCAGCTGGGGCGCGTCGCCGGCATCGGGGGCCTGCACAAAGCAGACGAGGCGAGGGAGGACAAGCGGGGAGGTGAGTGAGCACCAGGCGGCCTGTGCTCGGTTGGGCTGGACTTGGCCGCTGCCCGGCCCCGCGCTGGGAGCGGCATCCGTTCAGCAAGCGCACCGCTGGCGTTTCCCACGCGGCGGATGCCGGGTGCCCCTGCACTTCTCCCCCTTGTCCCCTCGGGGCTGCAGCGCAGAGGCTCCTCACCCTCCGCAGGATGAAGGGCATGCGGGTGTACTTGCCGCCGCTGCCGGGCGACGGGTTGGGGCTGCCGGAGGCGCTGGCCCGCCCCTCCCCCGCGCCCAGGGCGCCGCTGGCGGCAGGCGCCAGCGAGGACGCCGAGCTCGCCAGCTGGCGGCCGTTGCCGGTCGCGGCGGCGGCGGCGCTGCCCTCGCTGATCCTACCGCTGGTGCGCCAGCCCTTGGGCTGCCACGACTTGGGCAGCATGCTGGACATGCCGCCGCCGCTGCTGCGGGAAGAAAAGGGGGCGAGATCGGGGCCAGGGGGCCGGGGCCAGGCGGGGCACATATCAGACGGTGTGTGCGTGTGGAGGTGAGGAAGTCAGCTGGGTGGGACCAGGGTGTAATCCAGCACATCACGCAAACCCAACAGGCCATCAACCCTCCTCCAACCACCCAGCCTGTACAACAGAACGGCCCAAGCACGCGCCGCTCTGCCGCACGCCCGGCCTGCCGCAAAGCCCCGCCACGCACCTGACGGGGGCCACACCCGCGCTGATGCTAGCCGGCGACCCCGCCGGCAACGCCCGCGCTGCCGGCGGCGGTGAGGGATGAGGCTCTGCTGGGGGCGGGGGAGGTGCCGCGGCTGCCGCCCGCCGCCGCCGCCGCCGCCGGGGCACCGGCACCAGCTCCACGTTTGCGGCCCGCAGGGCGGCCACGCCCGCCGCCGCCACCTTGGGGGAGGGGTCTGTGGCCAGCGTGCACAGCGCCTCCACCACAGCCTGGTACAGCCCGCCGCCCACCCGCGCCGCGTCCGCCGACGCGTACACGCCGCCTGCTTGCACGGGGGCAGAGCAACCAGGGTGGGGGCTTGGTGATCAACCGAGCGGGCGGCAGGAGTGGGCGGGCGGAGGCGCAGAGGCGCAGACAGAGAGCGGCTGGGAAGCAGCGAGGCATTGGCTCGTGCGCCGTGCGCCGCCCAGAGCGCGGTTGGCGGTCGGCAGGGCGTGTGCCACAGCGTGGACCACAGCGCGGCGCAGCGCACCCAGCGAGCCGTGGTCCAGCCCCACGTGCAGCCAGGGCTCGTAGGAGAGGTCGCCGCGCAGGCGGACGCCCGGGAGGCGGCGGAGCCGGGGGAGGAGGATGTGGCCATGCCGCGCCGCTCCTGCAGTTTGTTTTTGGGGGGGGAGGCAGGGGGTAGGGCCAATGCTTGGGTGGGGGAGCGAGTGTGAACGTGCTTGGGGTGGGGGAGCGAGTGTGAACGTGCTTGGGCTGGGGGAACGAGGTTTGGAGAAGGAGAAGGGCTCCGGGCGGAGCCGCCGCAGGGCCAGAACCAGAAGGAGGGGGTGTGCGAGGCTCGAAGCAATCGCTGCCTGGGGACAGCATGCAGCAAGGCAGGCAAGGCGGGAGGTGCCAGCAAGCGCGGGGAGGAGCGGGGGCGGGGGGCGGCGTATCTCACCGCCGCTCCGGCTGGGGCCGTGCCGGCAGGCTGCTGCTGCTGCTGGGGCGCAGAGGTGCCCGCCACCGAAGGCACCTGCCCGACGTCGCTATCGACGGGGGGCGGGCCATGCTGCCCGCGCCGTCTGCGCCACCCCCCACACCACTACGGCCCACGCTGCCTGCTGCGGCCCCCACGGGGGCCGAGCGCGCGATGCCGGCGCCAGCGGGCGCCGTGGCGGCCGCCCCGCCGCGCTGCTGCGCCTGCTGCTGCCCCGCCGCCGCGGAGCGCTGCTGCTCTCGCAGGATGCGCGCCGAGGTGCGCTGGTGGGCGTGCACCGCGTCTTGGAACAGCAGGGAGTGGCCCACAGCCACGCGGGCCAGCGACGTGGCAACCTCCGCCCTGCGCCGGTGGGGAGGACAAGAGCAGCGATGAACAGCCGGCCGGCCCTTGCCCTGCCACCCCCACTGCCGCACTCCATGGCAGCGAGCCGAGGCGGCCGCAATTGCACAGACCCTGTCCATTGCTGCCAACAAACAAACATCAACCGCAGCCTGCGGGCGGCGGCGCGCGCGCGGCGGCGCTCTTCTCCCCACTTGCGCCCCACCCCCACCCCATCCGCACCTGACCAGCGGGCTGGCATCATACACAACCTCCAGCAGGGCGCAGGCAATGGCCCGCTCCAAAGCGAGCCTCTCCCCCTCCGGCAGAGGCCCCTCGCCGCGCGGCGCCGCCGCGCCGACGCTGCTCCCTGCAGCGCCTGCGGCGGACCCCCGCCGAGCCGGCGGCAGCGGCCGGGGTGGCGGGCGGGGGCGAGGGCGGCGCCAGGCTGGTGCTGCTGCCGCTGGCGCCCCCTCAGCGGCCTGCACCAGCGTCCCCAGCGTGAAGACGGCGGCGGCCCGCACATCCGGGCTGTCAGCTCCCAGCAGCTTGGCCAGCATCTCATGCACCTGCAAACGAGTTGTGTTGTTTGTCAGCAAGGGAACGGAGAGCAGTGGGACGAGCAGCGCTGGGTGGCGGCGGCGTGAGCGCCGGGCTGTGGCGGAAGCATGGCGAAACGCAAGGCACCGCCGCACTAGTCCCTGCCCTCACTAGAAATGCGCAGCAGACAATCAACAGGCCAGCACACAGGCAGCGCACAGACCGCCTCCCTTCCTGGCTGTTCCCTCTCTCAATCCCCACCCTGCCCCTGTTTGCAACACTGCTCGCAGCCACACCATTAGCAGCCACATGCACACAACACACACCTGCTCCCGCAGCGCCATGGCCGTCACGTCTGGCGCATTCTCGCACAGCTTGCCCACGCACAGCAGCAGCCAGTGCACCAGCAGCGACATGCTGCAGGCAGACGCAAGGCAGGGAGCACAGAGGGGGAGGGCGTCGGCGGCATGGTGACGGGCGGCTGGGGGCTGGGCAGAGGTGCCAGGGCTGAGGCTAGGGACGAGCTGGGTCGAGCCGAGGCGGCACCAGCAGCACAAGGACCGCAGCAGCGGCGGCGGCAGAGGGGGCAGGCCAACCGATGCCTCCTTCCTTGCCCCTCAACCCCGCTCGCTGCAACCGTCAGCATTGCAAGGCGACCAGCCGAGGCTGCATTCCGAGCCCGCACTCCACCAGTGCGCCGCACCTCTTCACGCTGGCTCCCACGCCGCCGCCCGCCGCAAACTCGGCGTCCGCCGCCGACGCCAGCGCGGCCAGCGCCGCGGGCAGCTGCCCGGTGCACACCTGCATCAGCCCCGCCTGGGCGCACAGCAGCTGCGCGCGCGGGTTTCCGGAGCAGATGGCTGCCAGCACAAAGGCGGCCTGTGCGCGGGACTCAGGCGGTACCGAAGGGTCCCGCGACTCCAGGTGCTTGATGAAGTACAGGTGCCCGCCGTCCTTCACCAGGTCACTCTGTACCTGTGTGTGTGGGGGGGGCCACAGGGATGTGGTGTGTCTGCGTGCACGCGTGTCGCTGCGCGCAGTTGTGCTGGTGTTGGGGCAGCCGCTTAGGACAAGGTGGCAGGCGAGGGGGAACACGCCGCCTCCCGGAGGAGCATGCATCGGGCGATGCAGCATGCAGCGAGCCAACGACAGCTCCTTCTGTCTTCCGTGCACCGAAGCCTGGATTGCTTCCCGCCCCGCCCCTGCCTCTCCCCCTCCCTCCACAAGCCCGCCCCACCTGGCTGTTGGTGTCCCAGGCCATGATCTTGGCCCAGATGAGGACTAGGGTCTGGCGCAGGTCGGCGGCAGTGGTCTGCAGCAGCTTCAGCACGTACGGGAAGATGCCGACTGCAGGGGGCAACACGTATGCGTGTGTGTGTGTGTGTGTTGGGAGGGTATGATTGCTGGGTGGACGGTGCACCGGGCAGCCTGTGATCCCGCAGCGGAACCAAAGTCGCCGCTTGTTCCCTGCTGCCTTGCACCAACGCGCTCCCCTACGATCGGGTCAAATTGCTGCCGCGCTTGCTTGCTTCAAAAACACCACAAACCGGACCCTTGACAGAGATTGCTCCGCGCTTTTCCGTTCCTCACAGCAGCCGCAGGATTGCCGCCCCACAAAGCCCCACCCACCGGACAGAGCCAGATTCAACCCCACCCACCCACGCAGTGTCCCAGCCATGCCACCAACCCTCCCACCAGCCAGCGGCAGCCTGCCCCTGCCTGGGCCCACCCACCCGACAGTGCCAGATCCACCGCCCATGCGCCCATGTCCAAGAACCGCCCCAGCAGCACCAGCGCGCGCAGACGGTGCACCTGGCTCAGCAGCACCTGCGGGAGTGGTGTGGGGCGTCGGGGCGTGTGGTTGGGCAACAAGCAACGAGCTTAGCAACTCAGCGACTCCAGCATCAATCCAGGCGTACAGCGTGTGCCAAGCCAGCTGTCCGCTGCTCGGCAGGCTGCAACAGGCCTTGCCAATTAGCCAGCAAGAGGCAGCAGGCAAGGGAAGAAAGAAAGAGGACTTGGGCAGCCCTTGCCTGCAACACGATGGGCAGCTGCTCAGGCGGCTTCTTGTCGGGGCCGCCGTGCTCCAGCCACAGCTCAAACGCGGTGAGCTGCTCGCTGCAGGGCGGGAGGGGGTGGCAGCGGGGTGGTTAAGATGAGGTCTAAACCCCGGGTGCTGGGCCAGCAGCCGCAGCACCGGGCCCTGTGTGGCCTTCAGCAGAGCTGCTTGATGCCCTCGCAATAGAATGGCAGCCGCAGCTAAAAGGGAGAAGGATGCCCCGCCCGCTCCCCTCCACACACACGACACACACACCGCACAGTCACACCAAAATAGACACTACCGCGCGCAACGAAGCCCACACAGCCCCCGCTGGCCTGAAGAAAGGGGAGGGCTGGTACTCCTTGGCCCCGTCGCCCGCCAGCAGGTCGGGCAGCTGCAGCAGGCACATCTCCGCCGCCATGTCCCACGCCTGCCACATGGGGTGCTGGTGCGTGGGGGCAGCCGCGGGTAGCTGCGGGGAAGGAGGGGGCACGCAGGGACGAGCTCGCATGAACATTGTGTTTCCTTCAAGCTCTCTTCAAACAGCCTTCAACAAGACCACATGCATGCAAGCTGCAGGGGCTTCAAAGCCTCTGCATGCTGGCGCGGGCGCCCACCTGACAGGGGTGCAGTTGGCGGCACGCATGATGCGCTCCGCCAGCAAGAAGTTGCGGAAGAGGGAGGCCACCAGCAAGTCCTGCGCCAGCCAAGCACAGGTGGGCGTGTGGCGAGGTGTGGGGGCAGGTGTGGCGTGCACGCAGCGAGGGAGCGGCAGGCAGGCGGGCGACGCACGCCAGGGCTCCGTCCACGTGGCTGCACGTCTAAATGTGCGCCGCGGATTCCAACCGCACGCCGGGCAGGCAAGCGCACTGGCCCGAGCAGCGAAACGCCCGCCGCTAATGAGCAAGGGCCTCCTGCTGCCTGTCCCACCCACCTGTCTGAACAGCTTCTGGAAGAGCGCGCGGGGCAGCACGTTCCAGGCGATTGTGTCGGTGATCGCGGTGAACACCCAGTTGAGCTCGCCTGGGGGGGAGCGGAGGGAACAGTTGGGCAGCGTCACACGCAGGACAGCCAGCATTGTTGGCCACATAGAGAGCGCCGGCCCGCACCACGAGCGGCCTCGATGCAATAAGGGAGAGATCGCCTGACCCTTGGGTGCGCAGAGGCTCCCCCCTTGGCAGCAGGAGCAAGGCAGGGACACCAGGTGGGTGCCATGCACCGCAGCCACCCCCTCCGCCGCCCGCCCGCTGGCCCGCACTCCCTCCCAGCGAGTCTCACCCAGCGGCGTCTTGCGGTCCGTCTGCTTGCCGGGTATCCTGTCGATCAGCTCCTTTGTGATCCCCTCGTGACGTAGCAGGGAGCGGGAGCAGAACCAGCGCAGGGCAACCTGCGGCAGCACGAAAGAACGAGGGGAAGAAAGCAGGGCGCCATGATGTGTCAGCACGCCTTACGCCGTTGCTGGAGCCACCCCGCTCCCACGGCTCTGTGAAAGAGCGGGCGTCGGCTCAGGACGCAACGACCAGGGCTGCTGCTGCGACGAAAAGCATGGCGCATCATCATGCGGCAACAAGCAGCGCAGGCAAGCCGCCGGGCGGCCGCCGCCGCCGCCGCCGCGCGTGCGTGCCTTGATTGGGGTGGTGAGGCAGGAGGTGAAGGTGTCGGCCGGCAGGTCGGGGTTCTGCGGCAGCAGCTCCGACTCGGCGCAGGCGCACAGCATGATGCAGTCGCGCATGGGGTCGGGGCGGTCTGCGTAAGACGTGCAGCAGAGCGCGGGCGGCAGCGGTGACCGGGGACGGGCACGTGAGGCTGTGGCAGCAGGGCCAAGGCACAGGGGCACAGGGCACACTCAGGGTGAGCGCCAGCCAGGGCAGGGCAGCGGCGCGCACCAAAGCCGGGGCCCAGCGGCGGCGGGGGCGGCAGGCCGCCCGCTGCTGCCGCCGCCGCCGCCTGGTGCTGAAGGTATCCGCCCTCCAGCTCCTGCTGCCGCTGGAACATGAATTGCTGCAGCACCACGGGCGGGAAGCGCACGGCAGCGAGAACGCCAAGTGGGCTTTGCTGTTGATGGTGGTTCTACGGCCGAGCGGGTGCGAATCCACTGAGTGTGAATGGGAACCAGCAGCAAGCAGTGCGTTGCAAGGAACCCACCCGGAAGCTGAACAGGATCTGCCCTGCCGCCGAGCAGTCGAACACGTAGATGGCGGGAGAGCCCACCCAGGTCTGCAGAGGAGCGGGGGAGGGCAGTCCGCAGCTGATGGCGCTTAGCAAAGGACGGTTCCTTCTCCAAAGATGGATTGGTTTCTTGGTGTTAACAGTACAGGTAGCGGTTTACTCAGAGCACAACCATCGTAAGCCCTCGCGCCACCCCACGTGGACACGCTCAACCGCAACCACAGCCATGTAGACACACTCAACTGCAGCTCACAGGCCTCATCTCCCCCCAACCCCCCACCCCCACCCCCACCCACCCACCTACAAAGAGCAGCACACGCCGCGCCGCCACAAATGAGTTGTCATCAGCAGCACACGTTAAACCCCCCCCACCCCCCCCACCCCACCCCGCCCCCCCCCCCTCCCCCGAGAGAAATCACAGGAACCCGCCTGCAGGTCGTAGAGGGAGAGCGGGATGTACTGCGTGTAGCTCTTGTTGAACACCCAGACCTCGCCGTTGGCGGTGGGGCGCGGCACGCCGTGGCCGTTGTAGTGGAACAGCACGCGCTCTCCCTGCGTTTGGCGTGCGTGTTGTGTGTGTGTGTGTGTGTGTGTGTGTGTGTGTGTGTGCATGCAAATGCACGCGTGGACGCCATCTCTCGCCACCACCCCTCCTGTGAGCAACCCAAGGGCACCCAACCGAAGCCCACCTTGGCGGTGCGCCTGCAAGAGATGGCCAGCTTCTTCACGTCCTCAGTGGTGGGGTCCAGGTGCATCTTGTACTTGGCCCGCGGCTGCCACCGCTCGTACTGCGCCTGCAGGTTCTTGCCTGCAGAGCAGCAGTTGGCAGTGGGTGGGAAGGGATGATCAAGTGCGCAACGAAAAGCCTCGTAGTGAGCGGTCGGTACGGTTTGCGACCAGCGCAGGTTCCAAACGACGGGCTGGAGAGGCCGGTCAAGCGCAGGTGCAGGGCAGAGCAGCGCGGCGTGCCAGGCGGCCAGGGCCGCGGCCGCCTGTGGGGTAGCGCCGCCCCGCGTCGGCGGGCGCCCAGCCGGCGGCCGCCTGCTGGGCCCAGGAGGGGCCACCCACCTATGGTGTCCAGGGCCTTGGGCGCCTGCATGGACAGAGGGTCCACCCAGCACTCCAGGCGAGCGCAGGGCGAGATCTTGATCACGTCTGGAGGGTCCACCCCTGGCCAGGAGCAGAGGGGCAGACGCAACACACACGGGTGGGGGACCAAGGCAGCAAACCCCGCCGAAGCAACATGCGCACGCAGACTGTCGCGCTGCAGCAAAATTTGTGGGCGCTTGCTTGCCGCCGGTCGCAGCTGCCATCCCCGCAGCCGGTGAGGCGATTTCGCACACCTATGTTGAGGCACATGACGAGCGCCACAGCCGTCGTTTTCAACCGCTCCTTCTGCCGCCACTTGCTGACCAAGCCCTCCCCTGCGCCCTGCCCCGCAGCAACCAGCTGCCCGCCCGCCTGCTGGCTGGCCGCGCCCGCCGCGCTCTGCTGCCCGGTGCCCGGCTGCTGCTGCTGCTGCTGCTCTGCTACGCCAGGCGGCGGCGCCTCGTCATGCCGCGGCTCGCAAAAGAAGGTGAATTCGTGCGGCGGCGGCGGCAGCGACTGGATGTTGCTGGTGGAAAGTGCCAGCGCCGCCTGCATGGGCGCAGCATCCAACAACAGGGCTGTGCAGCGGGCGAAAGCGATGCGGGTGCTTGTCGCTGGGTGGGTTGCTTGGCGTTGAGCACTGCAACTGGCTGTCAAGGCAGCTGGACAGGATAATCACTTGCCAATGAACGCTGCCAAAGGCATGACCCCCTTCACTGCTGGCAAGCATCAAAGGGCTCACCTGCGGCTGCGACGGGTTGCTGTCGACGACAGCCAGGCGGCGGGCGAGCTCCTCGCTGAGCTTGGAGGGGGACCCCGGCGCGGTGTAGCCGTTGGTGTCCACCTGCGCTTCGCTCTGCGACCGCCCTATGCCGGACATAAAGCTGCCAGAGGACTCAGGCCTTCCAAAACCCGCCATGGTTCCCGTGTCCCCCTCTGACGCCCCCACTGGCGCCAGGGAATCGCTTGATCCCTCCACTCTGTCAAATCTACCCCTGAACGCAAAAACGTGCTGTGCCAGGCCCAAGGCAAGGGCTTTCAGCAAGCCGGGGCTGCCCAACGAGTTAAACGGAGTTCACTTCATATGAGCATGAAATTACAAGCTGCCGGAATAGCGATCTAGCCCATCGGAGCCGCCATTCCGGTGGGGTTGTCCTCACGCACTGCCAGCTCACCCATGTCTTGATGAGCTGTCTTGATGCACTGTCTTGATGTCTCGGAGGCCTTTGGCACCCCCAGCCATATGCACATCATTATCAATTGGCGAGAATATTTATCAGAGCTCCAGGTGCAGCTGCACGCCACCAAGCGGTGTCTGAACCCCTGTTTGCGGGTACCTGGTGCTCCGCAACCAAACTGCGACGTGAACCATTTCAGCCGTCGTTTTCGTCAAAGTTTGTCCGTCAGTAGGCCCGCTAACTGGCAGTGGCACGAGTGGCAGGCAGCGCCGCTCTGGCCGCCACACGTCAGTGGCTGGCTGACCGGCTGCAATGGCGGACCCGTATGTGCTTTTGGGCGTGTCGCCCAGCGCCAGCAAGGCAGAGATCAAGGCGGCCTTCCGCAAGAAGGCACTGGCACATCACCCTGACATGTGAGCGGCGGGCCCTGGCTGTGCGCTGGCGGTACAGCTGCAGCATCCCACTACTGCTGCCCACGCCCCCGGTGATGCAGGCACAGCAGCGCCCGGAGAACATCCAAAAGGCGCACGACGCCGCTTTCAAAGCTTTGAACGAGGCATACCAGGCGCTGATGGACGGTGATCATGGCGCCGGGTTGTGTGTGCGCCGCTTTCCGCGGCCTGCTCAGGCCTCCAGTGCTGCTTGAGCTGGTGCCGCCGCAGGCTCAACACCAACTGCCCAGTAAGCGATGCCGCGTCACTGCCAATGCAGGCAGCCACCGCCACCGCCAGCGCACGGGCTACGGCGGCGGCTTTGCACGCGGGCAGCACTACGGCGCAGCGAGCGGCTCAGCGGGCGCAGATTACAACCCCTTTGGCACATACTACCGCGGGGGCACGGGCAGCAGCTACTGGGGTTGGCGTCAGTACCAGCGGCGGCGCGGCGTGGGTGCGCTGCAGTGGCCTGTCCATCCTCCTGCCTGCGTGTGTGCTTCTTCTCCTGCTTGCCTGGCTTGCTGTTGCTGAGGTGAGAGGAGCCCGTCCCCGCTGCCCGCAGACCTGCGAGGCCTCTACCGCTCGCTCGCTGCCGTCAGCAAGGCGGCGGCGGCGGCCAGCGTGGGGCTGGGTGCGCTGGTGGTGGGCGGAGCCTTGCTGCTGGACCCTGCGGCGGCGTCCCTGTGGGAAGAAAACAACAAAGGGGTGGGTGAAACAGCTGCTGTGGTCTTGGCTGTTGTCCGCGTTCCTTCACCGGGGAATGCCCACAGAAGCACTGCTCTTCCTTTCACCGAGAAATGCTGACAGGAGCACTGCGCGTCCTGCAGAAGCTCTTCAGCAGCATAGAGGAAGACGTAAAGCGGCGGCGGCAGCAGCAGCAGCAGCAGCAGACGCAGCAGCAACCGCAGCAGCGGCAGGCGTGGACGGGTGGCTCGGCGGCAGCGGCGGCAGCAGGCTCGCCGACACACTCGCCCGTCAGGCAGGGCGCGCAGGTAGTGCAAGGTGACGCATCGACAGGCGCAGCGTTTGGACCATTGCAGGCCACCGCCCGCCAGCAGGTGGAGCTGAGTGAGGCCGGGCAGCAGCAGCCACAGCAGCCGCCAAGAGCGCAACCTCGCGCGCCCAGCAGCCACCACAGCAGCCAGCCAGGCCCCTCAGCACAGGCGCTCCCCACTCCATCCTCTGCGGACAGCGGTGCCGAGCAGGCCGCGGCACAGTCGGCACCACCCATACAGCCATCGGCAGTAGCTTCTGCAGCCTCGCCGCGCGACGAGGCACCCTTGTAGGCTGCGCTCCAACAGCCTATATATATTACGTCTGTAAGTCCATGTTACTTTCATGTAATGCTCCCCATGTTCAATTCGCACACGACACACCATGCCTCTGGAAGCAGATGTTTTTGGAACCAACGGTAACGAGGACCCGCTACCAGCTACAAAGTGTTCCCTTTCAAGCTGGGATATATGGCCTGTCAAGTATTCGCGTTCACCCAAGCACCGTTGAGCCCTGACCCTCAACTACAGGCACTACAGGGTATGAACTTACAGCTTCCGTTGCCTGGCAAGGAAAAGGTGCACCGTGCGCCAGTGTGGCAGTAGCACGGGAGGGTGCCAGCCCAAAATTTGCAAGGCTCAGAAGCAGCGGACGCGAGTCTAAAGAGTGTATGTAAAGAGAGGCCAGCTATGCCACTCTGCGCGCTGCACTCAGCAGGCGGAGCGTCGAGTTGGGGTGGCGACTGCAGCCAGAGACGAGCAGCCCGCCTCACTTCACCACGGTTGGCACCAGCGTCCACGCAATGGCCGACTGCGCTGCGCTGAGGCACTGCCGGCAGCTGGCCTCCAGCGAGGGACCCAAGCCGTCGACGGTGAGCAGCGCAGCTCCAGAGCCTGCCAGGCGAGCCGGCCGCAACTGGCTGGCCTGCTGCCGCAGCCTAGCGCGCTCCACGCGCGCCCCAACGTTCTGCCCCGCGACTGCGGCAACCCAGCAGGCAACACCGCCACGTCAGCAGCAGCACACAAAGGCAGGCAGCGCGGCAACGATCAGGAAGGAACAGAGGAGGGGCAGAGGCCACGGCAGGCCACAGCCACGGCCCGGCAGGCAGCGCTGGCAGCGACACAGGGCGGCGACTCACTTGCGCCCGCTACGGTCAGCAGGATGGCCCACTTAGGCATGAGCACCGCCTTGCGCAGCATGGCCACAAAGGGTATGGTGGCATGCACGGCAAGGAACCACTCCGGAGAGAACTTGCGGGTGTGCTCGCGCCACGCGCCGCATGGCAGGTTGGCTGCTATCGCCGTCCCGCCCATTGCCAGCGCGCGGATGGGCAGGGCCTGCGGCCGCAGCTCGCGCACGGGGCGCAGGGCCGCCACCGCAGCGCGCATCTTGACGATGGGCGCGGGGCAGGACATGTGGCCGCCGGCCGCCAGCGGAATGAGGCCCCCCAGGACGTGTCCCCAGCCGCGGCCGCCCTGCGGCGAGGCGCCCAAGCCACGGACGCTTCTCATGCTGCCACCGGAGGAGCGCCACGGGCTGCGGCCGCTGGTGGCGCCGCTGCGCTGGGCGGCGCCGCCGCTGCGCGGGCCGCCGCCCGGCTCGCCGCCCCTGACTGGCTCGCCTGGCTTGCGCTGCTGCTGCTGCTTGCCGCGCTGCTGCTGTTTCTTGGCACGTGGCGTGCGTTTGAAGAAGTTACCTGCATCGGGCTGCAGAAAGGGAGGGAAAGGAGCGTGCAAGTCAACACTCGCGCTAGGTGGCCAGGCTGTTAGGTAGGCGTTCCACAAGGTATCAAGTGCAGCTTGGAAGTGGCGAGCTGGAAACGGATAGTGCACAGAAACCACGGCAAGGAGAGCTCACCGTGAACCCAAAGCCGGAGAGGCTCATTGACGCGAAGGGCGCGCGTGCGAGGGCAGGCGGCGCGGGTGGCAGAAGGGTGGCGATGTACGGGCATTTGGTCGCGGCCTGTGCTGGGACGGATGGCGACGACCTGCTACTGCTGCTGCTGTCTGTCGCGCTTCCTGATGCAGCAGACTGGGCAGTGGCAGCAGTGACCTGTGTTGCAGCTGCATGAAAAGGGCAGCTTCGCGAGGGCGTGGCTGTAACAGCGTCGCCAGAAGTTGCCCCCATGAAAACGGCGCAGGGGCACAACGCCGCCGGGGCCGTGAAAAACGCGCAGCGTGGCTGCAAAGCTGCTCATGCCGTCCTCCTCCAGCAGCACTGGCCCCGCCGAGGCGCGGGCGAAGGGATTGGCGGCCAAGTTGCGTGCATATGCCTCGCCCTCCCTTGCCCCGACCAGGGCCAGAAAAGGGCACCTCCTGACAGCAGATGAAAGCGGGTCGCCTGCCATGGCTGCAGCAGGCCCCGTAGAGCTGGGGTTGAAGGCAAGATATGAGGTGAGCCCGACGGCGGGCTTGTGAGCGGGCAGATGATATCCAGGTCTACGCAACAGCGCGAGTTTGCAGGAAAGAGGGGCTGGAGCTACTCGTCACAGCGCGTGCTGAGAGCGCTCATTGGGGGCCTTTTCTGCATGAGGCTGTGGGTTCACTGAACTTCTTTGATATTCATTGCAGGCCATTCTGATCAGTTTTCATTGCACATATCACCAACAGGGCGGCTCAGGGTTTAATTGGCCAACCCCTGCTCGGGGCCAAGTATCGAAAGGTTGACGGGCCTTTTGCGATGTCGGCTGCAGTCAAGCCCTGTGTGTGCCGTCCCGGGCGCCCAATCGCCACCTGCAAGCCGGCAGCTGTTGCACGGCAGCAGCGGCGGCAGCCGTGGCACGCGGCACAACGCCGTCGCACCGCGGCCTCAGCGCAAGAAGAAGTTGAGGGCGCGTACTGCATGCCCGCCTTTGTGACGGCAGGTGCGGCTGGGGGGCACACCGCCGCTCAACCTGCGTGCAAGCTGGCGGCTGGCCGCTGCACGTGCCGACCCCCGCCCCGCTCCCGCTCGCAAATGCAGACAACGAGCGCAGCAAGTGCTTCACGGTACTGGACGTGGAGGTCGGCGACTACCCGGGTGCGCCGCTGCCTGCGGAATGTGCTGGCCAGAGGAATCGCGGCACAGCGGGGCCCGCCGGGCTCCCAGCCGCCCGCCCGCCACGCCAGCTGCGGCTACGGGCCCCCGCCACATTGAGCCTGCCCCCTTCTTTCTTTACCCCCAGGCCTGCTGCGCGTGCTGTCCTGGTGCCTCAACGGCCTCGACGTGGTGGCACAGAACGCCGTCATGCGCACCTCAGACGACGGCAACGCCCACAACACCTTCTGGCTGACTTCGCGGTCGGGCAGCAAGCTGTCAGACGCGGCGGCCGACCTGCTGGCGGAGCGCGTGCGCGACTTTGTCATGTGAGGGGGAGGGGCAGCCCGGCTGCCGGGGCACAGGCGGCGGGCTGGGGCGGACGCGCTCGCGGTGTCTGCTCTCCTTCAATGCATGCGCTCTGGGCTTGCAGACCCCTTTCCACCTTGTGTCGTAAGGAAACAGCTTGCTGCACCTTCGAAAGGGGAGGGGCGCGGGGGGCCCGGCCGATCCCTGCTGGCAGCTGCCGGCGGCAGTTCGTCATCTCCTCGCCCGCCAATTGGCCCGTGACCTCTCATCCTGTATCGCCTGTCCCGCCTGTTTCCGCAGGTACTGCTCCCCGACGAGAGCGCAGCCCGGAAGACCGAGTTCTGCGCGGGACCCATCCACATCTCCAACAGCGAAAACGAGCGGTACACAGTGGTGGGTTGCTGGCGGTACATGCGCTGCCCCCGCGGCGGCCACGGGTGCAGCCCTGGAGAGGCGACGACCCCGCTCCTCCCCACACCAGTCACCCACGCAAGCGGCCTGAGTCACCCTCGGGCTATCCTGAACGGTTGACTGCAAGCGCCAGGCTGCTGCGCCCTTGCACCCATGCACGCCTGCTGCGCGTCCCCTGGCCCCGCTGCTGCTGCAGCTCACTGTGCAGGAGCCACGCCCCACCCCCGGCTTCCTGCTTGAGGTTGTTTCGGCGCTCAGGCAAGCACGCCGCCGCCCCTCGATGTCCCACTGCTGCCGACCAACCCTTGCTGGCTCCTGTCTGAGACGTGCTGGCTGCGTGCCTGGACCCCCTCTGGCTTGCCCCGGGGGTGGATAGCCACATCTATGGCACACCCGGCGTGGATGTGCCCGCTTGTTTTGTCCTGCAGCTTGCCCCTGCAACTCTCTGCCTCTTCTGGCCGGCCGCGGAGGCAAGGCCGTGCTGCGGCTGCTGACTGCTGCGCCCTCCCTGCGTGCTGCCGCTGCAGCGGCTTGAACGTGTGCATCCAGCAGGGCGTTGTGCAGGGGGCCGGCTGCGACGACAAGCCGCCGCTGGGCGGGCAGGTGCGTGTGGCGCGGCAGCGGGACCACCAGCAGCGCCTCTCCCCACAGCATCCTTGCTGCCCAACCCCCAAACCTGGTTGGGCATCGTGGGCGCTCTGAGCATGTTGTTCCAGGCCAGGCCAGACATGCGCCTCCCACTGGGCCCCCCCAAACTCCGCCTTGTGCCCGCGGCTGCAGCTGGACGAGCAGCAGCTGGACAACAGCCCCTGCCTGCAGGCGCAGCAGGCGCTGGAGGGACGCACCTTCAAGTTCTGGCTGAGGGGCAGGTGCGACGCCGCCCGTCGCTGCCTCTGCTGCTGAGACGCCGCTCAATTCGCATCCTCTCGCCGCCGCCAGCTGCCTGCCGTGACGGTGCGGGCTTCCCGTGCTGCTGCCGCAGCTTTCGCCGGGAAGCCTAGCCCACACTTCAAACCTGCATCACCCTGCCTCGCCTCTTCCGCAGCTCCGGCGGCAAGCTGGACTACAGCGGCATGACGGCGCTGGTGTACACGCTGAGCAGCGTGCTGGGCTACCGCAGCCACCCCACGGTGCCCCCGATCAGGAGATGCTGCTCAGCGCGCGGTGAGCGCGGCGGCGAGCGGAGCTGCAGCCAGCCGCCGACAACTCTACGTTGGTGGGAAGCGAAGGGAACCCCGGCTGAGGGCGTGCTCCCCAATGTTCCAATCTTTTCCCTGCACCCTGATCCAGACCCCTTGTTTTCAAGAATGCCTGCCCCTGTACCACTATAACGTCGCTCACGCTTGCTCATACTTAGATCAACATGCACACCTTCCTTGCGTCACTGCTGCCTGTGGTTAGTTATTGCAATACTCGTTGATACATGGTGCCCGTCTTCCGAGATCAAATGGTGTGGGTTGGCATGGGCAGGCCGCCCGCTGGCGGGCAACAGCGGCGCCCTACAGCCGGGCGCCAGCTGTGGCGCGGGCGTGAGCCCCTCGGCAAAGGTGGGGATGGAGGCGGGTGCGGGCTCGGCGCGCGCCCACGGCTCTGTGGCCTGCAGCACCTCCCAGTAGGGGTCGTCCAGCACCAGCTTCCCGCTGGCTTCCTCCCGTCGCAGCTTGCCCAGCTTGCCCAGGAAGCCGGCGTGCACTCGCATCGTGTTTTTATCGATCCAGTCCGCCAGCTCCTCGCCCTCCAGCTGCGTGTCGAGCAGCGGGGGCGCAGGATGCGGCGCACGTTGTAGTACCAGCCCGCCTCCCGTTCCCCCACATCTCGGAAGGGTCTGCCGCCACCTGGGGCTCGTTGCGCAGCCAGTCCCAGTTCAGCAGCTGCGGGGAGGAAGGGGGTGGGGGGGGGGGGGGGTATGCATTGTTTGTTATCTGGGGGGCTTTATGCTGACGACAACGCAAATGCTGGCAAGCCCGCCGGGCGGGTGCCAGGCAGCGCGCGCGGCCCACAGCGCTGGGCCGCAGCGGTGCCTGCAGCCCACCAGGAAGAAGCCGCCGTCCTTGTCGTCCCACATGATGCACCGCTTGTCGTACTCAAGGCAGAAGCGATCCATCTGCGGCGGGGAGGCGGGAGGCAGCGGCGCGGCAGCCGGGCAGCGGCGGCAGGGTCGGCGGCACACCAGCATTTGCGGCCTGAGGATGCAAGGGGTGCTTTAACTTGAGACGCTCCCTTCCGCTTCTGTAATTTCAGGGCTGCACTGCAGGAGCGGCCCCGGCCCCTGCCACTTCTGCCAACCCCCACAGCAGACGGCGCCTCGCCTGCTTGATGCGCTCCTCGGGCCAGTCTGGCACGGTGCCCTTCATGCGCGTCAGCATAGCGGACATCTGGGCATCCAACTCAGCCTTGTGAGCCTCCCTCTTCTTGAGAACCTCTGGGTCATTTGCCCTGCAGAGGCACGTGGGCTGCGGCTGGGCCAGGCTGACCACCTGCAGCCCTGGCCAGAGGGGCGGCGCTGCGTGCCCCGATTCCGCTGCGCAACTTACGCCTTTGCATAGAAGTTTTTGAAGTCCTTGGCCTTTGGCGCCTCTGGTTCCGACATGCCGCCCGCTGTTGCTCGATGGGGCGCCTCAGAAGACGAAGGGTGCCTTGGCCGGCGGGGGCTTAGTGCTCGGCGCACGCCAACCAAAGCGATACGCACACTGGTACAGACCAATGTGCAGTCTGTTCTTGACTAAAGTATTTTCTCTATGCGGCAATCGTGTACTGCTGGCGGCACCCTCCCGTACTCTGCGAGCAAGGCTGGGGTCAGCTTCAAAGAGCCTCAGACACCTGGAAATGTCTGCCACGCACCTCACCTACATGCACTTAGGTTTGCAGAAGAAGCCGGCAGCGCAGCATTTCCAAGCAAGAGGAGCAACGCCATGCCATGCAGGCGCTCCCCCCCCCCAGTGCGCTGCCCCGGGCGCCGTCCCTTCGTATCTCTTTCTTGCTTAGGCCCATATATGTGGCTGTTCAGCCTCCTCCCAGTGCATTGCGTGCTTTCAGGGCTTGAAAAGCATTGCAGCAGGCGTGGCTGCAGGCGTGGCCAGAGGGCCTTGCCACGTGGGCGCCGCCCTCTGGGCGCTGCCACGCGATAGCAGATGGCGTAGGGGGTGGCTCTGTGAGTCGCTTGTTCTGCCACTGTGCCGATAGCTATGCGTGTCAGTTGTTTGCAAGGAAGGCGTGATCTTGTGCCAAGGCAGGGGCCAAGAGCAGGCATCTTGCTGGCCCGCTTGCTAGACTAGCGGGCGTCACAAGAGCATGGGTTGAACCGTTGCATATATGATGACATGGACTTATCGGCAGGGGTGCAGGAGGCAAGCCAGCTCAGTAAGGGGCGGTTGCGGCTGCCGCCACTTCGGCTTCAAAATGCAGGACATGCTGATCAATCAGCCTTCGGTTTGCCTGGGCCTGCTTAACTGAGGACTGCATTCATCATAAGTGTGTTCAGGGAAGTGCAAGGCATGCGCAGCAGGCCCCATTCATGCAACCGCCCTGCCGCCAGGTGCGAGGGCATTTCGTGGGGGAGAGCATTTCGTGGGGCGAGGGCGTTTCGCCCGGCCTGCTGGGACCGTCCCAGGCATTCTTCCGTGACTGATACCATCTTGTGTGTGTTCAGGTAGGTGCAGGGCAGCGCGGCAGCATGCGCAGCAGGCCCCATTCATCCAACCGCCCTGCCACCAGGTGCGAGGGCATTTCGTGAGGGGAAGGGCGTTTCGTGGGTGAGGCGAGGGCGTTTTGTTGCCCGGCATGCTGGGGCCCTGCAAGGCTGTTTGAATGTGACTGATATCCTGTGCTGTGTGTTCAGAATGGTGCAGGGCAGCGCGGCAGCAGGCGCAGCAGGCCCTGTCCATCCAGTCTGTGCATCCCCGGTAATGCGCCTGCCCCTCCTGTGCCTGCCAAGCTCGCTGCAAAGTTGCAAGCTCACCGTAACTCCACAGCAATGTAAAGCGCGGTGCCTCTAACGACCAGCAAGCAGAGGTGTTACAGGCCGTCGTCGGGCTTGTGCATGAGAATGATCTGATCCACCTTTGCTTGCAGCGTGTCTAATCGCCCATTAAGCTTCGTGTCCTTCTTCTTCATGCTGGCCTTGACCTCCCCCAGGCTCGTCTGCACACCAGCGATGTTGAGATCCAGGCTCGCCTGCACACCGGTGATTTTCAGACCCAGGTTTGTTTCCACGGCTTTGAGCTTGGTATCCAAACTCGCATCCAAAGTTTTGATGCTGCACCCAAGCTCCACCAACTTCATCAACACGTTGAAGGCGCCAATCACCCCCGCCACAAGGAGCGATGCCACCAGGGGAACGCTCACTTCCCGCCAGAAGCCCTGCACAATGGCAGTGGGTGCAGTTGAGGCAGGTCACTCGGGCATGCCAGCAAACACACAGAACCAAGAGGTCAGCTTAGGCCACTCAAATGTGTGACCAACATGCAACAGGAACCAAAACTCGCCGGAAACTCCCAGAATGGGCGGCCACCATCGCCGCTGCTGCCGCCGCCACTGCCGTCGCCGCTGCCTCCTCGTCCACCGTTGCCGCCGCCTCGCATGCTGCCTCCCTCCGTCTGGGGGCGGCCAAGGCAGCTGTGGGGGAGCGGGACGCGCCCGCCCTGAGCCACCGCGCCCGACGACATCGCCGGGCGCCTGTGGCTCGCTGACAGCGGTGAAACCGGCGCTATACGGGGCAAGGCATGCATGATGAACAAGTGTACAACCTAAGACGCGTCACAGACATATATGAGGGCAGGACGCGTCGTCATGACGACGAGACGCGCAGCAGGGCGTTGGTGCAGGGCGCCAGAACTCCTTCCTCCCGGAAGTTCCCTCCTTGATGATTGAACGATTGCCGTCCGAGGCCAGAACCCCAAGAATGCGTTGTGGCGGGGTACCCAAAGACTGAGGGCGAGCTCACGACCGTCAATGCAGATTTAAACCGTGCCGTATGAAGGTGAACGTTTTCGAGGCCAATGCAGCCCAACAGCTCCATCTCTTCTAAACCTGGCCTGCCTCCCTGCTTGCTGTCCCAGGTGCTTGTTAACGCATCAGGAAAGCGTGTGAAACGGTGGAGCTGCCCAACAGCCTGATGGGCTCCTGGCAGCGCAGGATGGCGTGGCCGGTGATGCCGCCGACAGGCGCTGCAGGCTCTGTGCACCTCCTGGCACCACTACCTAGTTGACCTGCCTCAGGCTTTTGTTGGGGCTGGTCGCACGTTCATTGATTGTTTATGCGATGGATTGATGCGCTTGTGCACCGAGCTATGCTCAAGCCGTGGAGCAAGGTCTGCATCCGTCTTGCCTCACCACTGCGTCTCGCTGCTGCTGCTGGGGCCTATGTCAGGTGAGCGCAGGACGTATCGCGCTGCTTTATAACATCATGCAGCAGGAACAGTCGACGTGGGCAAGCCACCTTTTGGCGCTGCCGCGCTCTTTGCCCGACTTGCCTTGCCCTGGCTCGGGCGTGGCCCCTATCCCTGCCCCCGTCTACGTCCTGTTTGGTGCCCGTGGCGGTATTAGCAGCTCCCTTGCCGAGCTGCTGGTTGCCCAGCCCGGCGTGCGGCTGCTATTGTCCGGGCGAAACGCTGAGAAGCCGGCGGCGCTGCAGTCTGACGCGGCGGCGGGGGCCACCGAGGTGGCCACGGCCGCGGCCGACCCCTTGGATGTGCATGCGGTGGATTAGGTCATTTCGGAGGCGGTGCAGCGATACGGGCGGGTGGAGGGCATCGCCAACTGCGTGGGCAGCGTGCTTTTCAAGCCAGGTGCGGCTTGGGGAGCCAAGCCCGCTCGTCGCCGGCTCTCACCAACAGCTGGCTTTGCATGCCGCCACCCTAGACTGGGTCGCACCTCCCATCACTACACTTCCTGGCCCGTGCAAGCATATGCTCCTGAACAGCGGCCCCCGCAGCCTCGCTGCCTCATCATGCCCTCCCCACCTAGACCCAACATCTGCTCCTGCCCTGCCGCAGCCCACAGCACCAGCCTCGCCGAGTTTGAATTCGTGCTGCGCACCAACCTGCTCTCCTCCTTTGGCATGCTGCGGGCGGCGGCCAAGGCCATGTCCCGGCCCGCCAACGGCGGCGGCTCCATCGCACTCTGCTCCTCGGCGGTGGCCTGCCACGGCATCGCAAACCACGAGGCAATTGCTGCGGCCAAGGTGGCTGGGCAGGGGTGGTGGCGTGCGCTGTGGAAGGTCATGTGCAGCGCTTGGGAGCAGGGTGGCGGGCTCTACAGCAGAGGTCCGGCTGGTGGGGTGGCAGAGCTCAGCAGAGTTTGCGTACCACCGGAAGCGGGGGCAGGCCGAACAGGAGCCACACAAGAGGGCAGCAAGCTGGTCCTGTGAGGCTTATTCTGTGCAAACGGAACGCTCCCATGTTCGCCTTGCAGGGCGGCGGCGCGGCCATGGGGCTGCCAGCGGCGGCCACCTACGCCCTGCGCAACGTGCGGGTCAACTGTGTCGCGCCAGGGCTGACCCTCACGCCGATGACCCACACAGTCACAGGTGGGGCTTCTGCCGCCTTGCTGCTGCAGCTGTCGATGGCCTCTCGTCCTGATGTGTTGCTCCCTGCGTGCCTGCTTCACGTGCGCTGCGGTTGGCAGCCCCGCTGCCTAACCCGTGCACCTAGCTCGTGCGCTAGGCGATGGTCTGGGCCCCTCTTGCCATCGCCGCCATCGCCGCTGTCAACCTTCTCCACACACAAACACACACGTATATGCACGCATACTTGCCACTCCAACAACTCTCCGTCCCCCCACCCACCCACCCATATGCAGGCAGTGAGGCGGCCCTTATGGCCAGCACAGCACTGCAGGCGCTGCGCCGCATCGGCGAGCCCCAAGAGGTGGGCCCGCCCTCGCCTTCCTGCTGGACCCCCGCAACTCGTTTGTGACGGGGCAGGTGCTGGGGGTGGACGGCGGCCTGGGCTGCCTGCGGCCAGCGTGAGCTGCGGCGGCTGCGCATCGCCACACAGCGGCCTGGCCGTTCGCCCTCACGGTCAGGACTCGTGCCTGGACTGAGCATGGCTTGTACACCTGTTTCCTTCCTTCACAATGTAATCCAAGTGCGCTTCATGTGCAATGAGACCTGGAAGGGGCAGGCCTGGTGGACGTGGTGGATGCTGAGCTGGCGTCCAGGTGGACAGTGGGCAGTACCTGCGGCATTGCACGTCGCGGTGCTGCCGGGCTGGCCAGGCTCTTGCCTGCAGCCTCTGCGGGATGCACGCATGTTCATTGCATGGATGCTCATGCAGGACTGCTCTCTCCCTGCCTCGCCTGCCCTACAGAATCAGCAGCCTGCCGCCGTGGCGCCCCGCGCCGTCAACGGCCACGTGTCGCTGCTGCTGCAGGCGCCCCGATGAGCTTGACGACGGCAATGATGCGGCAGCAGCGAAACCGAAAGCAGCGAGCGCCCTGTGATCGCGCAGGGATGCTTCACGTGGAACTTGCACCTCGCCGCCCGCCGCCCGGTCTGGGCCGACGAACGGCTGGAGCTGGTGGTTGCTGGCAGGGAGCAGGTGCTGCGCCCTCTCTGCGGGGCGCAACTGACTTCATTGCATTGACTGTTGGGCAGCTGCGAGTTCAGGGGGCTGCCTCATGCTGGCAAAGGCTCGGTTGCATACGCAGTTGCCTCAGTTAAGTCTCCGCTGCACATTCTGCCGCCTCTCAGGCTGGTGCGCATATATGCCTCTAACAGACGCACAGGGCTGGGACAGGAGAACAGGGTGCTTGGGACCACCACTGAGGACGAGGAGTTGAGATGGCAGCAGCAGCAGCAACTGATCAATGCCATTGAATTCAGTGGTTCCCCGCGGGCGCTGCCACCATCCCACAGAGCGGTGTTAGAATCAGAACAGAGACTGCATGATCTGCCGTTGTCGCCCCAGTCTGTGCATCCCCGGTAACGCGTCTGCCCCTCCTGTGCCTGCCAAGCTCGCTGCAAAGTTGCAAGCTCACCGTGACTTTGCAGCAAAGCGCGGTGCCTCCAACGACCAGCAAGCAGAAGTGTTACAGGCTGTCGTCGCGCTTGCGCATGAGAATGATCTCATCCAGCTTTGCTTGCAGCGTGTCTATTTGCCCATTAAGCTTCGTGTCCATCTCATCCATGCTGGCCTTGACCTCCCCCAGGCTCGTCTGCACACCAGCGATGTTGAGATCCAGGCTCGCCTGCACGTTGATGATTTTGAGATCCAGGCTCGTTTCCACGGCTTTGAGCTTGGGATCCAGGTTCGCATCCAAACCCTTGATGCTGCACCCAAGCTCCTCCAACTTCATCCAGACCCACACGCTGCAGCCGCCAATCACCCCCGCCGCAAGGTGCGGTGCCCCCACGGGAACGCTCACTTCCCGCCAGAAGCCCTGCACAATGGCAGTGGGTGCAGTTGAGGCAGGTCGCTCGGGCATGCCAGCAAACACACAGAACCAAGAGGTCAGCTTAGGCCACTCAAATGTGTGACCAACATGCAACAGGAACCAAAACTCGCCGGAAACTCCCAGAATGGGCGGCCACCATCGCCGCTGCTGCCGCCGCCACTGCCGTCGCCGCTGCCTCCTCGTCCACCGTTGCCGCCGCCTCGCATGCTGCCTCCCTCCGTCTGGGGGCGGCCAAGGCAGCTGTGGGGGAGCGCGACGCCCCGGCCCCCGAGCCATCACGCCCGAAGACACTGCCGGGCGCCTGTGGCTCGCTGATGGTGGTGAGATCGGTGCTATACGGGGCAAGGCATGCATGATGAACAAGTGTACAACCTAGGACGCGTCACAGACATATGTGAGGACATGACGATGAGACACTCGCAGCGTGCCCAGCACCCGACAAGGTGCTACTCACGCCGATGACCCACACAGTCACAGGTGGGGCTCCTGCCGCCTTGCTGCTGCAGCTGTCGATGGCCTCTCGTCCTGATGTGTTGTTCCCTGCGTGCCTGCTTCACCTGCGCTGCGGTTGGCAGCCCCGCTGCCTAACCCGTGCACCTAGCTCGTGCGCTAGGCGATGGTCTGGGCCCCTCTTGCCATCGCCGCCATCGCCGCTGTCAACCTTCTCCACACACAAACACACACGTATATGCACGCATACTTGCCACTCCAACAACTTTCCGTCCCCCCCCACCCACCCACCCATATGCAGGCAGTGAGGCGGCCCTTATGGCCAGCACAGCACTGCAGGCGCTGCGCCGCATCGGCGAGCCCCAAGATTTGGCTGCCGCCCTCGCCTTCCTGCTGGACCCCTCCAACTCGTTTGTGACGGGCCAGGTGCTGGGGGTGGACGGCGGCCTGGGCTCCCTGCGGCCAGCGTGAGCTGCGGCGGCTGCGCATCGCCACACAGCGGCCTGGCCGTTCGCCCTCATTCAACCGCCCTGCCGCCAGGTGCGAGGGCGTTTCGATTACCCGTCCTGCTGGGGCCCTCCCACGCTCCTCCATTGACTGTCCGCGTGTTCAGGGTGTGTGAGCTACCGATGCATCAATGACATGTAAGGTAGGCGCTGCAAACTTGCCTTCATGCTAGAACCTATGCTTTGAAGGCTTACAGATGGCACAGCGTGGCACCGCATGGCTTTTGCTTCTGCGAGCACTGTGCATGTTTAGGTGTGGCAGTGCGGGCACGTGGAGGAGTACGCTGCATTAGGACAGCTAGCGGAAAGCGGGGTGCATTCAGCAGGGGGAAAACACTGATGGCTGACAGTCATGCATTGCGGGGGTCATTGGGCGACAAGGGGGAAAGGGGTTGGGGCTGTGATGATGGCCGCCAAACAGTTCACCAGGTCGCCGGCCGTTAAACGGCTGGACGCTGCTCGCTGGTTCACTCAACAGGCGCATACCGGCCACGGTGGTGGTGTGTGTGTGTTGGGGGCGGGGCGCGCGTGCGCCAGCGGCGGCACACCATGCCCTCAGCTAGGTGAGCAGCTCCGCGATGATGCAGCGGCTGCGTGCGGCGCCGCTGCTGCCAGGCACGCAGTCAGCTTGCCGCTCAGAGGCCGAGATGCTTGCGGATGGCCTCCGTGGCCAGCGCTGCCGGGCTGACCCCCGCTTCTGCGCCGCCGCCGCCAGCTCAGCGTACACATCCTCCGCCACCCCCACCTGCACCGCCGCCTAAGCGAGGGCGGCCGCGGGGCCGGGGACGCGGCCTCAGCACCAGAAAGCCGGCAAACCGCCCAAGCTTTGGCTGGCAGTCAAACTTGGATCCTCTGGCTGGACCGCTCTTCCGCCCCTTTCAAATAGGCTGTCAGCCCGCCCATTCCCCACCGCAGCCCCACCTTCACCAGCCCTCACCTTGGGCAGCTTCTCCGCCTCAGCAGGCGAGATGTAGGCGGCCTGGAACTCGCGCAGCGCGTCGAAGCCCACCCGCGCCGCAAAGTCGCCCAGCGACTCCTCGGGCCCCCGCCGCTGCGCCTTGAACATGGCAAAGATGGGCTCCAGGAAGGTCTCAAAGTCCTGCGGGCAAGAGACGACGGAATGTCAAGTCAACAGGTAAACATGTGACTCCAGCTTGCACAACGCCCGCACGTCCGGGCGACGTGCAAGTTACTAGCCAGTGCCAAGTATCGCAGCGACGCATCAACCGCTGCGTGCAAAACGGAATCCCTTTATTCCCACTCCAAAAGCCAAAGTGCACACAAACACAGCCACCCACCTTTGCCTTGACGCGCTCCGCAAACGGCTCTGCCAGGCGGGTGGCGTTGAGGGAGCCGCCCAGCCAGACCTGGTAGGAGTTGGGTCCGTCGCCCACCAGGCCCAGCTCAGCCATGTAGGGCCGCGCGCAGCCGTTGGGGCAGCCTGGGGAGGGAGGGGCGAGAGAAAGAACGATCGAGCGAGGAGGGATAAGCGGCGAGGGGCGGGCACGCGGGCAGGCAGCACCACGCAGCGCTGCTGCACACAGACGCCAGGGCCTGCGCTTCCCAGCCAGCAGCGCGGCAGGCGGGGCGCAGACCAGACTCGCGCGCTGCTATGGGGCAGCGCGGCAGGCGGGGCGCGGCCCAGACTCACCGGTTGCGCGCACCACAAACTTCTCGCTCTTCTCGAAGCCCAGTCGGTCGAGCAGGGCGCGGATGCGGGCGTTGAAGTCGGGCAGCGCGCGCTCCGCCTCGCCGATGGCCAGGCCGCAGAGGGGCAGGGCGGGGCAGGCCATGGACAGCGACTCGATGCGGTCCCACTCCACAAGGTCCTTGACGCCGCCGGCCTGCGGTGGAGGAGAGGCGAAGCGGTGGAGGAGGCGTTGAAGGGAGGGAGGGATGGTGGGTAGAGTGACGAGCGTCATGCAAGCGGTGCAGGATGGCAGCGCAACACAGGTTGCAGCAGGGCGGGAGCACGTGTAAGCAGGGCGGGAGCACGTGTAAAGGACGGAATGCAGGTGTTGCCCGAGACGGGTGCAACATGAGGTGCAGGGAGCGAGCCCGGGGCCTGGCCTCAGGCTAACGAGATTCCAAGCTTTTCGATCGTCAGAGTGTGGTCGGATGGTACGGACAAAAGCGGTGGTCATCACCAGCCAGGCCCCCACGGCATGCGGCAGCACATGAGGCAGCTGCCGCCCGCTGCAACCGCCAGCGCAGCCAGCACTCAAGCAGCGGCAATCGATGCAGGCAACTCGAAAGCGCATTCTGCCCCCGTCCCTCCTTACGCCCTGCAACCTCTTTGCTCTCACCTTGAGCGTGGAAAGGATGTCGTCCTTCCAGGATGGGTTGATGTCGCGCAGGATGAGGTTCTGGTTGGGGGTGATGATCACCGGCAGCTCATACCGCTCAATCACGTTGCGTAGCGCCTTCTTCGCCTCGCCCTTCACCCGCCCGTTCTGCGGTGGCGGAGGCAGGCAGTGCAGGTGTCGGGGCTTCATGGCGTGCAGCTTAGGCTGGGAGAATCTCCCGCTGCTTGTCAACCTGCCGTGGACACAGAGTCTCCTCTGCCCCGGGTGCTGGCTCCCCGCATTGCTGCAGCATCCCACGAGCCTCCCTCCCCCGCCCCTCCTCCTCCTTTCCGCGCGCGCGAGCACACACACCACAAAGACAAGCACGCACCTGCACGTAGATGCCGTAGGCCAGCTTGCCGTCGCCCTGCTCCATCCAGCCCAGGTAGTCCTTGAACTCCCAGGGGGCAGGGGGCGGAAGGGCTGCAGCTTCTTGCCGTAGTACTGCTCCACCACCGAGCGGAACTTGTCCACACCCCACTCGTGGATCAGGTACTTCAGGCGGGCCTGGCGGTACAGGAGGGCGGGGGGGGGCGAGTCAGACAGCATGTCAGCAACAAGCCCGGGCAACAGCCTGTAAGCGCTGCAGCAGCCAGGGCACCCTGGCGAAGGCCGCACCACACCCAGGGAGCCAGCCGCCGACAGCACAGATCCCTGCGCTGGCGGCGCCGGTGCGCAGGCGTGGTGCCCACCTGCTTGCGGTCGTCGCGGCGGCCGTAGTCGCGCTGCACCGCCACCACCGCCTTCACCGCGTGGAACACGTCCTCAGCAGGCACAAAGCCCAGGGGATCGGCCAGGCGGGGGAAGGTGGTGGCCTTGCCGTGGGACCGGCCTGCAGGGGGCAGGGGCGGCGCAGGTGCACAGGGGGTGAGCGGCTGGTTCCACATTCTGGGGAAGCAGTTTGAGAGCGGAGCCAGCGGCCTGCGGGAGGAGAGATGGCTGCGGATGGGAGGCCGCAGCAGCCGTGCCGGTGTGCGCCGCGGCAAGCGTCCGCCGCGGCAAGCGTCCCGTGCTCTCTCCCCCTGGCAACACATCCCCTCACCCATGCCGCCGCCTGCCACCAGGTTGAAGCCCTGCAGCTGCCCAGCATCGTCGGTGATCACCACCAGGCCCAGGTCGTTGGTGAACAGGTCCACAGAGTTGTCGCCAGGCACTGCGGGGCGGTCGGCGGTACAGGAACAATGCCAGCTCCTTAACACGGAGCCGCAGACAGGGGAGGCGGCGGGTCCCATGCCAGGAAAGGGAGGAGGCAAGGCAAGGGCGGCAGGGGGCGCCAGCAGCGCGCGAGGTGCAGCCGGCGGCAGCGCGATGCAAGGGGTGCAGGGAGGCCTCAGCGGTGTTTGTTGTCCACAGTGCGGCGGCGCGAACGCCGGGCTGGCGGAAAGATAACGCAGTTTACCAAGGCATCCGCGGCCGTCGCTGGCGTGCAGGCATGAGCATGCAGCTGGGCGTGCGAGGGGGCGAGAGGGGCCGTCTACCAACCATCGCATAGCGTCCAGCGAACGCACCCGTGACAGCGACCTTGAACTTGCGGGGCAGGAAAAGGGGGCCGTAGATGGGCTCGGGGCTGCCCTCAAAGTTGGTGCCAAAGCCGTTGAAGGAGCGGTCCTCAATGACCTTGGGGTTCTGCACCAGGGGCGAGGTGTGGGGGACAGACCAAAGCAGTGGCTTCAAGTGTGGTGCCCCCTGTGCCGGCAGCAGGTAGCTCTGGGTGCTGCTGGCCAGCGGCAGCTGCACAAGCCTCCTGCAGCATCTGTACGAGGCTTCCGCGGCAGCTGCACGCACCTCCATCGTGTGCGCGAAGAACTTCTCGCCGTCCAGCCACACGTCGTAGTAGGCGCCCGACTGGGGGCCAGCAGATCGGCGATGTCGTTGGCGTACTGATCGGCGTACCTGCAAGCCGAAGCGGACAGGGGGACATGGGGCAGCGTTGAGAGGCCGCGGACGGGTGCAAAGCGCAGAGCCACAACGCAGCTTGCGAATTTTCTTACGGGGCAGGGCAGACCGTTTGCAGCAATCGCCCCAGCAGCAAGGCTACTGTGACCTGGTGCAGGGAGAAGACAAGAATCCATGGGGGTGCGGCAGCAGGGGCGCACCGGTACTCTGGGCGGTCCTTGTAGGGCGCCGGGGGCGCCATGACGTTGCGGTTGGCGTCGCCGCACGCGCCCAGCGTTGAGCCCATGTTCTTGATGACGGTGCTGAACACCGTCTTCAGGTTCTGCTTCAGCACGCCGTGCAGCTGGAACGTCTGGCGCGTGGTCAGGCGCAGCGAGCCGTTGCCGTACTGCGGACGGGGCAGGACAAGGGCGGCCGGCTGAGCGCGGCTGGGGCCGCAGCAAGCACCGTGGCCGCGGCAGCACGACCTGCCCATGCAACCTTCTCAAGAAGTTTGGCAGCAGGGGACATGAAGCAGCAAGCTACAGAAGAGCCCGCTGCAAGCGCCGCGCAGCGGCCTGGTCCGCTGCGGGCATCACAGGCGCCCCAGGCGTTCCCGCGGCCCTGCCCCGCGTGCGCTGGTGGCTGCGCTGCCCCCTGCCGCTGTCCGTCGGCTCACCAGGTCTGCCAGCTCATCCATGACCAGGTAGAGCTGGTTGGTGACGCAGCCCGAGGGCTGCCGCGTGCGCATCATGAACTGGTACGACTTGCCCGCGCCAAACGTGCGCTGCTCGCGGTTGTCCTGCATGTAGCTGCCGTGGAACTTCATCAGCTGCACCGCGTCCTCGGCGATGGAGGGGGCCTCCGTCACCAGCTCCTGCAGCGCGGGGCGCGGCAAGGATGAGCAGAGGCGCGGGAGGGCTTAGGTGAGCCGGGCGGCAGCGGCGACGAGACGCCGCGTGCTGGGAGGCAACTGCTGGCCAACACCCTGGCCTCAGCCGCGTTGGTGCAGTCCCCGCGCAGCACATGGCCACTCATGGCAGAACAGCCAGGCACAAACTGGCAGCAGGGTGGCAGCGTGGCGTCGCTGCTGCCGCTGCCAACGGCTGCATGCGGCGCCACAGCCAACCACCCACACCAGGCGCCCACCTGCATGAGAGGGTGCCTCAGGAAGTCGCTCTTCTCCTTGATGATCTCCACCTTGGAGCGCTTTGCCTTGTTGGAGGTAGGCGGCCGGCTGGGAGTGGCGACGCAGGTCACCGTGAGCGCGCCCCGCGCGCTGCTGCTGCCCTGGGAGGGCTGGCGGGTGGCAAGCCCGCTAGCGCCGCCCGCAAAGGCGCTGCTGGACGCCTGCATGAGTGCTGCCTGTGCTCGCGACAGCGGGGCTCGCTGATGCACAGGCCTTTAACGAAAATGACACGAACAACCACGTGCAGCCAGGACGAAGCCAACGGATTCGGGTTTGAGTGGAGGTTCTTTGCTAGCACCTGCTTCCGTGGCCATGCATGGTGGCACGAGAGAAGCGATTGGGCAGCATTGTATCATGCAAGCTAGCGATCAACAATTTGATCGCAAGGAGAAGACTTCGCTCCAAAGCGTGCGGTCAGCGGGACGGTCAAGGGCTTCGAAAGCGTTTCGCAAGCGGGCATGCTGCGGCGTATGAGCTACCTGGGATGCTTCAAGTCTGATGCAGTCGTTGAGGTGGGTTTGCAGGCTTGCCCGTATCCAACACATGCTGAAAAGCGCTGTTCGGGCTGGCAGTGCGGTGATTATCATCTCTGCGCTGCGATTTAGGGCGATTTGAATGCGTGCAAGCGGGACCTGCGGATCGCAGCCAGGCAATCCCTCCCACCTTCTCCGCCACCGCCGTCGCCCAGCGGGCTGCCTCTGGCCCAAGGCAGCATGCACTGTTTCCAGCAGCCGCACAGCCTCGAGGAAGCGCTGGATGCTCTGGAGGCGGAATCAGCAGCAGGATCTTTGTATGACAATGAGTTCAGCTCCAGTGGCGGCAGTGCTCATGCCCAGGTGTGTGCAGCATTTGCTGCAGGCCAGCTCAGGCGCAGGCTCTCACCCTTGCAGCAGAGCCGCGAGCAGGAGCGGCTGGTTCGCGAGCAGCGGGATCACATGCAGACAGTTGCGGTCCTGAAGGATGAGCTTCACAGGCGCAGCCTCCCTGCCGCCCGACTGGGTGCTGCTGATGGCTGCTCACGAGTGCACGTGCGGGTTGCTCCGGCGCCGCAACCAGCACTTGCCGTGCCGCAAGTGCAGGCGCAGCCATTCAAGCTTGCCCCCATGTTCCAGACTTGCGATGGCAGCGACGGCGTCGCCGCAAAGCTGGTGCCACTGCACAGCCTGCAGCAGGGTGCCCACACGACGGGCCAGAGCAGTCTGCCTTCAACGTCTGGCCAGCCAGACATCCAGCCAGCAGACGCAACCCCCTGCTGCGGCTGCTTTCGCAGCAACCTCCGCCTGCTCGGTCATCCACAGCGTGGGGAGCCAGCTGGTGCCGCTTGATGAGGAGGGCAACGGCGGCAGCGCCAGCAGCATGAGGCCCCTGTGGACCGCATCAAGCTGCAGTAATTGGCAGGCTGCGTCTCCACCCGCGGCATTTGCATGCTTGCCAGGGCGTGCATACGACGGCAAGCATGCGCAGGTCATTGACTTGGCAGCGGTTTCTGCAGCAGCTGCCGGGCGCTCGCTGCAGCCGGCCTCCTCCACTGTGTCTGCTGAGGTTTTGGCCCAGCCTACAGCCAGCTTCCTTGACTTTGTTTGGCGTGTGCAGCACTCAGAAGGTGCAGACTGCGCTACGGGAGCAGGGGACTTAGCGCCGCACGCTGGGCTGGTGCAGCATGCATCGCCACGCCCTCTGCAGGGCGCTTCCTCAGTCACCATCACCGTCAGCCTGGCGGCCGCTTCATCTGCACAAACAGTCGGCTCGCAAGAAGTGCTGCTGCAGCAAAGCTCCGCAGATTACAGCATACCTGTGGGACGAAGCAGCGCTGCCAGCATCCACGGCAGCAGGCGCCGCAGCTGGCGGGCACAGGGCCGGCCCCTGCTGACTGCATGGCGGCACGCGCTCCAGAACCACCTGCCCTCCCGCAGCACCACGCCGCGTGCTGCTGGGGGCGTCCGCAGGCGCAGAAGGGCCAGCAGGATGGCCCGGCTGTGATACTCGCAGACGCTGCCCAGGATGTGAGGCCAAAGTGGGAGGCGGCCCTGCGGCGCGGCAGGTGGCAAGCGGCTCCTCGCGGCGGCTGTGATGAAAATGAACCCGTGGTGTGAGATGGTGGCTTGCAACCAATCAAAGCAGCAGCTATGTTTAGCCCCGCTCAGGTCTACCCGTGCATTTCCTGCTTGGCCATGAGGGCCGTGCCTGGCGCTGGGTTTTCGCCGGGCCTGGGATGCATGCCATCTTCCCACCCCGGATTCTGCCTGCCCTGCTGTGCTACCTTAATGACCATCAGCATGGCTCTGTACATTTCAAGATGAGGCCAGCAGTTCAGGGATGCAATGAATAGCAACGGTAAACGCCAGACCGAGGGAGCGAGCCGCGCCGTGCAAGTCACAGAAAAGCGGCTGCCCGGCCGGGTGGGTAAAACACCTGCGCTATGTGGTACATGTGCAGGCTGAGCGAGGCAAGAGCAGGGAAGAAGGCACACGGGTTCTGTCACGGTACAAAAATCGATGACGGAGCATGGGGGATTTTTGGAGTACAGCGAGAGACAGGGAGTCGTTGCGTTGTGTTTCATACGCGCCGCCGCGCATCCAGCACTTCAGGCGCGGCGGGCACGCTGGCATCAATCATTCGGTTTTGGGGGCGGCGGCGGCCGTCGCGGCGGCGGGCGGCTTCCAGTTGCTGGTGTCGTAGTGCACCCAGCCGTCGTCGGCGCCGGGCGCCGCCGCCGCCCCAGCCCCCTCGCCCTCCTCGTCGTCGAAGCCGTAGGGGCCGCAGGGCCAGAAGTCGCTGTTGCAGAAGAGCTGCTGGCGCAGGAGCTGGAACTGGTCTGCGGGGGGCAGCAGCGGCACACAGTGCGTGGGCTACTGGTTGCTTGTTTGCGGTATGGTTTCGAAATGGGCATGGTTTGTCGTGTGGGGTGGAATGGGGTGGGGGCGGTGCATGCGATGTATGGCAGCGCAAAGCTGCCGGGGACATGTTGGCTTTCATAGACTGCTGGCAACGGTGCTGGCGCCATTCAGGTCGCCGCCAGGCTGCGGCCTGTGAGAGGGCAGCGCATCAGCGGCGGGCGCGCACCGTCGTTGCTGCAGCTGGGCAGCGCCTGCAGGGCCGCCACGTTGGCCTCGTCCTGCCGGGAAAAGCGAGAGCAGGGGGCAAGCGATTGTGTGCGGCACGGCATTAGCGGTTCGACGGGATGCCGTCTCTACGCGTCTGAGGCCTGCAACCTCGGCTGCCTCCGCGCCCGCCGCTGCCTGCGTGTGCCAGCCAATCGTGCAGGCAGCACGCGATCTTGGGGCGGCCGCCAGGCACCTGGGCAAAGGAGCCGTCCCCCAAGGCCTCGTGCTCCTCCTCCGCCCGCGCCAGCACAGCGTCCAGAGCGTACTCGGGGTGCCGCCCTTCTCCAGGTACAGCTTGGAGGCGCTGCGGTACAGGCCGGGAGGTGTGTGTGTGTGTGTGGGGGGGGGGGGCTGCTCTGCGTGAGTCCTGGGCGGACCAGGTGGCGCTGAAAGGTTGTGGGAGCTGCAGGGAGGGGAGCAGAGGCCAGGCGCAGCAGTACGACGTGGCCTGCGAGCGTGCGGCCGGCTGCGCGGCGTACCCCTTCTCCAGGCCAGGCACGATGCTGATCATCTGGGACAGCAGGCGCGGCTTGGGCAGCTGTCGCTGCCGGCACAGGTAAGCCACGGCAGCCATGCAGTTTGCAAAGCCGATGCAGAATGGCCGCGTGACCTGAGGGGCAGGGGGCCGTGGACGTGTGAGGGCGGTTCCAGCGGCAGGGCGGTGCCCGCAGGCGGGCACCCAAAGTGTGCGCACATGTGGTTGTCAACCCAACCTGCCCACCTCTATCCGCAGCTCAGGGGGCACGTAGTCAAAGAGATACACCTCGGGATCATGCACTGGCCCGTCACCTGCAACAGTGGGGCAAGGAACGGGGCTGAGCTGCGCGCGGCGACACCGCTGTGGCAGCCAACGTTGCGAATCGAAAGTTCGGGCGTCCTGCTCACTCCTGATGATATCGCAATGAACATGCACGGCGTCTCGGAAGGGTGGCAGGTTGCAACCGTGACTGATCAGCACATGAAGAGGGGGGCGAGCACAGAGCGGTCACCTTGCCAGTCCATGGAATCAAGCGCCATTTCTGATGCACTGGCAGCTGTTTTCTCCACTCTCAGCGCCATACGAGGCGATAAAATACCTGCTATGCACTGGCCGCACGAGCAAACCATGACTACAGTCCAGATTACTCACAACAGGGTTGCACGAACTGAGGCAGGCAGCGAAAGCTGGGAAAACAGCCGGCCAGCAATGCAAACTTTGGCGTTGCGGTACACGGCTCTTGGAGCCGAGCAGACACATGCATTGGGTGGCCTCCCAGCCTTCCTGCATCGCGTGCACAGTGACTCGGTGGAGAGTCCTCCGCCGGACGACCATGCGCCCTGTGTGCAGCCCTACCAGAGTTCAACCTGCACAGAGGTACTCGTCATTCCACGCGCAGCCTACATCCTCGAAAAGACGGCTGAGGTCCATGACAGTGCAGCAATCGCAGCGGACCGCCGCCACAGCGCCTCCTGCCGCGGGCGGCGGCGGCGGCGCCCGGCCCAGTCCCCGCGGCGGAGCCGCACGCGGCAGAGCAGGCTGCTGCAAAGCGCGCGGCCATGGACGCGGCCAGGTACTCAGCGGAGCGGCCGCCGGGCAAGTGCCACTTCTTCCTGGAGCGGAAGCGGCGGTACTGCAGCTTCGACGCCGCGCCCGGCAAGCGCTTCTGCGGCAACCACCTGTATGAGGGGGAGGGCAGCGGCCCCAGCGCGTGCCCTGCCCCTGGGACCCCACCGGCGGCCACACCGTGCTGGAGAGCGAGCTGCACAAGCACAAGGCCAAGTGCCCGGGCTACCGCAAGTGGCTGGCGGAGCGCAGCCAGCCGCACTACTGCGCTGACATCAACGGGGTGCAGGGCCCGAGGTGGAGTGGCCCCAGGGGCTGCAGGCCCTGGCAGCGCAGCAGCAGCAGGAGCGACACGGTGCGGAGGACGATGCGCCAGAGCAGCAGCGGGCGCAGCAGGGCGCGGAGGGCGATGCGGCCGCAGGGAGGGGCGAGGGACGCCAGGCACGGCGGCGGGTGCCCGGCAGCGCCAGCGCGCTGCAGGCGGCGTATGCGGCGGCCCTGGGCGAGCAGCGCTTCCTGGAGCTGCTGCGCCGCATTGAGGCTGCCTGTGAGCAGGTGAGCTTCGCTTTCGCTGCTGGCCGCCTGCCGCTCCTGCTTTGTGCCAGCGTCCATTCACCAATCAATCAATCACGCGGCAGCGGCTGCACCCTGCCGCTCCCGCCCTGCCGGCTCAGCGGCCCCCCTGCCGCCCTGCGCCGTGCCGCCCTCAGATCTGCGAGGAGGAGCCGCTGCGGGTGGACACCCCTCCCGAGGCTGAGCCCTTCCTGCAGCCCGACTCCGCCACCGACAACCGCCCCTTCTCGCTGAAGCACGCGCAGCAGCAGGCGTCCATCGTGGGCGGCATGAAGGCGTGGGGGCTGCTGGAGGGCGCCGCCGCCACCACCTACGTGGAGTACGGGGCGGGCAAGGGCTACCTCAGGTGGGGTGCAGCGTGGTTCCGTGCTGTTCGCCTCGATTTGGTTAATGGTTTGGGTTTCAAGGGAAGGGCGCGCGGACAGCGGACGTCTGCCTGGCAAGCACGGCGGTGCCAGCTGCGGCGAGGGTACGGTAGTCAAAGGGCTCTGTGCAGGCCTCATGCGCTGCTTGCTGCGGTGGGCGGTGCCTGCCGCCGCGACCAACCGCTGCGCCTCCGCCCTTCCCACCGCGCAGCCACATGCTGAGCCTGTGCTGCCCCCAGGCGCGCAAGCTGGTGCTGGTCGACGTACGCGGCTTCAAGCAGAAGGCAGACAGGCGAGGCAGCCGCGTGCAGTGACAGCAGCGTGGCTGGGGCCTTTGGGGGAGCTCGCGGCCCGCCCTGACGCGAGCAACAGGCTCGGCACCGGCAGCGGGGCACCTGCCGCTCGTTGGTGGCGGGGGCGGCCGGAGCGAGCCAGCCAGCAGCTGCCCAGCGCTTGCAGGGCATGCCGTGAAGCATCCTCGCGCGTGCGGCCCCTGCCTCACACGTTCCGCCGACCGGCTGTGCAGGGCCATGCGCCATCTGGACCTGCAGCGCCTGCGGGCCGACATCAAGGACTTTGACGTGTCGCGCGTGCGGGGGTGGAGGCGGCGGCGCCTGGGTCGCGCTGGGCAAGCACCTGTGCGGCGCCGCCGCTGACTTCACGCTGCGCAGCTGCGCCCGCCCGCACGCCGGGCAGCCGACGGCGGCAGCAGCGCAGGCCGGCAGCGGCGGAGGCCCCGCGGCGGGTGCCCCGGCTGCGGGCGGGCCAGCGCCGCTGAGCGGCGTGCGCGGCCTGGCGGTTGCCACCTGCTGCCACCACCGGTGCAGCTGGCGCCACTTTGTGGCGCAGCGGGAGGTGCTGGAGCTGGGGTTCAGCCCCCAGGAGTTTGAGGTCATCGCGTGGCTGACGGGTGGGTGGCCAGGGGGCCTGGCGGTGGAGTTGGCCCTGGCTGCCGGGAGCGCACCGCTCACGGCTCCTGTGCTGCGCTGCATTCCCGCGTGTTGGCCCGCCAGCAACACTGGGGGCTGCGAGTGGCCTGCCTCGAGCCCGGCTGAACGCGCCTCCGCTGCAACGCAGGCTGGGCACTGTGTGGGCACGAGGCGCCCGCGGGCTGCGGCGGCAGCGACTGCGAGGAGGAGGGCGTGGAGGGGGAGCAGCCCGGGATGGAGGCCGACGGGCAGCAGGACGAGGCAGCGGCGCAGCAGGAGCATGCGGGGCACAAGCGGCGGCGGGAGGAGCAAGGCGAGGGCGAGCAGGGACCCACGCCCGCCCTCGCGCCGGCCGCGGCTGCTGCAGCCGAGGACGGCGCCTGGCGGCCGCAGGCGGCGCTGCCTCGGGAGGAGAAGATGGCTGTGGGGCGGCGCTGCAAGCGGCTCATCGACGCGGCTCGCCTGCGCTGGCTGCGCCGCCAGGGCTTCACCGCGGCTCTCGTGCGCTACGTGCCCTCCGCCGTCAGTGGAGAGAACCGGCTGCTGCTAGCTGTGAGCCCCGCAGGCGCGGCTGCCCCACCGCAGCAGCAGCTTCCTCCGCTGCGGGAGCAGACCTGAGCACGACGGTGCGGCGTGCTTGCAACCAGTTTTCCCTGTGGACTTCCGTCTATCATCGTTTACACATCGTATCGATGGATGCGCATGGGTGCAAGGGCAATGTGGTGCATGGGAGACAGGTGTGTGTGGGGGGGGCAGGAAGCATGGAAGCGGTATCGAAGCGGGGAATGCGTGCGCTTCAGCGGGTGCAGTGGTGTACAGGAATCAGAGGTATGACGCTCTACTCGCGAGAACATCTAGGGCAGCTCAAAGTGTGTGCATGTGCATAGGAGGGGAGGGGGGGCAGAAGCAAGGCATCAGCATGCAGTCCTATCAGGCGGGCGGAACACAGGACGGGCAGTCAATCGCATCAAGCAGGCAAAGAGAACAGGGTGAACAGCAACGGCAAAGCGGGTTGGCTCGGTAGGGGTGACATGAATGTGTGGATCAAGCATCAACGAAACAGGCGGCAAGGAACAGCACGGCTCAGCGTATCGGGCATCGTGGGTCGCATCAGGCATCGGGCAAACAGGGCTAGTACGGTGTCAAAGCATACGTTGACGAGGCATGCGGCGTCTAGGCGTGGGGGCTTTGTACAGGCGCGACCGCCAGCTGAACGGCGGGGCAGCGGAGTAAGAAAGCGGTGGGGAGTGGAGTGGAGGGGAGAAGGGCGGGGTGTGGAGAACAGCATGATTCGATCAAAGATTACGGAAAGAAGAACGACACCGGCTCGTCCAGCAGGCCGGGTGAGGTCAAAACTGGGGCAGGGAGCGGGTGCGGGGGCATTTCGCTGTGGTGGTGGCAACGGGGGCGTGTGGCGGGGAGCGGCGGGGGAGCGTGGGGGTGGGGGTGCAAAAGAATGTCTGCCTGGCATGGGCGGAGGGTTGCCTCAAGCGAGAGCATGGAACCGCGCAGAGGTTGAGCGCGGCCGCAGGTTCGTTCAAGGATTTTGAATCGAGCCAGGTAAGGCGGTGCTGGCCGGTCTTGACATCGGCCCAGCGCCGCTGTTGATAAGAGGGGAGGGAGAGGGGCTGTTTTTGCGGCGTCGCAGGCCAAAATGGAGCGAGGGCAGGCTGGAAAGTGTGGCACGGGTCAAACACAAGTCACGGCGGGCGGCCCTACATGGGGCGCCCCCAGTCAATCACTAAACAAAGGCGCGGCTGAGGGAACAGGTAGGTGGCGCCGTGCTGTTGCGGGCGCATGGGACAGGCGACGTGTCGAGCTGGGGTTGGGTTCGGGGGCGTGTCTGCACGGTGCAGCCAGCACTGCTGCCCAGCTGGGCAGCGGCCCGATTATGTTTTGGCACAGTCACGTGTTGGCACAGTCAGATGTGGATGCGCTCCAGCTCGGCCTGCAGCGGGCAGCGAGCAGGGCAGGTGTGAGCGTCAAGGAAGCCGGCATTCTAAACTGGCAGCGCCATGTACGGGGCAACACCGCGGCCACAACCAGCAGTGTGCAAGCGCCACCTCGACCGCAGCCTCAATCCAAGCCTATCAAGCTGCTGCAAAGCAGCTAATGTTGCTACGCAGCAGAATCAGCCAAGCGGAGCGCGGGGACGCGCGTTTCCCGCCGCTCACCGTCGCCGCCAGCTGACGGTTGTATGCAGCAAAAACTCCTGGTTCTCAGCCTCCAGGCGCTCCCACACTGCAGCGGGATGACAGTTGCCGGGTAAGAGCTTGTCCAGGCGCTAGGCAGCTTGGACAGCATTACCAAGACTGGATAAGCTGACACTGGGACGGCGCTGCGTGGGACACCAGCGTGCCGGGGCCTATCCCTGGACTCACCGAGCACCGAGAACTTGGGGGCCACACCGAAGCCTGCCAGCAGCTGCACAGACTCCAACTTGCTCAAGCCCCGCTGGATGCAGCGCTCCAGAGCGCAGTGCACCTGCGAGGGTATGGGTGACCAGCAGGGGAGCCGTCAGGCGGACGCGCGGCCGCGGAATTCTGCGCCAAGCGATGCTGATGTGTTTGAGCGAGGCTGGCAGGCGAACAGGCGCCCAGGCGGGGCAGCTTGAACCCGGCGGCGGGAGAAGGCCCGGGACGCACCTGCTGCACGTCCTGTGCCGTCACTGGCCTTCCAACGTCTTTGATGCTGGACCTCTCAACTTGCGGGCAGCATGTTCACGTATCGCGCGATCAGGGGTTGGAGGCGGCGAAGAGGACCGTGTGGGCGCGCGAGAGATGTTCTCGAAAGAGGGTTGGTTTCGAGGGTGAGGTGGGGAGCGAAACGGACGTTGTTATGGCGCGCTCACCCCCGATCTCTGCAGGATGTGTTGGCCGACTTTCTTGAGTGCCGACCTAGTCAGCACCATCCCGTTCACCTGAATCGAAACGCATATTTCCGATCTGCGCTCGCCTTCCGGTTCCATCACATTGTTTGAGCTATACAGAAGGCGTAGAATGGTTCCGAAGAGCATCTGCTCAAAAACATCCACCGCTTGTGTTGCATCTTGTGGTACCTGCTGCAAGGCGTGCCCGTTGCGACAAGGTATTCATAAACAATTTGCAGGTGACCACAAGGGGCAGCAAATGCCAGCAGACAGCAGCGGTCAGCGGGCGTGTGGGCGGACCAGGAACGGCGCCTGCCCAGCAGAGCCAGACCCATCCAGTCCAGTTGCAGCTCACACCCTCACTCTGGTGGATGCACCTGAGAAGAGGTCTCACAGGCGGAGTTCAAGGAGATAGGGTTGGTGTGACCCAGCAAGTGGCTGTACCAGGTGGCTGGGCAGCACCCCGCTAAATCCAGTCCCCTTCCTGCAGCTTCAATGGCAAGTATGACTGCGAAAGGTACTGGAAGCCAAACGAGCTGAGTGCCTGGATCTCCGCTTTGACCTGCAGCGCGGGGGAAGCGGCAGCGCCCTCAAGATGCGTTGGAAATCCTGGTCCCAGGTGCCCTCGCTCTGGCAGCGGTGCTCGACTGTGCGCTCGGACGCGGCCCTGCTGGCCTGCCGCGCAGGCGCTCCCTGAGCCCAGCTGCCAACGGTCGATCCCACCCTGGAGACAATGCACCGGTTGGTCGTCCTCGCCTGCCTTGCCCTTGGGCAGCTGGCCCACCACCGCCCCGTCACCCCGCTACCCACCTTGGTGCTGACCATGATCTCCAGCTCCTTCACCCAATCCGGGTTGGCCCTCACAAAGTCTTCCTCCAGCTGCGCACAGCAAACAGGGGAACCAGTGCGTGAGTCATCGCCAAGGGGGGGGGGTATTGGATCGCGCGTGCATGCCAGGACACCTGCTGCACCCGGGAGCGCCCAGGAGGCCCAACCCAGACGGGACAGACAGCGGCAGCAGCAAGCGGCCCAGCTGCAGGATGGCCCTGGGCCTTGCACGGGCTGGGAAAGGTGCAGCAACTGGATCCCGGCGGCCGCCTCACGACCCACGCACACGGCAGAAGGGAAGGGGAGGTCAAGGTTCAAGCACGCAGCGCACCAGCTTGCGCCCCGTCTTGATGTCCTCCTCCGTCATGGGCAGGCGGCACTGCTGCGGTATGCCAAAGCGGTCGAGGTCGGAGGGGCGCACCCCAGCCCTTGATGTCGGGGGTGGTGAGGTTGGAGGAGTCGTAGGACATGTTCATGGAGCCTGGGGAGGCAGTACGGTGGCGGGGGTGCAGGCAGTACGCATTGGCAGCGCGAGGAGCACAGCATGACGCAGGTGCAGCCGGCCATGCAGTACGGGCCCAGGCGGGCCGATCCCTCCTGATAGACCCACCTACAGATTGGTACACAGCAGCACAATTCACCAACCTGCCCACAGCGCGCGCGCCCCCCCCCCCCCACACCACCACACACGCACACACTCTTGACACCCACCCACCCTTCATGTAGACGGACAGGATTTTGAGGCCGTACGGGTCGCTGTCCACCAGCGCCAGCACCGGGATGCGCAGCACCTGCTTCAGCCGCCTCAAGAACAGCCTGGGGGCGAGGAAGGGGGAGGGGGTGCAAGGAGGGGCGGCGGGCGTAGGCTGGCTGGCTGGCAAGCCGGCCGTCGACACCCGCCCGCTGCAGCCAAGCTGCCCTCTGCCCACCCTCGCCCCTCTCCCTGGCCTCCCCGCCGCCACCACACCATCCCCTCCGTGCCACCGCCTTCTCAGGAGCAGCCAAACACCCCTCTGTCCCTCACCGAGTGGCCACGTCTGGCTGGCCCTTGGCGGTGATGATGATGCAGGGGTAGGTGTTGTAGAAGCGGTCCTCGGCCAGGCGCATGAAGGCGGCGTCCTTCTCCACCAGCAGGATGAACAGGGCGTCCGACGCGATGGAGTCGACCTGCGGGCGGCGAGCAGCGGGTTCTAGCCGGTGAGAGGGTGCAGGGAGCCAGTGAGAGGGTGCAGCTTGCGCAACTGGCGGACTCTACAAGCCCATCTAACATGTTTGCTTCAATGGGAAGGGGTGGGGAGCAGACCGAGCAGAGCATGCGGCTCTCCGTGGGCATGGCAGGCCATCCCTGCCATCCCAATGCAGCCGCCGCTGCGCGCGCCTTGTCTATGTTGGGCGGGATGGCCTTGCCCCCACGCCCATGCGGCGGCAGTCTATGGGGTCGCCGTCCTCGCGGAAGGTCAGCCGCCCCACCACCACACCCTTCTCAGACGCCACCACTGCGCAACAGGTAAGGGGGACCGCTCACGCTGCCGCGCAAAGCCACAGCCAGCGGCTGCAACAGAGCTGGGTGGACCCAACGAGGGAGCCCAGCCGCAGGCGGCACGCTGCCAGCAGGCGCTTCTGCCGGGGCTGCGCTGTGTGCGCGCCCCAGCCCTGTTGCGCAGCCGTGCGCCCAGGCTGCTGCCCCCAGGCGGGCCCACCGTGCAGGCTCGAGCGGGTGCACCCCAGCATGCAGGCAAGGTCATCAAGGATGGCGTCCGAGTTTCCCTGGTCCTCAAACAGCTTCACGTCTGGAGGCAGGAGGGAGCAGCCGAGAGCGGCGGCTCAGCTGGGGCCTGGGCAGCTGAGGGGTGGCGGCTGCCGCTGCTGCCGGACCAACGAAGCAAGCAGGCAGGCACGGCAGCCAGAACCAAAGAGGGACCAAGGTGCCATGCAGGGCTCCATGCCGACCGGATCCACGCCCCCTGCCCACGCCCACCAGTGTAGAAGAGGTCGCGCTTGGTGACGTGGATGCGCTTGGTGCAGAGCTCGTGCACCAGCTGCAGGATGCGGGTGGTGATGACGGCTTTGCGGCAGGTGGAGGTGTTGGAGAAGGGGCGGTGCGACTGCGAGTCCTTCAGCACGATGCGGTCCAGCTCTGACAGAGGGGGAGGGAGGGGGCACCCAGTTGCTTGCATCGCGGCGGAGGGCCCCAGCCGGCCGGCGGCATGGACATCGCCCTGCCCCGAGCCAGGGTTCCCTGCTGCCGCTGCTGTCGGATGCAGGCGCTTATCGCTGCCTCATGTTGAGCCTGCGCACCCGGCACATACAGCTGGTTGCCCTTGGAGCGGTTGGGCAGTGTGTAGGTGAAGCCCTCGCCGCGCAGCACCGACGCTGCCACCATCAGGATGGCCGTCTCAATCTCGTCCAGCACCGCATCGGCGCTCTTGTCCACCACCTCGCGGCATGCATGTGGCAGGTTGAGCTCCGCGAGCGTCCTGAAGGTGGCAGGGGCAGACGCAAGACTTGAAAAGCACACAGCTGAGTGGCGGCCAAAGGACGGCGACCGCGGCCGCTCACTTCTGCACTTCCGGCTCGGCCTTCACGCGCTCCGCTAGCCGTTTCACTTTGCCCAGGATCTCCTGCACCGGCACAAAAGTGCTAAGCTTCAGGTCCCGTCTCGACACAAAAAATGCGTGCAACTGATCAGGAGGTCCCCGAGCCTCACATCAACCGATTTCAACTTCTTTTTGTTCGCAGCCACAAGCTCCACCGCAGCCTTCTTTTTCCCCGCCCCAGACATGGCTGCTATACTGGCGTCATTCTCGCTGCAGCTTGGTTACTGGAACCCACGAATAAGTACACTTATTATATAGTAAAATCAGTGAACTTGCAGATACATCCAGCTATCTACACAGAAACTGGCATTGGCCGCCATGCGGGGTTACCTTCAACCAGATGGCTGCGACGGCTGCGAAGGAACCCACACCAGACAGAGCACTGACAAAAGAAATGCCTGTGCCCCGCTAATTTGCTGCTTTGTGATGCAATATCTGAGACTCAACGTCACCAGGGCAGCGCAGAAACCGAGCTCCAGGTCAGGAGGTGGCGTGTCGAAGAGGCGGCACCCGCCGACCCTGCTGCCAGCCCGCCCTCATGTCCATCTATTGCGGGCAGAGCAGGCTGTGAAGTGCCTTGAATGTCATGCACGCAATAACCGGGCAGCCCTTGTTCCCTGCACGCTTGTTTTCTTCTTGCAATGGTGGTCTTGTTGGCAGAGTGTTGGCGAGCCAAGGGACCGCAAAGGTATGCTAGTACGGTGCATCAGAGGCATAGGCTGTGCAAGGCGTGCATGCATGCGCAGTCAGAACTGGTATGATCCAAAGAGCGTACTGGTTGGCAAGGGTTAGGGGAGCAGGAGGCAGAGGAGGCAGCACTGCGCTGGCCGACAGCTAGTGGATGCGCACGCCCAGAGAGTTGGGCGGCAGCGGCTGAGGGGGCGGGGAGTAGTGGGCCATCTCCCCCTCAGCCAGCGGCTGCAGGCTGCTGCGCTGCACCATGAACGGCTGGGGCGATGCAGCGCTTGCCGCTGCCGCCGCCGCCGCCCCCGCTGTGGCAACGGCTGCCCGCTCGCCGACGTGGCCTGCGGCAGGAAGGGAGGATGACGTCGCGCAGCAAACTTCGTGTATTCCTAAGCAACACCTGGCTGCAAGCCGAAGGGCATTTTCTTTAACAACTGGATTTCGTAGCTGCCGGAACCACCGCCCCCGTGGCTCGCCCAGCATGCAGCGCAGCGGCCGCCAACCGCCCCTTGGCCCTGCGCTCACCGAAAGCCAGGGCCCCCAGGCCCACCCCCAGCACGGCCGACAGGAGGAGGCCCAGGTTGAATGTGACCACCACCAGAAGCAGGCAGTACTCCAGCAGTACGGTGCCGCCTGCCAGCAGGGAGCGCACCGCGTTGCGGCCCAGCTGCAGAAATGGCGGCAGAGCAGCAAGGGGGTGTAGTTGCAGCCTCTGGTGGGGGAAAGGGTGGAGCGAACCGAAGGTGAAGGCCCGGGATCGGCAACGGCACACGGGCGGTGCTTGGATGGGGTGGCCCGCTCCAGGCAAAGCGGGCGAGCCCCCCCCACCCACCCATGCCCGCCTCACCTCCCCACGCGTGACGAGCTGCCGCGGCTGCTGCAGCTCAAACACCGGCGGCGACTGCCCCGTGCTGCTCTGCCGCATGCTGCTGCGCAGCATCGGCACCAGGCTGGACATGGAGCTGCGGCGCGGGTTCTTGGCGGGGCTGCTGCCCAGCTCGGGGCTGCTGCCGCCGTCGCCCGCACCCCCTCCGAGGGGACCAGCTGGCGCACCGTCCAGCGCGCCTCCAGGTGCTGGGAGAGGGCTTTCAAGGCCTGCAGGGCGGTGCAGGAGAAGAGGTCAGATCCGAGCTGGCCCACAGCCTTGAGCACAGGTCAGCATCGGGGCAAGAGAAGGGCAGCAAGGGCGGAGCTGGCAGGCTCGCCTGCACGGCCACCCCAAGGGCGATGACGGCCAGGCAGGATGCCACGTAGGCGCCGCCTGAGGTTGGCACCCAGGACTTGAACAGGATCACGGCTGCACAGGCGGCAAGGGGTGCAGGCACACTCAGCAAAGGAGCAGCACCAACATCGGCTTGGGGCAGCAAAAGCTGTTGGAAGCACGGTCGTTGATGCTTGCGAACGCAGCCGGTCACCCACCCGACGTGGAGGCGTGAAGGTACATCTTCACAGCCTGCTGCGTACCGCTGCCGCCGCCGCCGCTGCCGCCGTCGCCGCTGCCGTTGCTGCTGCCGCCTATGCTGCTGCCGTTCACCTTCTCCCCATCGCCGTCGGGGAACACGCTTGCCGCCGCTGCACGCACCGCGTTGCCGCACAGGCCCGCAAACGTGGTGCCCCCTCGGCGCACATGCGCGCAAAGCTGAAGCACTGGGGGCAGCGGCGCGGCCTGGCACAGCCGCCCCAACAGGGTGAGGGGGCGGAGCACGCGCTCCAGGCGCCTGGGCTGCTGCACTTGTCGCAGCCCGCCACGCCAGAGTGGGCGGGGTCCGAGCACAGCTGGAACAGGGCATCCATGGCCTGGCTGGTGCTGAGCACGCTGCGCAGGGGGCCGCTGCACCGAGGCAGCAGGCCGACAGAGCAAAGCGCACGGGTCAGGTGGGAGCGGGGGTGCGGCGGGACGGCGGCAAGCGGGCTTGCACGCAGGGGGTCCAGTGGCAGAGGGTGCTGCCGCGCCCGGCCTGGCTGGCCCTTGCCCCCACCACCACCCACGCCCCCCCCTCACCCGTTATGCACTGCTGCACCGTGCTGCCCGGCGTTTCGCACAGCGCGGCCCAGCGCTGGCAGCCGTCGGCGGCGGGGCTGGCCAGGCAGATGGAGCCCAGCACGGAGAAGGGCTGGCAGTAGGCGCCGTCGGCGGTGCCCGAGGAGCACTCGATCCACAGGCCGCAGCCCGCCAGGCTGGGCAGGCTGTCGCACAGGCGCTGCACGTCGCCGATGGAAGCCTCGTCCGGCTGCTGGAAGGCGGCGCAGGCGGGCTGCCGCGGGTCCTCGTAGCACGTGGGAGCGGCGGCGGGCGGGCTGGCGCCGCCCTGGCTGCCGCTGGGTGGCGGCGGCCGCCGCTGGCCCACACCCTGCGCCTCCGCCCGCTGCGGCGGCTCCTCCGGCGGGTAAGGAGACGGGGGAGGGGGCAGGGGTGAAGGGGCCGGGGCCGGGCGGGCGAGGGTGCCCGCGGCGACGGCGCGGGGCGCTTGCTGCCGGTGCCTGGGCCGTGGCGTTGCCGCTGCACAGGCCCCAGAAGCCGCCGCCCGCGGGCGAGGCGCAGAAGCTGGCCCACAGGCTGCAGCTGTCGGTCTGGTTGCCGGCGGTGGCGTCGGCGGGGAGGGGTTCGCCGGCGCCGCTGGCCTGGCGCTCCAAGCACAGCGCGGACAGCGTGCCTGCAACGAGGGGCGAGCAGCGGCGGCAGGGTTCAGCGGCAGGCCGCTCATACAGTGCCATTCTTTGCGGACCGCGCTGCGGGCAGAGCGGCGGTGCGAGGGCGGGGCTGCTGCGCGGGAGGGAGGCTCAGGGGGCAGCCCCTCCGCGCCCCTGGCTCCAGCTCACCCAGCGGGTCGGCGCAGTTGCCCTGCAGCGCCTGCACCGTCACTTTGTCGGGGTCAAAGGACTGGGCGCTGCAGCGCTGGCAGGCGGGCTCCTGCGACGGCGCGCTGCCGTTGCCCACGCACAGCTGCTGCACCGAAGAGTAGAGCTGCATGGAGGGGCGCAGCTCGCGGAGGGGCGGCTGGGCGGCGCACTGCTCCACCACCGACAGCGGGGCGCACATGAGCAGGTAGCTGCAGGGAAGCAGGGGGGCAGACGGGGGCCAGGGCCGCTGAGCAGGTGCTGCAGCAGTGGCGAAGCTGGCATGGGGGTGAGTGCAGGAACAGGGGCGGCCCAGCAGGCAGCGTCAGCTTCCGGGCGGCTGCTCACGGCATGCACGCCTCCAGCTCGGGCGTCTCGTTGCAGGCGGTTTGCAGCAGGGCCAGGGGGCCGCAGCTGGCGGCCGCGGCGCGGCCCTGCTGGCATTCGTGCCACAGCGTGCAGGCCGCGGGCCAGCCGCTGTAGGTGGCGCCGCCCAGCTGCGCCCCAGCGCAGATGCGGCCGAGGTCCCGCTGCAACACCTCCTCAGCCACCGTGTAGCTGCGGCAAGCATCCAGCGTGGGGTTGGCCTCGCACTCGCTCTGCGCGCTGCCTGGTGCCGCAAGTGCTGCGAACGCCAAGAGCGCCAGCAAGAGGTGCGGCAGCTCCGTGGCGCTTCCCGCCGCATGACGACGCCACGCCCACAGATGCTGCGCAGATCTTCGGCCACCGGCGCCTGGGCGGGCAGCACAACGCCGGGCACGTCTAACGCGGCCGCCAGCACCCAGACGGCTCGCGAAAGAACTTCTGGTGAGCAGGAGCAGATCCCCTGGTGTCGCGCCGCCGTGCAAAGCGCCCGCGGCAGCCTCTGCGCACTTTATATTTGCTACGGGGAAGAGAAGTGGGGTATCCGATACTTTGGAATGCCCGGTGCCGCTTTGAGGCGTCAAGCCCCTGTCGCCGTGAGAGGCTGTAGGCCACCCAACCACTTGCGAAGATGATTGAAAGATGGAATGCGACAAGATGCTGACCTCAGCCGCCCGCCGGGAGCTGCAAAGCTTGAAACGGTCGAAGGCCGCCCCGTCAGCAAAAGTTAGCTGTCGACGATAGCACGTTTGTTGATCGCTGAAGCGTCCTGTTGATTGATCCTAGCTATGACCGCAGTGCTGGCGAGCTCACGATGCCTCACTGCTTGCTGCCCAATGCCTGCCGATTTTATAGGCCCCTTGCGCTGCATAAACTGCGTCACAACATCAGAAATGCAGTCATAGAAGATTGCAAGCAGCGAAGATGGGTGGCAGCACGGGCAGGTGCCAACCAAGCGGCAGTAGCGGCGACGGCGAGGTGGGCGGTTGATGGCGCTGCGAGCAGCCTGCCTGGTGAGCCTCAGCACCATCACGTGATGCCTCACTTCCTCATCGGCTGTCTGCATCCTCTGTTCCGCAGCGCTTTCATGACGCTGGCCGAGCCATGCAGCGGTGAGACGGAGGTGAAGAGGAGCAGGTTTGTTGCACACGCCTGGCCCTGCTCCTCCGCCGCCGAAGCCGCGCAGCAGATCGACGCGCGGCGAGACCCCTCCGCCTCCCACAACTGCTGGGCATACAAGGTGCGGTGGGCGGCACCCCTGCAGCACCCATGCACCACAAGGGAGTGCGCATGAAGTTGGCTGCCTGGAGACCAGCCGTTGTGCCATCCCCGCTCACGAGACAGCCTGCTCCTGCAGGTCGGGCAGCAGTACCGCAGCAGCGACGACGGAGAGCCCAGCGGGACCGCGGGGCGGCCCATCCTGGCAGCCATAGAGGGGGAGGGGCTGGACGGCGTGGCGGTCCTGGTCATCCGGTAGGTCACTCGATGAGTCGCTGCTGCCACTGCGTGCTGGCAGGCGCTGACGTGCAGAACCGCGCTAAAGCCCTGACCTGAGGGCCAGATGCTGATTGCAGGTTCTATGGCGGCATCAAGCTGGGCGCCGGCGGCTTGGTGCGAGCGTATGGCGGCGCGGCGCGCGACTGCTGCTGCGAGCGGCAGCGAGGCAGCGGGTGACGCCACGGATAGGGCTGCAGCTGCAGGCGAGCTGCAGCTGTGGGGGCGCTGCAGCAGCCGCTGGCCTCCACAATCTTGTGCCGATGGCGACGGGGGGTTGGGGGGATGAGAAACGGCAAGCACATGCCTCCTTGCCACATGTGCAGGTGCCCTTTGAGCTGCTGGGCCCCGTGTACCCCCTGCTGGAGCATCACGGCGCCATGAAGCAGCAGGAGAGCTACGATGCGGCAGAGGGCGTCAGCCTGGTGGTCAGCGTTGAGGCGGGACGGGCGGCCGCCCTGCGGCAGGACCTGGCGGATGCGACCAGCGGGCGCGTGGTGGCAGAAGAGGCTGCTTGAACCCTGCTGCCCGCTTGGTGGAACCTTGCTTGAATTTCATGACCCCACGTGACCCGTGCTTGTCCGTTCAATGCGTCCAGCAAGGGCCGTCAGCTCGCTCGCACGCACCGCCAAGCGCACATCTGCTTGGCACAGGCTGCTGCGCTCAAAGAGCGGAGCAAGGACAGTCTGGGTTTGTTGGTGATTGTTCGTCGCTCCAGTGAAGCTGCTTTTGAGTCCTTCAGACCGCTACTCAGGCGCCTCCCCAGAGGCCTATTTAAACGTCGACGTGCTGCGCCTGTCGTGACGATACATGCCATCACGGCACGCAGGCTGCTCGGCATCATCATGGCCAGCTTTCTGTTGTCCGGCATTCTTCGTATAACTGATTTGCTGCCCGAAACCTCGCCGGGAGTACAGCTGGTTTCAAAGGCACGCGCTGCGGCTCTTCCGGCCCGCTTGCTGTCTCATACTCGGCGCCACGCATTCTGCAGTAGCAAATATACCATTTGCGCATTCCGAGTCATCTTTTACCAGCGGCGAAGGGAACACCAGGCCATGAGCGGGGCCGGGGTGAAGGACTTCACCGATGTGTTCATGGTGGAGGATGCGACGCGTGAGTGTCACGGGGAATGCGCTGGGCGGCGTTGGCAAAGGGTAGCGGGGTGTCGGGCGGCAGCGCGGCGGGGCTGCCTATCAACTGCCAAAAACGGCTGCTTGCATCCTGCCCCATCCATCCGGGACACGATGTGCACCCTCTTCCCCTGGCGCAGCTGCTCGTGGGCAGCAGCAGCACGAGGTGCAGCGCGAGACGGACCAGCACCGCATCGCGCAGCGCACAAAGCAGATCGACCTGGGCAAGAACACGCTTGGGTACCAGCGCTATCGCCAGGCGGTGCCCAGGTGTGGCCCGCTGCTGGGCGGGGTCTGTCGGGGTCGGGCCAACAGCTGCGTCCATCTCCGCGGCACTGCCTCGCCGCCCTGCTCCGGGGAGCGCTGGCCTCGCCTTCCCCCTGGCTGTTGGCCGGCCGCCTGCGCCCCAAACGCCTTGGCTCACAGCCGTCGGCGCGTGTTGGTGCGTTTGGCAGGGAGAGGCGCAACAAGAGGACAGACCCCATGACGCCAGACGTCTATCAGGTGGGCCCAGGATCTCAGGCGCACTGCTCCCGGCTGCTGCCGCTCTCTGCTTCTACGGTGTGCAGCCGGACAGCACGCACCCCACCATGCCCCTCAAGCCGGCCCCACCCCTTGCCGCCCCGCAGCTGTGCAGCAAGCGTGCGTTTGAGGGGCAAGTGAAGAAGTGGCGGCGGCAGCTACACGTGTGGGACCCTCCAGAGGTGCGGCCCGCCCAAACCCTGAGCGCTGCCCCGCCACCACTGACTTGATGGGTGGTGGCGGGGAACACCGTGCTTCAAGCGCCAGCCCATGCTCTGCTGTTGCCCAGGAGGGCATGTGGCCTGGCAGAGTCCCTCAAGCGCGGCTGGTGCTCCCCCGCAGGAGGGAGAGCCGGCGCTGCTGCCGGTGCACCCTGAAGCGGCGGGGCCATCTGGGAACCCGCCGCCCCGTGCACAGCCCTCGGACGACTTTGAGCACGTCACACATGCGGGTGGGTGGCCACGACGTCGCTGCGGTGATGGCAGGCGGCAGCAGCTTGCACTGCCGGAGGCAGGCTTGAAGGGCAGCGATTCGATGCCGGCTTGGTCGTCGCATGACGGTCAGCCTCTTGCGCCTGGCTGCAGATGCCGCGAGCGAGCGGAGCGGGCGCACTCCACACATGGGCAGCCCCAACCCCGGGCCAAAAAACGGGGGTGCTGCGGCCAGGGGCGCCAGGCCTGCCGCTGAAGATCCCGTCGGCCATGCGCAAGCGGCCGTACGACGAGACCCAGGGCGCGGTGAGCTGCGGCGGGCTTGGCGCCTGGGAGCTGCCTGCATCTCGCTGGGGCTTGTGTGTATACGCTGAGAGGTGTGTGCACAGGGAGTTCGTGTGGGGAAAGGCAGGCTGCACCAGTCACTTCAAGCCTGACCCTGAGTCTTCCTTACCCATGTCTGTAAGCAACTTCACCCAGCCCCCTGCCCCCACTCCACAGGCCAACGAGAACCTCCAGCCGCAGCACAACCAGGCGAGGCGGGGCACGGTGCACGGCGCCAAGCAGCAGAGGCGCTCGGAGGAGGGGGCGGCGCCGCGGGCGGCAGCGCCACCAAGCGCCCCAAGCTGGGCTGACCAGCGCTTCCAAGACCCTGAGCTGGATTATGGGTGGGGAGGGTGGGGGTTGGGCAGTGCATCTACAACTCACAACGGAGCACTGGGACGACCCGCCCTTTGTGATGCATGTCTGGATCCAGCCAAGTTTTGCACGCAATCCACGGCAGCCTCACGCCATCATCCACCCACACACACTGAGGCACACGTGTCTGTCTTTCGCCATGCGTGCAGCGCGAGCGAGGACGAGGACGAGGGCGGCTGGCAGCATGTGGCGGCCCCTGCGGGCGGGCTGCCGGGCCAGCACATGACCGTTTACAACAACGTGCTGGTGCAGGATGACTGGCAGCTGGATGTGCAGCTTTGAGGAAGCTTCTGCGCGTGCCCACCAGTGTATGCCCTGCCACGCGGCAGCCTGCGGCAATGCCTCGCAGCAGCATGGCGGCGGCTTGCGCCTCATCCCTGGGGAAGGGAGGGAGCCACCAGACGCTGTTGTACTGCCAGCACTGCCATCTGTACTCTACGTCCCATCTCAGCTGCTTTTCGGGAAACATGGAGACCCTCCCTGCATGCATTCTTTCCCCCATCCCCATGTGCAACAAACGTCATCTGGTAATTCTCACAGGTCATTGATACATCCAGCCAATAGGCTGGCCGGGCAGCCCCCATACCAGTCCTTTAACGTCACAGGCAGGAGAGCAGTGGAATTCTTGTGTTTATGGCTATCGCAGAGCGGGGATGGTCCCCTGTGTTGCAGCCATGGCCGCCTGCACCTCCCGCAGCAGCTTGGCGTTGAGCTTGCGCTCCGTCTCTGTCATGCAAACCACACCGCGGCGGGCCTGCAGCTGTGCGGGGTGCAGCGCGCAAGGTGAGTAAAGCACGTGCCTTCGGGCAGCCAAGGGGTCCACCAGCACAGGCGTGGGCGGTGGTGGGGCAGGGCAGTGGTCGGCCGCCTGGAAGCCTCAAGTATACTGCTGCCGAATGCCGCTCCCAGGCAACGTCTGGCACACACAAGCAGCCTGAAGAGCCGCACCTGGTTGTCAGCAATCTGCTCGTCCAGCTGCGCCTTGAAGGCCCGCATGTTGGCCAGCTCCGCCGCCTTGGCAGCAGCCTCGGTCTTCTTGCACACCTTTGTTGGGGGGTGGGGGTGGGGGTGCACCTCCATTGGGCCGCCATTCTGCGCTCTGCTGCTGGACGCAATCTGCCAGCGATCTGCGAGCATTCCTGCCCTGCCCTGCCCTGCCCTGCCCCGCACAACCCAGGGTCCCCAGCCTGCCCATGATGGCCGCAACTCAGGCCCCGCGTCCCCCTCTCCTCCCCTCCCCACCTCCAGGTCAGCCATCAGCCTGACCAGCTCCTCCCTCTTCCCCTCCAGCTCAGCAAGGCGCGCCGCCTCCTTCTCCCGCTGCTGCGCCGATGTCGGCGCGCAGGCGGGCAGCGGCGGAGGTGACGGCGGCCTTGCGGCGCGCCTCCTCCTGGGCCAGCGCCGCCTGCTTCTCCCTGAAAGACAGGCCGCGGGAGGAGTCGGTTGATGGGAGGCTGTGTATCTATCGTGAATTGATAGAGCGGTGCCCCTCGGAAGTTGGTTAGTTTAGTTATGAAATGAAGCTTTCTGTGAATCAACAACTCTCACTGGAACTGGCGCTCAATGACCTCCTCCGCCACCCAGCGCTTGAAGGGCGGCCGCTGCGCCGCATCCTGCGCCTGGCGGTTCTGCGGCAGCGCAGCAACAGGCACGCAGCGAGCTAGCTTGGCTACGTGGCTAGCCCAACTCCAACACAGTCCCTCAGTATGGCCGACCCCCCCACCACCAGCACGCAGGCAGCAGTTCCTTGAGCTGTCTTGTCGGCCAAGCGCTGCCCCCGACCTCCGCCGCCACCCAGTCCTGTGCCCCGTCTTAGTGCCAGGTGACCGGCAGCTTGGGCCCCACCTGCACCGCCCTCACGCGCTCCAGCAGCTGCTGCCGCTCCCGCTCCTGCCTGTCCAGCTGCGCCGCCTGCTGCTGCATGTAGCGCACGTCCTCCTGCCGCTCCCTCTCTGCCTGCTCCTCCTTGATCTGCGGCGGCGGGTGGGGGGTGGGTAGAGGTGGAGTGTGTGTGTGTAAATGTGTGTGTGGGGGGGGTGGGGGGAAAGGGGGGGGAGAAGGGGGAAGGGTGTGGAGTGTGTACTAATGTGTGGGGGTGGGGGTGGGGGTGGGGGTGGGGGGTTGCAGGGCGAGCGGCTGCTTCCGACTGAGATGAGCCTCATCCTTCAAGCACAGCATGTGCTGTCATCGCGGGTGGCCCCTGCTCTGCCGGCCCCACCTTCTTGTTGACCTCGTTGCTGAGCAGGAAGGCCTTCAGGTCCTCCTTGGCCTTCGCCCGCTGCTCAGCCTCGGCCTGGGGGGAGGAGGAGAAATGGGGCGTGTAAGGATGGCGGGCCGAGCGCCGCAGGCATGCCGCAGTCGGCTCGGTCGACCGGTCGGTGCCTGGCTGCCAAGCATAGCTGCAGGCAGGCGGCAGACCCCATGCCGCCGCCCGCGCGCCTCCATCTGCTTCTTCAGATCGAGAGCCACCCGCGCCGCCACCTCCTCCTCGCCCCTCCGCCGCAGCTCGGCCGCCGCTGCGCGCCGGTTGGCCTGCTCCTCCAGCTGTACCGCCCGATCGTCCCGCAGGCGCTGCACGTCCTGCTCGCGGCGGGCCCGCTTCTCGCTTTCCTCGCGCTCCCACTGCCGCACCTCGCGGGACACGCCCGCCAGCTCAGCCCGCTTCTCCTCGCGCTCGGCCACCCTGCAGGAGAGGGGCGGGTCCAGAAGCAGGTGGGCTGTGGTAAAAGTAACGGAAGAAGAGGCTGGTACCGCTGAGGCAGGGCAGTTCAACCGTGGGACAACATGTTGACTGGCCAAGCGGATGGGAATCGCATAGGTGCTGTGCCACCCCCAAAGGCGCCCTCACTTCCTCTGCTTCGCCTGCGCCACCTGGCCCGCCAGCAGCGTGCGCGTTTCGCGCTTCTGCGCGCGGGCCGCGGCCGCCGCCCGCCGCTCGTCCTCGCGCTCCATGAAGGCCATGTAGGTGGCGATGCGTGCCCACTCGTCGTTGGAAAACAGGCTCCTCTTGGCGCCCAGGCGCTCAGAGCGGCCGCTGGTGCCGGTGCGGGAGGCGAGGCGGTTGCGGATTGCCTCCTCCAGGCAACTGATGTCCTGGTCCTGCAGGGGTGGGCTTGGGAGAAGGCTGAACAGCGACAGAGCCGACTCAGACCTCCACAGAGCACAGGTCAGAACCATGCGGCTGACGGGAGCTGTCGACGCCCCACAGCCACCAAAGGGCTGGCTGCGTCCGCACCTCGCCGCCGCAGCCTTCCCGGATGAACCTCATCACCTCCTCGCTAATGATGCGGCGGCTGGTCTCGCTGGTGGCCTCCTGCAGGGGCCCGTTGCCCACAGGCGCAGATGAGCGACAGAGGCAGGCAGGCACACAGCCGCCAACACCCGGCGCCCGCCGCTCCCCGCTTCACCGGGAAATTGGCTTGGAGGCGCCGGATAACATTTTCCGTAGAGGTGTCCATGGCGCCCAAACACCTGAGGGGGCGGGAAGAGTTGAGCACATGGCGCGGATGACCAGGTCAAGGAGGGGCTGTGACCTGCACGGTGGTATAGCTGGCCTGTGGGCCTCGTATCAATACGACTCACCTCCAGACGCCCTGCCCGAAAGCCTATGCCCCACAGGCAAGGTCTGCGACACAGTGGTTGGCTGGGAGTAGCGGACGGGGACGGCTGCAATTATCAGTATCAAAAAAGAGATCAATTACTCTATTTCATCACTTGACAGCCAATGCCTGCCCCTCGGCGCAAACCCTGCCAGCTGGACTCATAGTTGGATGCCCCCCTCGAGCTTAGGCTGTCCTTACAGTATTCGCCTTTGATCTGATCGCTTGCTGGTGCAGCCTTGCAGCAAAGCAGCATTGCTGGAGCTCTTGTCTGCGCCTATCCTCTCGGTCCCCTCTCCTGCCCTCAGCGGCTGTCCCAAGCATTTTCAGGTCGTCTGCTGGGCATGGTAGCATCGACCGTCCTGCTGAAGGTGCGCCTGCTGGCGTCCGTTGCCCGCAAGGAACGACAGCCCGCAGCTGCGCCTGGCTGTGCCAGCTGCCCTGGGCCTGGTGCTTTTCACCGGCCCCAGAGCGTACCGCCAGTTGCGAATCGCCTGACGGCCACTGTCGGCCGGCCGCACCCTTGCTCCGCCGACGGCCTACCATCCGCCCTCCGGGCCGCCTGCTGAGGCTCGAGGTGTTCTCGCTGTGCAGGCTGGCGGCCGCCGCCTGCTCTCCGACTGCGATGTTCTGGGCAGCGTGGGCAAGGGCGGCAGCATTGCCATCCTCCTCCTCGTCGGCTTTGTGCTTGGCGGCGCCTGCTCTTGGCTGGTGTTCTGGTGGCGCCAACGCCGCGCCCTGCGCATCGAGGTGGGCCAGCCGCTGAGCTGCGCCGCCTGCTCTGAAAGCGCACATGTGCAGGATCTGCAACGGTTCCTGCTTGTTGTTTTACAGCTCGAGTACCGCGGTCGTTACGGCGACGCCGTGAAGCACGGCATGCCAGACGTGTCGGCCATGGTCAAGGTGGGGGCCGACAGCTGCCACGCCATGACCCCCCACTTGCTCCGACACCATTCGCCGCTGTGGCTGCAGCAAGCACCCGCCGCACCGTCCTGCTCAGCGGTCTCTCGCACACTCTTGTGACGGAGCGCCCACCCCCCGCAGGCGGCACACACGCCCACCATCGCCCGCGCGCGCGGCCAGCGGGCTGCTGCCCCTCGGCTCCCAGCTGCCCAAGACGGCCAGCTCGATGGCCGAGGGCCCGCTGGGCATGGGGGTGGCAGGATCCTTCAAGCACGACCCGCTGGGCCAGGGGGCGGCGGCCAAGGCCCGGGCGCACACCAACCCCGTGGCAGGCATGGCGCGGAGCCACAGCGGCAACCCGTTCGCCGGCGAGGTGCGGCCTGGGGCCAGCAGCGCATCGCCCCAGTGCATCTGCTGCGGAGCGTGGCGGCAAAAAGGCGGGCGGGGGCCCCACCCCCATGCCGGTCAGCGCTGCTCCTCTGCCGCTGGTCCAGCCACTCTTTGCGGGATGCTCCCCCTCCCTCGCAGGTGCCCTCCTTCAACGTGCGCAACAACGACATCTGCTCCCTCAACAACACCCCTTCCCCCGGCCGCGACGGCCAGCCTGGCGTGGGCGGTGGCGCAGACGCCGACCAGGGTGATTGGGCGGTGGTGTGACTTGGGGTGTGTGTGTGTGTGTGTCCCGGGAAACATGATGGTGTGGGGTTGTGTGTGTTGAAGGGGCGTATGTAATGAGATGAGGGCAAGAGCGCGGCTGGCACCGGCGAGGGCCATACGAGGGAGACAGTTGCCCGCCGGCTGGCATCCTGCCTGCCCTCGTGACCCCTCGCCTTCCCTCCAGCAGGCCTGATTAGTACTGACGTGTACCGCCCAGCCGCCGACCCCGACTCGCCTCGCATCACCAAGCCTGGGGCGGCAGCACCCTCGGCAGGACCGTCGGCCGGCGCGGCCATGGCCTGGCCGGGCATGCAGCCGCAGCTGGCCAGCGCCGCCGCTTCAGCGGAGCAGGGGAGGCTGTGGACCCGCGCAGCGCCTCGGTGGTGGTGAAGCCCACAACGGGCGGCGCCGCGGCTGCGGCTGGCGGCGGCGGCGGCGGCGTGCCCGGCGGCGGCGACTACCTGGCTGCGCTGCACAGCACGGCCAGCAACCCTTTTGAGACGCCCGCGCTGCAGCAGGAGGCGCTTGCCGGGCTTGCGGCTGGGGACAAGGCGGCGCAGAAGCAGGAGCTGCTGCAGCAGGTGGGTGGCCCCTCGCCGGGGCTCAGCGCTGGACCTGGGCGGCTCATGCCGCACATGTGCGTGCAAGGCCGCCAAGCCCGCCCGCCCTGGTCGTGTCATGAACGCGCTTGGCCCTGGCCTGCACAAGGTTTCCCTGCATGCGTCGTGCCTTTGTCACTTCCTTCGCACCCCACACACCCACACACGCACCGAACCACACACTCACGCAACCGACTTGCACACACAGACACACGCACATACACACACACACCACCGCCATTACCACCACCCCCGCTGCATCAGGTCCAGGGCGAGGAGTACGGCGATGATGACCTGGACGCCGAGTGGGCCGCCCTGCTGGCGGACCTGGACGCCGCCTGCAGGCCAGCCGCTGCCTGCTCGCCCCGCCTCCGCTCCCACCAGCCTGCGCCCAAACGCCCCGGGCCTGCTCAGCCGGCCTACGCAGCTTGTCCTGCCCCGCACGGCTGCCGGCCCGTGCGCTGTGCCACCTGGCGCCCTTCCCTTCCTGCCGTGCAGGCTGCGGGACACCCCCTCCTGAGCACTCGTGAGCGCGCGGTGGCCATCCGCTCCCTCATCGTGGCCACAGCCAGCCAGAGCGCTGACGCGGCCCTGGCCAAGGCGCTGCACGATGTCACCGCCTTCCGTCGCGCGCAGTCCTTCCGTGCGGCGGCCGCGTGACGCCGGCGACCATGGATGGGGCAGCACTGCCGGCCGGCAGCCGGCCCTGCCTCAGCCCCATGCCGCACTGCACTGCTCTTCCGCCTCCCGTGACTCAACTCCGCGGATTCATACGTTACCTCGCTTCCCTGCCCTCCCCTGCTGCCTCTCTTGCTGAGCCCCGGCATGGCTGCCACGTTTCCTTCCACACTGTGCCCTTTGGAGCACTGGCTGGCGTCACATCGCCGGCTCTTGTCACTTGTGCTGCAGCTGTTTGAAACTATTTGTGAGCGAGTCTTCGGCCAGTCCCCGTCACGGCGACCAGGCCCGCCGCCGCCAGCAGCGGCAGCAGCAGGCTGCCCAGCAGCAGCAGCACGAGCGGCTCGACCCGCCGCCACGCGCGCCGCAGGGCCGCCTGCGCCGCCGTCTCCCCCCGGCACACGCCGTCGTTCAGCACGAGGGCTGCGCTGTCGCAGGGGGCCATCGCCGCCAGGGCCGCTGCCGCCGTGGAGTTGAGGAACTTGCGAGCTAGGAGGCGGCAGCGGGGTCCCAGCGGCTGGTACCGCTGCCGGTACCGCGCTGCCTGCGACTGCAGCTGCCGGCAGAAGCCGCCCAGCTCGGCTGCCAACGCATCTGGCGCCCCTCCAGCTTCCAATCGAGGAGCGCGGCTGCCGGGCGAAGCCGTCGCGCGCAGCGGCTGCAGCCCGCGCCGCATGCCCACACCCGGGAGCTCTGTGTGCCGCAGGCGGTGCAGCAGCCGCTCCGTGACCTCGCCTGCAGCAGGTGCAGAGGGGGAGGCTGTGTGCGGGCCGGCGCCGACGGGCAGGCTGGCCAGGCATGGACAACTGTGGGCGGCATGCCGTCGGCCCCTGCTGGCCAGCCTGTGCGGGCTGCAGAGCCAGGCAGCGCGGCGGCCCTGCTGCTTGCCTGGGCGGTACTGCCAAGGATGCGGGGACAGGTGGTCCACGCGCGACCAGTCTGTGTCTGCAGCAGGAGAGGGAGGGGCATGAGCGGAGCGGCACCGCGCTGCCACAAGGCCGGAACATCAACGAGAGCACCCAGGCGGCGGCGCACCCATGAGCCAGCCCTGGCAGTCGGTCTCGTTGTCCCGCCCGTGTACCGCCAGCAGGGTGGGGATGTAGTGCTCGTCTGTGGGGAGCGAGGAGGGGGGCGTGCTGTGCTGGGGTGGCGCTGTGCCGCCACGCCGGCACCGCTTCTGCCGCCGCACCTGCGCCAGTGGCCATGTGGCGATGCCTTCGCCCCCTCTCCCAAGCACAAGCACATGCCCGCGCGCACGCACCGCTGTAGCATTCGCGCTCCTTGCCGCGCTCCGGCTCGAACATGGTGCGGCAGTGGGCGCGGAAGGGCGCGTCCACCGCCGCATCCGCCAGCACCAGGTCGGCGTGGGGCCGGGTCAGCGCAAACCACTGCGGGCGAGCGGGTTATGGGGGCACAATGCACAGCATGTGAGCACTGCGTGCGCTGGGTGCTGCATATGCCCATGATGGCAGTGTGTTTGCGGGTCAGCGGCAGAGCGGGCTGCCTAGGACGGCGGCTGGAGAGGCCGGCAAGTGGCTGCGCTGGCCGCTGTGGTTGCCAGCAGCGCGCCATTGGGATTGTCAAGAGCCGGCTTGCCCCGCCCGTGCCCCTCCGACACTCACCTGCCAACTCTTGCGCCAGTGGTGCGCCTGCAGCACGTCGCTGGCCATGCGGTCGACCCAGCGGTGGTCAAACAGGCGCCAGCCGGCGGTGGTGTTGCATGCGTTGATGCGGGACAGGCGCTCGCCAATCAGCTGCGTGGTGGGTGTGACAGGTGTGGGGTTTGGATGGGTGGGTGGTTGGGGGTGGGGGTGGGGGTGGGGGAGTTCAGCAGGCAGACGCGATCCAGGGGAGGCGGGCTGTGACAGCCCGCTCCGAAATATGGCACCTGGACTGTACCAAACACCTCACATTCCCCCCTCCAGCACAACTCCTGTCTGCCGCCACCCACCTGTGCATAGACCAGCTGCGGCCCGTACAGCGGAAGGTCACTCTCGCTGAGCAGCACAAACTTGGCGGCGCGCGGGTTGCGGCGCGCGGCACGCAGCAGCGCCCGCGCCGCATCCACCAGCGAGTGCTGTCCCCACTCGGTGGCCACGCGCTCGCTGCCGGGCAGCTCCCGCCCCTGGAATAGGCTGCCGGGCGGGTACCCTGCGCAAGGGTGGGGCAAAGCGCCGGCAGCAGGTGACTGAGCCTCGATGCTCAGAAGGCAGGGGGAGCAACAGCGTCGCTTGCGCTCAACTTTTAGTGGCGCCCAGGCGACCTGCCACTGCGCGCAACCCGAGCAGCCCCCCTTCCCTCCGTTTCCCAGCTTGCCTTCAAAGCTGGGGTGGGGGTGGACGTAAACATCGAACAGCTGCTGCTGCCCCAGGACGCCCGCAGCGCTGCCCGCCGCAGCACCGCCCGAGGCGGCGGCGACAGCCTCCGCCTGCGTGCCCTCTGCCCTGCGCTTCCGCTGCAGCAGCCGCCTGCGTTGGTCGGCGGCGGTGTCCGAGCTGTTCCCCAGCGCTGCTCCTGCTGCATCGGCTGGCGCGCCGCTGCCCGGTGCAGCGCTGCCGCAGGCTTGCAGAACCTCCAACAGCTGCTGGGGCAGTTCGCTGCCGCCATCTGGGCTCCTGCTGCCGCACAGGGCTGCGTGCAGGGCGTCCGTCGGCAGCAGGCCTGCCGCCGACTGGAACCAGAGCCGCCACAGGGTCTCATGATGGATGGGGCCCTTCACCAAAAACAGGAGGGCCACCTGCAGGCATGGGCGGGGCAGTCGGCATCGGCTGGCGGCCGCTGATGTCGGCAAACAAGAAAGCTTGGATGGGCGGATGCAGCGAGACGACAGCACCCGGCCAGGGCAGGCCGGCCGGCAGCGGCTGGCAGATGCTCGCTTGGGCAGGCTGAAAGGGCTCGTGCTGCACAGCGGCGAGGCGACAGCAAGGCAACACCGGGCCTGCTGACCTGCGGGAGCTGCAGCGCCTCGCCGCACCGCTCAGCGTCTGCAAACTCGGTCGATGGACCAGCGCCCAGCGCCGACTGCGGCGCCTCGCCACCGTGCCCAGCGCCGGCGAGCAGCTGCTGCGCAAGCACGTGGTTCCTGTGCTTGCGCTGGAGGATGTCGCCGGCCGTCAGCAGAGTCAGGGCTGCCAGCCAGGCGGCATGCGCGAGCAGCATGGTCCGCCGCCGATGGCTGGCTGGACGTCTGGCGGCGGCAGCGGCAGGTTCGCCACCAGCGCTGCCATCGCCATTTGTGACGGCATCTTCGCGCTTGGCAGATGCGCCAATACCACGCCTGGGCCGCAGAAGCCGCAGCATCGATGCAGCTAGCCGGAACAAACTCGCTTACGAGCACATCACCGCTGGCGACCCTTACATCAGAAGCACACCGCTAAAGGCGTGCACATAGGAGCAGTCCGGCGCCAGCGCTTTGATTCCATTCTGGGCATCACTGTGACCGCCGCTGCCTGCTGCGCTGTGCCGTCTTGACCCTTGCGGGCACCCGGCCAGGCAGCAGTCTATGTCTACTGAAAAATCTGTTTACACGGTGTGTATGCGCCCATAAGGAAGAGCCCGTGCAATAAGGAAAGCGCTACATTGAGACTGCGGCTGTGCTGGCGTGACAGCAAAATGGGGAGAGCAAGGCCATGACAGCAATGATAGCTTACTAGTAAATTTGCCGAGATGCAGAATGTCAGTGTACCAGAAATACAACAATTCAACAATTTCAACATCAAGACAGCGCCTCCACTGATTTGCCGCCGCCGCAGCAGCGGGCGCAGGCGTCTGCTTGCCGCCGCCGCAGCATCCGCCGCCGCCTGCGGCCGGGCCGGCGCCGCCGCCGTGCCCCGCGCTGGCGCAGCCCGCGCAGCCTGCCAGGTGGCTTGCGTTGTCAGGGCTGCAGCAGCAGCACTTGCCGCTGCCGCCGCCGCAGGTGCCTTGGGGCCGGTCGCAGCCGTCGTCGCCGCCCTCCTCGTCGCTGTCGCTGGAGCAGCACGCGCACCTGTAAGGGCGTTGAGGGGAGCGGTACAGCGATGATTCGACTCCTCGATTCGACTTCAGCACTGACGGTGCTCGCACAGTGCAGGCATGCAGCGACGGAGGAGGATGACACCCAAGGGTGCCTGCTGCGCATTGTGAAACAACCGCACAAGGCGGCCCCACCTCACCTGTCCAGCAGGGCGCAGGGGCAGCCCGGGGCACACAAGCAGCCCGGGTTCTTGCGCGGCGTGCCGGGCTGCATCTCGGGAGCAGCGGGCGCAGCCTCAGCACTGCCTGCGGGCGCCTGGGCAGCGCAGCAGGCGGCAGCAGCGCCGCCGCTCGCTGGCTTGGACCGCTGCAGCTGGAGGCGCGAGATGGCCGGCGGGGCCGGCGCCGCTGTCTGCACAGGCATCTTAACGGCCAGCTGCTGCTGCCGCTGCTGCTTCTCCAGCAGCCGCCCGGCCTCAGCCTCCAGGGACGCGGCGGCGGCGGCCCCGCCCTCGCCGCCGCGGGCGGCAGCCGCCGCCGCGTAAAAGGCGGCGGGGGACTGCCCATCCGCGGTGCAGGCGGCGGTCCAGGCGGCGGCCCCGGGGGCGCAGCGCGCCAGCAGCAGCAGGGCCGTGTGACGCGCCGCCGCTGCATCCGGCAGCAGGGCCGCCAGGTGCAAGGGGTGATGCCGGCGGGGCCGGCGAGGTCGCAGCGCCAGCCGCCGCCCGCCTCCTCGCCCCAGCCCAGCGCTGTGCGCAGCGTGGCCCCGCACCCAGACTGCACAGCTCGGTGCAGGAGGGATAGGCCGTCGCGGCAAGCCAGCTGCGCAGGAGGGAAAAGGGGGGAACCGAGATGACGGTCAGGAGCTTGGGCGAGAGACGTGGAGATGGGACAGCACTTGGGGCAGAGGCGTAAGAGCAGTGGCGGTGAGCCTGCGGCCCAAGCCAGCCCGCAGCGAGTCTGCAAGAAAGCAGACGTCAGGAGGCATCGGCGCCCCCACACACCTCTGCTGCGCGCTGCATGGCGGCGGCCGCCGTGGCCTGCGCGGTGAGGTGCAGCTGCGACAGGCTGTCCAGGGAGGCCAGGGCGGCCGGGGGGCCGTCGTGCGGCGCAGACGGCCGCAGCGCGCTCTGAAGCACACGGGCCGCCGCCGCCGCGCTGCTCCCCCTGAGCCTGGAGCACCGACAGGAGCAAGTCGGCGGTGGCGGGTAGGCCGCTGCCCACAGCCCAGTAGAGCAGCCTGCAAGCAGAGGGGTCGGGAGAGGAATGGGCACGGCGCAGACAGACAAAAACAACGCTGCGCTGCAGGAAGCAGGCACGCTTGGTTCAGGGGAACACAGCAGCTTGTGACCCGGTGTGCGCGAGTACTGCACAGCTGGCAGGCGGCTGCATCGGTGCAACGGAAGCTACCTGGCAGCCACGGCCTCCACGATCTGGTACTGCATCTTCTCGGGCGCCCCAGCCACTCATGCACCACGCCCAGCTGCACAGCTCATCCAGCGGGAGGCATGCCAGCAGTCAGCAGCTGGTTGCGGCAGCGCTCCGACAGCAGCACAAGAGTCCGCAGCAGCGCGCCGACGGCAGCACAGCGTCCGCAGCAGCGCGTCGCGACGGCGGCGCCTCTGTGTGGCAACAAGCGGGAGCCAAGCCGGCCAGGGGCTCGGCTCCTTAGCACAAGCGCCAGCTGGCAGCAGCCCACCTCGTCCACCAGCCGCTGCGGCAGCGCGCCGCCGCCCCGCTGCGCCACCCGCATCAGCTCTCCGTGCACGGCGGGGGGGAACGACGAGGACGCGGGCGCCTGCGCAGGGAGGGGGGGGGGGGTTGTTGAACAAAGGGGCGAGGCGGTGGGCTTTGGCAGAGCGCGAGTGGCTCAAGGGCGGCGGGGTTCGAAAGAAAGGGCAAGGCGATGGGCTTTGGCGGCAGCGCGAGTGGCTCGAGGGCGGCAGGGCGGCGCTCCAGCACGGGACCCAAGGCGAAAGAGAGCCTCGGGGGCAACGCAGCGTGCAGGCGACGGCAGCGGCCAGCCGTCAGCGGGGTGCGCGCGCTTGCCTTGGGGCGCGGTGAAGGCCCTGCGCTGCACATCCAGGTGCAGCAGCCCGGGCAGCAGCGCCTCCTGCTGCTCCTGCTGCTGCCGCGCGTCGGGCAGGCGCAGCCTCACGCCCTGCAGCGCCGGGCGCCCCCGCCACCACGCGGCGGCTGGGGGCCTTGGGGCCGGCCTTGGCGCAGGTCTCGCCGCCGCAGCGGCAGTCAGCGCGGTGGCCTGACGCATGCTCCTGCTGGCCTTTGCAGCAGCGGCCTGCTTGCTGCAGGGCTGCCTGTTCTTCGGAGGGCTGCTCTGCCGCTGGCGCGGGCTCTGCCGCCTGGCAGCAGCTGGGCGGCCGGGCCGCCGGGTCGGGCCGCGCCCCGTTGGCAGCAGCCCCGCCAGCTGCAGCTTGCCCACGCAGCAGCCGCAGCAGCGCTGCTCGAGCGCGCGGCGTCGGCCGCGGCGGCCGCCTGCCCAGCGGCGCTCGCGCCGCTGCCCGGGTGCACGGGGCGGCGCAGGCGCAGGCATCGCAGGCCGCCGCGGCGGGCTGCACGTAGCGGCCCTGCAGGCGCAGCAGCAGCCGCGCGTCGTTCTGCAGCATGTTGATGCCCTGCACCAGCAGCTCCCGGGGTCGCCGGCCAGCAGCAGCGGCGGCGAGGCGCGCAGGATGGCGGGCACGGCGCGGGCAGAGGCGCTGGCCACGTCCCAGGTCTGTGGTGGTGGTGTGTGGGGAGGGGGAGGGGGCGGGGGAAGGGGCAGGGGAGGTGAGGCGCAGAGGGAAAGGAGGAGGGCAGGGACGTGAACCGCAGACGAGAGGGAGAAGGGGGATGAGGGGCAGAGCACGATGCAGCGGATGCTGCAAACAGCCAGGCCGCCGGGCACAGAGGGGCAAGAGCAGCCTGGGCGTGACGCGCCGGGGCAGGATGTCCGCAAGCAGCGAACTGTGCCCCAACCCACCTGCCGCAGGCGCCCCTGGTGCACCAGCGCCACGTGGCAGCCAGCCTGCACCAGCATCGTCTTCGAACGCCACAGCGCCTCGCCTGCGGGGAGAGGAAGGGCAAATATATGGGCGGGATGCGTTGAAAATACCGCTGCGGGCAGGGTTCAGCCATCCCGGCCTAGCCCCTCGCCGCCGCTCAACTCCCCAGATGACGCCCTGGCAGCAGCCGCGGTGGAGAGGCTGCGCTCACCGGAACGGAGCATGCACTCCACCACCCGCCGCACGGCAGAGTCGCTGCCGCCGGCCCCGGCAGGGCCCTCCGCCGCACGCTTGCGCCCGCAGCAGGGCGGCTTGGAGCCGCCGCTGGGCGGCGCTGCAGCCGCAGCTGCAGCTGCGCCGTCGCCAGCCCCCGCTGCAAGGCGTCCGTCTGCACACGCCGCGGCGGATTTCGGACGGATTGCAGCCGGCGCAGTCTCAGCTGGTGCACCGGCATCTGTGGCGGCAGCGCCGACGGCGCCCTGGCCTGGCTGCCCCAGCTGCTGCGCCGCGTACGAGCCCAGCAGCGCCTGCACCGTGAGGTGCACGCAGCCGGGCGCAGGTAGCCATCCAAGCTGTGCACAGCGCCATCGAACCAGCCCCTGCGAGGCAAACGCGGCGACATTGGAATGAGCAGGCGAGCAGGGAGGGTCCGGCAACAGGCGGAGGCGCGGCATGCCAGCAACAACGACGCCCCTTAGCCGGCATGGAGGAGGTGGAAGCGGCATGCCAGCAGCAATGCCCCTCGGCCAACAACCAGCGCAGGCGAGAAGGAGGCAGGGGCGGAGCTCACTTGAGGTGGTCCCGCAGCCCTGAAGGCAGCTCCGCCGGCGTGCAGCCGAACAGCTTGACGCTGACGGCGGCGAGGGTGGGGCCCGGGACGCTGGGTGGCAGCGCGGGTGCCGCCGCCGCCGCACCCGTCGGCAGTTGGGGGTGTCGATCGCGGTGTGCTGCTGCTGCTGCATGGCTGGCTGGTGCTGCTGCATGGCTGGCTGGTGCTGCTGCATGGCTGGCTGATGATGCTGCTGCTGCAGGTGGTACTGCTGGTACTGCAGGCTCTGGGGGTGCAGCCGGGGCCCGGCGCCTGCGCTTGCTGCGGCGGCTCGCTGTACGGCAGCGGCAGCGCCTCCTGCCACATGACGCTCTGAGCGAGCTGCAGGCTGGCGGGCGGCGGCGCGCCGCCCCGGGCTGCCACCCCGCAGCGCTGTGCTGCCAGCCCGCCGGCTGCAGCGAGGCCGGCAGCAGCGAGGCCGCCGCATCGTCGGCTGGTTGCGGCGCCGCGCTGTCTTCGTCCGCCGCCAAGTTGGCGGTGAGCCAGGCCGCCAGGTCATCCGCCAGCTCAGCGTCGTCGGGCAGCAGCGGCCGGGAGCAAACACGTCCTCAAAGGGCGTGGGCTGCAGCTCCAGCGGCAGGTCAAAGTCCAGGAGGGGCAGCGGGGGAGGGCACGGGCAGCGGCGGCCGCGGCGGCGCTGCTGCCGACGGCGGGAGCGACGTCGCCACGGCGGAGGCGGAGGCGGAGGCATCCGGGCCGGAGCTGGTGTTCGGGCTGCTGCATGGGGGCGCAGCCGCGGCTGCCGCTGGCAACTGCCGGGCCGCTGCCTCCGCTGCTGCACCTGCCAGCGGCGCGACCTCCTCGCCCTGCTTCTTGCAGCAGGCGCGGGGGCGGCCTCGCCGGCGCTGCCGCTCCCCTCCTGCAGCTCTGAGGAGCGCCAGCTGGAGCTCTCGGGGCAGCCGCAAAGGCTCCCAGCACCTCGGCGGGCGGCGCGGCCGCGGCCACACCCAGAGCCTCTGCCGCTGCCGCAGGCGGCGTGCCACGCCGGCCCCTGCTGCGCTTGGCGGCCGCGGGCCGCTGCGAGACGCCGCGGCCGGCGGGCGCCGCTTGGGCAGGCGCCGCAGAGGGGTCGCCCGCTGGCTGCCCGCCCGCCTGCTCCTGCTGGCGCTTGCGCCGCCGCGCATTGTGCTTCTCCAGCTGCTTGCGGCAGCTGTGCTTCCCAGGGTCGAACTCTGCGAGCGGCGGCAGCAGCGGGGGGACGCATTCAGCAGCATGTCTCCCTCACGTGTCCAGAGCACCTGGTAGCATCGAGCGAGACCCACATCATGCAGGGCAGTGCAGGGCAGTAGGCACGTGCTCAGCCCCCCGGGTTCCCCTTCCACCCACCCGCCAGCTCGTGAGGGTGCCCGCAGCGCTGGCAGAAGCGCAGCTGCTGGCCGCCGCGCAGGAAGGTCTCGGCCTTGATGTGCACAGAGCAGATCCTGCGAGGGGAGAGGCCCCCAGCAGAGTCGCAAGGTTAGCTGGGGTGGGACAGGGACTCTCGCAGCAGGACTTGGGAGCACAAGGCATAGCGGGTCGACGAAATGCTTGCGTCCAGCAGCTGCGGCGCGCATCCCCCCCCCCAAACACATTGTCGACCCCCACCCCACCCACTTGTTGCGCTGGTGGTAGTAGGTGTGGCTGCTGAGGTCCACGCCACACCCGTCAGCCATGCACACGCTGGGGCCCACAGCAGCGCTGGCCTTCTTGCCGCGGCCCCCGCCACGCCCACGCGGCTGGGCAGGCGCGGGCTTGGGGCGACCGCCGCACCGCCACCAAGCGCGGCGGAAGGCGTGGCGCCGCTGCTGTGCCCCGGGGTGCCGGCGGCGGGCAGGTACGGTACGGCCCCGCCTATCGCCTCCATTTTGACGCTGTCCCCGAAGTGGGCCAGGAACTGCGTCTGCAGGCTGCCTGCCGCGGAGCAGCTGCGCGGGTGAGCGGCAGCCTCACACGAGCCGCCGGGCGCGGCGCTCTTGCCCTTGGCGGTGGCCGTCAGCGCCACGGGGTCCCACTGCCAGTCCGCCTCGCTCCAATTGATGCTGTCCACTGCAGAAGAATAGCGAAAGATGCTCTTGAAAGCAAGCTCAGGCGTTGCTGGCGGCCAGCGAGCAGTGTGCCGCCTCGGTTACCAGCGACACCAGCAGCAGCAGCCAGCCTGCCCTCCGCGTGGAGCGCCTTGAGCGGCCATCAGCAAGAGTGCATTCGCTTTCGAACCCATCGGCCGCAACAGGGCCGCGGCTGCTAAGCAGCAGCAGGGGCTTGCCTGGAGGCGGCAGAGCCTCCTCCCACGAGGTGGCGCCCGGGGTGGGCATGATTGCCGGTTGCACCAGACTCTGGATGTCTCAGGTTGCTCAGGTTCAGAAGCAGCACGGCTCGACAGTCACAGACGCCCTGCGACCTCCTACACGCTGCCGCAGGCTTCAATACGCTCAGAGCGCATTATTGCAATCGTAGAGGGAGATACAGAGACCTCAAGAGGCCCACACTGCAAGCAGTGGCTGGCTGGTACATTGGCAGAGGAGGGACTTTTATTCCCTGTGTGGGGCATTTGCTGTCGCAATCCGACGTTCACGAGTTTGAGTTTGATCAGCAGCTGTTTGGGAGCTTTACGATCTCGAACGAGGGGCCTTGCACGGTGAGGGTTTTGTTGAGTTTGCAGGATGAATGCAGCGCCATTTACGCCTTCCTTTACATTTTTGCAGACATTTGGCTGTGCTTTAGCACACCGTAGGCTACAGAGCTACAAAGTTGACCGCCCCTGCTTGTTGACTGCATTGCCCGCAGCTCTTCTGGGCTGCTGGTGGCGCTGCTCGCCCCGTTGAGCTCCCCAGTCACCATCTGAGCAGCAGCAGACCAAGCCGGGCGCCGATGACCAAGCCCGACGAGAAGGCGGTAGTGGCTGCGGAGGAGGCCGGCGGCGGCGGCGCCGTGTCGCTGGGCAAGGGCGCCTGGGACTGTGACACCAACACAGGCAGGGCCCGCTGTAGCCACAAACTTGCTCCAACATTCCGGGGCTCATAAGCATACTGCAAGCGTTTTTGACCAGCAGTTGCCATGCGCAACGTGTGCCCTCCCCGGCTGCTGGCCGCAGAGATTCCCCCGAGAAGGAGGCCATCGTGTTTGAGGAGATTGCCACCATGGACTTCCCATTCGAGGGCATCCCCACGGTGCCCCCGCAAGGACATGGACCACATGGCCTTCTTCTGCAACGGATGCAGGTGGGAACCGCCAGGCGCGCGCGTTTCCGGGAGCGCCTCTGCCGTCACACCCCGTGCAGGCCTGCGGGTGCGTTTTCAACCAAAGCCAGCCCCGGGCTGCGCCTGCAGGTACCGGGTCACCGCCTATCCCGACTGGACGGTGGAGCGCGTGAAGCGGGCGCTGTTTGACGGCGGCATCCAGCGCGCCAACAAGCCCGAGGGCGTGCGCAACACGCCGGGCATACAGGCACGGGCGGCCAGCTGCGCTGCGCTGCAGGCCACAGGAGCGTGCCGCATGGGGCAGCGCCGTGCCCAGCTGTGCGGAGTCGAAGCAGTGCGTGCTCAGATAGATGAGGGGACGACCCTTCACCCACCGCTGCCCTGCCCTGCCCTGCAGAAGTGGGAGGACCTGGAGCTGATTTACGCGGGGCAGCGCATGGCCGACCCCCGCCAGCTGGAGGACTACCACGTGCCGCCGGTGGGCTAAGGATGTTTATCATATAAATCTCTGGGAGGGGGGCTCGGCAGCAAGCGGTGCTGTTGTACACGGCCCACCTGCCATGTGGTCGAGGCATCGGCGGGTGCTAGGCTGGAGGCAGCCATGCGCGTTGCACAGTGCAAGGCAGCCGGCCGACCGGTCCTGTGCAGGGCTGCAAGGTGCTGATCGCCATTGAGCGCGCCAAGCTGATCCTGGGCAAGCCGGACCCGATTCCGCCTACTGGAACTGAGCAGGGCGCGGCCCGGCAAGGGCGGCCAGCGGTCAGAGGACCCCTGGCGCCAGCTGGCGGCTGTGCACGACCTTGGACGCTTGCTGGCTCTGCTGTGTCTGCTCAGCAAAATGGCGGGACCCACGTTCCACTATTTTATTCTTGCCAACAGTACTAGCTTTTATTTCAAGCTGATTGCTGGTCGTTCTTGATGAAGTTTCGATGAATGAAAGACACACTGCTGCGTTCAACCAAGCGTAACTCGAACCCAGGCTGGCAAGCAAGGGCAGCAACGACACAGCAACTAGTCCAGTCCTGGACGCAGCTCGTGCATGCGCTGCCGCTCCTGTTCCCGCTCCAAGTAGCCCCCAGCGCAAACACGCCGGCTGCAGCAAACCCAGCGCCCGCAGCCCGCTGGGCATGGATCAAGGGGTGCATCGTGTGGGCGGCCTCTGCCAACAGGGTGCGCACTGCGCCGGCCTGCAGCATGCGGGCGTTGTGGTGAGACACCTGAACCAACACGCGCTGCTTGGGTGGTGAGCAGTGCAACCATTTGAGCGCTCACCACGGTCCCCGCCACTCCTGCAATCGCGGGTTGGTCCAATGGCGGCAAATTGCCCACCGCGTGCTGCTCCTGCTCCTGAGGATCACGGCTGCTGATGCTCCCCCTTGCTGCAGCTGCCGCTGGTGCCACCAGCAGCGCATGCCGGCATGGCAGCCCATGAACGTCGCCACCACCGGCGCCGTGGTTGCGCCACGTCGCATGATGCCAAACAGCTGAGTGGGGCACTCCCGCAGGTGGTAATCCTTTACACAGTTGCGAAGCACGAACTGCAGGCACACTGGGGAACAACATAGGCTTTTGACCACTGCTCGTTTGTCACACATTGCTCAAGAAAAACAATTGATGAAATACAGCTCCGCACCTTCTTTTCTTCCCAAACTCCCCACAAGATTCCCAGCATCAGTCCTGTGTACATGCCCTTCACGGCACCCCGATAGCTGCACTGCCTGGGCTCTCGGGCTGCGGCGACCACGCCTGCAGAGCAGCAGCAGCCAGCAGTGAAGCCAACGCCGCTGACCAGCAGATATCATGTTTTTCTTCATTATATGACCTTCAACAAGCCTGTGTGCTCGACAACGCGAGGGAACAACTCACCATGTTGCAGCTGAGGGGACGTGCCGGGACCTGCGCAATCCAGAGCTGAAGATAACCAGTAGAACGGCTTTATGTTGTGATGTAAGACTGAGAAGACAGCCCTCGGCACTCGTTGTTGGCATCTGGCGTGGCTCATGGAAACCGCGCGCTTCGCACTGTCGGAGGCATTTCAGTCCCTAGTTTGGAGTGCAGTGGGCTATGGGCCACATGTTGGAGGCAGTAAGCCCCGGCCGCTGGCAGGCGTCACTCCGACACTCTCGCAAGACTGGCCAGGCTGCTGCTGCATACTCAGGATCGGGAGCTGACCGGTATGCTCAGTCGCAGAGCACGGGTGAGCCCTGGCTTGGAGTCCTTACAGCACCATTACACAGCCGCCGCTGCTGCCAAAGCCGACGCGTGCCTCTGCTGCCCCTGTGCCGCAGGCTCTGCAGGCCACGCCCTTCCAAAGCTTGGCTCCAGCATAGCCATGCAGCGTTTGGAAGCATCTGCAGCATCTCAAGTCGCCATGAGCGCACCCATGCGGTGGGTACACGCAGCGACGGTGGCCGGTGGTTGGCAGCTCTGCCAAGTTTCCCTTTGTCAAGGTTCCTGCGTCACCTTCCCTCCTGCAGGCAGCGCGTGGTGCAGCACTTGGCAGACCGCTGCGCTGCTCCCATGGCACACACTCTGGCTGCCGCCTTGCAGCGCGACGACGGCTCCACCGAGCACAACCCCAGCAGCCTCGCCGCAAGCTGCCTTTGGCAGAGCGACGCGCTACGCGGCTACAGCACATGTGTGGCACAGGGGATGTCTGGTGCTTGCTCAAGGCGGCCCAAATCCACTTTGAGCAGGCGGCGGCCACCAGCACGCAGCCGCTGCGGCGCCAGCGGTATGCGGCAAGCCGCCTGCTGGTGCAGCGCGCGGCGAGTGCAGTGCAGGGCGCTGCCCCGAGTGGGACACCTGGCTGCACGGCGGCGCCAGCGCCGCGCTGGGCAGCTTCGTGGTGCTGTGCAGCAGCGCCGGCCTGGGCCATGCAGTGCAGCAGTTGGCGACGGTGCAGGCGCTGGTGACTGATGCGGTGGCCGAGGAGGGCGGGCAGGAGCTCTGGGCGCTGCACGAGCTCCTGCAGCGCCAGGAGCAGCGCCTGCGGCTGGCGCACAGCGCCTCCGCCTGACAGCCGAGAGACCCAGCGAAGCAGCCAGCGAAGCAGCCAGCGCACGTTGCCGTGCCGATACTCTTACCGAGCGTTGAGTGTCCCAAGAGCTGCGAAAACTGCCCACAGCGCGCGTCTGCCGCTACCTCAGGGCAGAGAACTGGGCAGCGCTGCCGCCCATACCCATTTTGCCCCTGCCACCAGTTCCCAGCGAGAGTCAAGGAGTTGACGAGGGTTTTCAAGAGCGATGATGCCGCGATACTGTTGAGCCATGAACGGAAAGCCAGCTCAAGCAGCCGTGTGTCAATAATGCTGCACATTCTCAAATGGTTGAAGGGTGCGACTGGGGACACGACAGAGAAGGACAGCTCAGGCGAGCCAAGGCGGAACACTGGCCTGCGGATCAACGTCCAGTGTATGTGGCAAGCTTGCCCAACGGGGCTGCAGAGCGCTGCGGCACGGCTGCTGCCAGCAGCGGGGCTCAGAGCTTGCCCTCGCTCTCGGTCGACCGCGGCATGCCCTCCCCTTCTTCACCAGCGCCTCCAGCTGCTTGCTGATGTCCGCCTTGCTCAGGCCGTCTACCTTCACAGCCTCTTCCACGCCAAAGTCTGGGCGGAGGCGGCAGCAGCGCAGGCTGTTGGGCTCGCAGCGCCACTTGAGCCGCACGTCACCGTGCTTGCGGGAATGCACAGCTGGAAACGCCAGCGCGGCCAGCCGGCCAGTCTGCTGCATGTCTATGCGTCTCATGCAACAACCCTCACAGCAAATCTGGCCATGAGCAGGGCAGGCGCACCATATCGAGCAACAAGCTTGGCCTCCACGCCGCTGCACTCCCGCACCAAGATGGGGAAGGTGGGGTTGGCCTTCTTGAGCTCCTGATAGCTGCTCATGACGAATTCTCTGCAACAGTTATGCATACGGTTCGGTTCAAAACAAGGTGGCTGCAAAGAAGGCTGCTTTGGCGAGCAGGGGGCTTCGCACCTGGCACCCTCGCTCGCCTTGGAGGTTTGACACAAGTGTATCCTACAACAGGGATGAAACGGTAGCCTTGCTGTCCGCCGCTGGGTTCACGGGAGCAAGAGCAGAATGCAGGTGCAGCTTGAGGCTCCGCAACACACTGCAGCCCCACCTTAACTCCTGGAGATTATTGCTTAGCGCACTACGCCACGCCATCGTGCGGTATGTGCGCCCAGCCACCCCCAGCAAACGCTCCTCGACTGCTGCAAGCGCCAATTGCGACACTTCCCTGTCAGATCAGCTGTAGAGGCTCCAGCGACAGCGTCGGAGGTTGGGTTGCACGATCTAAGGCGCGCTCGTTCTCTCTATCCGACATGGAGCTGCGTGGCACTGAGGTGACGTTTTGGGAGCTTCCACTGTCGCTCTCCTGCGAATCTCACTTTGAATTTCTCCTGGCTATGTTGTGGCGCCGATATGAGTCTTTAAGAGGCAAGCACTTCCCACTGCGTAACCCGTCACTGCCAGCACCGGGTTTGTGTACCTCAGAAGGCTCAGAACAAGCTCTGAAACCTCGGTCGCCATCGTCAGTTGACCTGGCGATGTCTTGCGTGGCCTGGGCTCCAGTGGCACATGCCGTACCACGCACATCCCGCCTCCTCGGCAGTGCGTTTCCCCGTTCAGTGGCTCAGTTGCCCCTGTGCACCAGTTGAAGCCTCTTCTGATCCCAGGTATTGTCCATTGGCGTGCACGAGCCCAATGGTCTGGCTTGGCTTCCAAACGCCGCAATATTCGTTGCCCCGGGCAGCAGCGGGCTTCTTCAATCTCCAGCATGCAGTCAAGACCGCTTGGCACACGTCGCCTGGCTGGGAGGCGAGCCTGTGGGCATGCCCTGGAACCAGAAGCACATCTGGTGGTGTGCGATGCCTCCATGCGGGCGGCGCCCTTTGGGCTTTTCCACATGTGCAGTGCCCTTTCGTGCTGCTTTGTGCGCTGGGTGCCGCATGAGTGCCTGTGGTTGATTGCTCCGTCCGGCGGCACCATGACGGTGCGCTTCCGGCTGGCCCAAAATAGTCTTATGCTTGCTGGCCGTATCACTGGCACAGCATGCCAGTGATACTGATCCTGCATCACGCAACTAGCAGATAGCATGGTTAAAAGTATGCAGGTAGATGGACCACTGAGGTAGTTTCAAACAAAAGAGCGAGATATACATTTCAAATGCACAGGTGGCAGAGGCCGGCACAGCGCCGCCCGCATGGTGACAACCTCTGGCAGCTGGGGACCTTGCCCTGTTTGCTATGCATGTATTTCAGGAAGGCTTGGCGTGCGTTGCAGCGCAGCTGCTCCCCATGACTGCTAGGCGGCCCTAGTAGGCGTACTTTCAGCTGTGGTCGTGGCGGCATGAGGAGAAAGTACGCCTACTAGGGCCGCCTAGCAGTCATGGGGAGCAGCTGCGCTGCAACGCACGCCAAGCCTTCCTGAAATACATGCACAGCAAACAGGGCAAGGTCCCAGGCTGCGGAGGCGGTGGTTGCCGCCACTGCGATGTCAAAGGGCGGTTGGACGAAGAGGCCCTGCTGCACATGCTGCTGCATATGCCATGCGCCGCCCTGCACACTCATGAGATGGTATCAGTCACAGCAGAAGGCCTGGGAGGGCCCCAGCAGGCCCGGCAGACGAAACGCCCTCGCCCCACGAAATGCCCTCCCCCACGAAATGCCCTCGCACCTGGCAGCAGGGCGGTAGGATGGTTCTGGCCTGCTGCGCATGCCCTGCACCTCTCTGCACACACACGAGATGGTATCAGTCACAGCAGAAGGCCTGGGAGGACCACAGCAGGCCCGGCAGACGAAACGCCCTCGCCCCACGAAATGCCCTCCCCCACGAAATGCCCTCGCACCTGGCGGCAGGGCGGTTGGATGGTTCTGGCCTGCTGCACATGATGCTGCGCATGCCCTGCACCTCTCTGCACACACATGAGATGGTATCAGTCACAGCAGAAGGCTGGGAGGGCCACAGCAGGCCTGGCAGACGAAACGCCCTCGCCCCACGAAATGCCCTCCCCCACGAAATGCCCTCGCACCTGGCGGCAGGGCGGTTGGATGGTTCTGGCCTGCTGCACATGCCCTGCACCTCTCTGCACACACATGAGATGGTATCAGTCACAGAAGAAGGCCTGGGAGGGCCACAGCAGGCCCGGCAGACGAAACGCCCTCGCCCCACGAAATGCCCTCCCCCACGAAATGCCCTCGCACCTGGCGGCAGGGCGGTTGGATGGTTCTGGCCTGCTGCACATGATGCTGCGCATGCCCTGCACCTCTCTGCACACACATGAGATGGTATCAGTCACAGCAGAAGGCCTGGGAGGGCCACAGCAGGCCCGGCAGACGAAACGCCCTCGCCCCACGAAATGCCCTCCCCCACGAAATGCCCTCGCACCTGGCGGCAGGGCGGTTGGATGGTTCTGGCCTGCTGCACATGCCCTGCACCTCTCTGCACACACATGAGATGGTATCAGTCACAGAAGAAGGCCTGGGAGGGCCACAGCAGGCCCGGCAGACGAAACGCCCTCGCCCCACGAAATGCCCTCCCCCACGAAATGCCCTCGCACCTGGCGGCAGGGCGGTTGGATGGTTCTGGCCTGCTGCGCATGATGCTGCGCATGCCCTGCACCTCTCTGCACACACATGAGATGGTATCAGTCACAGCAGAAGGCTGGGAGGGCCACAGCAGGCCTGGCAGACGAAACGCCCTCGCCCCACGAAATGCCCTCCCCCACGAAATGCCCTCGCACCTGGCGGCAGGGCGGTAGGATGGTTCTGGCCTGCTGCGCATGCCCTGCACCTCTCTGCACACACATGAGATGGTATCAGTCACAGAAGAAGGCCTGGGAGGGCCACAGCAGGCCCGGCAGACGAAACGCCCTCGCCCCACGAAATGCCCTCCCCCACGAAATGCCCTCGCACCTGGCGGCAGGGCGGTAGGATGGTTCTGGCCTGCTGCGCATGCCCTGCACCTCTCTGCACACACATGAGATGGTATCAGTCACAGGAGAAGGCTGGGAGGGCCACAGCAGGCCTGGCAGACGAAACGCCCTCGCCCCACGAAATGCCCTCCCCCACGAAATGCCCTCGCACCTGGCGGCAGGGCGGTTGGATGGTTCTGGCCTGCTGCGCATGCCCTGCACCTCTGCACACACACGAGATGGTATCAGTCACAGCAGAAGGCCTGGGAGGGCCACAGCAGGCCCGGCAGACGAAACGCCCTCGCCCCACGAAATGCCCTCCCCCACGAAATGCCCTCGCACCTGGCGGCAGGGCGGTTGGATGGTTCTGGCCTGCTGCGCATGCCCTGCACCTCTCTGCACACACACGAGATGGTATCAGTCACAGCAGAAGGCCTGGGAGGGCCACAGCAGGCCCGGCAGACGAAACGCCCTCGCCCCACGAAATGCCCTCCCCCACGAAATGCCCTCGCACCTGGCGGCAGGGCGGTAGGATGGTTCTGGCCTGCTGCGCATGCCCTGCACCTCTCTGCACACACATGAGATGGTATCAGTCACAGGAGAAGGCTGGGAGGGCCACAGCAGGCCCGGCAGACGAAACGCCCTCGCCCCACGAAATGCCCTCCCCCACGAAATGCCCTCGCACCTGGCGGCAGGGCGAATGGATGGTTCTGGCCTGCTGCGCATGCCCTGCACCTCTCTGCACACACACGAGATGGTATCAGTCACAGGAGAAGGCCTGGGAGGGCCACAGCAGGCCCGGCAGACGAAACGCCCTCGCCCCACGAAATGCCCTCCCCCACGAAATGCCCTCGCACCTGGCGGCAGGGCGGTAGGATGGTTCTGGCCTGCTGCGCATGCCCTGCACCTCTCTGCACACACATGAGATGGTATCAGTCACAGCAGAAGGCCTGGGAGGGCCACAGCAGGCCCGGCAGACGAAACGCCCTCGCCCCACGAAATGCCCTCCCCCACGAAATGCCCTCGCACCTGGCGGCAGGGCGGTTGGATGGTTCTGGCCTGCTGCACATGATGCTGCGCATGCCCTGCACCTCTCTGCACACACATGAGATGGTATCAGTCACAGCAGAAGGCCTGGGAGGGCCACAGCAGGCCCGGCAGACGAAACGCCCTCGCCCCACGAAATGCCCTCCCCCACGAAATGCCCTCGCACCTGGCGGCAGGGCGGTTGGATGGTTCTGGCCTGCTGCACATGATGCTGCGCATGCCCTGCACCTCTCTGCACACACACGAGATGGTATCAGTCACAGCAGAAGGCCTGGGAGGGCCACAGCAGGCCCGGCAGACGAAACGCCCTCGCCCCACGAAATGCCCTCCCCCACGAAATGCCCTCGCACCTGGCGGCAGGGCGGTTGGATGGTTCTGGCCTGCTGCACATGATGCTGCGCATGCCCTGCACCTCTCTGCACACACATGAGATGGTATCAGTCACAGCAGAAGGCCTGGGAGGGCCACAGCAGGCCCGGCAGACGAAACGCCCTCGCCCCACGAAATGCCCTCCCCCACGAAATGCCCTCGCACCTGGCGGCAGGGCGGTTGGATGGTTCTGGCCTGCTGCACATGATGCTGCGCATGCCCTGCACCTCTCTGCACACACATGAGATGGTATCAGTCACAGCAGAAGGCCTGGGAGGGCCCCAGCAGGCCCGGCAGACGAAACGCCCTCGCCCCACGAAATGCCCTCCCCCACGAAATGCCCTCGCACCTGGCGGCAGGGCGGTTGGATGGTTCTGGCCTGCTGCGCATGATGCTGCGCATGCCCTGCACCTCTCTGCACACACATGAGATGGTATCAGTCACAGCAGAAGGCCTGGGAGGACCACAGCAGGCCCGGCAGACGAAACGCCCTCGCCCCACGAAATGCCCTCCCCCACGAAATGCCCTCGCACCTGGCGGCAGGGCGGTTGGATGGTTCTGGCCTGCTGCGCATGCCCTGCACCTCTCTGCACACACACGAGATGGTATCAGTCACAGCAGAAGGCCTGGGAGGGCCACAGCAGGCCCGGCAGACGAAACGCCCTCGCCCCACGAAATGCCCTCCCCCACGAAATGCCCTCGCACCTGGCGGCAGGGCGGTAGGATGGTTCTGGCCTGCTGCGCATGCCCTGCACCTCTCTGCACACACATGAGATGGTATCAGTCACAGGAGAAGGCTGGGAGGGCCACAGCAGGCCCGGCAGACGAAACGCCCTCGCCCCACGAAATGCCCTCCCCCACGAAATGCCCTCGCACCTGGCGGCAGGGCGAATGGATGGTTCTGGCCTGCTGCGCATGCCCTGCACCTCTCTGCACACACACGAGATGGTATCAGTCACAGGAGAAGGCCTGGGAGGGCCACAGCAGGCCCGGCAGACGAAACGCCCTCGCCCCACGAAATGCCCTCCCCCACGAAATGCCCTCGCACCTGGCGGCAGGGCGGTAGGATGGTTCTGGCCTGCTGCGCATGCCCTGCACCTCTCTGCACACACATGAGATGGTATCAGTCACAGCAGAAGGCCTGGGAGGGCCACAGCAGGCCCGGCAGACGAAACGCCCTCGCCCCACGAAATGCCCTCCCCCACGAAATGCCCTCGCACCTGGCGGCAGGGCGGTAGGATGGTTCTGGCCTGCTGCGCATGCCCTGCACCTCTCTGCACACACATGAGATGGTATCAGTCACAGCAGAAGGCCTGGGAGGGCCACCGCAGGCCCGGCAGACGAAACGCCCTCGCCCCACGAAATGCCCTCCCCCACGAAATGCCCTCGCACCTGGCGGCAGGGCGGTTGGATGGTTCTGGCCTGCTGCGCATGCCCTGCACCTCTCTGCACACACACGAGATGGTATCAGTCACAGAAGAAGGCCTGGGAGGGCCACAGCAGGCCCGGCAGACGAAACGCCCTCGCCCCACGAAATGCCCTCCCCCACGAAATGCCCTCGCACCTGGCGGCAGGGCGGTAGGATGGTTCTGGCCTGCTGCGCATGCCCTGCACCTCTCTGCACACACATGAGATGGTATCAGTCACAGGAGAAGGCTGGGAGGGCCACAGCAGGCCTGGCAGACGAAACGCCCTCGCCCCACGAAATGCCCTCCCCCACGAAATGCCCTCGCACCTGGCGGCAGGGCGGTAGGATGGTTCTGGCCTGCTGCACATGATGCTGCACCTCTCTGCACACACATGAGATGGTATCAGTCACAGAAGAAGGCCTGGGAGGGCCACAGCAGGCCCGGCAGACGAAACGCCCTCGCCCCACGAAATGCCCTCCCCCACGAAATGCCCTCGCACCTGGCGGCAGGGCGGTAGGATGGTTCTGGCCTGCTGCGCATGCCCTGCACCTCTCTGCACACACATGAGATGGTATCAGTCACAGGAGAAGGCTGGGAGGGCCACAGCAGGCCTGGCAGACGAAACGCCCTCGCCCCACGAAATGCCCTCCCCCCCACGAAATGCCCTCGCACCTGGCAGCAGGGCGAATGGATGGTTCTGGCCTGCTGCACATGATGCTGCGCATGCCCTGCACCTCTCTGCACACACATGAGATGGTATCAGTCACAGCAGAAGGCCTGGGAGGGCCACCGCAGGCCTGGCAGACGAAACGCCCTCGCCCCCACGAAATGCCCTCCCCCACGAAATGCCCTCGCACCTGGCGGCAGGGCGGTTGGATGGTTCTGGCCTGCTGCACATGATGCTGCGCATGCCCTGCACCTCTCTGCACACACATGAGATGGTATCAGTCACAGCAGAAGGCTGGGAGGGCCACAGCAGGCCTGGCAGACGAAACGCCCTCGCCCCACAAAATGCCCTCCCCCACGAAATGCCCTCGCACCTGGCGGCAGGGCGGTAGGATGGTTCTGGCCTGCTGCGCATGCCCTGCACCTCTCTGCACACACATGAGATGGTATCAGTCACAGCAGAAGGCCTGGGAGGGCCACCGCAGGCCCGGCAGACGAAACGCCCTCGCCCCACAAAATGCCCTCCCCCACGAAATGCCCTCGCACCTGGCGGCAGGGCGGTTGGATGGTTCTGGCCTGCTGCGCATGCCCTGCACCTCTCTGCACACACATGAGATGGTATCAGTCACAGAAGAAGGCCTGGGAGGGCCACAGCAGGCCCGGCAGACGAAACGCCCTCGCCCCACGAAATGCCCTCCCCCACGAAATGCCCTCGCACCTGGCGGCAGGGCGGTAGGATGGTTCTGGCCTGCTGCGCATGCCCTGCACCTCTCTGCACACACATGAGATGGTATCAGTCACAGCAGAAGGCCTGGGAGGGCCACAGCAGGCCCGGCAGACGAAACGCCCTCGCCCCACGAAATGCCCTCCCCCACGAAATGCCCTCGCACCTGGCGGCAGGGCGGTTGGATGGTTCTGGCCTGCTGCACATGATGCTGCGCATGCCCTGCACCTCTCTGCACACACATGAGATGGTATCAGTCACAGCAGAAGGCCTGGGAGGGCCACAGCAGGCCCGGCAGACGAAACGCCCGCGCCCCACGAAATGCCCTCCCCCACGAAATGCCCTCGCACCTGGCGGCAGGGCGGTTGGATGGTTCTGGCCTGCTGCACATGCCCTGCACCTCTCTGCACACACATGAGATGGTATCAGTCACAGAAGAAGGCCTGGGAGGGCCACAGCAGGCCCGGCAGACGAAACGCCCTCGCCCCACGAAATGCCCTCCCCCACGAAATGCCCTCGCACCTGGCAGCAGGGCGGTTGGATGGTTCTGGCCTGCTGCGCATGATGCTGCGCATGCCCTGCACCTCTCTGCACACACATGAGATGGTATCAGTCACAGCAGAAGGCCTGGGAGGACCACAGCAGGCCCGGCAGACGAAACGCCCTCGCCCCACGAAATGCCCTCCCCCACGAAATGCCCTCGCACCTGGCGGCAGGGCGGTTGGATGGTTCTGGCCTGCTGCGCATGCCCTGCACCTCTCTGCACACACACGAGATGGTATCAGTCACAGCAGAAGGCCTGGGAGGGCCACAGCAGGCCCGGCAGACGAAACGCCCTCGCCCCACGAAATGCCCTCCCCCACGAAATGCCCTCGCACCTGGCGGCAGGGCGGTAGGATGGTTCTGGCCTGCTGCGCATGCCCTGCACCTCTCTGCACACACATGAGATGGTATCAGTCACAGGAGAAGGCTGGGAGGGCCACAGCAGGCCCGGCAGACGAAACGCCCTCGCCCCACGAAATGCCCTCCCCCACGAAATGCCCTCGCACCTGGCGGCAGGGCGAATGGATGGTTCTGGCCTGCTGCGCATGCCCTGCACCTCTCTGCACACACACGAGATGGTATCAGTCACAGGAGAAGGCCTGGGAGGGCCACAGCAGGCCCGGCAGACGAAACGCCCTCGCCCCACGAAATGCCCTCCCCCACGAAATGCCCTCGCACCTGGCGGCAGGGCGGTAGGATGGTTCTGGCCTGCTGCGCATGCCCTGCACCTCTCTGCACACACATGAGATGGTATCAGTCACAGCAGAAGGCCTGGGAGGGCCACAGCAGGCCCGGCAGACGAAACGCCCGCGCCCCACGAAATGCCCTCCCCCACGAAATGCCCTCGCACCTGGCGGCAGGGCGGTAGGATGGTTCTGGCCTGCTGCGCATGCCCTGCACCTCTCTGCACACACATGAGATGGTATCAGTCACAGCAGAAGGCCTGGGAGGGCCACCGCAGGCCCGGCAGACGAAACGCCCTCGCCCCACAAAATGCCCTCCCCCACGAAATGCCCTCGCACCTGGCGGCAGGGCGGTTGGATGGTTCTGGCCTGCTGCGCATGCCCTGCACCTCTCTGCACACACATGAGATGGTATCAGTCACAGAAGAAGGCCTGGGAGGGCCACAGCAGGCCCGGCAGACGAAACGCCCTCGCCCCACGAAATGCCCTCCCCCCCACGAAATGCCCTCGCACCTGGCGGCAGGGCGGTAGGATGGTTCTGGCCTGCTGCGCATGCCCTGCACCTCTCTGCACACACATGAGATGGTATCAGTCACAGGAGAAGGCTGGGAGGGCCACAGCAGGCCCGGCAGACGAATCGCCCTCGCCCCACGAAATGCCCTCCCCCACGAAATGCCCTCGCACCTGGCGGCAGGGCGGTTGGATGGTTCTGGCCTGCTGCACATGATGCTGCGCATGCCCTGCACCTCTCTGCACACACATGAGATGGTATCACTCACAGCAGAAGGCCTGGGAGGACCACAGCAGGCCCGGCAGACGAAACGCCCTCGCCCCACGAAATGCCCTCCCCCACGAAATGCCCTCGCACCTGGCGGCAGGGCGGTTGGATGGTTCTGGCCTGCTGCACATGATGCTGCGCATGCCCTGCACCTCTCTGCACACACACGAGATGGTATCAGTCACAGCAGAAGGCCTGGGAGGGCCCCAGCAGGCCCGGCAGACGAAACGCCCTCGCCCCACGAAATGCCCTCCCCCACGAAATGCCCTCGCACCTGGCGGCAGGGCGGTTGGATGGTTCTGGCCTGCTGCGCATGCCCTGCACCTCTCTGCACACACACGAGATGGTATCAGTCACAGCAGAAGGCCTGGGAGGGCCACAGCAGGCCCGGCAGACGAAACGCCCTCGCCCCACGAAATGCCCTCCCCCATGAAATGCCCTCGCACCTGGCGGCAGGGCAAATGGATGGTTCTGGCCTGCTGCGCATGCCCTGCACCTCTCTGCACACACATGAGATGGTATCAGTCACAGCAGAAGGCCTGGGAGGGCCACAGCAGGCCCGGCAGACGAAACGCCCTCGCCCCACGAAATGCCCTCCCCCACGAAATGCCCTCGCACCTGGCGGCAGGGCGGTAGGATGGTTCTGGCCTGCTGCGCATGCCCTGCACCTCCCTGAACACACACAAGATGGTATCAGTCACAGGAGAAGGCCTGGGAGGGCCACAGCAGGCCCGGCAGACGAAACGCCCTCGCCCCACGAAATGCCCTCCCCCACGAAATGCCCTCGCACCTGGCGGCAGGGCGGTTGGATGGTTCTGGCCTGCTGCGCATGCCCTGCACCACTCTGCACACACATGAGATGGTATCAGTCACAGGAGAAGGCCTGGGAGGGCCACAGCAGGCCCGGCAGACGAAACGCCCTCGCCCCACGAAATGCCCTCCCCCACGAAATGCCCTCGCATCTGGCGGCAGGGCAAATGGATGGTTCTGGCCTGCTGCGCATGCCCTGCACCTCCCAGAACACACATGAGATGGTATCAGTCACAGGGGAAGGCTGGGAGGGCCACAGCAGGCCTGGCAGACGAAACGCCCTCGCCCCACGAAATGCCCTCCCCCACGAAATGCCCTCGCACCTGGCGGCAGGGCGGTTGGATGGTTCTGGCCTGCTGCGCATGCCCTGCACCTCCCTGAACACACACAAGATGGTGTCAGTCAAAGGAGAAGGCCTTGGGGGCCTCAGCAGGCCCGGCAGACGAAACGCCCTCGCCCCACGAAATGCCCTCCCCCACGAAATGCCCTCGCACCTGGCGGCAGGGCGGTAGGATGGTTCTGGCCTGCTGCGCATGCCCCTGCACCTCTCTGCACACACACGAGATGGTATCAGTCACAGGAGAAGGCTGCGAGGGCCACAGCAGGCCCGGCAGACGAAACGCCCTCGCCCCACGAAATGCCCTCCCCCACGAAATGCCCTCGCACCTGGCGGCAGGGCGGTTGGATGGTTCTGGCCTGCTGCGCATGCCCTGCACCTCTCTGCACACACACAAGATGGTATCAGTCACAGGAGAAGGCCTGGGAGGGCCACAGCAGGCCCGGCAGACGAAACGCCCTCGCCCCACGAAATGCCCTCCCCCACGAAATGCCCTCGCACCTGGCGGCAGGGCGGTTGGATGGTTCTGGCCTGCTGCGCATGCCCTGCACCTCTCTGCACACACATGAGATGGTATCAGTCAAAGGAGAAGGCCTGGGAGGGCCACAGCAGGCCCGGCAGACGAAACGCCCTCGCCCCACGAAATGCCCTCCCCCACGAAATGCCCTCGCACCTGGCGGCAGGGCGGTTGGATGGTTCTGGCCTGCTGCGCATGCCCTGCACCTCCCTGAACACACACAAGATTGTATCAGTCACAGGAGAAGGCCTGGGAGGGCCACAGCAGGCCCGGCAGACGAAACGCCCTCGCCCCACGAAATGCCCTCCCCCACGAAATGCCCTCGCACCTGGCGGCAGGGCGGTAGGATGGTTCTGGCCTGCTGCGCATGCCCTGCACCTCTCTGCACACACACGAGATGGTATCAGTCACAGGAGAAGGCCTGGGAGGGCCACAGCAGGCCCGGCAGACGAAACGCCCTCGCCCCACGAAATGCCCTCCCCCACGAAATGCCCTCGCACCTGGCGGCAGGGCGGTTGGATGGTTCTGGCCTGCTGCGCATGCCCTGCACCACTCTGCACACACATGAGATGGTATCAGTCACAGGAGAAGGCTGGGAATGCCACAGCAGGCCCGGCAGACGAAACGCCCTCGCCCCACGAAATGCCCTCCCCCACGAAATGCCCTCGCACCTGGCGGCAGGGCGGTTGGATGGTTCTGGCCTGCTGCGCATGCCCTGCACCTCTCTGCACACACACGAGATGGTATCAGTCACAGCAGAAGGCCTGGGAGGGCCACAGCAGGCCCGGCAGACGAAACGCCCTCGCCCCACGAAATGCCCTCCCCCACGAAATGCCCTCGCACCTGGCGGCAGGGCGGTTGGATTGTTCTGGCCTGCTGCACATGATGCCGCGCATGCCCTGCACCTCTCTGCACACACATGAGATGGTATCAGTCACAGAATTGCAGCCGCTCCGAGTCGGTTGGATTTGTCGCCTGATGCAGCGCCGCCGTGGCGCCCCCAACACACGGCTGCCTTGTTGGCGGAGTGCTGCCTCATTTCTTACGCTTTCCACATTCGTCCTGCTATATAATTGAGAAGGCGCGTCGCTGCGGCTGGCGACGCCCACGTTGCGCCTCTTAGCGGCCTGAACCCAGCTTTTGCGCTACAGCGTTGATCATTCACATCTTGAACGAATGATTGCGTAAAAGAGCCACCTCTATAGGGTTACCTTGACACGCAGCCCGGCCCAAACCTGCTGCTGACCATACCGCCGCACACATGTGCATGGAAAGCGAGGTACTATCAAATGCATACAGGGTGATTGGCAAAGCTAGAATGTGTGCCCACATACGATGCCATGAAGGTTGCGGGCAAGCTGAGGGCTCTTGCAAGCCAAGGTGAAGCGCTGGTGTGCGCATACCACCCACCTTCCCAACCTTTGCCTGCTTGTGCAAACCCAGCTATCCGCCAAGGGTTGCTGGTTAGCATATGTGAACACGGCTGGGACCTCAGCACTTGGACACCTTCTGGCATGCCCACCCATGTCTACATCACCGTTTCAACATCATGTCATCACTACTGTGCAGGCAGAGTCACCCTCGCTGTGCCAGGATGAGTTTGTGATGTGAGCAAACAAAAAGCTGCGAGGGTCCAGGCGGAAGCGCACCGTCACGATGCCGCCGTGCGTGAGCAGGGGCAGCTTCCCCTGCTTGCTGTGCACGTATGCAAGGAAAGCCTGGCGCGCGTCGCAACGCTCCTGCGCCCTCATGCCTGCCAGGCGGCTGCAATCCGCATACTCGCGGCTCACGGCACCCTTTGTTGCAGCGGCAGCCGCCGCCTGTGCATTGTCGCCGCCTCCCGCGTCGCGCTCAACATCGTCCAGCCTGTCCCCAGCAAACTCCAGGCGGAAGACGGTGGTGGGCATGGCTGCGGCAGCGCTGGGGTCGTCCTCCAGCAGGCAGGCCAGGTCCACCTCGATGTGATCTGCAGACAGTGCTGGAGGGAAAGATGGTGCCACATCTGTTGCAATCTCACAACGCGCCAGAGGCTGGCATGATGGGCGCCGACAGGCACATGGGCGCCCAGCGACAAGCCAAAAGCAACCACATCTTGCCTGTAATGGTTTTTGCCTGGCGAACGTTCTCCATCTCCACGCCCTGGCTGGCAGCGAAGGCTTGCAGCGCGCTGTCGGGCTCGAGCACTGAGCCAATGGCAGCCCGCAAGGCCCTACTGCCATACCACTGCAGCAGCATGCATGAATGGTGGTGGATGCAGCTGGTTCGGCATGATAGCGTGTGCACAGACACCAGCACGCTCACATGGAACCGCTCAGGCTTCAAGGGTTCCGGCACTTACCAGGAGCACCGCGATGTCTGCTTTGTACAAGCGGTTGAGCAACCTCAAGCCAGAACCCAGCAGCAGGACGCGGGCTGGAAGGTTGTGGGATGAGCACTTCTTGATGAGCGGAACAAGCAGCTGCCAATGGGGGAAAGAGCGCAGGTCAGCCGTGAAGGAAAGAACTGCCCGTGGATTGACAGCCGGATGATGGGCGCCGCACGACAGAATTTCCCTTCTAGATGAAGAGCTCACCTGGTTGGGCAGAACCGCGTTCAGCTTGGAAAGACTGGCAATTTCCTGTTCAGCCCAGCGACCTGCGCGCTGTGCATTGCTGGTATCTTCCAGCACCCCAGCGATGCCGCGCTTGGTGCGTGACTGGCTGCTTGCTGCAGCTTGCCGAACAAGGCGAGGCCGCATGTCATTAAAACCGGCACCGCCATCTGCAGGGATGGGATGCGACGTCGCCAGACGCGCATTGGGGAACGGGCACCACCGTTCCATGTCAGCCTCCAGGCCTGCAAGTGTAGGCCCGCCAAAGGCTTCCTGCACTAACATGCAAAACACAGCGTCAAGGAGGCATGCACTGGCAGGGTTTTGCCAAGATTTGTGCCGCTTCATGCTGTCAAGAACCCTTTCCTGCAGCAGGGTTGGTGATGTCTCTGGCAGGGGCTCGCCAGCCTGGCGCGCAGCTGCCAGTGCCCCTGCTCCTTCAAGCAGGCACGTCTGGCGATGTTGGGTAACATGCACAGGTTCCGCCTGGCGAGCAGGCGATGCGCTCGTGCCGCCCATGATGCGGTTGCGCACGTGCTGGACAGCTGCTCGCCTCGCACAAGTCTGCAGGAGGTGCTCCGCGTCCTGAGGTGACAACATGGGCTGCAGCGTCAGCTGGTGGGCAGGTCTCTGCGTGGGGTTGGGGGGCTTTGGCAGGGCAGGCGGGAGCTGGCCAACGTTCAGCTGTCTAGGCCGCAGCGGTGACCTTGCGAGGCACTCGCGCTGAGCAGCCGCATCCTGCTGCTGTCCCACAATGGGGCTGTCAAGCGAGAGGCCTGGGAGCCTCAAGAGCTCCTGTAAAAATGCAGTTGAATGTGCTGGCATGGGAACACTGGTGGTGGGCTGACCAGCGATGCCAGCAGATGGGTCTTTCGGTGTAGTAGCAGCGCCGACTGCAGCAGGAGCGCCTTGGCCAGGCGTACCCCCTCGCTGGCCTGGAGCATGGCGCTGCATGCTGTAGTTGCAGCTGCTGAACCTGTCGCCACTGCTAGCTCGTGGGGGGGAGGGGCGGCAGCCGCTGTCGCTGCTGCTGGCTCTTGCAGGGCAGGGGCGGCTGCTGTCGCCGCTGCTGGCTCTTGCGGGGCAGAAGCGGCCGCTGTCGCAGCTGTTGGTGGGGCTTGAGGCAGCTGATCCTCCAGGAGGGCATCCACCATGTCAGCACATCGTGCCTCCAATGAGGCATTCATGCTGCCCTGCGTGGGGACGTGCTGCTGCCCCTCTGCATGGCCCAAAGTGACGTTGGCCAGCAATGGCAGTTGCGGCAGCACAATCTGGGGCATGTGATCCGCTGACGCAGCAGGAAAAGCTGGTGCTGCTTCCACGTGCTGCGCTGGCAGCTGCTGGGTGTCAGCGACAGGCGCGACAAGGATGGGTGGTGCAGGTGCCGTGAAGGGCGGCGGCACAGCCTGCTCTGCGAACAGAGGCTGAATAGCCACTGCGGCAGGCAGTGCCGCCACAAAGAGCCGCTGTGCTGGGGTTGCTGCAATCTGGACAGCAGGCGCATCTTGAGGCGCTGGAGGAGCTAGCGACGGGTCAACCACGGCGTATGGCATGGCAGGGGATGGGGTTGGCGCCTGGAAAGGCTGGCGTGCAGGGGCCAGCGCATACAGCGGCGGCGGGTTTGCAACGTCAATGAGCTCCGTCAGGAGTTGACGCACTGTGTACGAGTGTGTCATGCTCATGACTGGCCCGCCCTGCATCCGATGCCGAATCTCATCCAGCTTGTGCTGCAAGCGCAGGAGGATGACATCCGACTCCCTTGAGATGTCAGCCAGGAGGCCATTCACGCGATCAGTGGTCCACTTGTCCAGGTAGGCGGTGAGGGTGAACTGCAGCTGATGCCAGCACACCAGAGCGGCAGACGAGGTGGCCAGCACGGTTGTGTCCCAGGCTGCGCAGCAGGCCAGAGGGGTTGCTGCTCAGCATCAACTGGTAGAAGCTCAGGGTGCTTGGTTGGGGGTCGGAACAGACAAAGCACAGCTGACCAGGACACAACGCAAGATTGCGAGAACACCCCCTACCGGTTGCGCCTGCACTCACTGCTTGTGTCAAGGCGGAAGCCGGGCGGTGCCGCCTCTGCCCGGTTCCGCAGCAGAGCATAGGTGCGTGCCAGCTCGGGGCCACCAGCTTCAGCGCAAAGGTTGTAGCCAGCGAGGCGCAAAGCCATTGCAAGTCGGTGCCCGTGCCGTCGTCGTGCGGCGCCAGCCGCGGCAGCACAACAAACTGGAGGAACTCTGCAGGCTCCAAGATGCCAAGGTCCACCGAAGCCGAGCCAGTGCCATCCAGCATCAGGCCTGGCATCTCATATGGGAAATTTGAATTAAATGAGCAGTACACGGACAGGTGGAGCTTGTCCAATAAACTTGGCTCTTGCGTCCAGTCCGGCATCCAGGCCTGCATGCTGGCCACTGCAGGAACAGATGGTGTTGCCGTCACAGGTGTCATGGGCCTCTCTTTCAATGCATTGGGTAGAGTTCCTGCCTTGCAGCAATCCCACCTGTGTTCGCGCAAGCGCTCTGCACCAGCATGGCGATTGTTGGTGCGCTCCTGTCGCACCACAGAGCAAATAGCGGCCCTGCCCTACTGTGCAGCGGCAGGCCATCAGTCTGCCATCCAAACTGCAGGTATTTGTCGTACTGCGGCACTGGGTACATCTCTGTAACCGGCTGCATTGCCGCCGCAAAGGCACTGCAGGGGAGTGGTAGCTCTGTCAGCCACCAACACAAGCAGCCGCCAAGCCCTTCATGTGATGCTGCTCCTCACATGATGTCCATGACTTCAGGGAGGGCCTGAGTGCGGAAGCACAGCCGAATGGGGCGAGGCTGCAGGGCATGTGAACGTATTGGTAAAAGGTGCTTTGCCAAGCGAGATGAGAACAAGATCGACTGTCTTTCAATGACCACTGACATGAATAAGAGGCTCCCAATTTACCGTGTCATCGCTGTCGTCCTGCAGGAGCCGGTTCAAGTGTTCCAGCTGGCTGCAGCCCCAGACGTAAATTGCCACCGCCTTGGCGCGCACCCTGGCCGGCAGCAGGGAGGCCACCTGCGTCGGGGGCAGGGAGAGACAACAATTTCACCAGAATGGCACCCAGCCATAAAGTTGCTGGCCAGTTCTGGGCTTGCTGCATTATGGTTGCAGTCATGCACAGCAGCACACCTCTGGGCATGCGAGGGTTGTCCACGCTGACAGGGCTCCCCTCACAAGGGTGCATTGGTTGTAGGCCTGCAGGCCATGCAGCCTCACGCAAGTGGTACTTGACGCCTTCTCACTGGCTGAGAAGAAGAGACGGTTTGGGGCTGGTTTCTCACCTCAGCTCCAGTTGCCCAGCTTGCTGCCAGCACCTCCGCCAAGGCGGTGATGGTGTCTGCGTGGTGCCTCAGGTTACCACGCATGTTGGGAGACAAGCGCATAAGCAATGCAAGGACGACCTGCGCCAGCTGCAGCATCTGCAGGCCGAAGACAGCCAGCACAGCAGTCTTGCAAGGCATGCTGTGGACACATTGCAACCAAAGGCATATGACGTGCAGTGCACCTCTCGCAACATCCCTCAGCAAGACCTACCATACTGTGGACTGGGCATCCCCGACGGAAGCCGCGCTTGGCCGTGTCCGGCGTCCACAGGCAGCCGTTGGCAACCAAGTGGCGCAGCAGGAGGTCTGCCAGCTTGTTAGGCTGCTTCATGGCTACAGGTAGGAATGCACCCCAAGTCTGGTAAGCACTTCTGCTTGACTTGAACATCCACAACGCCAGCAACTGCTACATGCATCCACAGCAACACAGTGCAGGCCTACCATTGGCATATCCTGGTATGCCCCACAGCAGCTCCACGCAGATAAACCCAAAGCCAACCAGGTCAGAGGAACTTTCCAACTTGTGTTCCACGTACAACTCGGGTGCCAACGCCACCTTGTTGCCGCGAAATAGCACGTGGCCACGACTGCATGAGTAGTGGCGTTGGGGCATGCATGAGCAAGGGCCTAGCACAGTAGCTCTCGCTAAAGTGCAGCAATACTGCTCAAGGTACGCAGAGCGGGCATCCCCGACCAAACAGAGCACAACCAAAGAGAGCACAACACTTCAGCCCGCTCTGCATCACGAAACACACGCCGCTGCAGCGATGCCCACCTGAGGAAGTCCCTGCTGTCATCAGGTAAGCTGGGTGCTGGGATGCCCGTGAGCTCCTTTGGCATGCCCCAGTACTGCACAAGGCCAGCATCTATTAACCGCACCTTCTTGCCACCTTCCTCCACCTGCAGTCAACAGGCCCAAACCGGCTCAAACAAGGCAAAAGCCTGGCACGCTGGTAGTGCTGCTGCAGGGGCAGCCTTGGTGGTTTGCTGAAGCAGCAATACCATGACATTATCATCCTTTAGGTCCCTGTGCACCAGCCCATGCTGCTGCAAGAACTTGAGGCTCTTGGTCAGGCCGCAGATGACGCTGAAAAGGGACTTCTCACGTAGCACGTAGCTGTACTTGCAGCCCTCGCACTCCCGCATCCTGCAGGTAAGGATGAGGTAGGGATGATTTGCACAAGCCAGACAAATTTGATGGCATTGGGAATAAGGATAAAGGCAGGACGCAGGGGGAATGTGTGCCAAACTGGGTGCTACAAACAACATCTAGTTTCAGCAGCACCCACATGGTGGTTGGCTCACATGCGCACATGCATGTAGCCCGCCCACTATATAAGCAGCACAGGACGGGAAAAGGCATGCCCTCAGGCAGGGGCAGCTTGATTACTCACCTTCCCAGGCGCTGGAGCGTGTCTTGGCCCAAGTACTCAAGCATGATGGCAGAGGGGAGCGAGTCTTGGGTGCCGCAGTGGGCGGCAAGAAGCCCTGGAAAGATGAAGCGTTTGACGTCAAGGGCCAGGACCTCCACCTCATGGTGCATTTCAGCGCTGTCGTTATACAGCTTTACGGCCACCAGACGGCTCTCGTCGATGCCTGCGCAGCGACAGATAGAGGAGCAGGAGGGCAGGCTTGACCTTGCGCAGCTTGCGTAGCTTTCATCAAACTGGTGAGCACCCAAGTCACGAGATCTGACATCCACCCCATGTTGTCCTTTACGGAAAACACAAGGTCCGCCATTCCTCACCGAGTGCTACGGTGCCAAAGCTTCCAGCACCCAGACGCGCCGCTCGCTCAAGGTTGAAGGGCAGGTCCCAGACTTCAAGTCCCCGAGAGGTAGACGGGTTGAGGTTGAACTCCAGTCCACGAGCAATCGCGTCGCCTATACGGTTCCATGTGGTAAGGAGCTGTGCCTGCATGGCGCATGCCAAGAAAGAGCAGGGGCGGGTTAAGATCGGCAGCAACGCAGGCGGGTTGCGCGACATCAGCGGTGCCTGCAGCTCGCCCCTATGCACCGAGGGCCATATCAATATTGTCTCATCGTCGAGCCTCACCTTGCAGCTGTCAAGGTTGAGGTGCAGCTTCAGCAGAGCGGCCTGTTCCGCCTGCTGCAGTTGCGCAGCCATCACCCTCGCCGGCACTCTGCGCCCCTCGGACTTTGTAAGGTGGCCCGACAGGCATATACAGGCCGATGCCGGGCTTTTGTTGAAGTCCGGCACCTGCTAGCCCTCTGCTGGCGAAGTCTGCACAGCTCGGCGAAAGCACCCGCCAGAGGGCCACAGTGACGGCATAAGCGCGTTTTAGAATGTACTGAGCGATTTAAATGTGAATCAAGGCTGGTTGCAAGCGTGGGCGTGTATCTTCTGGTCCAGTGCTGAGTTGGCTCAAATGGCAGGCTCAAATGCCGACATCCGTTTGGCGTTCCCGATATTTGTAGATGCTAAGTGCAAGCTATTTGGACCACCAGGAGGGCCTGAAAAGGACGCCTCCCCTTTCCGCACAGTCCCGCTGCAAGCAATGCTTCCAGCATAGTCTGAGGTGTGCCATACCGTCACTAAAAGTGAGCTTGACCGGGATTATGAACGGCCATCAGAGCCACGCCCTTGCAAGTCCATGTCGTGCTACTCTGGTAGTTGGCCTCAGACGATTCGCTCTCATTTGTTTTACAGCCCATGCAAACTTGTGCGATCAGATACAGCCGCTAATGCGCACTATGCAGCATGGCCGCCCACCCCCGCCTTGCCGCTAAGTGGTGCGCCGCTCCACGCAGGAGCCTCGCATTCATTGTGCCGCCGCCTGCCGAATCTGCCCATTCTCTGCATGGAGCAAGCAGCTGCGGAGCTGCATGAAGGCCCTTGCTACGCAGAGGTGACCCCTGCCCCGCTGGACCAGGCCAAGTATGTGGGCCTGGTGAGCGACCCGGGGGCGGGCGCCATCGCCACCTTCCTGGGCGTCACTCGTAACAACTTCGAGGGCAAGGCCACAGAGCGGCTGGAGTACGAGGCATACGTGCCCATGGCTGCCAGGAAGCTTATGGTGAGTAGGTGAGGGTGTGCCAGCCTGCAGCACAACAGCGCTCAGTGCGGCATGTGCTGTTGCGTACAAGAATCTGGCTGCTGTCGTGCTTCCACAGGAGCTGTGCCAGCAGGCGTGCCGGCAATGGCAGCTGTGCAAGATAGCTGTGGCGCATCGTTCTGGGGCGGTGCTGGTTGGGGAGGCGTCTGTCATTATTGCCGTGTCGTCTGCACACCGCAGGGAGGCACTGGAGGTGGGTGGCAAGGCTTGCTCGAGTGTTGGTCCTCCTCCTTTGCTGTGATTCAGGCAGCAGATGGCATTCTGGTTTGGTTGTATGCCAGACATTATTTGGGCCCAGTTGCACGCGGTCTGGCATAATGCAGGCTTGCCACTGGGCCATCGATGAGCTGAAAGCCACAGTACCCATCTGGAAGAAAGGTGGGTTCAGCGTTTCTGCCCGCGCATCGCAATCTGCTGCAAGGGCTACCCCACAGCTGCTCATCACTGCCTCATGCGCCCTGGATTCAATTTCAGAGTTCTTTGAAGGTGGCGAGGTGTGGAAGGAGAATGAAGAGTGGCGGCAGCAGCAGCGAGCGCAGCGACTCCAGCAGCAGCAGCAGCAGCAGCAGCAGGCCGCTGCTACGGCTACACAGTAACGCAACATGGCAGCTTCCAGAAGATTGAAGCTGAACGAGAAACGGAAGGAGCCCACACACCCTCTGGTATACCTTACAGCGGTTCATTACATCTGCACTTCTGCTGATGTGCATCTGTGCTGCATCTTGCAGTCTGTGCAATTGGTAGAAACACACGCAAATGAGAATGTTATCGTAGTAGCGCAATTACTCGGCCGAGCGCGGCAGGTTGACGGTGATTGTGTGCCAGCCGCCCTTGGCAGCAAACTCCAGCACCTTGTGCCAGCGGTCCAGGCGAAACCGCACCTGCACAGGGCCGCCCTCCTCCAGCAAGGTCAAGTTGCCCTGGCTGTCCTGCAACCAGGTCAGAAAGGCCCTGCGCGCTGCCTGCTGCTGGGTTGGGGAGCTGGGCCAGCCTAGAGCACTTGGCCCAGAGCTGGATTGGGCCGCCGCCCTTCACTGGCTCTGCCAGGGTTGCCTCAGCCCCGGACTTAAGCTCAGGGTGTCCCTGCCGCACGCTGAATGGCATTGCCAGCGCTGCGATGGGGTCGGCCACCATCCAGGCCATGTCAACTTCAAAATAATCTGCACAGAGAAAAGAACATTCACGCCGTGAGTGGGCACGCTGTGAGCGGAGGCATAAGTGTACAGTTATGCACATCTGCTTTACCTGAAAACTGCACTGCTGACATACAGTTGCACAAGCGGCGCAGGTCGACTTCCAACATCCCCTGACTTTTCGCCAGCTCCTGCAGTGTCCCTGCGCTTCCAAGAGCCCCATAGAGCTGCTCCGCCATGGCTGTGCGAACCAGCGCGTCACCCGCCACCTGCACGGGCGAAAGCCAGCACCAGGTGAGCAGCGCTTGACAACGGCACCCTGAGGAGCGCCCTGCAGCAAGAGTAGCGCGCAAAGTTGGGCGCTTACCATTTGTCGCCGGAAAGTGGCTTCGCATGGGCGTAGAGACTTCTGCAGCTGGTCGGTGGCAAGCAGCATCCCAGGGAGAAGGGGCATGCGCTTGTTCGCTGCCAGAAGCCGCACCAGGCACTGCGGGAAATGACGATTTGATGAACGCATGTTTGAAGGGGTGCACTGACCAATCAAACACACCTGGTCGTTAGGCAGCACCACTGGCAGCCTGCTGAAAGCTTCAAAAGTGCTTGCGGCCACCATGGCAGCGGCTGGAGTGTCGTGGGCAGGCTGGGCTGCTTTTGGTGATGCGACTGGCATTGCCTGCTCCAGCTGTGGACGTGCTTCAGCCTGGGGCGCCTTCTGTGCTGTGTTTGCAGCGGGCGCTGTCGGAATGCCAACCGTACTGATCGGGCCTTCAGCAGGCAGGTATGTTGAGAGGCGAGCGCCATCCTCGCCACGCCGGGCCTTGCAGCTCCCTGCTTGGTGCTCGGCTGTCGCGGCGGCGAGTCTTGCCTTTTTTTTCGCAACGAGCACCTTGGCCCTGCAAGAGTGCACATGGTCAAGCAGCGTAATGCAACAGGTGCTGTGAGGGGAGAGACTGCCTCCAGCAGTTGATAGCGGCGACAACAGCAGTGGAGCCGCTGCCGCAGCTGGGATTGCGATGGCTGAAAGAGCCAGCCAGGTTCCCACGCGCCCGCCCTGGACGGTGCGACCCAGCAACGCAATCAGCATGCATTGGCAATCTGTTAATTTTTTATGGCACCTTCCCTGACACACTACCCCTGTACTAGACAGCAGCAAGGAACAGCTCACATGCGCTAGCTGGAGCGGCCCCCCAAAAGCGTCGACATTGTCAACCTGTGCCTGCAAAAGATGGGGCGAAGGGTCTTTGTGGCACTGAAAAGCATGTCAGAAGGCATCTGCAGTGGATGCACTTCACAATGGACAGCTTGCCTGTGGCTTGTGTCCAAGCGGGCAGGGCTTGGCCTGGCTGGATGTGAGGTGAACGCCAGGTGGGGGTGCTGGAACACCAGCATGGCATGATGCATGGGCAGGCACCGCAGAGGCAGCCTCTAAACCGGTGAAAGCCCTGGCTATGCCGCTCCTCTGGCGATCGGTTCTGCCAGGCGCTGACCCCGAAGGGCGCTGGGCAGGCTGGTCAGCGGCTGGAGGCTGGGCATCCACAGCAGATGGTTTGGCGCAGGCGTGCCGTTGGGCAAGTGTGTGACCCTGCTGGCTGGCAGCAGACGTCGCTGCGGCATAAACTGCATCTGCCACGCTGCTGGACATGGCTACCGTCAGCGCGATGTTCAGCGAAGGCAAGGCTGAGCCGTCTGGACAGTGCGAGTTGAGAAGAGCCTGCTCAGCAAGCCGTACACAATCAGGCATATTGCGAGTCAGCTTGGAGGAGTTCTCCAGTGCCTCCAGAGTCTGCTTCACAGAAACGTCAAATCCGGCAGCTGCCAGGCCCGCTGCGCCTTCTGCCTGCCCCGCTGTGTCTGCACCCAGAGCAGGGCAGATATTGCAGTACCAATATATGGCAAGCTGCCGCTCTGCTGCAAGTCGCGTGCCCCTGAACAGAGCCTCCAACAGCACATGTGAGCTCCATTCATTACTTCCAGGCATCTTGACCAGAAGGGCCAGCACCTGCCTACAGCTGGCGGTCAGCAGCCTGGCGCGCAAGTTGCCCATGGGCTCGGCACCCTGGAGGGCACGCATACAGCTGGCGGTCAGCAGGCTGGCGCGCGGATTGCGCATGGGCTCGGCAGCCTGGAGGGCAACGGTAAGCTGCTGATGCGCCACATTGGCAGCCGCCAGGGCGGATGAAGTGTCGAGCAGCCAGCCTGTGTGACAAGGAGAAAAACTTGCGCATTTGATGATGTAATGCAACTGCAAGAGGTGCCCCCAACGTGCCCCAATCCGCCTCACCCTGTGTTTGGTCTGGGGTTGTGGTAAAGCGTTGTTGAAATTCTTCCAGTATCTCCTCTCGGCCGACTCTGACAACGCAGCGGTGGCTGCCAGGCCCGCCTCAAGAGACAACAGGTCACTAGCGCAGTCAAGCATGCAGCTGGGCTCAAGCGCAGGCAGGAGCAGGTCCACGACAAGATGGGTGACACTGTCGAGAGCGTCAGCAGAACTGGGTGCAGGTGGATAAACCTGCACATGATTATGAGCGCTTGATGGGAATGCTCGGTGGAGCAGGGCCGCGATTTCCTGCTTCAGCATCTCCGTCCCATGCGGCACCTCAACCCTCTTTTGAATTGCGCTGCCTGCACACAATAAGTAAGAATGACTAACTACAAGTATGTGCCAACGCACAGGTTTCTTTTCTTATGTTTGTTGTAATCTTACCGACAAGGTTGACAGCACGCCCCACCAGCACTTCAGGACTTGGCATCACGGCCCCATTGTAGACCGCAAGCATTGCAGTCGGAGACTTGATAAGGGGCAGGGTGTCAGCGAAGCAGCGAGGTCGCTGCCAACGAATCAAGGCAGGGTCAGGGCCCACAGGCACCACGCTCAAAATGCGCTCGCAGAAATCACTGAAAATGGGAGGTTGGGCAGCGCAGGCCAGCACCAGTAAGGCAGGGGGCCTTGCAGCTGTTGATGATGGCACTTGTTACTCACTTAACAGCCAGGCGGGGGGCAGCTTGCTGGCTGAAGTGTACGCAGGGGTCAAAGGCACCTGCACGGCGCATGAACCGGCGCGTAAGGGATGGATGATCTTATCAGGCTGCCCTGCCCACGCACCAGCATTGTTTCCATGGCAGGATTGCCTCCAGCGATGATGTTACAGTTCCTCAATTCCACTCGCAACGATGTGTCCAGCCTCTCGTACTCCCAGCATAAGGTGGCTCGGACATCCAGTGGTATCAGGCGTGCCACCTGGTATGAACAAAAAGCTGTGAGGTGAGCGAAGGCGTGGACGCAGTCATCACAGGGACAGACATGACTGACTGACACGCCGGCAGGGCTGTGCTGCCAACGCACCTCAGGCTTTGTCAGCGTGCACAGCGCCTGCATCCGTGCTGCGTAGTATGGGCTGGTGCCAGGCACCCTCTCGCGCTCCAGGCGCACGTCAGACGGCCCAGAAAACTGCATAATGCGGGAAACTCAGAGATGCAGAAAGAGCATGTGGGTTTTGGCAGAAAGTAGCATCACACCTTGTTACGTACGCCCATGTGCACAGACACCAGCTCACTGGCAGCACCGAAAGGCTGCTCAAGCAGCTCAACGCTCCCTCGCTGGTTGGGGCACTTGGCCATCATGATGGCAAAGATTGTCTGTAACATCATCAGAACCTGTACACAGCAGCGCGTGACGGCCGCAAGCAAGAGGTCACATTGTCAAACAGCGCGCAAGCATTCCTGGGTCCTCAGGTACGCCTCGCAAGTAATCAGCTGGACAATACAGGCACAGCGACACAGCAGCAGCACTCACAACACTCACACTAGGGTCAAAGCCGCTCTCCCATGCGGTTGACAAGATCAACGCTCGCCTTGCCAGCTGCTCGAACAGCAATTGCGATATGATATGCGGCAGTTTAGGCCCTGCATTGCAACAGCAACACCTTGCTTGGCAAAGCCAGCCCCTTGAGCAACTGTTGCTTGGGAAGGACGAGAACCTGTCAGGCACTTGGCGCGCTATAACACAGCTGACTGCACCACTCACACTTGGGGTAGTCTGCCATCCCGTGCAACAGCTGCATCAAGCACAAAGCATAGCCAGGCAGGTCCGTAGTTGCGTCAAGCCGCCCCAGAGCATCCACCTCGGCCGTCTGTGTTGCAGTGTGGTGCGGAACCGAAAACTTCCACCTGAAAGAGCACAGGCATGCGGGTCTTGCTGTGCTTTGCATATCCTGTAAAAAATGGCAATTGAAGTGCAGAACAGCGGGTCCCACCTGTCACCAGGGCCCCAGTTTGCCATGTCGTGCGGTACCTCGCTGCACTTCTGGGCCATGCTGACGTCGGCGAAAAAGACCCGGCCATCATTTTGGATGTCACCGTCGCCAGCAGACTGCTCGATCTACATCAGGGGGTCCAGGGAGGCTTGCCCTGGTGCTCAAGCAATTATACTGCTGGTTCGTATAACCGACATGCAGCAGCTCGCCAGGACAGGGCTTACCAGGAGGTTGTCTAGGCATACATCACGGATGACAATGCCCGACTGCTCTGCCCTTTTGGCGAGCAGCATGATGTCACAAAGCGTGTGCAGGAGGAGCCCATCGCGCATCAACCGCCTCCCGTTGTGGGTCCGCCTGCTACAAAATAGTGCAGGAGGTCAGGGGCTGCCTACCAATGCCAGCCAATCAAACATAATGTGATGCTGCTTCAGACGTCTGGGGCAAGATAGTCAGAGCAAGACCCACATGGCTTGCTTTGCCACTGTGACGACGCTTGTGCACTCCAAAACCAGGGCTGCTGGTTTTCTGCCATCGCCGGGGAAGGCCGCAACAGGGCGCGCAGCCGCTCTCTGGGCCTTGCACAGATCCAGCGCCTGCATCTCTCGCAGCAGTGCTCCTGCTCCCATTTCGTCAGGGGTGTTGAAGATTTTCACAATGTGCACTACTCCATCCACAAGGGCTGCAGGTGGAGCATGGGAAAACGCAAGACTGCTGAGGAGGCTGGCACTGAGGCAGCTGGCGCAATGCAAGCTCACTTCTCTGACCAGCACAAGGACTGCAGTCGCTGGCCGGCTCCCAGTAAGGAATGCAAGCTATCCATTGTTTCAGCGGCAAACGTAAAGCACCCACCTATGCAGAGTTTGAAGTGGTGCACACTGCGGAGCACAGCGACAGGGCGCGCTGGGTCGCCGTCCTCTAACTGGAGCTCCAGGTCCTCAGTTGCCGGGCCAAAAGAGAGGACATTGCGATGGAGGCGGGCATACTGGACTGCCCTGCCAGCTGCTAATATCGCTTCCTGGATTTTATCATAATCCCATGCGGACACCTGCAGAGATTTGGAGCACCCGCGTGATTCAGGGCACCTGCGGTGGGAGCAGCGGCCCACCGCAAAGCAAGCGGCCGCCTTGTATGCCACGGCTTGGCGGCGGGTGACACTCTGACTTGAAATTGTTCGAGTACGGATGTCACGCTCGCGTGCTCGGCTGGCTGCTGCGCCATTCGTCACAACCAAGTTGCAGGCTATGGCGACGGCTTCCTGCGGGCTGACTGAGTAGTTATAAAGCACGCAGAAATGTCTCAAGGCCAGCTTGCTGCCGTTGTTGAAAGGAGAGGCCGAAACAGCAGAAGAAGCACCCCTCTGGTGCAGTGAAGCCGCTTTGCCCTAGTACACGAACGACAGATGTAGGAAGGCTTCAAATGTCACTTTAGAATAAGGATACGAGAGAGCGTTGCCTCTGACCTGGCCTCATTCATGAATGAGGACACCCTTTCTGAGTTTTCTTAATGAGTTTGGATAACCCGTTTGACAACGGGTTATCCAAATAAATCCAATAAATCTTACAGCGGCAGCAGAGCGCCCGGTGCCGCTTCTCAGACTCCATACCCGCCACCGCCTGCCTGCGTGGCTATTGGACAGCTGGCGAAGCTTCGTCCCAAGCCCAGCCCGTTTCAAAGCATGCTGCAAGCATTGAAGGCATGCTGAGAACTTCAAACACTGCTCACAAGCTAGTTCTATCTTGACGGTGGTTACAAGTTTGCACACCGTCGCAGCGCAAAGGGGAGAACAACAACGAAGCAAGGGCAGTGAGCAATTGAGACAACGTGTTTCACAAGCTAGGAAAGCATCACATTGCATGACACAATCATGTATACTCCTGCAGCTCAATGCGCCGCCGAGACAACCTCTTACGGTCTCGCAACTCGAAGACAGAGGTGGCTGTGGCGTCTGGTCGCAGCTGGGAGACCATGAGGCACGTCTACTCGCCTTCTTCCTGCCCCCGCAGCCCAGGTGGAGGGTGGGGCCAGCACAGTCACTCGATGCCGCGCACAGACAGGTGGAGGTCAAACGCGCGGCTGGTCAGGCGCTTGGTACGGCGGAGCGTCGCGTCCAGCGGCTTCTTGAACAGCGGGAGGTCCAGCGGGCCGCTGCGCACCTGCGCCAGCAGCACAGAAACCAAGGGTTCTGAGGGCCCAGAGCAAAGCTATCACATCGGCGGAGTCGGGGCCGGCGCTGCGTGGTAGGTCCACGTGATGTCGATGACCTTGCCCAGTTGCCCGGTCACTACCGAGCACGCCACTCGGCACGCGGCGGCGGCAGCGCCACCCACCCGCGCCGCCGTGGGCCCAAAGTCCACCAGCTTCTCCAGCGGCGCCGCCGTCCAGGCCAGCGTGGAGAACCGCTTCTTGTCGCTCTTCCAGTGCTTGATCTCCAGGAAGAGCACGGAGCCTGCGGGGGGAATGGCAGGCACAGCGACGCTGACAGGTGCCCAACCTGCTGAGCGCAGCACCCACATTGCCCAGCTCCCATTACTGCGCATGCTACGCCCCAGAAAGCCACGGGCTACGACGCAGAGCACCGCAGGAGCCCCAGCATCGGCAGCAGCATCAGCAACCGCGCGACCCCCGCCGCCCGCCGTCGCCGCCCACCCGGCGGCACGTGGTGCAGCTGCGTGGCCAGCTTGACGATGGCCGAGGAGTGGATGGTGGCGGTCTCGCGGCGGTAGTGCCCCGGGTGAGTGTCGATGGGCAGCTCCACGAGGCGGCCCAGGGAGTCGCGCAGCTGGGAGAGGCAGGGGGAGGGCTTGGTGGTGGTGGTGAGAGGGAGGCCAAGTGCGCATTTCAAAGCAGCAACAAGACTGACGGCAATAAGGCTGGAACAGCGGCAGGCCGGAGGTCCAAAACACTAAAGCAGCAACGTGTTGCAGCCACCCTCGCACAGGGGACCCCTGCCGCATCTTGGCAGTGGCAAAGCTCCCTGGGCTTGGCTCACAGCTCGATGCAGCCTGCACCCATCCACCCCTGCTCCCCCTCTTCCTGCCCCAGCGCACGCAGAGGCTCACCGAGACGGAGAAGATGGGGGTGGAGAGCGGCTTGCGGTACCGCACCTCCGCCGACCGCACCGCCACCTCCAGCAAGCGGTGCGCAGCGCCCGCCGCGGCGGGGGGCGGCGCGCTCGGCCGCGCCAGCGGGGGGTGGTGGGCGGGCGCGCCGCCGCCCAGCACCGAGCCCAGCCCTGTGCGGTGGTGGGGGTGGGCGCCCGGGGCCCGGGTGGCGGGCACGTGGTGGGAGTAGGAGGCCAGCGAGGCGCCGCTGACCGACTCCGCGATGCCGCTGTCCACGGAGGAGGCGTCGTCGTCGTCGCGATCAAAGCCCTGCGCAGGCACGCGGGGGATAGATGATAAGGCGGGGCAAACGTCCATGTAGCGGTGGTGGGGTGGGCGGCTGTGCATGCGTGCGAAAGAATGTGCAGGGAAGATGGGAGAAGATGAGGTGGGCGGACTTGCGCAGAGGGACAGGAGCAGCGTCAAGGTGGCAGCAACATCTGGCACGCGCAAGAAGCTGGGTGGGGGAGGGGGCCAAGCAGCGGCGCCCTTGCCGCCACCCAGGCACACAGCGAGCAGCGGCTGAGCAGCGGCTGAGCAGCGGCGCGCTGCCGGGCTCACTCACATGCAGCACCGACTCAGCCACCTCCTGGCTGGCCTGTGATGCCTGGCGCGAGTGGCCCTGCCCCTGCAGCACGCTGCGCAGGCGCACCGCGTCGATGTGCAGCGGCGGCTGCCCGCCGGCCCCGCCCTGGCCCGGCATGGGCCCCTCGCCCAGCAGCGCCGCCGCCTGCTCCGGGCTCAGCCGCGGCGGCACGGCGCGGCCCTTCTGCGCGCCGCGCAGCAGCTGCACGAAGAGGCAGAAGGCGCGGGCGTCCAGGCGGCCGTCGCCGCGCAGGTCGGCGGCCTCCCAGGCCGCGTGGAACACGGGGCGGGCATGTGCAGCTTGGAGAAGTACTCCATGGCGCAGTGGCGCTCCATGCCGCCCACCTCGGGGTAGCCCTGCGGTGCGGGGTGTGAGTGTGAAGGGTGTGTATGTGTGAGTGCATGTGTATGTGGGGTGGCGGGTGGCAAGGGTGGAACGCAGCGGGACGAGATGGCAGGGTAGGTGATGCGCCTGGATGTCCTCAGGTGGAGGCAGAGATGGGGGGCGGGCATGGCAGGCCAGACACGTAGCGGCAGAGGAAGGCACCCATGCACAGCAAGTGCCCGCTCACCTTCTTGGCAAAGATGGTGCGGCAGCGGCGCACGTCCTCCGCGCTCATGGGCTCCCAGCCGGCGATGCCCGGGCGGCGATGCGCGGCGGCGCCAGCTCAACGGCGACAGGGGCGGCGGCGGCGCGGCGCCGCTCCAGCCGCCCCGCGTCGCCCGCTCCTGCTGCCGCAGCTGCGCCTCGCCGTCAAAGGCCTTCCAGGAGCGCCGGGCGGCGGCCTCGCTGCGCTGCGCCTGCTGGGCGGCCCCAGCGGCGGAGTGGGCCTGCTCGCCCGAGGCGACGCTGCTGCCCACGCTGCCCAGGCGGGACGCGGCCGGCTGCGCCTGCTGCTGCTGCAGCACAAGCGCCTGCTGCTGCAGCGTGGCGGCAGCGGCCTGCAGCTGCGCGGGGCTGGCGCCGCCCATGCTCAGCTGGGACATCATCTCCGCAATCACCTGCTGCGGCTGCTGCGGCGTGCCAGCCGGCACCACGTCCGGGGAGGACGGCGCAAACGCGGCGTGGCCCGAGCCGCCCTGGCCCGCAGCCATGGCGGCGGCAGCGGCCGCCGCGGCCTGACGCAGCGGATTGACGTCGGCAAGGGCGAGGCCTGGCTACCGCCAGCAGCCTGCAGGTGCTGCGCAAACGTCATGCCCGCCGCCATGGCAGCCGCAATGACCGCCTCGCTCATCGGCTGCGCCGCCGCCGCCTGCAGAGGCTGCTGCGGGGGCGTGGAGGCGGGTGCCGGGGCTGGCGGCGCCGTCGCTGGCGTGGCTGCTGCGCCAGCGGCGGCGCCAGCGGAGGCCGAGGCGGAGTTGAAGGACTCCCATGAGCTGCGGGCCTTGCCAGAGGGTGCCACCTGCAAGGGTTTGGGCAGCCAGGCAGCAGGGAGTTAGGGTGCGGCAGGGCAGTGAGCGCACCCTTAGGAAAAGGCCAACAAGGGAGTACAAAAAAGGGTAAACATGCAGGCAGAGTATGAAAAAAACGCAAGAGCAGCAATGCACGATGCCAGATATGCACACAACCAGCGCACCTGCTCGTCAGCGCTGGCACCTGCGCCTGCCGCCCCGCTGAGTTTTCGGCGGGAGGCCGCTCTCGGCGGCCTGGGGGATGTCGCCGCCCTCATCGTGCAGGCCGGAAACCTCCGAGCTCATGCGGTTCATCAAGCCCTGCCGGGGAAAGGCGAACCAATGCTGAGATTGTGTTTGTGGAGGGAAGGAGGAGGGGGCCAGGGGCCGGCAAAGGCAGTTGCTGCACATGTCGCTGTCAGCAGAAGCAGGCGCCGTCCCCGCTTGCTGGTGATGGGACACGGGGCCGTGCCTCTCCTCTGCCCCCTCGCTTCCCCCCTCACATTCAGCTTGGCCGTGAAGTCCTGCACCGCGCTGTCCACCCCTTCCGAGTCCTCCGGCCCTGCCGCAGCTGGCTCACGCGCCTCTGCCCCGTCATCCGTGGCTCCCTCGGCGGCAGCCTGTGCCAGGTCGGATGCCCCCGCTTGTGCCTCCTCCTCTTCCTCGTGGTCGTTAGCCGACTGGTAGGAGGTGGCGCCCGACTGGAGGGGCTGGGCGCGCTGCGCACGCTGCGCCTGCTGCGCCGCCGCGACCAGGTCGTCGGCTGAGTTCTGGCGGGACAGCGCCCGCGCGCCGTGCTCCAGGGGCCCCGCAGGCAGCGGCAGCGACTCCGCCCGCGACAGGTGGCTCTCCAGCGGCCCGGGCGCCGGGGGCCAGCGCCGCCGCAGCGCCGTACTGCGGCGCGTCGCTGTGCTCCTCAGGGAGCGCGGGTGGCGTCGCGGCGGAGATGTGCCAGCGGTCGATGCGCGCGTCGCGGATGGCCAGCGGCCGCTTCTTGTGGCTGGATGGCGGCGCGTGCGCGCGCAGCGCGTCCTCCGCCGTCACCAGGTCGAAGGCCTTGCTCTGCGCCACCTCCGCCACGTGCGCCAGGGCCAGGAACTGCCGCTTGCTCAGCACAGCGGGAATGTCGCCGCCGGGGAACACCTGCCCCACCACATACTCGAGCGGCTCGCCCTGCCACAGCGGGGAGTCGTGAAAGGGAGGGAGAAGAGTCGGCACAGGCATCTCGTGGTGGGGACGGATGGAATCGGCACAGGCATCTCGTGGTGGGGACGGATGGAGTCGGCACAGGAATCATGGTTCGATCCAGTGCCAATTTTCGATGAATATACATTGCAATTTTGAGAAGAGTGCTGTGTGCATGTATGCATGCTGTAAGAAAGCCCCAAAGAAGATCGGCAGGCTCACCGCCAGGACCTCCGCCCCAAGCAGGGCGGTCACGTCCTCCAGAGCCACGCTGCCCGCGCTGGCGCCAGGAAGCTTGGACCACCGCTTCTCCAGGTGCAGGATGTCTTCCACGGAGGGCGACAGCCTGCCAGCCTGCACTCAATCACGCATGCGAAGCGGGGGCAGCCTTCAGAACCCCGCACTGTCGGCGGCTGTCAGGGGGCCGCACCGCCCCCACTCGAACGTGCCGCACAGTCGGAAGGGCACCGCAAGACACGTCGTGGTGCGACCGCACCCACCTGGTGCTCCTGCACGGCCGCCCCTGCCGCCTGCAGCAGCAGCTGCTGGGTGTCAGCCATGTTTCTTCCGATGACAGCTGCTCTCACAGTTATCGCTTCCAGCGTGCTTGCAGCACGGCTGGAAATACCGCGTGAGGGGCCGAGGGGCCTGGAATGAGAGGGATTGTTTGGAAGGTTGCGGTACACTTGCCATACAAACATGTCTTGGCTTTTCCTCTGTTTGAGTTCTTGTAGGCCTGCGGTGTCGCCTTTGAAAGTTTCGATCGCTCCCGAGCTGTCCCACTCCGCCACCTGCAACTCGCCGAGTTTGTGATCGCCGCAGCACCGGGCGCTTATAACCTTCAGCAGCATACAGCGTCTGTCCCTGGTGCCGGCGGGCTGCGGGTTGCAGGCCCGGCGTGCATAATGCAGGAGGAGCACCGAGGCCGCATAGTGCGGCTGGAGGTGAACAGCTTCAAGAGCTACCGAGGGCACAACACCATTGGGCCCTTCAGGTGCGCCGGGCGGGCGCTAGGGGGCCGCCGAGGTTGCTGCCGCGGCGTCCGCTCACCCGCCGCACCCTGCCCTGCAACCTGTCTGCTCTTGCAACCCTGCAGGCCCTTCACCACCATCATCGGCCCAAACGGCTCGGGCAAGTCTAATGTGATGGACTCCATATCCTTTGTGCTGGGCGTGCGCACCGCCCAGCTGCGCGGGAGCCTCAAGGAGCTGCTGTACCACAACACAGCCGGACAGTCGGCAGAGGACAGGTGCGGCAGGCCCAAACGGCACAGCTTGCGTTGCAGCCATGCTGCGCAGGCCAGCACAGCACGATTGCCTTGGAGGCAGGTTAGGGCCCATGCCGGCTGCATGGCCGCCCGGCAGCATGGGCGCATGTCGGCTCTCGCAGGCGGTGTTGCATTTTGTGGCTCAGCCGCCGACCGCACGCTCTCACGACCATTCTTGCAACGCAGGCCTCGCAAGGGCTCCGTGAAGCTTGTGTTCGAGGCGCCCGATGGCGAGGAGGTGCACTTTGAGCGCGTGATCAAGCCCACGGGGCGGGTGCTGACACCTTTACCAGCGAGGTGCGTGTGATTAGGCGGCCAGAGCTCAGCTGGGCACCATTGCCGCACGCGTGCAAGCATGTGTCCAACATCCTGGGTCCAGCAGCACAGTCCGGCTGCACTGTGTGTGGCTGACGGAATCGCACGTGAGGCTGGCTACAACCGCCGGCCCATTGACCTCCCTGTCCGGCACCCGCTCACCCTGAGCCGTCCGCCCATGCCCCGCAGTACAAGCTGAATGATCGTGTGGTTGGGTGGGAGGCGTACAACCGCAAGCTGGAGTCGTACAACATCCTGGTCAAGGCACGCAACTTCCTCGTGTTCCAGGTGGGTGCTACTATGGGCGGGTGTTGCCCACGGTGCATGCTGGCTGTCTGCGTTGTGCCCCGCTGCCCAGCGCTGAATTGCACTGCCCTGCGCTTGCTGCGAGACTGCCCCCTCTGTTGTTGACTCACCTGCCAGAAAGGTCTGCGCCTTGTTCATGACTGCCTGCTTCCTGCCTGCCCGCCTGCCCCGCCCACCCGCTGCAGGGCGACATCGAGAGCGTGGCGCAGATGCAGCCGCGCGACTTGACCGCCCTGTTTGAGCACATCTCTGGGTCGGGTGCGTGCAAGCCGGAGTACGAGGAGGCGGAGCGGCGCAAGGCGGAAGCTGAGGAGCGGGTGACCTACATCTTCTCGCGGAAGAAAGCCATCACGCAGGGTGGGCAGTGGCCTCAATAAGCATTTGGCATGGCTGCTCTGGCCTCCTGGCTGCGAAACAATTTGATTGGGTTTTATATCGAGCGATGGCATCACCGCCTTGCAGGCAGTTGTCAGCTTACGGAGTCATCCTCATCACTTGAGCATGCTCTCTGCTTGGCCATCCCTCCCACGCCGCCCTGCAGAGAAGAAGCAGAAGAAGGACCAGAAGGAGGAGGCGGAGCGGCACCAGAAGCTGCAGCAAGAGCTGGATGAGTGCCGGGCCGCCTACTTCACCTGGCAGGCACGGCCGTGGCTGGGGGGGAGGGGAGAGGCAACGGATAATAACATGGTGTTATGCGAATCATTTCTGCACGCTAAGCTGCTTGTGATCCCAGGTCCAGAGCGTGTTCTTCCCCCAAGGCTCCTGCACCCACCCCCTTGCCCCCCCTTCTGCAGGTCTACCACGCCGATCAAGACATGCGCCAGGCACAAGCCGACATCAGGGCCCTGCGCCAGCAGCTGGCGAGGCGGAGCGGTCGCTGCAGGCACGTGCTGCTGCTGCTGCCGCTGGTGCTGACGCAGTTGGTGCTGCTGCTGGGCTCGCCCCTTCGCCGTCGTTCATGCTGTTCCCTGCGCGCTGGTATTTGCTGAGTCGAGGAGCAGGCTGCATGCGCGTCCGCGTATCTCGAGCCTTCCTCAGCTCATGTTGTTCTGCTGCTTGTCGCCCCCTCACGCCGCAGGTCAGCGAGAAGGCTGCCGAGGAGAAGAAGCGGGAGCAGGCGGGGCTGCAGAAGGAGCGCTTGCTGCTGGAGAAGCGGGCCAAGAAGAAGCAGGCCGATGCCGACAAGAAGGTGAGAGGGCACAAAAACTTGGTTGGGGCGTTGTGTGGCAGAGGGTTGCTTCCAATCCCAGTGCTACCATGCCACTCCCGACCGGCCCTGTGCTCTGCTGTGAGCCTGCAACGGCCGCCGGGTTTGAACAATGCACCCTGCGGTGTTCCGATGAACCCTTCTAGACAGTAGTCACAGCTTCCACCCATCCTCCTGCCGCCGCTCAGAACCCCGAGGCCTTCAAGGTTCGCGAAGACATCCAACGGCTGTCGCGCCGCATCAAGAGCGGCGAGAAGGACGTGGCGGAGCGGCGGCGCAAGGCGGAGGAGCAGCGCGCGCGTGGCGGCGCTGCAGGAGCAGCTGGAAGCCTTGCAGGACGCGCAGGTGTGCCGCCGCGGTGCGACGGTCACGCCGCGCGGGCGCTTGAGCTGTGCAGCACATGCACTGTCTGCGTTGCCGCGCCCGCGCCCTGAGAAATGAAAGCACCACCGGTTTCCTCTGTCAAGCTGCTGTTCTCATGGTTTGCGGCCCTTGCTCCATCCAATCAATCCCGGCATCAGTTCCTGATTGTGCAACTTGTTCCTGGCCCGCTTTCCTCACCATCTCTCCCATGCTGTCCATCCTGCGCCCGCAGCGGTCGCTGGAGGAGGACTTGGCGCGCGGGCAGCGTGGCCGCCTGCACCTGGGCCCCGAGCTGGTTGAGGAGTACAACCGCATCAAGCAGGTGTGTGTGTGTGTGTGTTTTTTAATTGTTTTTTGGGGGGGAGAGAGGGGGCTGGTTTGATGGTGTTGACGGTGACCGGTTGTTGTGGTGAAGCAGCGTCTGTTTGTGTGGTGAAGCTGGTCCCGTTGTTGGGGTCTGTTTGGTTGGGGGCCAGCGTGATGGAGGACGACAGCGAATTTGAGAGTAGACGAGGGCTGGGACGGAAGGAGTGCTGCTAGACGTTGTGGAGACGGGCAGCACACCTCGTGCAGGGCGCGACACAGCTTGCTGGCAGCTTGTACCCGCTGGCACGCCACGATCCATGTGGCTGGCCGATGGAGCCCCATTTCGCCTCGCTGCAAAATCACATCTCTTCCACCTCTTTGTTTGCATGCCCGCAGGAGGTGAAGGGCAAGACGGCGCAGATGGATGCTGACCTGGCGGCGCGGCAGGCGGCGCTGGAGGCGCAGGAGCAGGCGCGGGACATTGCGCGGGACAAGCTGGAGGCGATCGATGGCCGCGTGGCTGCGCTGGGTGAGGGGCGGGTCCGCAGCCTTCATGCTGAAGAGCGGCACTGTTTGCCACGGCCGGGGCACTGAGCAAGGGGCACCTTGGGCGCTGCTGGAAACCTGAGTGATGGATTGGTGGTGGTCGAGCATGCGCTTATGGTTTCAGATGGCAGCATCGCCCCCTGCGCTCCCACCTCGCCTGCTCCCAACCACAGACAAGGAGCGGGCTGAGGCGGAGGCGCGGCGCGACACCGTGACGGCCGCTTTGGGCGACAAGGATCGTCGGCTGGGGGAGGCGCGGCGGGAGCTGGACCGCGCGCAGAAGGAGGCGCGGCACGTGGACTCGCAGCGCAACCGGCTGGCCGTGCAGCTGGAGGAGGTGGAGGGGCAGCTGCGGGAGGCGCGCCAGGTGCGGAAAGTTTCTCAGGCAGAGCAGCATGGAAGGCGTGCCTGGCCTGTATGGGGTGGATGGAGGCACGAGGACCTCTGGTGACCAGCGCATTGGGGGCCAGGGGGCTGTCTGTGAGTATTGAAAGGTGCCACACTGCTCTGCCTCTTCCTGCAGGCCCGCAAGGAGTCGGATCGCGACCGCCGCGTGAACGAGGCCATCGCGCAACTGAAGAGCCAGTACCCGAACCGTGAGGGGGCCTGCGGGGACGCACTGCAGCCCACCTTGCAGGCTGCTGCGTTAGCTGCGACTGGGGTGCATGCTTCCCGTGTGGGCCCCTTCCGTGAGATTGGAAGCACAGTCATCGCCCCATGGGCCCCTGATCCTTGCACCACACCCTGCTGGCTGCCGTTCTGGTGCCTGGCTGCCTCCTCCCTACCACTCATCGTCACCACTTCCCCACATGCGCCTGCTCCAGGCGTTCATGGGCGTGTGGCCCACCTGGCCGACATCCGCGACAAGCGCTACAAGCTGGCTGTGACGGCGGCCATGGGCCGGGACTTTGACGGCATCATCGTCAGGACGGTGGGCTGCGCTGCTGCGTTGCTCGCGCTCGTTTCGGGCCATGGACTGCAGCATTGCAGCAACAGCGCGCGGCGTGCGCCCAGGAAGGGAAGTGCGGGCAAGGCTTGGGGGCTGCTGGCTGAGACGCTGAGCGGGTTTGTCACCCTGGCTGCTGCCTGCAGCCGAGATGGCCAAGACCGGGATCCGCGTGTTCCGCGAGAGCCGGCTGCCGCCCCACACCTTCATCCCTGCTGACGTGCGCCCCTCCCCTGTCTGCCTATGCTGCCTACCCCTGCTCCCTGCTCTTGCCATTCCCTGCTCTGCAAGCTGCTGCTCCTTGCATCAGCATCAGCACCAGCACCAGCTAGATGTGCCTCCACGGTTCGCCCGCCCCCGGGTGTCCCCGCCCGTACTGTTCCACCCGGATTCCCTTGGTACCGCTTCTTGTACTGCAGGACATCAAGGTCAAGGGCGTGCCCGACGCGCTGCGCCACCAGCTGCAGCGCCGCGGGGTGGGGCGCCTGGCGGTGGACCTGGTGGCCCCCAAGCAGGAGGGCACTGAGCGCGTGTTCCAGATGCTGCTGGGGTGCGCTGGGGATTGTGTTCTGCTGTGTTTGGGTGGGACGGGGCTGGCATGTCCGTTTGCATGAATGACGAGGGAAGGGCAAAGGTATGGGGTGCGTCTCCTTGTTCTTCCTGTTGTTGCGATCGCAATTCTGGACTCCGTCCCTTGCACCTGCCCCTACAGTCAACGCCTGGTTGCCTTGCTGTTCCCCACCTGCCCCCTGCAGCACCACGATCGTGACAGACACCCCGCAGCAGGCGCAGGAGGTGGCCTTTGGCTCCGCCCAGCGCCAGAAGGTGGTCAGCCTGGACGGCACCATCATCAACAAGGCCGGCATCATCACAGGCGGCATCCACCCGGGGCTGGAGGCTCGGGCGGGGCAGTGGGACACTGGGGCGTTTGAGGAGCTCAAGCAGGTGGGCCAATTGTACATTGAAAGGGGGGGGAACTTGAGTGTATTGATTTGGGTGTGTTGCTGAGGCCCGCTTCCTGGCTTGTCGGTGTGTATTTCAATAAGCCTCTGGGTGCCCGTGTGGTGTCAAGGTGCGTGCAAGCGTGCTGCCGCTCCCTGAAGCAGCCTACCTGCGCTGCGTTGTCGCGTGCCGCAGAAACAGGCGCGGGCGGCCGAGGCGCTGGAGGCGCTGCCCGCGCAGCGCGAGCTGGTGGCCCGCCAGCAGGAGCTGCAGGCGACCATCAGCGGGCTGGAGAGCGACACTCAGCTGCTGCAGGCACGCGGCGAGAGTGACGAGGGGGAGGCTGCTTGCGCTGCATGCCCTGCCTTCGCAAAAGGCGCCTTAAGCTGCCAGGGAGAACTCAGGCTGCCCTGCCTGTCATGGTGGTTTGTCAATGCCATCGTCAGCAACCAGGACGAATCTGTGTGGCCGCTCATCGCATCTTTCCTCCCACTCGCCTGCAGGTGGATCTGAAGAGCTCACAGGCCAAGGCCAAGGCGGCGGCCAACGACATCGCCGCTCTCACCAAGGTGCAGCAATGCCTGCTGCCGCCCCCTTTCCCCCTCATCTCAACCGAAAGTTGTGCGCCTTGCTTCTGCTGGCGGCCCCCTGCCCTCTCCTTGCTCTGCGCCCAGGCCTACTTAGGAGTGTCGGCAGCTCCCTGCCCAAGCAGCAGCCAGTGGGCACAGGCTGTGGGCAGCCAGTGCATCTGCTTCCTTCCCGTGCCTCCCCCTCCCCCTCACCCCGCCTGCCTTCCTCATCACCGTTGCAGGAGCGGGAGCGGGTGGTGCCAGAGCAGGAGCGGGCCGAGGATGCCATCACGGCGGCGCGGCGCGAGGTCACCCGCCTCAAGCGCAGGGTGGACGAGATCCTGGACCGATCCTTCGCCGCCTTCAGCAAGTCAGTGGGGGCAGGAGCTGGCTGCTGCCTCTGGGGAGCCCAGAGCCAACATCGTTGTCTTTTGGGAGCCGAAGGCCAACATCGACTGCCTGTCGGCTTGGGTCCCAATTTCTCTGCGTCGTGCTGGTCCCCCTCCCCGCTGACCCTCGTGGCCTGTTTCCCGCTCGCTACCACAGGAAGGCCGGGGTGGCCAACATCCGTGAGTACGAGGAGACGCACTTGCAGGAGAGCCAGCGGCTGGCCAAGGAGAAGCGGGAGCTGGGGGCCCAGGTGGGCTGGGGTTGCGGGGGTAGCGGCAGGCTTGGTTGGGGGTGGAAAGCGGTGGAAATGGGTTAATGTGAGGTTGTGGGGCCAGCAATGGAGCGCATCTCGGCCAGCATCTGAGGCTTGAATGTCCGCCAGTGTGCCGGCACGACTGCAGCTGGCGTGTCTGCAGCCAGCGCCCTGCTGCCTCACTGTTTCTGCTGCTGCTGCTGCCGCCGCATGTCGAGGCCACCAGCGCAAAACTGACCGATTTGGTTGCTGCCCTGGGCCGCATGTCCTGATTTCAGATAGCCAAGGTGCGCAACCAGCTGGAGTATGAGCAGGACGGTGCGGGCAAGGCGGAGGCCGACATCGCAGCCAAGGAGGAGGCGGTGGAGGCTGAGCGGGCGGCGCTCGAGCGGCGCCAGCAGGAGGAGGCGCGCTTTGCTGAGGAGAGACGCGGCGGTGCAGGTGGGACGGTGGTGGGTGTGGTGGGTGGGTGGTCAGTGGAGCGGATAGTTATGGCTGTTTCCTGGTTGCAGTTTCGTAGGCCTTTTCTGGACCTCGCGTCTGCCCAACCATGCTCTGCCCAAGGCCCCGTCTGCATCCCACACCTTCACCCACCCACCCACCCACCCACCCACCCGCGGTTCCTCTGCAGGCGGATATTGCGGAGCTGCAGCGGGAGGCAGCTGAGCGGCGGCGGGAGCTGGAGGGGCTGGAGGCTGAGGCGCAGGAGCTGCGGGATCGGGTGGCGGCCAACCGCGATGCAGGTGCGCTGCCGCCGCCGCCGCCGCCGCCCGCCGTGTGCAGCTGGAGCAGGCCGGTCTCGGCCTCCTGGGTTGGCGTCTGCTGCATGTTTTGTTCCCCAGCGCATGGGCAACTGGCTGGGTGGCTGTGAGCCAGCAGTCCAGTTGAGTTCCTGTGCCCGCCTGCCGCAGCGGCCAAGCACCGCCGCGCCATCGCCGGCCAGCGCGCCGCGCTGGAGGACCTGCGCTCGCGGCGGCGCGACGTGCTGGAGGCGGCCTCCATGGAGCAGGTGGTCCTGCCGGTGCTGACAGACGGGCGGCAGCAGTCGGACGATGAGGAGGAGGAGGAGGAGGAGGAGGAGGAAGATGCAGGTGGGCCACGGATGCAAGCTCCGATGCTGACGCTGCCTGTGTTCAATTGATTGAACAGGCAGGCGCTCACCAAGGTCGTGCTCTACTGTGCTGAAAAGCCATGGTCAGAACCATTGCGCTGGCCCGCAGAGGGGATGGATGTGGAGGGTGGGGGCGGCGCCGGCCCGTCGACCTCTCAGAAGCGCAGCAAGGTGCGCTGCGCTGCGCTGCACCCCGATGGCCTCTGCCGCGTTGCACGCCGTCCCTGCTTCCCCCAAAGCGCGCGTTTTGCCAACGATCTCGGGCGCATGGTCTGATGTGCTCACTGCGCCCGACTGGAAGCATCCCCCATCCTCAAGCCTCCATGCGTGGGCAATGCGCACGTGCAGTCGCGCCCGGCTGCCTCATGCCATGCAAGCAGTCTGCAGACAGCAATCTCGTGTCGCCTCTGCCCCCTTCCCCCGGGCAGTCCGTCTCGACTTCTCCTGCCTGGACGCCCAGGCGCGGCTGCGGGAGCGGCGGGCGCGGGAGGCGTGGGAGCGGGAGCGGCTGGCCAACATCGAGGAGATGAAGGGGGATCTGGCCCGCCTGGCGCCCAACCTCAAGGCGCGCTAGGCCTGGGGGCGGGGAGAGGGCAGTTGAGGGCTGCTCGCCCGTTGAGCCTGGCGGCGCGGCTGCGGCCTCGGCAGCTGTGGCAGCTAGTTGCGGCGGAGCGCGCGCACCCGGGAGGGAGCGTTTGATCGGCGCACAGCGGCCGATGGTGTGGGCAGCCTGTGGCGCCTCAAACCCATCAGATTGAGAGTCATCTACCTGCGCCCCCCTGCTGTTGCCCTGCCGTCCGACCGGCGTTGCCGCTGCTGTGCCGCTGCCGTACCGCAGGCAGTGGAGCAGTACGAGGCCATCCGCGACAAGGAGCGGGAGCAGCTGGAGGAGCTGGAGGCGGCGAGGCGCGAGGCGCGGACCGCCGCCGAGGCCTTCCAAACGGTGCAGCAGCGGCGCCACGACGCCTTCAGCGTCGCCTTTGAGCATGTGGCCGCCCGCATCGACCCCATATACAAGGCGCGCCGCGTTCCTTTGTGTTTGCCCTGCTGGCTGTGTGGCATGATCGCACCTTGTGGATGCTGAAAAAGCCGGGTGTCCCCTTGCCTTCCCCAATGCCGCCGCGCCCCCCCCCCCCCACACACACACACACACATCCACACCCACCACCACACCACACACACACACACACGCACGCCGCCCTCCCATCCCCTGCAGGAGCTGACGCGGTCCAGCGTGCACCCCGTGGGCGGCCAGGCCTACCTGTCGCTGGACTCCAGCGACGAGCCGTACCTGCACGGCATCAAGTTCACCGCCATGCCCCACCAAGCGCTTCCGCGACATGGAGCAGCTGAGCGGCGGCGAGAAGACGGTGGCGGCGCTGGCCCTGCTGTTCGCCATCCACAGGTGCGGCGGGTGGGGACGCGAAGCGTTCGCCGGTCGCAGGCAGCTTGTGCTCTGCGTACCGCTTGCCAGCCTCAAAGCCAGCCGCCACTGGCCCCTGCCGCTCTGCGTTGCACGGCAGCCTTAGCGATTTTCACGCCGCATGGCATGCTGCCACTGCATTCAAGGGAGCAAGCAGCCTGGCTCAGCCGCCGCGTGCCGGGTGCCGCCACCTTCCTCGCAGCTTCCAGCCCTCCCCCTTCTTCGTGCTGGACGAGGTGGATGCCGCCCTGGACGCCACCAACGTCGTGCGGGTGGCCACCTACATGCGCCACATGACCCGCGCGGAGACGGAGGGGCACTTCCAGGCGCGGCGCTGCCGGCTGCTGCGGGCTGAGAGTGGCAGGGGGCTGCTAATTGGTTTGTGCCTCTCAGTATGCGGGCACGGGTCGAATGGCAGGGAGCTTTCAAAAATTGGCCTGCAGCAATCTCTGGCGGCTTGCCGGGTGTCAGGCTGTTGGGCTCACAGCACAGCGGTTGTGCGGGCAAGGAGGTGTAAGTAAAAGGTGTCGCCAAGGCGCAGCGGTCGCCCGGGAGTCGCACCGCACCGCTTGCGTGACCCCTCCCCCACGCTGCCGCCGTGCTATCCCTCGTGCCGCCCCTTGCAGGGCATCGTCATCTCCCTCAAGGATGTGTTCTTCGAGAAGGCGGACGCGCTGGTGGGGGTGTGCCGCGACCAGGACCGCGGCTGCTCCGAGACGCTCACCTTTGACCTCAACCGCCGGGCCGCCCGCGGGGCCACTGCGTGACGCCGCCAGCAGGCCGGGCCGCCAAGCGATCGCTGCTTCCTCTCCTGTGCACAGGCACAGGGGCGCTGGCGTGTGCATGCTCCCTGGGGCTTCATGACTTGACCTTTGACCCATCTGCCCTGTACCATTCCTTGCTGACGCCTTGAACTTTCAAACATTCCCCCTTTGTCTCTGCCGCAAAGCTCAGCTTACCATCTCCCTGCTTGACCCTTGCTTCCCTTCCTCCTGCAAGCGTGCCTGTCTATATAACAGCAGCGATCATGAGAGCAAGCAGCGCGGTTTGGCAGTCTTGGCAAGGGTCAAGAGGTGATTCAAGGGTACTGTCAGTGTGTCAAGGTGCCAAGCTGAGATGGACCGGTGCGGAAGTGTGGTGGCAAAATATGACGAGCAACAGGAGAAGAACGTAGTGCGATGTTTGCGGCGGCAGTCAGTTGGCAGTGGAAGTAGCAGTCAGGCGGGGATCTGCCTTTGCATTCTCAGGGTGCTGGACTGGCTGGCTGTCTGGTGGCGGTCCGTCATATCTATATGCACATCAGATCTGCATGATGGCCTTGGCGATGAAGAAGTAGATGACGAGGCCGGTGGAGTCGACGACCGTGGTCATGAGGGGGCGCTGGTGACGGCCGGGTTGAAGCCGTACCTCGCCGACAGCAGCGGGAAGAGGCCGCCCAGCAGGTTGGCCCAGCAGGAGACGATGGGCAGGGCGACGGCCACGGTGAGGCCCACCTGCGTCGTCATGCCGCTCCACACGTGGGAGAAGCCGAGGATGAGGAGGCCCAGGCCGCCGCCCATCCACACGCCCGCAACACACTCCTGCGACGCGGCGAGCAGGGGCGAGGGGCGGCAGGTCTGGCGGCCGCTCGAGGGCGCTGTCGCCAGGCAAGAAAGCCCGGCAGCCCTCTTTGTTGTGTGGCACAGTAGCACACATGCTCAGCAGAGCCCTCTGCTAGCCCATGCTCCCAAGGCACTGCTCCCGCCAACGCCTGGTAACGCAGCAATCCGCAACAAACGCGCTCGACAGCGGCCCACCGCACAAACCCACCTTGTACACCACCACCAGCCAGTCGGAGGGCTTGAGGTGACCCAGCGCCAGGCTGCGGATGACGGTGGCGTTGGACTGGCTGCCGGTGTTGCCGCCGTGGCCGATCAGGAGGGGCACGAACATGGAGAGCTCCACGTGCGCGCGCAGCACGCTCTCTCAAAGGCCTCCACCACCAGCGCCGCCAGCATGAGGCCGAAGAAGAACACGAGCAGCCAGCCGTATCGCGCACGAATCAGGTCCTGGATGGTGTCCCGCCTGCAACCAGGCCGGGTGCGTGTGTGGCGCGTTTCATCACTGCCGGCGCAAAAATTCCTGGCGCAGCGCAATTGCTGCTGAAGAACAGCGTGCAAGCAGGGTTTCTCCCCTCCGGCCGCCCGCCCTCACCGGTAGTCCTCTTTCTCTTCGTGGGCTGCTGTCGCAGCGTCATCGCCATAGAAGAGCTGGGCCTTTTCAAGGCTCCGGGGACTGGTCACTGAGATGTCCACCGTCACCATGCTGCTGCAATTGCAAGTGGTCGTTGCCTGCCGGGGCTGCCACTCACCGCTGTTGTTGCTGCAAGTGGCGCCGCTGTAGGCGGCGGCGGCGGCAGTGGTTGGGGCGGGCGGCTTGAGCTGCTGCGCTGGTTATACGCCAGCCGGTGGGAATCGCTTGCCTCGAGAGTTTATAAACAGCTGAAAAGCTGAGCTAAGGGCCCAAGAGCTCCCCGCGTTGAAATGCGAAGACGACTCCTCGGCCGCCTGCTGCCCTCCGATGCCTTAAACTTGAATTAACGTGCAGATTAAGTTGCGGGAGACCTCCAGAAAGCTGCAAAACTCAGATGTTGCGCCCCAATCTAGGCCGGCAGGTTGAAACGTGAAGGAGGGTTTACCGCCCGAAGGAGGACACGGTGATCGCTGGGAGTGATAGATGTCGCAAACCGGGAGAAAAGATGAGCCGCTCTGCATTACCTGCTGAGCGTGCCGCACCTTGTCTTGGACCCGCGAGTTATCAACTGGGCGGAAACGCCATGCCAGGAGTCGTGGGTCAGATGAGCATACGAATGTTTTAAATAAGAATGTGCTCTTGAACGCAACGCTGGCCTCTTCCTGGCCATGCACCCGCCGCCGACACTGCTGCCGCTGTTCAATGAAGTGGCGCGCCTTCCAGTTCTCAGTGCAGCAGTTGAGTCTGCGCACCTTGGGCAGGGGCATACACAGAGAAGACTCAGGCCTCTGATAGAGCACGCAGTGATGCAACCAGCCGAGCCAAATAAATGCACCGCAGCACCCGCCTGATTGTGGTGCACCCATCCTGCTGCATCACTCAGCGGACCTCTCCACCCATCCGTACTGCTGCTTGCATTACCGGCAGCCTTGGCAAGGCAAACCCCTCCCTGTGCGTGTGCGGAGTTCAGCCACGGAATGCTTGGCAACACGCAGGCCCCCTTCTGCAGCCAACACCCAAGCGTCAGCCCAGGGATTGTGGTTGAGAGCCATCATGCAGATGCAATTGACTTTCCAGGCATATTGTCCATTGCTTTCAGCTGACGCATGCCGATTCACAGCTGCAACCATTGCCTTGCAGTGCGGCATAATGAGGGCGGGCAACGGGTGGCTGGCGGCATGCATGATGGTCTGCCATGCATGAAATCCGGGCTGTCCATGTCCTTCTGATCTTGCACATTTGTTCGACGGTTTCCTATCGCTTGTTGCTTGCCAGTTTTGAGATGGCAGGCTGAGCGCTGCAGCATGGCACTCCGCAGCGCTGTGTGTGCATCGCTCGTGCATCAGCTACGAGCTGCATGTTCCGCAATCACAGCTGCAGGGGAGCACGTGGCTTCAGCGATGCCGCGCATGGCGCCGCAGCTGCCAGCAGCAGCAGGCTTCCCCTGGACGGGCTCACTCTGCAGGATTTCATCAGGCAAAGCCGTAGCCCAGATGCCGATCTGGTGACATCGCCGCCCAGCACCAGTGCTGCCGCCGCCACGGCCAGCTCGGGCAGCGAGCCTGGGCGTGCCGTCCTCATCGAGACGTATGGCTGCCAAATGAACGCAAACGACTCCGAGGTGGTGCTGGCGGTGCTGGGCCAGGCAGGGTACAGGCAGACGAGCGACCCCGCGCCGCGGACGTCGTGCTCGTCAACACCTGCGCCATCCGGGACAATGCTGAGGCCAAGGTGCTGCACCGCCTGGGGTTCTACAAGAACTTGAAGGCGGAGGCGCGGCGGCGGCGGCGCCCCCGCCCGTGGTCGGCGTGCTGGGCTGCATGGCGGAGCGGCTCAAGGAGCGGCTACTGGAGAGCGACCGGCTGGTGGATGTGGTGGCGGGCCCTGATGCATACCGGTGCGGCGGGCCTGCTTCTCCTGCATCTCCTTGCTTCTCGATCATACAGGCTGCCGCGTGCCCCGGGCAGGGCTGGGCGGGCTGCCCCTGACTGCTGCCTGTGGCAGGCGCTGCCTGATGCGCCGACTCGTTGCAGCGTTGAGCGCTGCATGCTGCTTTTCTGCGAGCGATTCCTTCTTGTGCTAAATTCTGCCAGGCCGCCATCCAGCACCTCACTTTGGCCTCACACTGTCCATTCCTCGTTTCCACACACAGGGACCTGCCCCGCCTCGTTGACATCGTTCGTGGCGGCGAGGCAGGCAGCGCAGAAGGCGCCGTGGCGCTGCCTGGCGGCCGGGCCGCCGCGATGAACGTGCAGCTGAGCGCCGACGAGACATACGCCGACATTGTGCCTGTGCGCCAGCACGACCGGCTGTCCGCCTATGTCAGCATCATGCGCGGCTGCAACAACAGTGAGCGCCGCTCCTGCTGCTGAGCGCTGCCACTGGGGCGTGGGCAGAGCATATGCTGCTGTGACTGCTGCCTTCCTTGCGAGGCCCCTCCGCTGAACAGGAGCGCCTGGCAGGCCTGCTGACGACGCCTCACCGGCGGCTATGCCGGGGCACTGAGCCGCTCCGTTTGGTGTGCCTGCAGTGTGCGCCTTCTGCATTGTACCATACACCCGCGGCCGTGAGCGCAGCCGGCCGCTGCAGTCTATCGTAGACGAGGCAAGTGGGGGCGGGCCAGCAGGCGCCTGCCCTGCGCTGCGCGGGCTGAATGCTGCTGCTTGAACACTGCACGCCGCGCCTGCACGCTGCCTGCGGGGCGGCTGCCGCTCTGCACATGAGATGGGGCGGAGGGATGAAAACAAAAGTGCGTGAGCTTGTGCACCCTGGCGGTGCACTCGCATGCCCGTGAGCTGATGATTAGTCTTTCTGATCGCCCCAAAACCAGCACTCCAGTGTGACCCTGCATTTCATGATCTCCTGCAGAGTCGATCAGCTTTCTTGCGGGTTTCCCTCCACCTGCGCTTCTGTGCACTGCTGTGACTCCTCTGTTGGGTGGCTGTGCCCGCAGGTGCGCATGCTGTCGGAGCAGGGTGTGAAGGAGGTCACGCTGCTTGGCCAGAACGTGAACAGCTACGCCGACTTCAGCAGCAGCGGAAGTAGCTCGGCGGCGGCGGCAGCAGCGGCGGCGGCGGCGGCAGACGAGGATGCCTTTGAGCGGGTGTATGCACGTGGCTTCCGCAGGCGAGGCTCTGCCGCTTGCTGGTCCCCGTCTTTGTTCTTCATTTGTCAGCCCGGCACCGCTGGTTTCCATGCCCAAGCGTGTGCCATGCATCTAAACAGGGTCCCCATGCTCCTTTCACCCCCGCCCTGGGCCCGCGTGCAGCGTGTACAAGCCGCGGCGCGACGGCGCGGCCTCCTTTGCGCAGCTGCTGGATGCGGTTGCCGCCGTGGACCCCGAGATGCGCATCCGCTTCACCTCGCCCCATCCCAAGGACTTTGCCGACGATGTGCTGCAGGTGGGCGGGCAGGGGCTGTGTGTGGGCGCAGCGAGCCTGGAGCAGCAGTGAGGCTTGGAGCTGGGTGCGCAGTGAGCTGGGCAGGCCAGCGAATGGCTGGTCCTGGTTTGTCGTCCACTGTCCAGGCATAATCTAGCTAGGCGGGCTTGCTTGTCCCCTGCCGCCCCCACCCGCATCAACCCCCCACGTGCGCCGCGTCACGCAGGTGATTGCGGAGCGGCCCAACGTGTGCAAGCAGCTGCACATGCCGGCGCAGAGCGGGTCCACAGCGGTGCTGCAGCGCATGCGGCGCGGCTACAGCCGCCAGGCGTACGACGAGCTGGTGGCGCATGTGAGGCATGTCATACCTGAGGTGGCCCTCAGGTGTGTTGGTGGTGTGTGCGCACCAACGCGCTTGTTTCCTTCTGTGTGTGTGTGGTGTTGTTTGCCTGGGGGGCAGGGGAGCTTTTCCATGTGTGCCTCTTTCTTGCCACTGCATCGGGCGTAACTGCCAGTTCTTCAGCTGCGATCTCATTCAACACCACAAGCCTGCAGCAGCCTCCTCTGCGCGCTCATCCAACGTCATTCCCTCCCCTCCCTCCCTCCAAAACCGCAGCACCGACATGATCGTGGGGTTCTGTGGCGAGAGCGAGGCCGACCACGCCGCCAGCTTGGACCTCATGGCGGCAGTGGCGTACGACCAGGCATTCCTCTTCGCCTACTCCTTGCGGGAGAAGACGCACGCGGCGCGACACTACCAGGTGGGGCGGCGGCGCAGCCGCAGAATGGCAAGGAGTGCCGGATGCGGCGAGGCACATGATGCTGCTCCTCCAGCCAGGCGCGTAGTTTCCAGCAGGTGTGATGTGGAGCACCCGTCGTACCCCCAACACACAGCCAATCTTCCCAGTCACCCAAACACAACGCAATTCTAAGCGCTTCAGCCTTTCTTCCCGCCCTCACAGGACGACGTGCCCGAAGCGGTGAAGCAAAGGCGGCTCACGGAGATCATTGATGCGTACCGCTCGGCGTTGTACCGCCGCAACGCCTCCGAAGCGGGGCGGACGCACCTGGTCCTGGTGGAGGGCCCCTCCCGCCGCTCGGGTGCGCTCCGAGGGCAGGGCTGTCGCCTGCAGCGCTGATTCCAAGGCTTTGGCTGGCCATGCTCCGGCGCCAGGGGCACGCTGTCGCACCATTCCACCCTCGACAAACGACTCACCCTGCTCTTGCTCCAGTTGAGAACCCCGTGTGACGGATCCTTGCTCATCCTCCTCCCTACCCGCAGAGTCTTGCTTGACCGGGCGCACCGACACCTTCAAGCGGGTTGTGTTTGAGGACACTCCCATGCCCGCCAGCTACCGCGGCCACCCTGGCAGCAGCAGCGCTGGCAGCCCGCTGGTGCGGGCTCAGCCGGGGACTACGTGGCTGTGGAGGTGACGGAGGCGGGCGGCACGCTCCGCACAAGGCCCCTCGCCCGCACCACGCTGCGAGAGTTTGTGGCCGTGCACGGCTCTGCGGCGCCGCTGGGTCCAGCGTCCGCCGCAGGCAAGGGCGGCGGCGCTGCTCGGGCTGCCAGCGTGGGCGGGTGACTGGGGTGACCGGCCTGGACTTCGCATGACCTGCTGACTGACACGGAAGGTTCTTTACTGTACCCTTGACAAACACACACGCTCTGTCACATGTACATCAAACCAGTCACGCTGTCAATCACAAACCAGGCTGCATCACAGCCTCGCTGTCCATGATAGGGGGCGCCCATGCCGCACCCAGGGCCGCGCGCCAGTCGGCGTGCGCTCCAGTAGCCGCAGGTCCTCTTGTAGTGGTGGGGCTGGCCGGAAGCTTAGCGTGCGTCCAGCTCAGCGTTCTTCCAGCGTGTACATCTGGTACAGCAGGTCGACCAGCTCATCGTGGCTCCTGCTCCAATATAGAAAAAGGCAGCAAAAGTGAGCTGTGTGCCCGTCGACATAAGGAAAGGATGTGGGTGCCATTTTTGTTAGGACACCAGGGGCATTCTCTCGCACGCAAGGAACCAATCAGCTGGCAGTGGGTAGTCCCTTTCTCCCAGGGCGCTCACAGCGTGTCGACGTCTCGGCTGCCGGGCAGCTTCACCCCCATCTCCTCCAGCTCCTCCCACCCCATCTCCGTCACCAGCTCGTCGGCTTCATCCCGCAGCACTTGCGTGGTGAGTGGCTCCCCCTCTCTCTGCAGCTCGAGGGGGTCAGGGGGCTGGACCAGGGAGAGGCGGCGCCGAGCGTGTCCAGCCAAAGCATGGCACGCAGGAGCCTGGCATGGGCTGGATGCCTGGTTCCCCGCAGCGCCTCTGGGCAGGGCGGCAGTGCCCTGGGCCCCGCCCACCGTCACAATCAGCTTGGAGGCGAGGTACCGCTCCTTCTGCGCCTGGCCTGCCCCCTTGGCCTGTCCCGCGGGCACCGTCTGCCCCGCAGCTGCAGCTGATGCCATCGAAACACCCTGCAAACATCAACCCTTGCTGAAGGCTGCGGGCCGCCCAGCGGCGGCGGCGGCGGGCAGCGACCTCCGCCGTCGCATGTGACGGGCTTCAGGTGAGGCACCACGTGAGACAGCGCTTGCCTTTCTGGGCCTTGGCAGGGTTGATTTCAAGTCTTTAAAGCCAAAAACCGCCGAAGCGTGCTTGCAAGGTTGTCCGAGGTGGGTCACAAGAAGATGGGGGAACACAAGTCAGTTGCTCTGGTTTTGGGCAACAGGGAAGCAACGATTAAAAAAGGTGACGGGGGACACGCAATACCAGCAAGTGGCAAGCAACGCGTGCTGTGGCTTCAGCCTGGCTTCTCTACTGCTGCGACAGCCCGCTGCACAGCTGGCACTAGCACCACAGGCCTGGCAGTCAGCTCAATATGCTGTCGGCTCGCGGCTCGGATCAACGGCTGGGTGAAGCATTCTCCAAAGGGCCGCCGTCACTGGTAGTGCACCACGTAGGCTGGGTAGGCCTGCCGGGGGAGCACCTCGTGAAGCAGCGAGGAGATCAGCGGGCACCAAGCCGTGCTCCACCCGGGCTCAGAGCGGGCATCCGCCACCGTCATGCTGCCCCTTTCCCTCCCTCCCCCGAACCCGCCACCGCGCCTGATCATTCAGGTAGACTGCGTTGATGCTGCCGCCTATGGTGCTGTGGACGCCGGGCGGCGGGCGCCGCATGCCCGCATGCCCGGCCCCGCTGGCGCCCAGCACCACGTCACACAGCAGCATGGCCACGCAGCCAGGCAAGAACCGCGGCTTGGCGGCGCCTGCGGGGCCCGCGGGCCGAGCCGCCGGTGCTCCCAACTGGGCAAAGGAGCCGCCGGCAGGGACGCCGCCGGGCAGGCCAGCGGTCATCCTGCCTGCGGCAGCTGTCACCTCTGCGGAATGCTTTGCTTGGCGGCTGTAGTCTGCGTGAGCAAAGAGGGACGGCAAGGGAAGGGTATGTGGGTGCGCTCCCCCACTTTGCATGCAAAGTCACAATCGAGTGCGTGCACAGCCACCCACCCCACCCCAAGGCTCACGGTCTGAATAGGAGGAGCTGTCCGCAAAGTAGTTGCCTGCACCATACATCTGCTCGCGGGACAGGCAAAGAGTCAGCTCGGGCAGGCACAGCTGCCGCATGCTGTCGCATGCTGTGGGGGTGCAGGCGTGCAGCCACGCTGTGCCGTGCGCTCACATCGGTGGGAGCACCTGCCCAGCCCCGCTCACCCCGTTTAGGTTTGAGACGCGGCTGTCAAAGCCCTCAGCACAGATGCAGCAGAGAGTGTCCTGCAGTGGTGTGTCATCGCGAGACTATGGAGTCCAGGACAGGCCGCCAACCGCACGTTGCTGTGGCATGCATGTAAGCGGCAAGCAGGGCGCCTGTGCTGCTTGCAGGCGGCACCTTGTCGGCTCCGTGCCACAGGCGCTTCTCATTGAGGCCGGAGGGACCCGCATGGGCGGTCTCCAGCTGGATCCGGGCCTTGCGCCTGCACAGCCAGCGAGGAGCGTCACATGTGCGGAGGGGCCACGACCCTAGGTAACTACAGAGCCGGGCAGCCCAGCCAGCCGCAGTCCATCGCTTTCTGCTTCCCTGTGCAGCACCAGCAGGCCGGCAGCTGGCAGCAGCCCCTGATCTTGTACTGTGACGGGCTTCGCCGCGTGGAGGGATACAATCGCACCTTTCGTAGTCGCTCCGCAGCAGCAGGTTCTGCACGCGCTCCACCCTGCGCACGCGGCTGCGCGCCAGGCCGCCCTGCGCCTCGAACCGCGCCAGGACACTCTCCACCTCCTCGCACTCAGCCCGCCGCCTCCGCTCCTCCGCCTCGCGCTTCCGATGGCGCTTCGCCGCAGCAGTGCTCTGCGCGGTGGCAGCAGGCTGGCGGCTGCGGCGCCGGGCCACGGCAGCGGGGCCGCCTCGGTCCATCGTTTCAAACGCATACTCCAACGCCTGTTGGATGCAGAGGATCATTCTTTGTGCATCCGCTGCTTGTGACTTAGGGATAGAGATCATCCTGGGCCTGCCTGGCTATTACGTGGGGAACCACCAGCCGGGAGCAACCAGGCGCCCCCTCACCCGTTCCACGTTGCCGCCGCACTCCTGCAGCGCTGCCTCAGCATCCTCCCGGCCCAAGCCGTTGGCTCGGAGCTCGGCCAGGGCTTGGGCTTGCTGCCCCCACTCCCTTCACGCTCCAGCTGGCGCTGCAGGACCCACGCCAGGCTGGCGTCGGGGTCGCCGCCGTTGGCGCGCAGCGCGCTCAGCGCAGCCTCCCGGCTCAGCCCGTTGGCGGTCAGCTCCGCCAGGGCTTCATCATCCCACTGCAGCAGGAATCAATCCATAAACTTCTCGGGGATCTCACGCCGCTGCTGTGAATGCCAGACGAGCTGCAGCATCAATGCAGGCCCCAGGCCCCCCTCTCAGTCACCTCCTCCTCTGCCGGAGCGTGGCCTGCCCGCGCCGCCAGCCGAAGCTCCACAAACTCCAGCCGGCCCTGCAGCGTGGCGTCGCTCACGCGCCAACGCGCGGGGGCATGACCAGGTGCAGCCCGTGCGCCGCGTTGGCTGCCGCCAGCCGCCCCTGGATGGAAGGCTGGGCCAGCTCGGTGGCTGCCTCCACCGCCTCGGCACGCAGGGTGGCGCCAGGGCGAGTTCTGCCGCCTCCATCTGCCACCGCACGAGCGCCGCGAGCTGGGCTGCGGATGAGCTGCAACACCTGCCCTGCGGCTCTTGCTTCACGCGAGGTCCCTGCCGAATGCCTCGCTACAGGAGGCGGGCCGCGTGCAGCCTGCGCCCTGCTCTGGACGATGGCAGCGGGGCCGTCATCCTCGCTGTCTGAAGAAAGCAGATCCACCACCTCGACCGCGGGGCGCTTGCCCCTACTTGCGCCCAGCATGGCGGCATCAGCAGCCTGCGCCGGAGCCGCGGCTGGCTGCGCCGCACCCACGCCAGTCACTCTCAGCAACGGGATCCCGCTCGGCCGAGCTCCGGCTGCTGCCCCAGCCGCCGCCCAGCCTGCGCCTGCCGCGACAGCGTTGGCAGCGGCGTTTGCGGCGGCTGCCGAGGGCGCTGCTGCCCTGCCGGCGCTGCGCATCGTCCAGCCGTGGTTGGCAACCGTCCGCTGGAAGGCTGCGTGCGCCTCAGCCAAGCCGTATTCCTGCACAGGTGCAGAAGGAGCAGGGGGTACGCGCTGTGAGCATGCGCAGCGCTCTTTGGCCATGAAGGGCTGGAAAGCGCTGCCAGGCGCCTGCCCACCTGCACCACGTGCCGCCCCGCGCCAAGTCAATCTTCAGGGGACCGGCCTGCCCGCCGCCTGCCGCCGTGCGCACCCACACCTCCTCGGCATTCAGCCTGCGCAAGAGGAGCTTGGAGCTTACTTGCTGTGTGTTTACCATCGCTGGCTATTTGGCAAGAGCGTGTGCTCAACGCTGGCTGACTGGTGCTGTTCAACAAGACTGTTCGCTCGTGCCAGGCAGCCGGCGGCTCACATGTTGAAGAGGGTCATGGCAAGCACGCCCTCCACGCACCTGCGCAGTGCAAATCACAGGTGTTGCACAGCAGCACAGGCCACCCAAAGCCTCAAAACACCAAGCTCAGTATTTATGAGGAGTTGCACAGCAGCGCAGGCTGAACCACCCCAAAACCTCAAGAACACACGGTTGAATGGGTGAGAGGTCACAGCAAAGTGCAGGGGTGTCCTCACAGGTCGGGCCGCCATGCCCCAGGCCCGCCGCTCTGGGTGAGCGCTTCGATGCACACTGAGCCGCCGGCAGTCACGTGTCCTGCGCAGAGAGGCAGTGCATGAGTCCAGCTTCCCGCCTTGGCCTGGCGGAAGCCATGCACTAGCTCCTCCCATGACCAGCCTGTGCAGCATTGCCGCGTGGCGCTGGCCATCAGGGCTGCAGACTTCCCGGCGCAGGCAGCCTGCCGTGCCCCGCAGGCCCCACCAGAATACATCACGCAGCGGGGCTTGACCACGCGCAGGAAGAAGGGGGAGGCCGGGTAGTCGTCAGGAAACCTGGTGCAAGGACAGGGACAGGGAATGGGGCGCGGTGGTGTTTGAAGCAGCAGCGCGCTTGTTGCGTCCGCATGCCACAGGTCTCAGCTGTCAACTGCCATTGCGTTCCCACCGCCGGCACCCGCCCTCCTGCGTGCATGAACCTGCTGCTGCCCTATCCTGACCGCAACCAGTCACCCGCCCTTCCCCCCACACATGGCACCCACCTGGCCTCCAGCACCAGGTGGAAACAGCCGTACATGCAGCCCACGGCCAGGAGGTCTCGATTGAGCGCTCGCCCCGCAGCCGTGTCCTCGTCAAAGCGAGACACCAGGATGCGCCACGTCATGAGGTCGTCTCCGAGAGTGCTCACCTGCATTGCACAGCAGGACAAGGATGCGGTTCGCAAGGCAGGGGATTTGCACAAGAAATGGTGCCTCCCTGGCTGCCCGAACATTGCAACAAGCGCAGCCTGGGCGAGATGGCGGCAGAAACGACGACGTTTCTTCTGGGGCGTTCCAGTGGCGTAAGTATGAAAACTAAGACCGGCAGCCTGCTTGTGTCCAACCTCTGTGACTCCATGAATGCTGCCCGCCTGGATTGAGCGCGTGAGGGACCTCAACTCGCTCTGAACCCTGGCAGCTCCCCTCTTCGTCAGCCAGCCGGGCGCCTTCACGCTACCTGCCATGGCTCGCGACCTTCAAATCGTCGGCATTGCGCAGGGGCCTCCCGAGGCCTTAGGCTGGCATGGGGTGTGCTGGGCATGCTGGGATGGCAGCGCGCCCGCTGTACCCCGTCCTGGCCAGCGCGGGGTTCGTCATCTCCACAGGTACGCACTGGGAACCCTCATCAGTGTTCTGTGCAGCAACATTCCTTTGATTGCATGGCGAAACTGACGGCCCGGAGTTTTTCGCGTGAAGGCGGCCTGGAGGACGGCCCAGCGCTGCGACAGCAGTGGTGGTTCAATCAAGCGATAGTCACAGCTATGCCCTGGGACTGGTGACACGAATGCTTCATCTGATAATGGGAGGCATGCTACATGTTTCACTTCAATTTACGGATGACAGCCCACATGCCTGCCAGGTCCCAACTTCTCGCTTACTCAGCGCACCTCAGCATGCGGCGGCCAAGCCATAGGGTCGGGCGCAGGCTGTCAGGGCGAGTTGACAAGTTGATGTTATCTGTCGGTGACTCTGTGGAAGTTGCAGGGAAGCCCGATGAGGGCTTCCCTGACGCATGGTTCTGCGGGAATGTTGTTGCCGTGGAGCAAGTCGGCAGCGAGTCATCTACCGTCTCTCCACAGGTCACCATTGAGTACCCACACTTCAGGACGCTGCAGGGGGTCGTGGAACGAGACAGCCACCCTCTCCGCTCTTTGAGGCTGCGGAGCGCCCTGCCCTCCAGCCTGGTGCCCACTTCGCTGGATGAGTATCAGGTGCACATGAGTGCGACTACGAGCGCTCCGAGGCACCTCGGACCGCCCTCTCTGTTTGAACGGCGGCAGCGCCCGTCGTCAAGGCGCATGCCACCCTGCACGTCAAAGGCCACCTTTACCCACACAGTGTGCCGCAAATTCACAAGCATTCCCTATCGCGATGCTTCTTTGCAGGTCGGGGAACCAGTGGACATGCTGGATTCAGGGCTGTGGTGGCACGGCGTCGCCGCCGACCGCTGCCCGCTGCGCGGACTGGAGGTGTACCTAACAGGCTCGTCAGAGCTGCGCTGGGTGGACACCCCCGCTCAGCTGCGCTCGGGCATGGTGTGGGTGGCCGGACAGTGGCACGCGCGGCCGCTGCCGGCAAGCCTGCCCAAGGGCGTGATCAAGAAGCCCGACCCCAAACAGCAGCAAGGCGGGCAGCAGCAGCAGCAGCAGCAGCAGCAAGGCGGGCAGCAGCAGCAGCAAGGCGGGCGGCAGCAGCAGAAGGAAGGCAAGCAGCAGCGGGGCAAGGAGCAGGTGCAGGTGCAGGCCAAGCGGGCGGCGCCGCCGGCAAGAAGCAGGCAGCGGGCGTCGCGGTCAAGCAGGAGGCGGGTGCCAAGATGGCGGCGGTGAAGCAGGAGGACGGGGCGGAGATGGCTCCTGTGAAGCAGGAGGATGGGGCGGAGATGGTGCTGGTGCGGCGCTCCACCCGCGACAGGCAGAGCCGGCTGGAGATGGTGGGTGCTGCCGGCACGCCCTGCTCCCGTTGCTGTCCCGACGCCGCCGCGCGAGTGCTGGAATGCTTGCAGCTGCCCGCAGGCTGCGCGCTTGCACAAGGCGTGGTGCTCATGACAGTCCTTCTGGCAGAACCTGACAACTTTGTCGATAGAACCACCCACTTGCGCACTTCATTCTTTCGTCCTTCTCCAGGTGGACGGCCATGCAGTGCTGAAGCTCAACATGTATGACCTGGAGGGCGGCGAGCGCTCCGTGTTTGAGCAGGAGCTGCGCCGTGAGTCGGCCGCCAAGCAGGGGTGGGCGGCACGCACTCGCTGCCAGCTGCCCTTTTGCTTGTCGCGCTGTCGCGCAAGGTGCTGCTTGTGCCTGCGTGCTGATTCGGCGCTCCACTCGTTTTCGCTGACCTACCCCCTTCAGGCAGCAAGGGCTCCAAGGGCGCCAGCGGCAGCGTCGCCGCGCCCACCTGGGTGGCGGTGGCCAACCCTGGGAAGCGTTTGAAGCCGGCAGCCGCCGCCGCGCTGCTGGCAGACCGCAGCGGCAGCAGCGAGGACGAGGAGGGGGGGGGGAGGCGGGGGCCCTCCAAGGGCCGCTGGAATGACGCCGTGCTGCAGCACAACGCCGCCATCAAGGCGGACGGCAAGGCGGCGCAGGGCCAGCGCTACGCCTTCCTGGACCAACACCTCCAGGTGCCGCCCAAGCTGGCCAGCTTGATGGATCCCCCTTTGCTGCTGCCTTGCTCCTGCCTTTTGCCTGGAGCTGGGCTGGCAAGCACGGCAGGCGGTGGCTGTCACGCCGCCGCGCCTTCCTTCCGCTTGCTTGCAGGTGCTGCGCCCCTTCATCACCGCTGACGTGGCAGCCGCCATTCACGCCAAGGCGGCCGCGGCGCGCGCAGCTGGCCTGCCGCCGCTGCCCCCGCCCGTTGAGAGGCAGCCGGGTGAGGGGCGGTGGCTGCTTTCCTGGCACCCAAAGCTGCAGCGGCCCGCCAAAGCCCACCACCTCTTCCGATCTCAAACTCGCTTCCCTCGGAGTCCGCGCCCCCGCTCCATGCATTTTGCCATTGCCGTGGACATCCTTCCTTTCCTCATCCGCCCGTCATTCTCTGCCGCAGACTGCCTGGCCGCCACGCTGCGCGAGTACCAGCTGGAGGGCTGCGCTGGCTGGTGGGCATGTGGGACCGCGGCATGGACGCCATACTGGCAGGTGGGCGAAGGAAAGGGGCGACTAGCAGCTGGAGGCTTGGGGGGTTAGGGGGCTTAGTGTTGCAAGGGCAGCCCAACGCAGCCTGAAAGGCACCCAACACCGGACAGCGCTGCGTTCCAGCGCTGCCAGCAGCGACGGTTTGCTGTTGACTGGGTCTCCCCACCACGGTTCCCTGCCGTGCCCTCGGGCCGCCCTGCAGACGAGATGGGGCTGGGCAAGACGCTGCAGACCATCTCCCTGCTGTCCCACCTCAAGATGGAGCGCGGCGTGGGCGGCCCCCACCTGGTGGTGGTGCCGCTGTCGGTGCTGCCCTCCTGGATGAGCGAGTTTGAGCGGTGGAGCCCCAACGTGCGGCTGCTGCGCCCGCTGCTGTGGCTCCTGTGGCTGCTGCGACTGCGGCTGCTGCGGATGCGGCTGCGGCGCCTGCGGCGCCTGCTGTGGTTGCGAAGTATGGACCCGTGACAGCAGGATCTGTCGCTCCCGTCGAGGGGCTGCCTTGGCTCTGCCCGGAGTGAGCGGGCGCCAACTTGCCGCTGCACCCTGCTGTGGCGCTCCCTCCCGCAGATGCGCGTGGTGCGCATGCACACAGGCGACGGAGCGGAACGCCGCCGCCTGAAGCAGGAGGTGCTCAGCCGTCCCGACTCCTTTGATGTCGCAATCACCACGTGAGGTGCCGCCTGGAAGAAGGGGGTGGTGGGAGGGTCTGTCCTTGCCTTAAACTTAGCAACGAGAGCATTGTGGAGGTCCCTTTCGCCAACCCCTGTGCTGTGCCCAACCCCATGCCGCCCCTGCGTGCCCCTGCTTGCGCAGCTACGACATGGTGAAGAGCAAGGGTGCAGCCGGCCTGTTCCGCACGCTGCGCTGGCGCTACCTTGTGCTGGACGAGGGGTGAGGCTGCAGCTCCTGCTGCAGCACCGAGCTCTGGCATCGTCCGTGCTGTCGCGGAGCGCGCCCTCGCCCTTCGGGTCTCGCCTTCCTGCACAGCCGCCTCGCCGCTCCGCCCCGCCTGCAGGCACCGCATCAAGAACGAGGAGACCCAGCTGGCGCACGCCATGCGCCTGCTGCCGTGAGCTGCTGCTGCCGCTCCTTGGCTGCCTTGGGGCCGCATGCACTGCTGCTTTGTTCATGGACGGCTGCCGCGGCCCATGCCTGCCAGTGCGGTCCTCACCGCTTGCCCAGCGCGGCTCACGTGACGTTGCCGCCGCGCCGCCCCTGCCCGCGCAGGCGCCAGCAGGCGCTGCTGCTGACGGGGACGCCGCTGCAGAACAACCTCCACGAGCTCTTTGCCCTGCTCTCCTACCTCTACCCCGACGTCTTCACCGCCAGCGCCCCCTTTGACGCCGCCTTCGACCTGCGCACGCACACGGTGGACGCGGCCCAGCTGGAGGCCGCCCACCACATGCTGGCCCCGCTGTGCCTGCGCCGCCTGAAGCGCGAGGTGGAGCTGGGCATGCCGCCGCTGGTGGAGACCCGCATCCACTGCCCGCTCAGCCTCATGCAGACCTTCTGGTACCGACGCCTGCTGCTGCGGGAGAGCGCCACGCTGGCGCGCATCGAGCAGGAGGTGGCCGGCAAGGTCAAGGTGTGTGTGTGTGTGGGGGGGGGGGGTAGGTGGCTATGGGCCAGGGGCTGGGTCTCCCGGGCTGCAGGCCAGCACAACAGCAGCTCGGCTGCCGAGCCCTTGCTTGAACTTGAAGCAGCGATGGCGGGAAGTCTCAGCTGCCGTTGGTGCCGTGCAAACATGGCTGTCCCCGCCTTGCAGTACGACGCCAACGACAACTCCTACAAGAAGCTGATGATGCTGGTGCAGCAGCTGCGCAAGTGCTGCAACCACCCGTGAGCCGCGGCTGCCCTTGCTTGCGCTGGCTCCTGCGCTGCCCGCCGTGCTGCCGCCGCACCCGGGGGCACCTCGCCACTCAAACTGTGACGTGACAGTCAGCCCTCCCCCGTGGCCTGCAGCTACCTGTTCCCCGGTGCTGAGCCAGACTTTGACGGCTGCACCACAGGCGCGACGGGCCTTTGCTGCAATGCCTGCCCCGCTGCCGCTCAAGGCGTGCCTGCCGTGTGGTTGGTCACCTCCTCGCCCGCCTCCCAGCCCGCTGCTGCCAACTGCTGCACAGCCAACTGACGACCAGCTTCATTTTCACTTTGGATCTCGCGCTTATGCTGCTGTGTCTCCTCCCTCCCCCGTCAACCCCTCCCCCATGCAGGCGAGGACATTGTGGCGGCCAGCGGCAAGCTGGAGGTGCTGGACCGCCTGCTGCGCCGCCTGCAGCGCCGCGCGCCACCGCGTCGTGCTCTTCTCCCAATTCAACATGATGCTGGATGTGTTGGAGGATTACCTCAACATGCGGGGCTGCAAGTGGGTGACGGGCGCTGGGAGCGGTGGGGTTGTGTAGCTGCAAGAGTGTGTGGTGGTGGGAGGAGGCTGTGTGGAAGGGAAAGGCCTCACAGCTGACGTGGCTCTGGTCTGCGTCGCCCCGCCGGCCGACAGCCCCCCGCTGGCCGGGGCTTGGGAGGCATGCGGGAAGGCACCGCCAGAGCCTGCGTGCGCCGCCGCTGCTCTCGCGCCCATGCATGCTTTTGACAAGCTGCCCTGCCTTTGTGGTTCGCGCCCCCACGCCGTTTTCCGCAGGTTCTTCCGGCTGGATGGCTCCACCAATCGCGTGCAGCGCATGATTGACATCAAGGTGGGGCAGGGGAGAGCCGTGCTGCATGGGCTGCCGCCTTCAGCGGAACACGCCCTGGTGGCCACCCTCCTTGCTCCTGAAAGGAACCGATGGAAATCCAGCATGATGCAGTGCAGCTAGCGCCAACTTCTGGCTGAGCTTCTGGCCCCGCTCCCTGCGCGCCCCTGCCCTCCTGCAGCTGTTCAACCGCCCCGGCTGCGACGTCTTCGTCTACCTGCTCAACACGCGGGCGGGCGGGCTGGGCGTCAACCTTCAGTCCGCCGACACCTGCGTGCTGTTTGACTCCGGTACGGAGCACTACACAGCAAGATGGGGGTTGGGGGATGCCGAGCGGTCCAAGGAAGGCGCCGGGCTGCCGCGCGCTGATGCAGCTCACCACGGGCTACGTGTGCTGCCGCTGCCGCCGCCCCTGTGGTGCCTGCTGCTGCCCGTCGCTGCTGAGCGCAATTGGCCCACCTGCCTGAAAGCTCGCCCTTCCTGTGCCTGCTTTGTGCCGCGCAGATTGGAACCCGCAGGTCGACCTGCAGGCCATGGCGCGTGTGCACCGCATCGGCCAGACCAAGCCTGTACACGTGTACCGCCTGTGCACTGAAGGCACCATTGAGGAGGTGGGTGGTGGAGGGGTGTGGATGTGTGTGTGTGGATGTGTGGGAGGCAGCCAAGGAGCTTGGCGGCTACTTACTTGCAAGAACTTCGTTTACCTTCGGCCCATCACTCAAGAGAAGTCTTGGCTTGCAAGGCAACTGCCTGCTGCCAGCACCAAGCAAGCGACACCTGCCGACACCCCCATCTGTTCCGCCGCTTTCCTCCCGCACTGCAGCGCATGCAGCAGCGCGCTGAGAAGAAGCTGTACCTGGACCAGATGGTGAACCGCGGCAGCGTGGCAGGTGCGCAAATGTTGGACACCCATGGCTGCCGCGGGTGTCACTGCTGCATCTGCTGCTAGCTTCCACGTCGGCAGCACCAGTGCCGGCGTGTGCGGTGGCTACATTATGCCCTAAATGTACGAGGTGTTGGGCAGGCAGGCAGCGACCACGCGAGGCTGCAGCGCCAGCGGCTCACGGCCTATGTATACGGGTCACCCACAGTCCCATCCCCCTGCCGCTCTGACCCCTCCCCTTGCTGCTCGGCAGGCGTGGAGGGCGTGGAGTCGCTAGGGCGGGCTGAGCTGCTGTCCATGCTGCGCTTCGGCTGCGACCGCATCTTTCAGGTGGGAATGGGGGTCCTTATTCCTGGAGCGGCCACCTGGGAAGCTGCACTGTTAGGCTTCTGCATGGGTAGCGTGTCGCCGAACGTGGCACCCCTCCTTGCTTCCAGGCGGAAGCCGGGCGGGCACCCACCGACGCCGAGCTGGACGCCATCATCGACCGCTCCGGCAGCCATGCGGCGGAGCAAGCCAAGCGGGAGGCGCGCGGCAGCCGCGGCAAGGGTGGGTCGTGAGGGGGAGAGTCGGTGGCAGCGCGCATCTTGAGAGCAAATGGTTGCACGGGTGGCGTTGCCTGCTAGAGCAGCTGGGGCAGCAGAAGCATGCCTGTCGAGGCAGCCTGCCTCGCGCTGCAGCCTGAGCATCCCACCAGCTCGCCCTTGCCCCGCCTGCCGTCGCCCCCGCAGAGCCGGTGCGCTCCCGCAAGCCGCCGCCGCTGGTGAAGGCCAAGGCATCGGTGGCCACTTTCGACGCGGCGCAGCAGCCGTTGTCCTGCTACGTACTGCAGGGGAGGGACTACCGAGCTGACACGCTGCAGGTGGGAACGCCCGCATTGCGGTTGGCAGTTGGAAGGGTAGTGATGGTGTGTGTTCATATGTGTGAGGGAAAGTGGAGGGCGGAGGAACGGGCCCACGCCTTGGTTGCAGCACCGCACAGCCAAGTTCGCCCTTGCTTCGCCGGCCTAATGAGCTGCACCCCCGCTTTTGTGTGCGCCAGCACGCTGTACGAGTGTTCTTGCCGCTCCTCCCCACGTCCAGCAAATTGGCAAGGCGTTCTGGGAGCAAGGCGGGCGGGGCAAGCGCGAGAGGCAGAGCCGCCTGGTCAAGGTGGACGGCCACGCCGTGCTCAAGTCCAACATGTACAGCATGCAGCAGGTGGGCGGGGATTTGGGCGCAGTGCGTTGCTTTGTGTTGTTTGCTTTGTGTTGCTCAACTGTTGCAGGCGTCTGCGAGCTTTGGGGTAGTTGAATGGCTGGCTGCTGGTGAAAGGGGTCCCCATGGCGTGGAAGGTTTGTGCGCCACCTGCTGGCAAGTGAACATTCAGCGTGCTGTGCTGCAAGGCTTGCCGCATCGAGCTGGGGTTGGGTGCCTTGCCCCCGCAACCCACCGCTGCAGGGCGAGCCTTCCGTGTTGGAGCGTGAGGCGGCGGGGCTGCAGGGCGCGCCGCGCTGCCCAAGAAGGAGAAGCGGCCGCCGATGCAGCACCAGGTGGGGGCAAGGGCTGCTCCTGTCTCCACATGCGCCGATTCGCGCCCGTGGGACGACATCGTAATCTGTCTGAGCCCGCTTGAAAGCAACAGTGTCTGCACCGCCGACTGTCCTCGACTGCCACCCTGCTTCCTCGCACTGCCTTTACTCGTTGTCTGGTTGTTTGTTGTGAGGCGCAGGACTTCTGCCAAGTGTGCTGGGACGGCGGCGACCTGGTGTGCTGCGACCGCTGCCCCGCCGCCTACCACCCCGACTGCCTGGGGCTGGCCGAGGAGCAGCTGCAGAGCGCACCCACCTGGTCCTGCCCGCAGCACGCGTGCGCGGTGTGCCAGAGGAAGGCGCAGGTCGGTGCTGATGGGGAGAGGGGTGGGGTGTGTGGGTGGGAAAGGGTCAGGGTGGGTTGGGATCTCAGCGGTGACAGCAGCAGTCAGGCCGTTATGTGGGCGTGGGCCGGTCGGCGGGCAGGCGTCGCCAGCTGAGCCAGCTTCCTGCGCTGCCTGTTGCTGTTTGGAGATGCTATGCGAGTGCCTCCACCTTGCATTCCCACCCCCACCTTGAGTTTCCACGCCCCACACACACACAACACACGCAACACCTGCGCGCAGGCGGTGGGCGGCATGCTCTTCTGCTGCGAGGGCTGCGCCTGGGGATTCTGCGAGGACCACCTGCCGGCAGAGGCGGACGTTGTGAAGGAGAGCCGCCGCTTTGATGCGCTGGGCATGGCCCGCCCCGCACCACCTGCTACGTGCGCTGCTCTGCGCTGTGCGGCGTGATGGCGGACGCGGTGGCGCCCCCGGGCCCGGCGCTGAGCCCAAGTCGCCGTTTGGGGCCGGACCGAAGTCGTCACGGAGGGCGCGGCCCGGAGCGCCGCTGGCGGCAGGCCAAAGCGGCGGTGCAGCAGCAGCAACGGCGGCGGCGGCCGCGGCTGGGTCGCTGCGCGGCGCCAGGAAGAAGTGAGGTCCCTATGCAGCGCGCAATGTCGGACCAACATCATTTTGGTGCCCCCAACCTGCACCTGCAGGATGCAATGGCTTGTTCCTTTGCTGCAAACGAGCAGAAATCCTGCCCATTCTTTGTGCGTTCATGCACATGACTTGATGTAGCGCTGCTCTGTCATCGGCTCAGTTCTTGGCCCGTCAACCAATCCAGCCAAGGATGTCCACCAAAGATGGGACTGCATGCAAACGCAAGCCGGCGCCAGCAGGGACTGCCATGCAACAGCGGCAACAAGGGTGGCAGCATGTCCCTGTCTGAGCTGGGTTACCTTCTCTGGCCTTCTCGCAATCGTGGCTGATTCCACCGTTGAATCAAATTCAAGGTACTGCCCCTAGAGAACCCTTGCTGACGGGCACGGGTCGGGGAGGGCTTACAAGTCCCGCTCAAGCTTTACCTGGTTCCATCCGCGTGGCGCTATTGAATTTTAGCTTTTCAGCGTCGTACCGCAGCTTCTTGTGGTTGTTCCAAGCACGGCACCCTCCGGAGTTGCACCAAGCTGAAGGCGCAGCACAGGAGACGTTCAGATGGTGAGAGACATGGGAAAAAAAGTGGGCGCGAGCAGCCACATGGACCGATGTGAGCCGCGAGTCCATCCCGCCGCGGTGCCTTGCCGCTGCAGCCGCCACCGAGCGCAGGGCGCGCACTGCAGTCGCCCAACGCGTGCGCTGCCGGTGCATGCAGGACCTGTCTGGCTGGCGTCGCAAAGAACTGCGCGAGCTGTGTGAATTCCAAGGGTTAGAGGCCAGCGGCAGCACAAAGGAGCTGGGGCGGCGCATCCAGGCGGCCTTCTGTGTGGGCGCTGCCCTGGATGTGTACTGCCCCGTCCTGCAGGGCCATCGCACCGGCTACATCAGCGGCTTCCTGGAGGATGGAAGGTGAGGACATGCCCCAGCTGGCGTGCATGGCTGCTTTCTGTGCCTGCTGCCTGCCTGCGCGGTGTTGGGGGGCTGGGGCAGCGGCGTCCCTTTTGCCGCCGCGGCCCCGCCCAGCAGTGGCGCAACTCTGACGCGATGCCCCTCGCGACCGCTATGGTGCCTCGTAGTGGTTTCGAGGTCACTTACATGGACAAAAAGAAGCGCGTGCCGAAGACAAGGGTGGTGCTGCTCACTGACGATGACTTCCAGCTGCTTAGAGCAGGTGGGCAAGGCACCCCCACCTGAGCCCTGCACCTCCTCCTGCCCCAGCAAACTGCACAGGGCAGCATGCGCAGCTTGCAGTGCTTGCGGCCGTGCTGTGCTGTGAAGCTGGCGGTGAGCAATGTTGCAACTGAGCACGGCTCAACCCTGCTGGTCGTTGTGCTGCAGACGAGGAGGAGCCTGATGGGGAAGGGGCGACGGACGAGAGCAGCGGTGGCTGGGAGACAGACGACGGCGAAGCCGACAGCGAGGGAGACGAGGAGGAAGCCGTTCCGCTGGAGGAATGGTCAAAGGAGGAGCTGCGGGTGGGTGGGTCCGGCCGGAGGGCAGCGCTGCTGCTTGGGCGTGCCTGGTTCGTAAGGAGTCGTGCTGTTGGTGGTGAGCAGCGGCACCTCCGGCTGTGCTGTGCAGGCAGCGTTGCGCGAGCGCGGTTTGTCTGGCAACGGCACAAAGGCGGAGCTTGTTGAGCGGCTTGAAAAGGCATTTGCAGAGGAGCAGGGAGACGAGGTTGGTGGACAGCGATGGGGAGTGGGGGAGCGAGCAAGATGGGGAGGTTGGGAGGCGCACTGTGCAGAACCTGCTGCCCTTTGCCTTGCATGCCCAGCCCCTTCACCGTTCGTAAGGACCCTGCCTCCCCAGCCCAGCGTGCCGCGCGGCAAGCTGGGGCCCGCAGCGCAGGGGCGCTGAGGGCGCTGAGGGCGCCCTGCGCTGCTGCCGCGCCGCCGCCCGCGCAGGAGTATGCCGACAGCGACGGCGCGGAGGGCATCACCGCTGGCATGGGCCGCCTGCACACCTGGGACAGCCCCTCCTCGGCGGCGGCGGGCGGCGGCGGCGCAGCCAGGAAGCGCGCCCTCATCATCGGGGCCAGCTGCAAGTAAGCCTGCCCCGGGGCTTCTTACTGTCGCCACGCACGTCAGCGCTGCGGCCTTCTTGTTTGTTCATGCAGCGGCAGGCTGGGGAGCAGCTGCCTGTTGGAAAAGAGCATTGTTTAGTCGGGACCCCTGTGTGCGGCCTGCTGCAGGGGCCAGGAAGGCTATCTGCCGGGCGTGCTGCCAGACACTCGCGCGATGCACAGGCTGCTGGTGGAGCACTTCGGCTTCCCAGACAGTCCTGGTGGGCTTTCCACGGCTGCCTCTCTTCCTGCTTGCCTGGCGGTGCCGCCACCTGCTGCTCTGCTGCCCCGCTGCTGCACGCCATGCACCATGTGGCTCTCCTGGCCTAGCACGCCCTGCAGACTGCATCAAAGTGTTGACAGATGACCAAAAAGACCGGTTCAGGCGGCCCACTCGCCACAACATCCGCCGCGGGTGCGAGTGGCTGACCAAGGACGTGCGACGTGGCGATTCGCTCTTCTTCCACTTCAGCGGTGAGGGTTGGGGGTGGTTAATGGTCTTGGGGGAGGGTGGCTGTGGCAGCAGGCTCTCCCTGCCTTCCGGCACGTGCGGCGTCTCTCTGTCAAGTGCTTTTGGGGAAGCAGCGCACACGGCGGGCTGCCCATCCTGCCTCCGAGCCGTAGCGGCATTGAGTGGCGCCTATCATGCCGCGCTGCTGCGCAGGCCACGGCGACTCGGATGAAGACCCCTCTGAGCCCAGGGGGTGTGCGCAGTCCATCTGCCCCTGCGATCACGGCGAGGCGGGTGTGATCACGGACAAGGAACTGCACACCTGGCTGGTGAAGCCCTTGCCGGCGGTGAGCCCTCTGCTGATGTGAAGGGGGAAGTGGGTATGTGGTCCATGCATGCTAGACTGCCCTGGGCGAATGCGGAGAGGCAGCGGCGCCCCCCCCTCCCCCGAGCAAGCAGGTCCGTCGCACGCTCCCTGTGCAGGGGGTCACGCTGCATGCCCTCATCGACAGCTGCCACAGCGGTACCGTGATGAACCTGCCGTACAACGCGGTGCTGGAGGAGGGCAGGTGGACGGGCTGGGAAGACGAATACCCGGGAGAGGCCTGGAAGCATGTGAGGGCGGCAAGTCCGGACATGGGATCCCATGCTGTGCACGAAGTGCTGGAGTGGCCCGATGTGAATCCTGTTGAGTCGATTGCCGGCCTTGGCCGCCCATCTGCAGGCCACCGCGGCTGGAGCGCTTGCGGTGCAGTTCAGCGCTGCACGGCACGACCAGACAGCAATAGACCTGGGTAAGGGCGCAGGGTCGCGCTGCCGAGCAAGTGCCGCTCATGCCTTGATCCCTGCCTGCCTGTTGACAGCAGGCAGCGCGTGTGCTCCGCGCTTGCGCGGCAATTAACTCCTCTGCCGGCTGCGCAGGGAGCCAGGGGGCCGCCACCTATGCTTTCCAGCAAGCCATCCAGAAGCACTGGGAGGAGTGGGGCTTCAACATCGAGTGAGGCGGGGCAGCGCTGCTGCATGGGAGAGGGGAGGGGGTGGTGCGTGTGTGTGTGTGTGGGGGGGCGTGCGCGTATGGGCCACTGTGGCCCCCAGAGCTGAGGGGCCTGCTTGCGTCATTCCTTGCCCACCCCTTGGCCGCCGCCGCCGCCGCCGCGCGCGCCCTGGGCTGCGCAGGTACGGCGAGCTGCTGCAGGCGATGTACGAGGAGCTGCAGGGGAGCGACGTCTTCGAGGGCCAGGAGCCCACCATGTCGGCCTCCTCCCAGTTCAACCCGCTCAGCAGCGCCACCAAGTTTGAGCTGTGAGCCCACGGCGGCGGGTGCCTTGATGATGATGGATGCAAGTCGTTGTGACGCCTGGAAGCTTAAACTGCCCAATGAACCGTGATGTACCTAATCGGTCCATTCCAATATCACATCCTATAGTCCAATTTGTTAGATTCTCTGGTTGGCTGGCACAGGCGCAGTGGTGCACCACCGTTGCAGTGCAGGAGCGGCCAGGCCTCCTGCCATCTCTATCGTCGGCATTATCTGCTGTCATCATTCATCTCCTGTGCGCATCCTGCAGTCATTTGATATGTGTATCGGCTGAACTGCGCCTCTGTGCTTTCGCGACCGGGCAGTACGATACCCATCGTTTGCCACTTCCCTGCGAGGCATTCCCGCGGAGCCTAGTCCTGAAGCAATTATCAGAATTCAAACGTGCTAGGCACGCTGAGGACGTTGTTCCCGCGGTTATTTTCTTACCACCCTCCATCTGTTTCTGGGCTCTCGTGCTTGTCACATCTGCTGCGTTCAACCTGACGACATACTTGCAGCGAACTTCAAAGCGGCGGTGCTATTAGCCCCGACAGTCTCAGCCCGCAAATCCCACCAGGGACTCCACACCGTCGCCGCAACCTTGCCGCTTGCGCTTTGCGTGTTTCAGCGCCATTGATATCTGAACTCAACGTGACTGTGCGGTCAGAGGCAGGCAATGGCACAATCTTTTGCACTTGGGATTGACCTTGGGACGACGCACAGGTGAGCGGTGCCACCTGGCACAACCCCTCTGCCCCTGGCTGCAGCTGCCCCCCGCTCCCCCTCTCCTGAGCCACCTTGGCGCATTTGTGCCGCAGCTGCATGGGGGTGTGGCGGGATGGCCAGGTGGAAATCATCCCCGATGCGGAGGGCAACCGGCTGTGGCCCTCAGCGCTGGCCTTCACAGACCGCGGCCGGCGGTTTGGGACGGCAGCGCAGCCGACGCCCGACTCTGCTGGCAACCCGGCTGGCACCGTGCGGGCGCCAAACGCTTCTTGGGTCGGCACAGAAACGATCCAGAGCTGCAGCGGGATGCCGGCCTGCTGGCTGTGAGCGTGGCGGCCTCAGATGGAGAGGAGCATGCCGGGCTGACAGGTGTGATGTCTGGTGGTGTGGGGAGGGGGGCGCATTGCCAGGCACAGCATCTCTGCATGCGCGGGCGGGCTTCCCTGCACATTGAAGCATGTCATGCCTGCCCTGCTGCAGTGTCCTATGCGGGCCGCTGTTGCGGCGTGTCGCCGCTGCAGCTGTGCGCCATGCTGCTTGCAAGGATGAAAGCGCGGGCTGAGGAGTACGTCGGGGCTGCGTGGCCAAAGCTGTGCTGACGGTGCCGGCCTACTTCACTCAGCAGCAGCGCCGCTTGCTCCAGGTGCAACGTGCTGGCTGCAGGCAGGCCGCGACCGTGGCGGCCGGGCCTGCAGCGCCGATCCCGGCTGGTCGGTTACATAACATAAAAGCTGTCTGCCCTAACAAGGCAGCACCATGACTTTCCCCGCTGCCTGGCTGTGGCCCCCTGCACTGCCACCGCAGGATGCTGCAGCAGTGGCGGATCTGCCAGCTCAGGGGCTGACGAGCGATGGCGGTGCTGCCGCACTGGCGTGGTTGCTGAAGAGGGGTGGAAGATGCGAGGAGCCTGAACGGCGAGTGCTGTTCTTGGACCTGGGCGGCGGCGGCCTCAGCGTATCCCTGAGCAAGTCTGGCAAAGGCACTGTGAAGGCGAGCACTCTGCGCTCATAGCCCAGATGCATGACGTGGGGCCTGCTGCCCAGCCGGCAGGCGGCTTTAGGGGTGCCCTGCGGCCTGCTGGCCCCACCACGCAGCATCCCTGACGCAACCCCCCCCAGGTGGCAGCCCTGACAGGCGACCCTGGTGTGGGCGGCATCCACTTTGACGCCCGCCTGGTGCAGCACTGTCTCTCCGAGTTCCGCCGACGGCACGGCATCGACCTGGGCGGCGACCCGCGCGCCATGGCCCGCCTGCGCGCGGCCTGCGAGCGGGCTAAGCGGGCGTTGTCGGTCGCCTCTCGGGCCACCATTACGCTCGACGAGCTGGCTGGGGTGCAAAAATTTGAAATCACCATTGCCCGCTCGGAGTTTGAGGAGATGTGCGAAGACCTGCTGCAGCGCTGCACCGAGGCGGTGGACAGGGTAGGTGTCCTTGAGGGCAAGCCAGAGCTACAGCACGACAGCACTATCTCAAGCAGCACGGGCATCAATTTTCAGGTGACGTGCGTTACTGCTCATGTCAAGTTACCTGCCACTTGTTGTGCAGGTTCTTGAACAGGCCAAGCTCACACGCAACGACATTGCTGAAGTGGTCCTGCTGGGCGGCTGCTCGCGCGTGCACGCGGTGCGCCGCCGCGGGCTGGCGCGCTTCCCTCACGCCGTGCTGTGCGGCGACCTGCATGCCGACGAAGCGGTCGCGGTTGGCGCCACGGTGCAGGTGAGCCTTCGCGGCAGCCTGCTTGGCTGCAGCTCCTGAACCCAAGACCAGAGGCAGTAGCATGTGCAGCCGCGCAAGCTTTGAGAACGTGCCAGCGCGGCTGCTTAGCTGCGCACGCCAGCCAGCCACCATGGCACCCTCCTTGAGCGCAGGCGGCCCTGTCGGGTGTGTTGGCGGACATGCCGCTGCGGGATGCATACCCCTTGGCTTTGAGTGTCGGCAGTCCGAGTGGCGAAAGTAGGCTGGTGGTCGAACCGAGCACCTCCATACCCTCTTCGACGGATGTGGAGCTCTTTGTGCACGACCCTATGCAGGCAACAGTGGTCATGACGGTGGGAAGGAGCTGCGCCGAGCCTGTTGTCGCACCGCCTCTGCTGCTGCGGTGTGCGGTGATGTCTTGCTGACCCCCGCCCCCACTCCTCCGAAACACACACACACATGCTGCATGAGCTGAAGTCCACACGGCCACGCACCCACACAACCCCGCCTACTGCACATCCCCCTGCCAGGTGTTCGAAACGCACAACAGCCAAGCGGCGGTCCACACCCCTGTGGCCACGCTCGAGTTGGGAGGCCTGCCGCCGCTGCCAGAACCGGGCGCCGTCCGCAAACTTTACGTTACACTTGCTCACTGTCTAACCGGTAAGAGGCAAGGCATGTCATCATCTGGCAAAGAACCTGTGCATGTTATCCCAGCCGGCAGCCGGCTTGTGGTCTGCGAGGCTGTCATGCAGAAATATGCAGTGAGGGGCCTGCCGGTCGCCTGCTGCCCCGCCCCATCCGCGCCTGGCCAGCGACAGGAATGCTGCGCTGCTCCACTTCCCACGCCGCCCAGGCCTGCTGGACGTGAAGGCCCGGGACGTGACACTCTGCGCCACCAAGGCGGCAGGCCAGGCGGCAGGCAAGGCGACGCTGCGGGATGACAGCCATGCTGTGCCGCTGAGCGTGAGAGGCCTCCGCGCACCCCTATCCCCGGCCCATGTGCGACGCCTGCGCGAAGAACGCGAGCGCTTTGATGCAGAGGATGAAAGGCTGCTGCGGGTGGGTTTGTCCTCAGTGGGGGCGGGAGGGGGCCAGATGCTGTGGACTTGCCCATGCACTGCTTGAAAGGGTTCTAATCGTTGAACGGCCAGTGGGCAGGGCCTGACTGCTTGTCGCCGACTTGCCGCACTGCCCTCGCTTGTCTACAGGAAGCGGATGACGGCAGCTGCGGTGAAGTGGAGCTGAACGAGGCTGAGAGGCATCCGCGGGCGACACACGAACAGCCGGGCGCCAGCTGCGCACCACCAACCCCCGAGGCGCCGGCGCCGGCGGCCCCTGCGGCATTTCGAGCCCGGCTGTGCCCCATCACCAATCAGCCCATCTTTAAGCCAGTGAGGGCCAGCGACGGCCATTTGTACGAACGGATGGCCCTTGAAGGCAAGCAGCAGCTTGGGCTTGCCTGAGCCGTCAGAGGCAGAGCTTGTGCAACACATGCAAGCTGGGCTGAGGTCTGCCGCACCCTTCTGACAGCAAGAACTGCAAGCAGTGCTGCGCGCTCTGCAAACACGCGCTCCGCCCCAATGGCTGCCATTCTCCCCTTCCCCATCGTGCAGGTTGGATCGCCGGCCAGCGAGCGCTGGGCAAGGCGCCGTGCTCTCCAGTTACACGCGAAGTGTTGCAGTTGTATGGCGCGCCCAGCAGGGTCTTGCTGATGTGCCCCACCCTGAGCCGCCCGCTGGCTTGGTCACGAGGCCGCAGATGGAGCCTGCAGGCTGCCGCTGCTGCTCCTGCTGCCAGCCTGCTGGCCGCCGCCGTCGGGCGCCACCAGCTCGTGCCATGCCAGCTGGCAGTGCAGGCTGCCCAGCTGCAGCCGGCTGGTGTGGCCCCCAGCTCGGCCAGCGGGCCCAGCGCGCCCCTCGCCTCACGCAGCGCCAGCTTGCAGGGCAGGCGCCGCCGCTCGATCACCCTGGACAGGGGCATGCGCGCCGTGGCTATGACCTGCGTGGCGGGCAGCAGGCGCTGCTCTCATGCCTGCAGCCTGTGCTGCTGTCTTTTGACAGCTTCTGGGCATTGATGCGCACAACTGGCATTTACATACATGCGCCCACGGCCCCCGCACCGCCACCCCGGCCCCATCCACACCCTCGCCATCCCCCACCCCACCCCGCAACGCCCACCACCGCCAAACATTAACGCCCCCACCCACCCACCTCCACATCCTGGTCAAAGGAGTCGAAGGTGTCTAGACAGAACAGAGCGGGGCCGAAGCGGCGGTGCCGCGAGCCGGCGCTGCCGCCGGGCAGCAGCGCGGGCCCGCTGACGTCCCCGAGCTCCAGCACCAGGCTCAGCTGGGCTGCCTGCCGCATGTGTGAGGGGGGAACAGGCGGGGCAGCAGGGGGAGGCAGGGTGAGCAAGGGGGACCGGCACACGTCAGGAGGGCAGCGGGCACTGTTCGCAGGGAAGCTCAGTGGCGGCCGGCCGGCCGGCAGTACGTGGTGACAGGCTGGGTGGAGGAGATGCTGCGAACGGAACGGATGTTGACAGCAGAAGCACCATCCTTTTCAACATCATAGCCAGCAGCAGCGGCAAGCTGGCAGCAGCTTGCCTGCGTGTCGCCGACGGGCAGCGCGACGGGCAAGTAGAAGAGCTGGCGCCAGCTCAGCAGCCCCCGCCGCCCCCCGCCAGCGCGCGCATGCTGACCTGGCGGCGGCCGCCCCCACGCCCAGGCTGTGCAGGCTGGCCGCCAGGGTGGGGCGGCTGGGTAGGCTGCCGAACACCTGCTTGCTGCGGTCGATATACACAGCCAGCACGCCGCGCACACACCCGTCTGCCGCCGCTGCTGCAGCCGCGGCGTCCAGGCTGGCCGTCAGGCTGGGGGAGCGCAGCGCTGCCAGCGCTGCGGGCACCGACGGTACCGCATGCGCCGTGCGGCAGGTGCGGGAGCCGCAGCAGGGGCAGGAGCGCACCCTGCCCTGCGCGCTGTGCCCGCTGTCCGCGCTCTCCTCCAGGCCCAGCCCCGCTGCCTGCGCCTGCTGCTCCTCCTGCTCGGCCTCCACCGCAGGCTGCGCATCCGCTGCTTGAGGGGTGCCTGGGGCAGTGACCAGCTCCCCTGCATCCGACGCATCGCTGCCCAGCCCCTCCTCCAGCGGCGGCTCGTCAGCGGGGGCGGCCGCCGCGCGGCTGGGTGCCACGTGAAGCGCAGCCTCACCTTGCCCGCTGTCTCTGCCTGCGCAAGGGGGCAGCGCAGGTTCGGTTGGGAGGGGAGTGAGGGAGGGGGGGCGTGTGCAGCTGGTGGAGAGTATCTGGCCAGACAGGGTTGGCCGCAGGCCGGCCAGGAGAAAAGGAGCAATGGCCAGCAGCTGGCAGCGGGAAGACAGCCAGGCACGCTGATCCCCTCCAGTACCGCACCCTACAAGTGTACTGATAATAATCGAGGTCCACTTCCGACAGCGAGCCGGCCCCCAGCCAGGGCAGCCACCCGCCGCCCGGCTGCCCGCCGCCGTCTGACGCATCGTCGCCCGCGGCCCCCTCCTCGTCGGCCGCCGCCGCCGCCGCCGCTGTCGACGCTGTTCACCAGCTCTGCCATGCTGCGCTTCGAGGTGGCGGGCACCTCGAAAACTTGCTCCCAGCAGGAGAGCGGCCGCAGCGCTGCGGTGTGCTGCGCGTCCTCCGCCGCCGCGGCCGCCGCCGCCGCGCTCGCGGCAGCGACCTGCGCCGCGGCCTCCGCTGCGGAGCGCGCCGGGCCGTCGGCAGCAGCTGCCACTGCCCGCAGGATGTTTGCCGCTGTCTGTGCCGCCTCTGCCACCTCCTCCGTCTCTGGCCGCACCTCCTCCCCGTTTTCTGCCTTGCCCCAGCCCTGCTGCCCTTCCCCAGGAGGGCTTGCATGCAGCTGCACACCGCCGTCCTCTGCTGCTGCTGCTGTTGCTGCCGCCGCGTCGGCCGCCCGTGTGGCGGCAGCCGCCTCGGCCGCCGCCGCCGCCTCCAGCAGGCCGGCCAGCGGGATGTCCAGGCAGCCCAGTGGGCGGTCCCAGCCCATGGGCTCGCCTGGCCGGTCCATGCGCTTCTTGTGGCTCAGCAGCAGGCGCAGCACCTGCCCCCTGTCGGCAACCACCAGCTCCAGCCGCTCGTCGGTCCAGGACGGGAGGCTGGCGGCCGGGTGCACAGTCCGCGTGAAGCCGCCCTGCGTGACCACGGGCGCGGCTGCGCTGCCGCTGCTGCCTCGTCGCTGCCGTCGTCGAGCTCCGCGGGGGCGCCTGAAGCAGCAGCGACACGCGGCCGTTGACGGCGCGGGGCGCCACGGCGGCAGGCTGCTGATCCTACGGGGCGGGCAAGGCAGGGAGAGCCAAGCCTGCGTGAGCATTCAAGGAGACAACATGCATGCATCCAGCAGAGGCTGCAGGCTGGTCAGTCCAGCAGCAGCGCGGTACTGCAGGTACCGCCCGCTGTCCACCTGGACGCCAGCTCAGCATCCACCACGTCCACCACCAGCAGGCCCAGCGGGGCAGGCGTCGACCCGGCCTCCTCCCCAGCCCCCTCCTGCTCATCCGGCCCTTCTTCATCCATCAGCTGCACCACGGCGCCCGCTGAGGGCCAGGTGATCCTGTGACGGTTGCATCACGCGGACAGAGGGGAATGGGGGTGAACCAGCACGTGTGCATCGATTGTGCAGGAAAGAGCAGTGTCGCCAAAAGCACGGCCGCTGGCTCGCTTATGTTCAAACGCAGATGGCAGCCAGCGCAAGAGTGGTGATGGCAGCCAGCGCAAAGACGATAAGCGGCAGAGCAGCAGGAACAGCACACGCGGGCGGCGACTGTGTGGCAGGGCGCGGCTCACGGATCCAGCAGCCTGCGCTCTATCGTTTTCTTCAGCATGGGGAATAGCTCGGTGGCGGCGCCCAGCACATTCACGCCCAGCACGCTGTGGGGCGGGTGTCAAGGTGAGGAGGGCCGGGGGAATGTGTGTGTGTGTGGGGGGGGAGAACGGGGGAGTGGGTAAGAGGGAGGGCCTTGCATATGGATGTGTGGCATGAGAGAGCGAGCAAGGGGCGGCGCCTGGGGGCGCAACAACGCAAGAGTAAATCAACAGGCGGAGCAGATCACAGCGAGCGCCACCACATGCTGGGGTGCACTGCGGAGATGGATGCAGAGCCTGAACGGGGAATCGTTCCAGGGGCGGCCTCCCACACAGCACAGCACAGACGCAGCAGCAGCACGGCAAGCGCGGCCCGACTCACTTCAGGTCAAAGGCCACTTTGGGCCGAGGGCAGTCCAGGAAGTTGAAGCAGAGGGCGCCGATGAAGGGCGGCTGCGTGGTGGCGGCACAGCACATGCGGCGGGGGTGATGACGGAGTGTGAGCGGGGGGGACAGCAGCTCTGCCCCGCAGCGCAGCGTCGGCAGAGCGGCGCCCCAGTCACACGCACGGCGGAGCGGGCGAGCGGAGCGGGCGCAGCAGCGCAGCAGGCCCCCTCACCTCCGACGACAGGCCGCGTAGCTCGATGCGCAGCGTACCGCCCGCCTCGATGTACGACATCTGCGCGGCCAGCAGCGCGGTCGGCCAAAGCGCACACCAGGCAGTGAAGCTCGAAACCACGCGAGATGCATGCGTGCCAGCACGCCACTGGATGCTCGATCCCTTTCGTCTGCGCTGTGCTGCCAGATCGACTCCCTGTTCAGTCATCTACCCGTCCTTCCAGGCCCCCAGCCCCAGCCCCACGGCGCACCCACCTGCACGCTGCCTCCCGCCACCCGCAGCGACACGTCCGGCCGGCCCGCCCAGCGCAGCTCCAGCAGCACCACCAGGCTCTCCAGGCGCTGCGGGTCGTCGGGGGCGGCGGCCGGCAGGCAGCGCACGCCCAGCACCGACAGCGGCTTGGCGCCGAAGCTGAGGCGCTCCAGGCGCGGCACGCCAAAGGCTCCGGCCTCGCCCAGGCTTCCCTCCAGCGCGTTGCGAATCAGCCTGTGGGAGCGGCAGCCGCGGCGGCCAGGCAGGCAGGCTGTCGAGATGCGTCGCGGGTGGGCCGGCAGGGTGGCGAGCACGACGCCGGAAGCGCAATGTGAAGCGGTGTACACAGCGCGGCGAGCGCGCCTGCACAGGTAGTCGTTCACGCCGGGCCACAGGGCGTTGACCAGCGCTTGGAGCAGGGGTGCGCGGTCCCAGTCAGGGAACTGCGTGGGGGCGGAGGCGTGGGCAGGCGCATGGATGGGTGAAGACCCCAGGTTGTGGCCACGTCTGCACAGCAACCCTCGCCTCCCTCCCTCCCACCTCACTGTCCCCCTCCCTCCCACCCAGATTCCGCCCTCCACCCCAGGCAACACGCCAGCAACGCCGCCCAGCCCGCACACTGCTTCACGGCTTGCTGTTCAGCGGCGTGGCAGCGGGCCGGCGCTGAGATGCTGGGCGGAAGGTGGCTGGCGGGGACGATCCCCTCGCGCCTGCAGCCAGCGCGGGAAGTTGTCCCGCAGGAGCCAGGTGACAAAGCGCCGCCGCTCCTCGTTGCCCACGTCCTCGCTCCACAGGAGCACCTCTGCAAGGGTCAGCCCCGCCACGTAGCGCGCACGGCGGTGGTTGTGCTTGCCTGCAAGCGGGCGCGATCGACGACACGGGATTGGGTGCTTGCGAGGGTTGGCGCTTGTTGTCAGCAGCTTGTGGCTCAAGGGTGGCCCGAAGCGCAAGCGCCTGCTGCTGCCGCCGGCGGCGGCGCTGCCTGATGGGCGTATCCGGTCGCGGCACGCCGGATGCCTGTTTCAATCAAGTTTCATGCTCCTTGAATGCACATCGCGAGTCCCCAACAAGGGCGCCGCGCACCCAGAAGGAAGAAGGCCACGCTGCCCGCGAACAGGACGCTTTGCAGAATGATGCTGGCGCCCGCTGCATTGATGTCTTTGCTGACCTCCTTCCACAGCCCGCTAGGCAGTCGCACAAACACTGTTCGCAAAAAGCCGAAAGGCAACGCCACCAGGACGCCGGCTGCGGCCGTGAGGATCATTTCATGATGCACCGGCACACGATGCAGGCCGCGCTGGTGCTTATTCGGCCGCTAGGGTTCTGCAATACCAAGGCGCAGTACTGCTGCTCGAGGGGTGGACCTGCCCCCACGAAAGCAACCAGCATCGGGCAACGAAGTGACACATTGCCTCCCCCAGGTCTCATCGCACGTGAAGTGTAGTTGGTTTACAGTGCGAAGAAACAGGTGTACAAGGCATGCTCAGTCCACGCAGTCCGGTCCTGATCGTGAGGGCAAACGGCGACGCCGCGGCCTGTCGATGCGCAGCCGCCGCAGGTCACGCCGGCCGCAGGCAGCCCAGGCCGCCGTCCACCCCCAGCACCTGCCCCGTCACAAACGAGTTGGAGGGGTGCAGCAGGAAGGCGAGGGCGGCGGCCACCTCCTGGGGCTCGCCGATGCGGCGCAGCGCGTGCATCGCTGTGCTGGCCTTGAGCGCCGCCTCACTGCCTGCATGGGGAGGAAGTGGGGGTGCAGTGGCAAGGCGCGCAGTGGCATGCAGAGAGCAGCACGCTGGATGGGCAGCCACCGGCGGCTGCAGCGGCAAGGCGGCAGGAGCCCCACCCGTGATTTTCTGGGTCATCGGCGTGCGGGTCAGCCCCGGCGCCACGCAGTTGACCCGCACGTTGCGCGGCGCGTAGGTGGCCGCCGCCGACAGCGCCATGGCTGACACGCCGCCCTGCGAGGCACACAAGGGAGCGTTCCTTCTGAGCAAAGCACGCCTCCGCGGACCAGCCAGCTGGCTGCCCTCTTGTCTGGCTCCTGACCCGGCCTGCCCCCGCTACCACTGGTGCGCAAACTCCGCTGAACTCCGCCACCACTCCAGCCGGACCTCAGCCGTAGAGCACACCCCCGCCTGCTCCCACGCGCTGCATGCATGGGCTGCATACGCCCTTCCACAGCGCCCACCACCACCGCTGCCCAGCCACCTTGGCCGCGGCGATGGCCTCGTGGTTTGCGATGCCGTGGCGGGCCACCGCCGAGGAGCAGAGCGCGATGGAGCCGCCGCCGTTGGCGGGCCGGGACATGGCCTTGGCCGCCGCCCGCAGCACGCCAAAGGAGGAGAGCAGGTTGGTGCGCAGCACGTCCTCGAACTCGGAGAGGCTGGTGCTGTGGGCTGCGGCAGGGCAGCAGGGCGGGCACAGCACAAGCTGGGTCTGGGTGGGGTGGCATGATGAGGCAGCGAGGCTGGCGGGGCCGCTCTTCAGGAGCGTATGCATGCGCGGGCCAGGACGTGCAGGGTTGAGAGCTGCGACCCAGAATTGGGTGGCGGCATGCAAAATCAGCTGTTGGTGAGAGCGGGCGACGAGCGTGCTTGGTTCCCTACGCCGCACCTGGCTTGAGCAGCACGCTGCCCACGCAGTTTGCGACGCCGTCCACCCGCCCGTACCGCTGTACCGCCTCCGCGATGACCTGATCCACTGCCTGCACATCCAGCGGGTCGGCCGCGGCCGTGGCGACCTCCGCGTCGCCCGCTGCCGCCGCCGCCGCCACGTCAGACTGCAGCGCCGCCAGCTTCTCAGCACTTCGCCCGGACAGCAGCAGCCGCGCGCCGGGTTGCGCAGCCAGCAGCTCGGCAAGGGAGCTGCCGATACCGCCGGTTGCACCAAACACGACGTACACTGCAGGGAACAGGTGGCCAGGATCGAGGCAGGGCTGGGCAAGGCCGCTCGGGCAGGCAGCGGCGGCGGCGCCGCCGAAGGCGGCTTGCGACCGTCGATGTTTCCTGCTACATGATGTTACAAAGCATTCGAAGCTCCTCACCTGGCGATGAAGGGGTCGCACTGGTGGAGAAAGCCCTGGACAGCAGCGATCGGAACGCCATGTTCTATGAATGCCACTCGAAACCGATCACACACACACTCACTGCACAAGAAAGCGAGATGGACACAATGCGCTGGCGCATTGCGGGGAAAGAGGCTTCTTTCTGCACGCTCAGGCTGTCGCCTCGCTGGCGGCGCCATCTCTCCTGCAAGTCTTTGTTGCCCGTGCATCTCAGCCAAGTGGGTCTTCCCCCTTACTATAGGCAGCTTTGAAATAGCCACCAAAGGCTGCCAATTCAGGATTTAGTGCCCGGTTGTGTCCCTTCCCTGTGCAATCCTGTGAGACATGCAACGGCACCCATCGGTTCCGTGTGCGCGTGCACACATTGGTTCCGTGTGCGCGTGAAGCACAACCTGATGCGATAGCATGCAGCTGTGCTGTCTGTAGTGCAGAGCCCCTCAGCATCATGCCTCTGGACCTCTCCTGCTTGGGAATGTCCCATGATGCATGTTTGCAAGCGATGTGATTCCATCAGAGTTTGTCGAGTGATTGGCCACGAGCCAAGCATGGTAGGTGAGGGAAAAGGGCAGGCTTCAGCAGGCTGCGAATTAAATGGTGAAAATAACGTTGCGCAGCAAGGCTGGCAGCTGGTTGGCAGGGGGAAAGCTATCAACAGGCTACAGGCGAGGTGTGCTGGCATGGGTAGCTTGCCCTTGTGCAACGCACGCACGTGAGGGGCAGGAGGAAAGGGCAAGGCAGGGTGTGGTACAGGGGCGGGTGAGTCTACAGATTTGAGCAAGTAAGCCGAGGAGGGGGGCAGAAGTCCCAAAACTGTTGCTGCTAGCAAGGGGCGCAGGCGGCGGGGGTGGGGACCAATCTGAGAGGTACTACGGGGCTAAGGCTAAAAGCAGGGGCAGGAGGGCCAACAGAAGGCGGTTGGATGCGTGGCTGCAGCGAGCGACAACCAGCTCAACAGGGCCCCAAAGAATTGCTGCGGTCAAGGGGTGCACAAGGCTGAGGCGGCCGGTTCAAGCGGCCGCCCAGCACCATCGTATCTGCGTGTGTGTATCATCAAGGGAAGGCCAGTCCAAAGGAGGCTGGGGCGGGCGCCGGTGCCGGTGCAGCGGAGCCGGGGTGCCCAGATCAGTGGGGATGCAGGGCAGGGGTGCCCGTCCATCCAGCAGCCCTCAGATGTACTTGTCCTCCTCCAGAAAGTGGGTGCTGCAGTGTGTGTGTGTGGTGGGGGTGGGAGGAGGGAGGGAAAAGACGGTGAACACACATGGGTAAGGCTCGCACGATGCCCAGCGAATGCAGGATGCAAGCGGCAACTTCGCCTGCGGCAGCGGCACGCTGAATCAGCTGGGATGGCCAGCCTTCCTTGCTTCCCATTCTTTCCCCAGAACATGCTGGGCAGGGGGTCCCCTCCCCGCCCACCTGATGAAGGGCTGGGTGAAGACGGAGTCCAGCACGTAGTCCACCCCGCGGTCCACATTGTGCTGCGTCACCCCCGCAAAGCTGCGCCGCCCGCTGGTCAGGCTGCAGAGCACCGGCTCCAGCAGGCGGTGGTGGCGGCGGGACATGGGGCGGTAGGTGCGCGCGGCAAGGCCGGCTGCAGGCGGAGGGAGGGAGGGGGCAGCAGCTCGAGGCGGGATGGGCAGGAGAGCCAGAGGCGGCCTGGCAGGCGGGGAGAGGGGGTGGTAACAGCAGCCAGCAGCAGGAGGTGATCAACAGCAGCAGGCCCCGCCCAAGAACTCACGTCACACCAGCTTCGAAATCCTCACCTGAGCAGCAGAGCAGGAGCATGCCGAAGGCAGCAAACTGGCCTGCGGCGCTGCCCTGGGCCGCCCAAGCGCCAAACAGCCCCGCCTCGGAGCCAGCAGGCAGCAGCAGCTCGGCCAACAGAGCGACCCCGAAGCCAATCATGGCGGTACGGCCAGCAAAGCGCTCAAACAGGTTGACGGCGGCCTGCATCCAGGGGACAGGACGGTTTGTGTGGGGCTGAGGCGTGTTGGGCTGCAGCTAGGGCAATGGCGGCGCCCCGGCGGCGGGAGGGCGGGAAGGGCAGCCGTCCACCTGCGCCTCCAGGTAATCGGACATCAAGAACAGCACCCTGGACCGTTTCGAGGCTGTCCGAGGCTCAGCGGGCGCGCCGGGGCGCTCGGGAGGGGCTGCTGCCTGCACAGTCACTCGCTTCCTTGTAAGGCGCGGGCGGCCGCTCTGCTGACGCAGGGAGGCTGTCGGGGCACACCCCACACAGACGGATGATGTGAAAGACATGCTGACTGCTGCAACTGGTTGTATGCGTGAGTTTGGCGCCGGTGCAATTACAAATCGGCGGAAGGCCTGCACCGTTTCGCAGCACTGCAAAATTAGCTGATTGGGTGTCGGGAACAAGAAAAATGTGCCAATTGTTGAAACGACAGGCGGCAGTGAGGAGTTTTACGGAGAGCGGCCGTTTTCCTCTGCTGCATGGGGAGGCATATGACGAAGTTTGACTGTTTCGCTTGCCTTTTCAAGTGCCGGAACACCTGGTTTCAACATGGAAACGCTGCTGGAGCGCGGCGGAAGCGCCGACAATTTGCAGCCTGCGGCAGGCAGCATGCAGGTGCCGGCACCTTCTTCGTTGGAAATCGCTGCCTTGAATTCAACTGAGCTGGCGCCATGCGCGCTCGATTGCAACAGCTTCGCCTTCAATGTCTGTCGCCGCCACTACTGCCGTTGAGCCACCCACCACCTGCAGTCTGAGCCAAGTTCTGAAGGCGAACGACCACACTGCTACTTAATCACTTACAACGTGGCCAAGAAGCACAATTTGGGTACGGCAGGGCCCACCCCTGCTGCTGGCGCTGTGCTCCTCGCTGAGCCTAACGCATCCCCGCTGCACTGGCCGCCTGGCGCAGGCACGCTAGCACGCTGCGCCACGGCGTTCAACGTGCGGCAGGTGTGCCTGGTGGGGTCCCGGCACTTCAACTCTTTCGGGCGCACGGCGCCAGCGAGCACGTGCACTTTGCGCACTACGCAACGCTGGACGAGTGCTGCCGCGACTTGAAGCAGAACAAGGGTGACCCGCGGCAGCATGTGGCCGTTGCTGCCCTGCCCGCCAGCGTAACGGCGGCAGAGGCATGCTGCACGTGCGCACAGCTGCTGCCTGACACACTGAAGCCTTACGGCATTCAATCCGCTCGCCTGTCCCATTGCTTGGCGGCGTTGCAGGATGCACGCTGGTGGGAGTTGAGATTGTGGAGGGCGCTCAGCCGGTGCAGGGCTTCCCCTTCCGCGGCAACACCGCTTTCATGCTGGGCAACGAGGTGAGCTCTTCTGAACAACAGAGGATAAGGCGCAGCGGTTGCGCATGCGCGGCCCTTGCCGGGCTGCCCCAGCCTCCATCCGGCGAGCTGCTGGCCCCTGGAGAGCCGCCCGCCCCCAGCTCACAGCCACCCATCCCCGCACTGCCTCCTGGCGCAATGTGCTGCAGGGCCAGGGCCTGAACGAGCGGCAGCTGGCGCTGTGCGACTCGTTCGTGTACATCCCGCAGTACGGCCCTGGCACCGCCTCGCTCAACGTCGCCGTCGCCGCCTCCATCGTCCTGCACCACTTTGCCCTCTTTGCCGGCTACCCCGTGCGGCAGCGGGAGGTGGGCTGGGGGGCAGAGGGAGGGACAGGCCGCCTGGCCACGGCAGATGGCAGGAGATGGCAGGGCACGCCAGGGGCAGAGGTGCTGCAGCCGAAGGGCGGCGCGCGCTGCCTGCGAGCGTCGTGGCTTGGCTTTTCTGCCGCTGTACCTCACCCCCTTTACTTGGTCCCCCTCCCGATGCAGGGCTACAAGTTTGTGGTCGGTGAGCGGCCGCAGCGAACAGCGCCGCGAGGCTGCGTGCCGCTGACGCCTGAACAGCTGGCGGCTGAGCGCGCGCGGCGGGCAGCAGCAGCAGCCGACGGCGACGGCGCCGCCGCCGACCTACCCGCGCTGTTTGAATGACCGGCAGCACCCAGGCGCAGCGATCTGCAATCGTTGTGCGCTTTGCCGGTCATCAGTTAGGCAGCAGAGAACCCCTTTTCCACAAACTGAACTGGTAAATTGTGAGAGGCAACAGTTGGTTTGTTGTACACAGCATGGATGCAGATCTCATCATGTCCAGGGCAGAGTAGTGCGGAAAATCTGGGGAAACGGGAGTGCCAGGCAGGGTGACGGCATGGGCCTCGCTGCGGCAGCCAGTTTGCTGCCGCCAGCAAGGCTGCTTTGGCAGCTGCCTTCAGTCTGGGCACACGAGGCAGTAGTTTATGATTGGGGGAACATGTCAAAGCAGCGCCATGCACGGGAAGCAGGGGTGTGTTTCTCCTCGGGCCGTGCCCCGCATCATGGCTGCATGGCTGCGAGTCACCGCCCCGCTTCCTGCACGGGCGATCGTCGTCAGGCCCGCTGCACCCGCGGCGCCGGCTTGCGCCCGTTGGCCTGGGCCGGCTGCTGCAGCAGCGCCTGGCTGAAGGTGACCACCGGCACGTCCACGCCTGCTGTTGCCGCGCCGCCGTTGGGCACAGGCGGCGGCGCCGCCGTGGCGGGCTCTGGGCCAGGCTCCGCCGCCGGTGCGGCGACGGTGGACGGCAGAGCAGAGGCCGGCGCGATGGGCGATGTCGGGCCCACGGGCTTGTGGTTTGAGGGGAGGAGAGCATGGCGGGGGCATGGAGGTGCGCCCGACCAGCGGCGACGGCACCTCCAGCGTGCTGCTCCCCACCATGGCGGCGATCTGGGCATCCTTGCGCTGGTTCTCCGCCTCCAGCGCCGCCAGCCGAGCCTCCAGCGCGCTGACGTCGGCCGCCCCGGCGCCGAGGAGGCGTCCGCCAAGGGAGCGCGCGCGGACGGCGGCGCTTCGGGTGCGGATTCAGCGGGCGGCGCCACGTAGCTGCCGTCCCGTATGGCGGCCAGCAGCGCGCCAGCCTCCGCGGCCCGCGCCTCCAGCCCCGCCAGGTACTCTGGCGGCGGCGGCTGGAAGCCGGGCAGGCGCTGCATGAGCGGCAGGCGCTGCCGGTAGGCCGCCACCGCCGAGCGAGCCGACTCCGCCGCCGCCTCGGCCGCAGCGAGCACCTCCTGCACAGCGTGTGAGGACCCCGGTGTGCGTGAACACATTCCAGCCAGGTCGGAACCCCGCCGCACTCACGCAATTCCCTGAACAGCCCCCTGTGCGCTTGCTCGCCAGGCGTGCAGAGGCGGACCAAAGGCGGACGCTGTGTGGCAGCAAGCAGCCGTCCCCCAAACAGCCGTCCCCGTCGTGCAGCACCGCCAATTCCCCCCCCCCCGCTGCTGCGCCCACCTTGACGTTGGCCTCCGCTGTGGCGCGCTGCTTGGCAAAGGTCTTGGGGTCCCCCAGCCCCAGCCTGGCGGCCTGCTCGCCCTGCTTGATAGCCTGCGGGTGGTGGGGGGCAGGGAACAGGCATCAAAGCAGAGGCGGCCCGGCGGCTCTAAGCGGCCTGGCGGCTCTCAAGCGCTGAGGTGCCAGTCTGAACCACGGCATGCACTCCCAACACCACCTTTCCGCTGCCAGGCAGGTGAAAGGGACCAGAGGCCAGCTCTGTGCTGGGTTCACAACAGCGTGCCCGGGAGGGGCCGCCCGCCATACTAAGTGTCACCCGGAGCAGCAGCCAGGTCTGCCCTTACCGAGGCTGGCCGGCGGCGGCTGCGCCACCGCCGCCGCTGCCGCCGCGCCGCCGCTACCCCGCTTGCTGCCCGTGCCCCGGCCCCCCCCCCCCACACACACACACACACACACACCACTACCACACACACACACCACCACCACCACACACACACACACCTTTTCCAGCCGCTCCCTGAAGAAGCGCGCCTTGGCCCCCAGCTCATGCAGCTGCTGCAGCCCCAGCTCCAGCGCCTGCCCCACCGCCCCCGCCAGCTTGGCCGGCACCTCCCCCGCGCCAGCGCCCGCCCAGCGCGCCGCCGTCGGCCGCGGGCGCCGCCGCCGAGGCGCCGCCGCCGCCCCGCAGCTGCGTGGCCAGGCCGTCCAGCGCGGCCAGCCCGCCCCGCAGAGCAGCCGCCACCTGCGTGGTTATACACATACACATGCACACACTTGATGCCAGCACTGTGCCGTCTGTCTGCCAGGCACGGAGGTGAGCAATCGTAACGAGGGTGGCTTGTCGCGATTAGGATGGGTGTGCGACGTGCACAGCGCACACAGCGTCGGCATGCTGCAAAGGGGTGCTGCCGTTGCCTCCGCATCTGGCATCTGGGCCGGCCAAAGGGCGCACCTGCTCCGGGGCGGCCCCACGTCGAGCTTGCCGCTGCGGATGGCCTCCAGCCGCAGCTCATGGTGCTGCGCAGCGGCGGCGCGGCGCTGCCGTAGATCCCCCGCCTCCCGCTTCAGGGCCGCCAGCTCAGCCTCCAGGCTGGCGATGCGCCCCTCCACCTCCGCCAGGCGGCCCTGCAGCAACCAAGCACGGCGTGCGCAGCGGGAAGGGTGCTCGAACAGCCAAAAGCAGGAGGGGCAGGGCAAAGCGCACAGGCAGAGTGTGCAGGCGGCGAGTGTAGTTGTAGAGGCAGGCAAACGCTGCGGCTGCTTCTCACCGCCGCGGCGGCGTCCTCCCTCCGATGCGTGGCCTCCGCCTCTGCCGCCTGCTCTGCTGGACTGAGCTGCGGCTTGGGCGGCGCCTCCGCGATCTGTGCTTAAAGTGAGACAGCAAGCGCTCAACTCAGCAAAATTTAGCCATCACACGTGCACCATTTCTTGCACTGCAACACCAGCCTCCACACCCTTCACCCACTGCGGGCCCTCCCACCAGCACCCACCTGCAGGCGAGCCGCCAGCAAGGCACGCAGCTCGTCGAGGGCCCTGACAGCGGCGGCGGCCCCGGCGCCACCGCCGCGTCCGCAGCACCGCCGGCGGGCCGCAGCAGGTCCAGCTGGGCGCACAGCAGGCCCAGCAGGCCGCCGTACGCCTTGGCCTGCTCCCGCGGCTGGGCCAGCCCTGCCAGCCGCGCCTCCTGCCGCTCCAGCTCGGCCTCCAGCCGCCTGAGCGCCGCCGCTGGCGGCTCGGACGCCTTGCTGGCGGGCGGCTTGGGCACGCCGGAGCGCAGCAGGACCAGCGCCGCCGCCGCTGCGCGCTTGGCGGCAGGCGTGGGCGCCCGCTGGTCTGCCGCGCAGGCCTGGCCCAGGCCCGCCACGGCGGCGACCAGCGCAGCAGTGTAGGCCGGCGGCGCCGCCGGGTGCGCCACGGCCGCCAGCAGCTGCGACAGGCCGTGCGCGTCTGCAGGCGCAGTGCCGCGCTCCAGGCAGCCGTCGAACAGCAGCTCCAGTGCGTGGCTGCCCAGCAGCACCTGCAGCAAGCGCGCGGGGGTTGCAGGCAGCAAGAGCATAGGCGGGGGGAGGCAGCTGAGCAACCCCACAACCGTGCGGCTGCGCCCAGGGCTAAGCCACCACGCTGTGCCAGCTTGCAGCGCTAGCAGCAGAGTTGCAAGCAATGGGTTGAGAGATGTCAGGCAGAGGTGCTGCAACCACCAATCAGCGAGCAGTCAGCGTGGACCAAGCGGGTCGGGTCATCCCCCACACCTGCTTGAAGTCCACGAGCTGGCTTCCATCGCTGTACAGCGTATCCCCATGCAAGATCTGCACGGGTAAGAACACCGCATGTCGATGCCAGCAGCAACTATGACAGGCAGCAGGGCGTGCGCAGCCAGCAGGAAGAGCGGCTGTGCGTCGCGAGGCTCGCCCACCTGGTCGGTCCACTGCAGGGCCAGGGCTCCCCACTCGCCCGCTCCTGTCGCAACAACCGCTGCCTCCAACGCCTGACCCGCATCTTTTGCGCTCTGGAGCTTCGGAGGCTCCGATGCTGCCGGCACAACTGGCGCCGCGGTGATCGGAGCCTCTGATCCCTCCGGCACTAGCGATGGCTGCGAGCTCTTCTTCTTATTCTTCTTCTTTGCCTTTCCGGAGAGGACTGTGGGCTGCTCTGCCCCGCCAGCTAGCAGGTCGAAGGCGTTTCTGACTGCCGCCATCGTGCGGGGAAAGGTTTCGTGCCAATCGGGAGCAACGGTGCAGTGCAAACCGAAGGGGCCATGAGGCACTGGGGTTGAGGAGGTGGCGGCACGCATCGCTCACAGCGCTCCACCGTACCGTCCTCCCCTCTTGCCTGCGCAGACATGACAGCAGCTATTGACATATGCGTACTGCATCTGTGAACAATATGTGTGCGTGTGCCCACAAGATACGAAGCAACAACGTGAATGCATGAGGACCAACGGGAGCTCAAACGTCGGGGTATCGTGGCGGCGCCTCAGCCTGCCCCAGCTGCCGCTCACGCTCCCGCCTGCGGACAAGCTCCTGCTGTGCCCGCTGAGCGGCCCGTTCATTGTACAGCGCATCGTACATCCAGACGGTTCCTGCTGCGCCGACGGTCAGGACCAAGATGTTGCCGCGGGTAAGGCTCTGCAACAAGCGGGCGGAACCAGGGTGACGTGTGATGGCCAGGCCAGGCAGTGCACAGAGCGCCGGCTTGAGACCCCCTCGCAGGAGCAAGCTTTTATAGGAAGCAAGTGGTTTCAAGCATTCAGGCTGTTGCTGGAAAAGGCCGGCTCAACCGCCTGCCTTGGCTGCACCCAGCTGCCATCCCTGGTGAGCGCACCAGCCCGCCTGGCAGCTTGAGCACACCATGGCTGTCTGTATGGCCAGCACCTGCTGCATCCGAGTGAACGGGGCGCAGAGGCGAGTCTCTTGCGAGAGAAACCCTTCGGCTGGCTGCAGGGCTGGCGACGGCACGCAACAGGCGCAGTGCAGGCTGCATTGAGAAACACCAGGGAGGCCAGGAGGAATCGGATTGTAGAAGGTGTTGAGCTGACGTGGCACTACTCTTCTTGCCCTGAATCCTCCTTGTTCGCAGCCTGCAGTCAAGTCCTGGACCCTTCACAGTTTTCCAACCCAGTTCTCCACACTTTGCTACATGTTGCGCTCGTCACGCAGTGTGGCGGGCCTGTGCCGCCGAGCCGCAAGCGCCCTAGCACGGCGCGGCGGTGCGGGTCCTGCCCCGCAGCAGCAGCGGTGAGGGATGGGAGGGCTGGGGGTGAACGCTGAGGGGCGTCCAAGGCTGAGTCAGCCAGCAACCCGAGGCTCCGACGAGGGGGCGACCCCCTGCGTCCAGGCTGCACCGCCAGCCCTGGCCAGCCCAGCAGTGTTGCCCCCTGCTCTGCCTTTGCGCTCTGCAACCTGCATGCACACAAGGCTCACGGCTTGCAACCGCATGCCGCCCTGCGCCTCAACCTTCCTTCCTCTGTCAATGCCCCTGCAGGCAGGGGGTGCGCGCCCGCTGTCACCAGCGCCGCCGCGGGCGCCGCCATCTCCGGCACGATGATGCGGGTCATGGGGGTGGATGTGCCCTACTCCTACGTCATTGGCACGGGTGGGGGCGACTGGCAGTGGCGTCGCTGCCGCAACAGAAGCCGCGACTGCACCAGCAGCCACTGCCACATGCCCGCTGGTCTTCTCGGCGGACTGTAATCCAGGGGGTTGCCCCCGCTGGCCCGCCCACCCGGGCAGAGATTCTCCGCTGGCTGCACAGCTGGCCATTATGGGCTACAGAGTTTCTGGATCACAGACCCCGGATCCCCGCCCTCCCTCCTGCCCCATGCAGCGCTGCTGGTTGGGTTCGGCGCCTACGGCTACGAGACCTTTGTGCTGGCCAGGGAGCGGGGCCAGCCGCTGAGGAGCGAAATCAGCCGCCACCCAGACATCTCCTCCCTCAGGTGGGGTCCTGCATATCGTGCTGGCTGCTGCCGCTGGCCAGAGCTTCGCATGCGCAGCTTCCTGGGCTCAGCTCTGTCCGCCAGTGTCGTTTTCTCCTTCTCTCAGCCAGGTCTACGAGCGCTCACTCACTCTTGCTCTGCCTCCTCCTCCTCCACGCAGGATGACCGACCACAACGGGCGCCCCTTCACCGCGCAGAACTTGCTGGGCCGCTGGGCACTGATCGATTTTGGGTCGCTTGACCAGCCGGCCGATGTGAAGGGCATCAATTCCATCTGCAGGCAGGCAGCTTTCTTTTTCTTTTGGGAGGATGTGCCGGGGTGTGTTTCTTCTGGTCAAGGGACAGGGCAGGGCACCTGGCTTGTTCAAGCATTCGGGTGCTTACATTGGTGCTTGAGCAAGATGCTCGGCTGTGGATCCAACACAGATGCGTTTCACCAGAGCAGGGCAACTTGACTCTGCAGTCAGCTGTAGTGCCCCTGCCATGCTGAGCATGCTGGTGCCAGGCCTGCCACCTCAGCGCTCAAGCACAGCAACCGTTCTTTCAACCTCTGCTCTTCACCTCCCTTGCAGGGCGGCCGAGGCGGCGCAGCAGCGCATCGGCGTGGCCGTCAGCCCTGTCTACCTCAGCCTCAACCCGGCCACCGACCGCCCCGAAGCGCTGAAGCGAGTGGTGCAGGCGTCGGGACACCCGGCGCTGGTGGCGCTGACTGGGGACGCAGATGGGGTGGGGCCGTGTGTGTGCGCGTGTGTGTGTGGGGGGAGGGCGGGGCAGGGGTTTGTGGGAGGGAACGCAACCAGGTAGCATGCAGTGCACCCCATGGAGCCAAGCAGCCTTCTGTGCCGGCTCCTCATGTACCAAGCTTTGGGGGGCACCCTCCACCTTCCCGGTCCGGGGCCTGCTGTGCCCGGCCCTCCAAGAACGTGTGTCTAGCGCTTGGAATCATTCGTGCCCACCATTCACCACCACGCCACCAGGTGTTGGAGTGCGCAAACAAGTTCAAGGGGCAGCAGAAGGCGGCGGTGCTGGCGGCGGTGAAGGGAGACGAGCAGTACAAGCGGGGCGACGCAACGATGGACGAGTCGTACGTCAGTTCCTACGGTGAGAAGTAGATATGGGTTCTGTCTGCATGTTGAGCAGAGACCTGGGGGCCAGCCCAACAGCGCTGCCCTCGTGTATATGTGCATGTTTATGCGCGCACAGCAGTCTGCATGTCCGCCTCTTGATGCAGTCATGGGTCGCACATACCACAGCCCCAGTTGTGCCGATATTTTGAGCCGCTGTACCTGACCCTCCTGCCTGCCCGCTGCGGTACTCTCCTATCCCCCGGCCCGCAGTCTACCTGGTGGCACCCAGCGGCGAGTTTGCCAGCCTGTGGCCCAAGGAAGTGCCCATAGGGCTCCTCTCTGACGCCGTGTGCCGGGCAATCAAAGAATGAGGCTAGGGACAGCGCCTGCTGGATGATCGTGCTACGCCAGGAAACACGGCTGCTTCCAACCAGCGGCGCCGTTGTGCGACCCACAAAGTGCCCGCTGCTCAGCAAGCCATCGTTCGTTTGTTGCTAAGCTGCCTGCCTGCCTGCCCCGAGCATCTCAGCTTTGCAATGATGGAAATCCATGCAATGGTAACACAGCCGAATAACATAATTCAGGACTTGTGGCGCTGTCGCTTGGGCACCGCGCCTTGCTCCCCACTTGCCGCCACCAACGCCCTCGCCTGCCGCCGCCGTGGTGCACTCTCACCGGCGGTCGCCTGCCCCTCTGCGGCCAGAGTGCCCTGCCTGGCGGCCGCCTGCAGCAGCTCTTTGTGCTGCGCCATGAGCGGCTGGCGCACCGCAGCCGGCTGCTTCTCCAGGGCATAGCGCAGCCCCTCACGGTTGAAGTGAGGCAGGTTGGCCTCCACAAACTGCGAGGGTTGAAAGACGGGGCCAACAACGATGCTTGTCAGCAGCCGTATGGTCAGCAGATGAGATTTCCAAGCTGGCGAAGCGGGCGACCAGGTCAGGATCCCAGGAGCAGGGCAGCAGTGGCTTGCGGCGCCAGAGTGTCGGCATGCGGCGTGAAGGCGGCGCCCCTGCCCCTGCGCAACAGCGCTGGCCACCATTTTCCCTCGGCGTCCAATTGGGCCCAACTGCAACTGCATCCCCAAGCCGCGCATCCCCACCTGCAGCATGCGCGCTGAGTTCCCCTTGCCTAGCTCCGCAGCACCCAGCCAGTGCCTGTCTGCGGAAATGGGGGGGGGTCGTTGCAAGCGGTTTGAGAACGGTATGGCTGCTGCCGCCAAGGGGGAGTACCGTCTACAGGAGGCCAGCAGCCACCTTTTAATACAGCCGTTGCTGTTGCTCAAGCTGTGGGCGAGTCTGACCGGCTGAAGCCGGGACGCTCACTGTCGACGTTTTGATCTCCCTCATGCTGAGCTTAAGAGGAGCCAGACAGCGATCGGGGCAGGCAGGCGGCACGCTTGCAACTGCAGCCCGGGCACCTGGGCAAATCGCTCCTGGCCCCGCACCGTCACCGCCAGCGCATCCAGCAGGGCAGCTCGGAAGCCGGGGAACACCTGCGGGGCAACGGCTGTCAACTTGTGTCACGGCACGGCGGCCAACCCTGACGTGAGGCAGCCATCTGGGGTGCAGCAGCGTCAAAGCTGTCTTGGGAGCAGCCTCCATCGCGGCATCCCCTCCTGCACCCTCTCCCCAAACACACATGCCCATGGTCATACACCCATCCCCACAGCACGTGCCTGTTCATCCGGCAGCTTGGCCAGCGACACAAACGCCACCACTGAGGAGCGACGCAGCCAGAGGTTCTCCTCGCGGCACCACCCCAGCAGCGCGCGGCTGGCGGCCTCGCCCTCTCCCCGTCGACGCGCAGCAGGCTCTTGAGCATGGGGGTGAGCAGGCGGATGCAGATCCAATCGCAGGTCGACCTGGAGGGGCAGGGGGTGCGGGTGGGGTGTGGGGTGTGTGTGTGTTGCTGGTGGTGATAAAGGTGGGTTGGTGTGGGTGGCAGGGGGCACACGCGCATAAGGAGGCAAAGAAAGTCGGCGGAAGGTGCCGGACAGGAACGATTCAAGCAGGACTGGAGGGCATGGAAGGGTGTCTGGCTTGTGTTGGCAGCCATGCCGCTCCCTGTGCCTGCCAGCGCCCACCCACCACCAGAACACGTGCCCCTCCAGGTACACCCCCGCAGGTGCTGCAGCTCCTCCTGCCACTGCGCCGCCAGGCCCGCTCCACCGCGGCGTGGCGCCACATGTTGATGCCCACAAGCTTGTCCTCCTGCCGAGCATGCCAGGCATCAGGGACGGGGGTGGCTGGGTGGGCAAGGGGAGGTGATCGACGCACATGCTGGGGTATTGTTCCAACCCGATAACAGGCAGCTGGCAGACCAAACAATGTCGCGTTTGCCCAGGCAAGCAGACGCACCGACAATGGCTGCCGCAGCAGCGCGACGCCCAGCTGGCGCAGCTGCTCAGGGGCCGCTGCCGCTGTGGCCTCATCCCGCAGGAAGGCCTTGCAGATGGCATCCACGCCCGGCGCCTTGACCCCGCGGTGCGAAATGATGCCCTTCATGTAACCGTCGTAGCCAGCCTTGGTGTGGGGGTCTGCGACGCTGTCCAGCTGCTGCTGCAGCGCCGACACCCAGGCACTCACGGGCGCAGCGTCCACAGCAGCGGAGTCGGACTCGGCGGCAGCAGCTGATGCGCTGGCCCTGCTCCTGGAGCCCCGGCCCATGAGCGCGATGTGGGTGCTCTGGGGTGCGATCACCGAGCTACAGTGAACTGCAGATAACCTCTTAGCTGCGCAAACACCGCACGAGTGTACACGCTGCAGCTGTAGGGCGCGTGCAGCGAGGCACCCGACGCCCGGCATGTGTCAAGTGGCTTGTGATCCTGTTTGCAAGCAACTCAAATGTCACCACGAGCGATTTCGGCTGTCCACGATTGCACAATCACCCTGACGTGGCAAGCCCTCGCTTTCAGCGGGCCTTTGAGATTCCGACACGGCATCCACCGCTTTGAATCGCGTCATGAAGCTGTTAACGGCCCTCGTGGGAGCCCTGCTGCCGGCATTGGCAGTGCAAGGTACTCCCTTGCCGGGTGTGGGCCCTGAAGAATCGATAATTTCTTTGCAAGGCAGCCTCCCCAAAGACCAGTTTGGCAACAACGTGAGCCGGCCCTCCCCTGTGCCGACACTTGCTCTACCCAGCAGCCGTTGCCGCTTCCCGCCTTGCTCCGCCCACCCCCTGACTCTGCTCCCTCCAGGTGCACGCGCATGGTGGCCAGCTGTTGCAGGAGGGGAATACATTCTGGTGCGTTGGTACTGTTCTGCCGCGTCACAATCGGGGATCGGCACCTGACGGCAGCTGACAACCAGCCCTGCTGCCTGCTGCTCCCCCTGCAATGCCGCGACACAGGTGGGTGGGCACCTCCAAAAACGCCCGCCCTCCTGGACCAGCGCCCACATAAACCTGTACTACAGCCACGACCTGCTGATATGGCGCCTCAAGTGGGTGTCACGCAAGGCTGCCTTTTTCAAGGCTCCTCCGACCCTTTGGCTGCCTCACGGTGCTGGCCGCCGCCGTTGCAGCCCCCGCCATGCCGCACCAGGCAGCCTGCTGCCCGCTCGCGCCTGCATTGCAGGAGCGTCATATTCCGCTGGCAGCAGATTGTGGGCTACCCGGGCCGCCTGCCGTATGGACACGATTGGGTGCCGCCGCCGCCGTACCGAATCGAGCGGCCCAAGGCGCGGCCTGCCTGGGGCACACAGAACAATTCGCCTGCATGCTTGTGACCATTCCGAAACCGTCTCCTCTCCGATTAGAAGAGCCCTCGCTGTGAGGCTAAGGCGTCTCGCTTTCCTCCCCGCCCTTCCCCGCAGCTGCTGCACCACCGCCAGCGAGGCTACTACGTGCTGCTGTTCCATCTGGACACCCCCAGCTTCGAGGTGCCCGCGGTGGGGGTGGCGCTCAGCCGCAACATCACGGGTGGGCCGCGCAGCCAGCGAGACTGCGGCGAGGTGTCGCCGCCTGCCGCCTCTCCCCGCCACCGTTGGCTGTCCAGGGCTGCACAGCCGCACTGCGTGCCGCCAGGCTGCCTGCACGTCTGAGCGATCCGTAGCTGTGTTGAAATTAAGCAGGGTCTGGCGTACCGCCCTGTACCGCCGTACCGCAGGTCCTTACAAGTACCTGCATCACTTCTTTCCCGACGGCAACACCAGCTACGACATGACAGCCTGGCAGGAGGATGAGCTGGGGGCGGCTGGGGAGCCCACCGGGCACCAGGCCGCCTACCTCGTGCGCTCCTGCCCCGTCATGACCATCGCGGTGTCCCGCCTGCGCCCGACTGGCTGGCCACGGAGGGCGCCATCTGCTCCAAGGTGGGGCTGTGGGCGTTGCTGTGGGTGGTGCTGATGAGCCGTGCGCTGCGTGGCTGCGGGTGGTTCGAACAATACATCGAATTGTGGATGGGTGGGTGCGCGGCAGGCTGAGCGAAGGTGCCTCGGGCCCCGAGTTCTCCACCTACCCAGCTTTGCTTGGGGCGGCAGAACGGCACCTTCTTTGAGCTGGCTGCCTGCTGCCGTCACTTGCCTGTCCGCTGCCCGGCAGCGTGCACCGCCCCTCACCCGTCCTGCGCCGCCCCCCGCAGACGGGTCTGGGCGCGGAGGGCCCGGCCGTCTTCCGCCACGGCGGCCGCCACTACCTCTTCGCCTCCCACCTCACCGGCTGGGACCCCAACCCGCCGCTGCTGCACGAGTCCACCGCCGGCGGCATGTGCAGCACCTTCTGGCGCCTGCTGCCGCAGCCCTCCCATGGGCCGCTGGGCGGCACCACATACAACGCACAGGCGTGTGGTGGGTGTGGGTGTGTGTAGGTCTTAAGTGTGTAGGTGTGTGTATAGGGACTCGCGGCGGCGCCGACCCCGCGCCTCGCCAGCTTGCCATGCCGGCGGGGCAGCGCCTTGGCGGCAGAGCTGTGCTGGAGCTGCAGCCATCGACCAGCACCTGGCAAGGGTTGACAGCAGGCTTCACCGACAGCGCTCTGTTGCAACAGTCAGCGGGTTCGCAGCGGTTGCAAGCCCTTTCGCACGCCCCCCCGCCTGCAGTCCACCCACGTGTTCACTTACACCTTTGCCGACGGCGAGCAGCTGCTGCTGTGGATGGGCGACCGCTGGAACTCCAACGGCCTCGGCTCGGTGGCAGCCGCCAGCTACGTGCGCCGCAGCCGCAGCGTGCTCCTTTGCTTTGCGGCCCAGCGGGCGGGTTCAGTTTGTGTGGCGCTGCAGACGGGCCCTGCCGCACGCTGTGCTGTGCCGTGAATGCAGCAGCAGCGCTGCTGAGCACCGGTGCCAATTGCGTTGCTGCCTTGCCTCTGCACTGCACCTGCAGGTGTGGCTGCCGCTGCTGCCGCGGCTGGGAGGCCCCGGCTTTGAGCTGGTCTTTGCGCGGAACTGGACGCTGCGGTGAGCCGTGCCTGGCTTTCCTGTGCTCTGTTGCTGCCGCAGAGAGGGCTGCGACACCTCTCTGCAGAAGCAGCAGAGCCCCGCGCAGGAAATCAGCGTCGGGCATGCCTGCCGGCAGCGTTCAATGCGCCCTGCCCCTCGCTGCATGGTCCCCAAGGCTTGGTCTGACACAGCGCTCTTATGCGTGTGGCGCAGGCAGTACAAGGGGGCAGTGTGGGATGTCAAGGCGGGGGAGGTGCGCTTTGCGGAGGGCGGCCGTGCTGCCGGCGTGGCGGGACGCAGCGCGGTCAGCTGAGTTGCAGTGAGACGTGTGTCAGTATGCAATTTTTAAGTTTGATTTGCTGGTATGCCATCAGGGCGGTAGTCAATGCCGAGTGACAGATCGCAGTGCTAAAGTAGGGTCAAGACACCAACAAACTAGCCAGAAGCTGCTTCCGGTACCTGGCCTGAGTGGCTTCCCGCACACTCGCCGGTGCCCGCCCTCCCGCCAGTCGGCCAGCTGGCAGGCCTCGCCGCATACCACACCGCGCGGCAACAGCTGCACTTCTTGCTGCCGCGGCCCTCCCTCTGATGCCACGTTGGCGCAGCCCAGGTAGGCGCAGCTGCGTGCAGCGGCCAGCCGGGCCCGTGCCAGCTGACTCTGCGGCGCAGGATGCTCTCCGCAGGAAGCAGATTGCCCCCCCCCGGTTCATCACCCACACCTGTTGTGCCGGACCTGGGCAGGCACGCTATTCCACCCGTTGCGCACAAGCGCCGTGCGTGCATCGACGCTCTTGTCATGCCTCAGCCGCTGCATGGCCTGTACTGATTGAGCCAGGCCTTGTAAATAAATACAATGAACCAGAAGGCAATGAAATCCACCTGATGCCAAGCGCAGGGAGGGAAGGATGGTGCGGAATGGGATCCAGGGATCGCAGACGGAGTGCGGGGAAGGGTGGAAGGTAATCACACAAAAGGAACATGCGACGCAAGGGGAGCGGAGAGTGGTTGGTGGGGTTATCACGCAACAATCGAGGAAGGCGACGGCAGCGGGGCAAGGGCAGATAAAGCGGGAGACGTGATGTGCAGCGGAAGGAGACAAGGAGGTCGTGTGTGTGTGTGTGTGCAAGCGTGCCCCCGAGCACAGTGCTGCGGCGGGTAAGGGCAAAGGAGCTGAGGTGCGCGGGCGGGCGCAAATAAGGTGGTGCAAAGCGGGAGTGTAGATCGAGGCAGCAAGGGGTGCCGGTTGGGGCATGGCTGAGGGCGGTACATTCGACAGGGGTGAGCAGGCGTATTTGGCCCAGCAAGACTCCCTGTCTGAGCAGTGTGTCCCTGCAAGGGCGGCGCACTGCTGCCGACGCTGGCAGACTGAGGGAGCGAAACGTGCTCCATGAAAAGGGGGGCCGAGAGAGCAAGTGCGAGGACGCAGGGCAACAAAAGGAGGCCCCAGCCGGCGCGCAGCAATCAGCGGGGGGATGAGCGCTGCTGGCGCTTGGGCGCTGGCTGGGGACCATGAAATCAAGGAACGAGGGTCGTGCGTTTGAGCCAGTGGTCGCCAGCCGCTTGGGCTTGCAAGCGGGGACGCGTGCCGGCCATGGGGGCGAGGCGGCAGCCTCCCAGCTGAGCGGGTCCACGCTGGGCCGCACAGAGGGCGTGCCGTCAAGGCGGAGGAGTAGCAGCAAGGGCCGGGAGCGTGGGGTGGGGCGTGTTGGCAAACTGCCGCCGCTCTGCTTCCTCTGCAGAGAGGCTCCTCATCTGGAGCGGTGGCACTTCCAATCAGTCGCCTACTTCCATCTCTCCGAGCCGCTCCAGCGGGCGGCAGAAGCCGCCGTCCACCGAAGCGCGCACCGCCGAGCACGTGCTGCCGCCGCCGCCGCCGCCGCCGCCGCCGCCGCCGCCGCCGCCGCCGCGGCCGAGCGGCCGGCAACGTCGACTGACGCGCGGCGGGACAGCCCCGGGCGGCCGCCCCCGCCTCCATGGACGCCCGGCTGGCCAGGCGGTCCAGTGCACTCCCAAGCAACTCCGACAGGCGCAGCATGAGCTGCTGGGCCGAGGGGCGGGCGGTCGGGTTGGCGGAGAGGCACTCCAGCATCAGATCCACGACTTCCTGCAGCGCAAGATCGATGGGGGCGCGGCAAGGGGGCTGCTTCAGGACAGCACATGGAACATGGCCAGCTATCACGGCACAGCACGAGGCCGGCAACACCGCAGGAGCGGTGCTGCAACGCAGCAGCCGCCTGTGGCCAGGCAGGGGCCCAGCTAAAGTGCCTGCTGGGTGCGCCCACGGACGCCGCCAGCAGCAGCGGGTGTCCGCTGCATGCAGGCGCGGGGGCCCGCAGCCTCGCCGCGGCAACAGCCAGCCAGGCGGTCCACACCTGGGGGCACTCCTCTGGGACCAAGGGCAGGCGCAGGTTGCCGCGCAGCGGTCTCTCCCCTGCACAGCGGCCGGCGGGGCAGGGCAAGAGCCACGGCATGAGCCACGGCATGAGCCACACTGCCTCCACTCGCCACCCTCCTCAGCCTCCAAGCCTCCCCCTGCAGCCCCAACGAAGGAAGCTCGCCGCCAGCCCCCTCTCTCAACCCACCCGTGGTAATCTCATACAGCAGCACACCAAAGCTGCACGCGTACGAGGGAAACAGCACAGCGGGGGCTTGTAGTAAGCTGGAAGTTGAGAGGAGTGGCACCGGGCACGCTTTGCGAACCAGCCAAGCAGCAGCACGGCCAACCGCACATGCCTTGCCGCTCTCTCTTCCCCCCTTGTTGGAGCACACCTGTAGATGTCCACAGACTTGGTGCAGTTGAGCCCACCCAGCAGGATCTCGGGGCGGCCCTGCAAAGTGGCGGAGCACAGGTAAGATGGCAGCAATGTGTGAGTGTTTGTGTGTGTGTGGGGGGGGGGGGGGGTGCGGGGGATGGAGGGCTCTTACCAGGTGGAGCATTGCAGCAAGGCAGCAGAGCTGCAGTGAGGCTCCGGCATGCTGCTGACTAAAGTGGTTGGAGTCCCCGTGGGCATGCAGAGGGCAGGCAGGCAAGCAACGGACCGGCCGGCTCTGGGAGCACAGCGCAGCGGCGTGGCCTGGCGGCAACAGCGCCTCCTCACCAGGCAAAGGTGCCGACCAGCGACAGGTCGCTCATGACGGTGCGGGTCTGCATGCGGGACAGCCCCACGTCCGCCAGCTTGGCGGTACCGCAGGCGGACAGCAGCACCTGCAGCGGCGGCGGCAGTGGGAAGGGGTGGGGTGGGCAGCTGGGGCGGGCTGGCTGGAGTTGTTCAGCCATGCATGGCACGGCGGCAGCCACGTCGGAAATACAGGAGATACTTGTTGCGGAGCGAGCGGCAGAGCCCAGCAGCCTAGAGGGGGCCTCACGTTGCTGGACTTGATGTCCATGTGCACAACATTCTGCGGCGGGCGGGGTGCAAGAAGGGACGATGTTCATGTTTTTTCCTGTTTTTGTGGGGAGGAGGGCTGGTAAGAGGCGTGCCAGGCTGGCGGCCAGAGGCTCATGTGGCCCGGCTGCGTCCCCTGGTGTGGAGCAGGAGCGGCCCTGCGGCTGCTGCCGCGGTAGCACGTCTGGACCTTGCAGGAGGGCCGCTGACCCACTTGCAGTTGACTGGTGGGCGATGCAGCAGACAGAAGCAGCGCTTACCTTGGTGTGGAGGAAGTTGAGGGCACGGGCAACCTCTAGCGCCACCCTCCGCCCGCGCCGGTGCCACCCAAACAGGCGCTGCGAGGATCCTGCTGCGGTCAGCTGAAGCGCACTGTGCAGGTCGCCGCCTGTGGGGTGGAGGGTGGGGTGGGGGCCAACGTGGGGAGGTGAGACGGTGCCAGAGCACACCACCACGAAAATAGCGACTGAGGCCCGCGGTGGAGGGGGAGGGGGGGGGGGAGAGCGAGGCAAAAGGCTGGCTGGGTTTCAAGGCGGTGGGCGCGATCAACAGCGGGCAGCAGCCGCTGACAGCGTGCACAGCGTGGCATCAACAGCCGGCAACACTTCCACCGAACGACACGGTCCCACTTCAGACCCGGCCAGGACAGCTGCCGCCGCGGGGACGCCGCTGCTTGCTGCCGCAGCCAGCCCCTGTTTCCGGACTGCTGCAGCTTGCCGCTGGCTGCCCAGGCGCCCGCCGCGCCCGGGCCCCACCTTCGCAGAACTCGCAGAGCAGGACGCCGCGGGGGCCATCCAGGCAGCAGCCGTAGAAGGCCACCACGTTGGCGTGGCGCAGCAGCACCAGGCGCACCGCTTCCTGCGTGAAGTGCAGTGAAGTGAAGTGAAGCGATGTGGAGTGGAGTGGAGTGGAGTGGAGTGAGGTGAGGTGAGGTGAAGGGAGGCCGGCAGCCCGGATCGGAGCGGTGAGAGGTGCACGAGCAGCGGCCGGTCAGCGCGCAGTGGGGGAGGGCGAGGGCAACCGTGATGCTGGCGCACTGCGGCCTGCCGCCTCTGGCTGCTCCTCGCAGCCCCTCAGGCCCCCTGCCGCTGCTGTCAGAACGCAGCATGCTGCTGGCCCCTGCCCTGGCACGCGCGCAGCGCCTGCAAGCGCCGCCTGGCTGCCCGGCTCGCGTGCGGGCTCCCGGTGCACGGGCGCCGCTCTCCGTTTCTCACCGTGACAAAGACCCGCTGCGAGTCCAGGCTGCTGCCGATGTCCATCTCTTTGGCTGCCACCACCTCGCTGTTCAGGACCGCCTTGAACACGCGGCCCGAGGCGCCCTCTCCCAGCGCATGCAGGCTGCCGTCCGCCCGCCGCACGTACTGGATCTGCTCCCGCGGGATGACCCACTCGCGCAGGCCGGGGGCAGCGCCGCCAGCACCAGCTGCGCAGGCGGCGGCCGCGCGGTGCCCGGTTTGCTGCCGCCCGAGGAGGACTGGGAGTCCTGGACGGCGCGGTGCTGCAGCAGCTCCAGCAGCTCCCCCGAGGAGGAGCTGTCTTGGCGCTGGGAGCCCGCGCCGCCGCCCCAGGCTTCCTCCTCGCTGGCGGCGCCGCCGCTGTCGGGGGAGGCATCGACGGCGGTGCTGCCCACGCTGCCGGGGTCCGATTCCCGCCGGCTGCTGGCAAAGGCCACGCGCTCCTGGCTCTGCGCCGCAAAGGGACTGACGGGGGCGGGCGGGATCCAGATGGATGCGCGGGCGGCGCCCAGGGACGCCTCGCCGGGCGGCGTGAGGGGGGCAAGTCTCGGGAGGGCACGGTGTTGCTGGAAGCCGCAGTCAGGCTGAACCGGCCCTCCGGCAGGCTGGCTCGGCTGCTGCCGCTGCTGCTCCGCTTCACTGCCTGGCCCAGCTGGAACAGGAGCTCCTGTGGCTGGCCGCCGCTGTTCGGCGCGCTGCCGCCTGTGGGGCCCGCATCGTGGCCCGCGTCGCTGCCGCCGCCGGCCAGGGAGCGTCTGCTGCGGCTGCTGTCCCCGCTTCGGCAGGGGCTGCCCGACCTCTGCAGCCCAGAAGTTGCCAGGTTGGGGGCCGGCGGCAGCTTGTCGCCGTCTGGATCCCCCAGCAACGAACGTCGCCGAGGCTGCGTCGTTCGCTGTGCCCGCCGCCGCCTGCTCATGCTCCGCTATCAGGGCCATCATCCGAGTGTTGTCAGTGAGCAGCCTGATGTTGTCCGCGATGTTCTTGCGCTGCAGGAAGGCCCAGCAGCATGCCGCGATGGCGGCCGCCAGCCCCGCGCCGGCGAGCGCCCCCACGGCGGCGCCCACGATGGAGCCCGGAGGGAGCAGCCGTGCAGCCTGCAGAAGGGGCGATATGCGTGAGGGCAGGGCAGACAAAACATCCACAATACCCCAAATGCAGCTGGCAGGCAAACAAGAGTTGGGCATGCTGCCGGGAAAGGGCAGCTGGCAGGCCCGCCGCCAGCCGCAAGTTTGGGCGGGGCCCGCCAGAAAACGGGGGGTCCAGGAGCACTTTTGCACCGACCACGGCGAGGCTCCGGCAGGCGCTCACCAGGCCATCTGGGTCGGGGTAGTCGCCGTTAGCGGCGCACTGGCCCTCCTCGACCCGGCTGAACACGGGCAGCGATTGCAGTGGGAGGAGGAGCAGGGCGCAGGCCCACAGCTGCGCGCGGCCGCCTCTCCAGCGCATTACCAGCTCCCTTTACGCCGTTTTGAAGCGCAGCGGAGCAGCCGGGCGGGCCTTCGACCGGGGAGCTTTTAGAGCGGCAGACCCCCCGTGGTGCACGAGTTCCTGGAACCATCTGGACCTCTTTGTGAACAACGCTTCAGAATGCGAAAGAAACAGCTGCGATCCACGGCAGGAGTCTGAAGATTTGTTTGCACTTTGCGCCCTGCTTGTCTCACATACCAAAAGGGTCTGCCCAAAGGGTCTGCTGGGCTTGAGGCCAGGCTGTCAACTGAGCAAAGCATCAAGCCACTGCAAGCAGCAGAGTGTTGCATCGCAGGACATCCCAGCTGCTTGTGGGCAAACCCCAAGCTTTATGCTGTGGCCCCCACATCTGCAGGGGGCATGTAGGGGGCAAGCGTGCCGGTCCGAGTTGGTCGGGCGGCGTGGCACAGCTCACACTCTATGCTGTCCACACTGGGCAGCGCTTTTCCCAGGCTGTTGCCGCAGCCGCTGGATCTTGCCCGTGAAGCTGCCTGCACCTGGAGCGGAGGCTGACGGAGGAGCACATGAAGCTGCCCGCCGCGCAAGTTTGATACTGACGTCGTGCATGTCAACCACGAGCACAAGTTCAACCTCGAAGACACCTGGCGGTCAGCAGACATGGTGGCATGAGGCCTCTTTTCCTCAACGCTGGTTGGACCGCGAGGGGTCACACCGCCGGCGCGCTGTGCCATGCTGTGCTGTTCAGGTGAAGCTCCGAGGTGCATAGAACGGGGGCAGTGGCCATCAGAGCGGCCTCCCGACCGATTTCGTACGGTCCACAGCGGCAGGCGTCCGCAAAAGCCGCACGCACTTTTGCGCTCCCTGTGTAGCCTCGAGGCGCTGGCGTTTCTGCGCTGTTCATGTGCCGGATCATCCTTTCTTGACGGGTTCTGAGTATTTCCTCGACAGCAGCGCGGCCTTCCAGGCGTTTGGGAGTGCGGCTGCCTGGCGGCGGAGCAGCGGCAAACGCACAGCACTTGGCGCAGCCAGGGCACCTGGCGATGGCCGCGTCACCATCGACGCGTGCCTCGCCGTCGTACCGCATGAGCGCAGATGCGAGCAGCCGTCGCTCCAGCACGAGCAGCGGCGGGTGCGTGCCGGGTGAGGGCCCGTCATCTCGGCGCGCCAGCAAGGTGGCACGCAAAGAGACCCCCACCCTCCAGGTGGGCGCGCCCTCAGCCTGCGCATCTTCCACCGGAAGGTTGAAGCGATAGTATAGAATGATAGAATGATGGAATATGCTGTGAGCGAACCATTCTACGCGTCTATCCTGACTGTTGCGCGCTACGCCGCACGCAGGTGGGGCGGCGGCCCGTGATGGCGGCTGGCCTCGGCCTGCAGTGGCAGCAGCTGGCGGCGCTGACCCGCAAGAACCTCATCATCAGGCAAGCCTGGCCCGCTGGCGGTGCCGGGTCCCGCGTGCTGCGTGAGCGCGGGAACGCTCACGCAGCGCGTCGGTGCTGAAGCGGGGGCGCCACATCCGAGGCCGCGCAGCCAGCAGGGACCCCTTGCACGTCCCCAGACCATGGGCTGCAGTGACTACCGCGTTTAGCCACAAACGGCAGCCCTACATCGCCCTCTGGGCCCTCCCGCTCTGCCTGCTGCGTGCAGGCGCCGGGCCTGGAAGACGAATGTGCTGCTGGTGGCGCAGGCGGTGCTCTTTGTCTCCCTCATCTTTGTTGTGGACAAGGCAGGCAAGTGCAGCGCGCAACGCCGCAACCAAACGTATGAAAATGGACCGTGGCAGCCGCAGCGGAAGCCGGCACCACACGCTGCGCGGCGTTCTTCTGGGCAGGCTGCACAGCCGCGGTCGGCTGCGACCTGGTCCCGCCACCCCCTCGAGACCCGCTGGGTTACCCTCACCCTCACAAGCGAAACCGCCACTCCTCCTTCTGGGTTTCCCTCACCCTCATAATAAAACCGCCGCTCCTCCTTCTGGGTTTCCCTCGCCCTCATGACGAAACCGCCGCTCCTCCTCCCCGCCCTGCCCGCGCGCAGTGTCCGCCTCCCGCCAGCGCCAGCCCGCCTTCAGCCGGGTGGAGCGGGCGGAGGCCGTGGCGGTGGGGCCGGTGCCCGACTGCGCCTCCAACCTGTTCATGCGGGCCGGCCTGCCCTGCCTCACCTTCCTGTACGCCCCGCGGTGAGCCTCTGCCGCCGTGGGAAGGGAAACGGGGTGTGCGCGTGTGTGAACTGATGCAGAGAGGAGGTGGGGGCGGGTCCTGCTAGAAAACGGGGCGGATGATGGTGAAAGGAGGCGTCACCGGTTGCTCGTTTTGGGGGCGGGAGGCCGCGCGTTCCGGCTCTGCCGGCTGGCTGCGCGCTCATCCCACTGACCCGCTGCATCCCTGCGGTTGGCCGTCATGCTCTGGGCCCCGCTTGTGCCCCTGCCGTCTGCTGCCACGCTCAGATTCTTGTGCGTCCCTGGTGCTTTCCGCAGGGCGACCCCTCGGTTGAGGCGGTTGTGAGGGGGTGATGGAGCGGAACGAGCCGCCCATCCCGCCCAGCCGGGTGCTGGGGCTGGCCAATGCCTCGGCCGTCGACGCCTGGCTGCTGCAGCACCCGGAAACCGCGCTGGCGGCGGTGATCTTCTCCCCGGCCTACACATCCACGCCCAGCGGCGGCAGCGCGGCCGGCGGCCTGCCTCCGCTCGCCAACGGCACAGCGTGGAGCGGCAGCGGCGGCGGCGGGCTGCCAGGCGGCGGCACAGGGGCGCTGCCCGCAGGGGCCGGGCGCCGACGGCTACGGCAGCGCAGGCGGGCAGCTCGCGTTTGCGGCGGCGGCGCCGCCGGCAGCCAGCCCCCGGGCGGCGGCGCGCCAGCTGGGCTTTGCCATTCAGACCAACAGCAGCGTCCAGTGGTTCAAGGGCGGCTACCAGCACCCCAACACCTACGTCCAGCTGCCGCTGCAAGTGGCGGTGGAGCGGGAGGTGGCTCGGTACCTCACAGGCAACGATGCGCTCAGGCGGGTCTGAGGGGAACCGCTGCGCTGGGCTGTCGGCCTGAGCTGGTGCCGGGGGATAGAGGCGGCCACCTGCCCCTCCGTGTCCGCGTATATCACACCCCTCCTTCTCCACAGCCCATGCAGAATCATCACCGCCTCTCACTGCGCGCGCCCCGCCGCCCCCCGTCGTGCAGCTGGTCTGTGTCTTTGGCCCAGTTCCCGCACCCCTCTGCCAAGTCCCCTCCATGATCGGCCAGTTCGCCCCCACCTTCCTCTTTGCGTCCATCATGTTCCAGGTGCGCACCGCGCCGTTGGGTGTGTGTGCCAAACTGTCTGTGTGGAGTGGTGGTGGCGGTGTGTGTGTGTGTGGGGGGGGATGCAGAAGCTCGGTGTTTGGCTCTCTTCAACCATGATCTCAATCGGTTTTATGGAGCTTACCTCACCCCTCCTCCACCAGCACATTCTCCTCCCCCTCCCCCCCCCCCACATACCACCCAACCCCACCCCCAGTTTGTGCTGCTGGTTCACGACTTTGTGGCAGAGAAGGAGGGGCGGGCGCGGCAGATGATGTCCACGATGGGGCTCAGGTGGGGGTCTGCCGGGGCTGCTGACCTGGCATGGCAGGGGCACGCTGCTGCAGCATCGCTGCTGAGAACCTGGGTGGCCTGCTGAGGCCGGGCTGCGGTTGCCTGCGGCTGCCTGCTGCCCGCCATGGAGGACGTCTGTTTTGCTGCCCACGCCATTTGAACAGTACGGCTGCTTGGCATGCCCCTCTGCCGGCCTCATCACCATCATTGGGTGCACACTCCTCCACCCCTCCCAGCCGGCCCCCATCCAACTGACATACACATGTATGCCCGCACAAGCGCCCCCGCGCCCCCTCCCCCACACACATCCACCCCCCTTCCCCCACATACCACCACGCACACATACCTGCACGCCCCCCCCGCAGGCCGGTCCCCTTCTGGGCCAGCTGGGCGCTACTGCAGGGCCTGCTTGCGGCGGTGGAGGCGTGCCTGCTGGTGGGCTTCGGCTACGCCTTTGGTTTCAGGCTGGTGGGTGGCCCACACGTCAGAAAGGGGGCCGCAGGGCTGCTCGGCAAAGGGGGAGGGGCGGAGGGGAGAGGCAGGGTGAGCGCTCAAAAGAGGCAGGGGGCCAGGAGGCAGGCACCTGTGTTGACTTGCCGGGCGGCGGCAGGCTTGCCTTCTGCCCGGGCTGCTCCTCAAGGCCCTTTGGACACCTGCTGAAGGCAGCCCTTCACACCCTGCCCCCACTCATTCACCCACCTGTCCCCGCACAAACTCATCGCCACACAACCCCGCACCCCACCCCCATTGCAGTTCACGGCCAACGCCTTTGGCCTCTCCTTCCTGCTGCTGCTGCTGGTGTCGCTGGCCATGACCGCCTTCGGCTTCTTCGTAGCTGCCTTCCTCTCCAAGGTAGCCTGCCGCCGTGCCTTGCAGCAGCTGTCAGGGCGGCTGGCGGTCGCCCCTGGCCGCCGCCCAGCTTTCTCAGACCTCCATCCCCGCTTGTGTTCACCCTGTTCACATGCCAAGCCCCGCCGCTGCAAGCCGTCGGTGCCCGACCGTCGGCGCCGCGCACCCCCGCTGCACGCAGGCCAGCGCCGCCGTCCCTGCCGGCTTCCTGCTCTTTGTGGTGGCCTGGGTGGTGCTGTGCGTCATCGCCTTCGGCTGGCCCTACAGGCAAGCGAGCAGGCACCTCTTGCTTTGCAAAGCTGTGCTTGGTTTGCAGGACACCTGGCAGGGCTCAGGGCTCCGCGGGCCTCCTCAGGCTCTGCCATCGGGCAGAAATGCATGCTTCTCACTCAGCCAGCGCCGCTGGCCACCCTGGTTTGGCCACACCACTGCCTCCCCCCGCCTCTTGCAGCCCGAGCAACAGCACGGCGGCCATCGCCGTGTTCAGCGCCATGCCCTGGAGCCTGCTGTCCAAGGGGGTGCAAGACCTGGCTGACGCCACATCGGGTGGGGGCTGGGGGTGGGGGCATGTGAATGAAGGGGGGCGCATGGGGATCCCTCCTGGTCCCACCGTTGCTTCGCTGCTTCGTTGCTTCACTTGCTGCCTTGTCAGCCACCCCTCTTCTGCCGATTTGTGTCCCTGGCTGCATGAGCGCTCTGCCAAGAAACTGCTCTCTTGCGCTCACCGCTTGAGATGCCGCTGAGTTTGCCCCGCAGGCCGCCTGCCGGGCATTCCGTGGGCCGACCGCTTCGCCTACTGCCAGCCGGGCGCACGCTGCCACCTGGCACGCAGCTGGCGGGAAGCTACTGGCAGCCCGACTGCGTGGTGCCGCTGGGGCAGATGTACTGGATACTGGCGGTGCAGGCGGGGGCCGCTGCGCTGCTTCTGCCTGCATGCTGTGCGGTTCGCTTGGCAGCTGCTGGCACATTCTGCCTGGGGAGAATCCCTCCCGAGAGAGCCCCCTTTCCCCACAAACCCATCCACGAACACACACACATACCCGCACCCTTTACACACACCTTTGAAGCAGCATGCCCACGTCACCCAGCCCGCCCCCCCACCTCTGCCTGCTGTCCCGCGCCGCCCTCTGCCGCAGTGTGTTGGTTTCATGGCGCTGGCGCTGTACCTTGACGCCGTACTGCCCGACGCCAACGGCGTGCGCCTGCCCCCTGGTTCTTCCTGATGCCGGGCTACTGGGGCCGCGGTGCCTCGGTGAGCCGTGTGTCATGGGATTTTGGTGGGGTCGGGTGGGGGTTGTGTATTTGCGTGTTTGTGCATGTGAATAGGGGAAGGTGGGGAGGGTTCTATCCCTCATAGTGATGTTTCTCCCTCCCTCTGGGAAGCTGGGTGGATGGGGGTAGGGGCGGGATGATTGCGCTGCTCAGGTGTGGTTGAGCTGATGGGGAGGGGTTGGGCGCATTCGAGGCGGCTTGCTGGCTGCACCAGCCAAGCCCAGTTGAGCGGCGCATCGGCCCTCAGCCTTTCCCGCTGCCCGCCCCTGCAGCGGCGCAGCCAGCGCGCGGCGGCGGCGGCCCTGGCCGCCCCACCGAAGCCGAGTGCGGGCTGGCGGTCGACGCTGACGTGGCGGACGAGGCGGCACGCCAGCGCGCAGCGTGCGCAGCGCACCTGCGCCGCCCCAGCGGCGGCAGCCACCAGCTGCCCGCGGAGGCGGCGCTGCCGAGGGGGCAGGGGCAGGCAGCGGCGGCGGGCCCCGACAGCACGCACGGCGGCGCGGACGCAGCCGCGGCGGCGGCAAAGGAGGGCGACGCGGAGGCGGCGGCGGCAGGCGGCCTGGAATGCCCCGTCCGCCCCTTTGCGGTGCAGATGTGGGGCCTGCGCAAGGTGTACCAGGTGCGGCTGGAAGCTTCATTTGGAAAGTTTTGATTAAAACGGGACCGTGTTTTGCTCGGAGGGCAGAAATTTGGGTGTGTGCGCACATGCACAAACGTCAGCGGCGGCCTGGCGGCTGCATGTGAAGCGGTGCACGGCACCTGGGGCAAGCCACGCTGGGCGCCACGCTGGGGCAAGCCACGCTGGGCGCCACCTGTGCTCCCAAATCGGCATGCCCTGCCCCCACCCTCCTCCAACCTGCCCCCTGCAGCGCGGCCTGCTGCCATGGCGGCGCAGGCCCTTTGTGGCGGTGCGCGGCAACTGGCTGGGGGTGTACCAAGGTGGGCGGGTGCCGGTGCGGGCGGAAAAGGGGGCGGAGGTGTGTGTATAGATGTGTGCGTGTGTGTGTGTGTGGTTCTCGTGTGTGGGTTGTGAGCAGCGTTTGGCTCGCATTGCACCGAAACCTCTGTTGTTGTGTGCGTCTGCGCCTGTGGTTTGGTGGGGCTGCTGGCAGCCCTCCAGGTGTGGCGTGCCAGCATCCCACTCCCCGCATCGCTCATGCCCCCCCTTCCCGGCCTTGCCCCCTTCGTCATGCCCCCAGGCGAGTGCTTCTGCCTGCTGGGCCCCAACGGCGCCGGCAAGTCCACCACCATCAACTGCTGCATCGGCGCGCTGCCGCTGGACGGCGGCGACGCGCGCGTGTGCGGCGAGAGCCTGGTGGCGGCGGGGGCCTGGCGCGCGTGCGGCCGCTCATGGGGGTGTGCCCCCAGTTTGACGCCCTGAGGGCGGAGCTGACGGGGCGGGAGCACCTGGAGCTGTTTGGGGCCATCAAGGGTGGGTGGGAGGGGCCGCCCGGGGGCCAGGATGTGTGGTGTGGGCAGGTGCACGCAGGGCGCGAGATAGGTGGTTTTGCTGTACGTCGAAGCTGTGCTGGATGTGGGGTGGGGGTGGGAGGGTGGGTGGCGGCAACCAGATCATGGCGGCATGTATGGGGGCAGGGTGCCAGAGGTGATTGAGCTTGAGGCTGGCTGGCGCCGCCACGCAGCCCTCAAGGCTGCACTCCCTGATCATTGTACCTTGCGTGCCTCCCTGTTGGACTTTCGGCCCCGCTGCAACCCCCGCTGGGCCACCGCCGCCCTCACCAACCTGCTGCACCCTCCACCCCACCCTGCTGGGCCCCCCACCCGCCGGGTCCTTGCAGGCCTGCGCTCCGCCGTGCGGGCGGGCGACGCGGGAGCGGCTGCTGGAAGAGGTGAAGCTGAGCGAGGCGGCCGGGGTGCGGGCGGGGGCCTACTCTGGGGGCATGAAGCGGCGGCTGAGCGTGGCCATCGCGCTGCTGGGGGACCCTCAGGTGTGCTCTGTTTTGTTTTGGGCGGGGCTGTGCGTGTTTTGTAATGTATTTGGCGGGGCGGGGGGGGGGGGAGGGGGGCTGCTGCGCTGAGCTCTCCGCCGGGCAGCACTGGAGGTGCTGGTAGAGAGGGCGGGGTGGGGAGAGTGGCGCCAGCAAGCGTGGGTCCAGCCCCTAGGGAAGCTCTGCTCCAGGGCCTCTGCAGGAAGCTGGCGGCCTGACCCTGCAAACAACATCGCCCCCACCGCCCCAGCCACCACCAACAATACCAGCTCACCCAACCTCGAACTGACCCCCGCACGGCCCGCAGGTTGTGTACTTGGATGAACCCACCACAGGGCTCGACCCCATCAGCAGGTGCTGCGGGGGCCCGGCAGCGGCCGCCCGCCCTGCTCCTCCTTTGCTTTGCTTTGCGCCTGCAGCACCTTGCTTTGCTTCGCACCTGCGGCACCACTTTCCAGGTTTAATGGGGCTGCATTTATCTTGTCAGGGCTCCGCCCTGCAGCCGCCTCGCCCCTCAGTTGCACTGACGCCGTGCCGTGTGCTGAGGCCGGGCTGCGTGGCACGCTGCGCACGCTGTGCAGGCGCCACCTGTGGGACCTGATCGACCGCGCCAAGCGGGAGCGCGCTGTGGTCCTCACCACGCACAGCATGGAGGAAGCCGACGTGTTGGGGGACAGGTGGGCGGGGGGGCGGCGGTTGTGTGGGGGTGGGGTTAAGGGTAAGGTGGTTGCATCAGTTGTTTGCTTGCATAGTTGGTGGTGACTGACTAGCTAGTCAGACTATAGACAGCTAGGTTGTGGGGTGTTGTTGAGCGGCGCGGAGGCGCCGCTGGCGAACGCTGCATATGAGAGCTTTCGCGACTGCCGGGCTTGGGGTGGGGCGGCGCTCGCTGCAGTCTGCTGCGCCCCACGCCAAGCCCCTGTTGCATCCCCTGACTGCCTCCTCCCGCTCATCCTGCATGCGCTGTGATTGAGCTGCAGGATTGGCATCATGGCCCGCGGCCGCCTGCGCTGCCTGGGCACTTCGCTGCGCCTGAAGGCACGCTTTGGGTCCGGCTACCGCGTCAGCGTGCGGGTGGCGGGCAGCGGCGGCGGCGCCAGCCTGGCGTGGGCCGGCGGCGGCGGCGCGGCTCCAGCGTTTGCGCAGCCTGCGCCGCCTGAGGAGGGGTGGGGCGAGATCCAGCCAGAGCCGGCGGTGCAGCTGGCATCGGAAGCCGGGGCGGAAGCTGAGGCGGCGTGGGCGCCGCCCGTGGGGAGACGCGGCAGCGCGACCCTGTCGCTGCACGCCAGGCGGCAGCGCTGCGCGCGCTGTTCTCGCGCATGCTGGGCATCAAGCCGAGTGAGAGCAGGGGGTGCATTTGTGAGGAAGAGAGAGCCTGGGCCTGGGGGCGCTGCTGCTCCACGCCCTTCCTCCGAATCAACCTTGGCACCTCATCCGCTTGCGCCTCCAAGCTGCGCGCCTGCTCACCCACCCTTTCCTCCCCATCTTTTCTTTCCACCCCCTGCAGGCGATGAGTCCCTGGACTACCTGCATTTCCTGGTCCCGTATGACCTCCAGGACCGCCTACCCGCCCTCTTTGCCCACCTCAAGGCAAGCTTGAGCGGGGGGGCAGGCGCTTGAGGGGCAGCGCTGCGTGGTCACAGCCACTGCCACATGCGAGCTCGGCAGGCGACTGCGGGGGCCCGCGCGCTGGCCGCGGCTGCAAGCAAGCGGGGCCGGGCGGCCTGCCCCATCAACTCTTGCTCGCCCGCCCTCACCCATCCATGCATGGGGCATATGCCCGCGTCCATGCCGCCGCACCTCTGCAGGGGCATGCCGCGGCCCTGGGGGTGGCCGACTTGCAGCTGCGGCTGACCCCCTGGAGGAGGTGTTTCTGTCTGTGGCCAGGAAAGCGGAGCTGGAGCATGCGCAGGTGTGTGCCACCACGCTGTTGGGGGCGGTGCTGTGGAGGGGGTCGGTGGGGGTGGGGGCGGTCTGCACGAGCAGGTGCCGGCGGGGTCTGTGCACACCCCATCCCTCGCTTAACCCTGGTGCTCCTTGTGCCCCCCGCCCCCCTCTTGCTTCCTGGGCGGCAGCTGGAGGGGCAGCACGAAACGCTGCACCTGGCTGAGGAGGGGGTGGCTGTGAAGGTGCCGGTGGGCGCGCAGCTGATCCAGTCCCCCGCCGGCCACCTGTACCACGTTGTGTGGGGCCAGGACCCTGACACAGGTGGGTGCTGGGCGGCCACGCTGTTGCTGCGCATGCAGGCATTGGTGCTGCACGTGCAGCGCGGCCCTGAGGTACCTCCGGTCAGCGGAGGAGCGGTGCAACAGCAGCGGTCCAGCAGCACAGCCACAGCGGGCCCTTACCGCCGACATGCGTGCTGCACGGACACGCGGCAGTGCTGGTGGCACTAGAGGCACGCACCGCGGGACCTCTGTGTGTTACAGGTGTTCAATCGGTTGTGCATGCCTGCAGGCGAGCTGAAGCTCCAAGAGTATTACAGGGACGCCGCCAGCGCCGCGGCGGCAGCTGCCAGCGCTAGCGACGCCTCAGAGCACTCCGGCGCGGGGAGCGACGCAGCTGCCGAGGCATGATACGCTTCATCCGCTGACATTATTTTGACTTGGATGGTACCTGCTCCATTCCGGGGTGGACGCTAGTGTTCACTATAATGTGCTCTGGGCCCTGGATGTGTGACCCCACCTGTGAGCCTCACGAGGCGTGGGGGTAAGACTGGCTGGGGCCGTGGATGCGCCTATGGGGCGGCACGTGATTTGGGCACGTCTTCACAGGGCGCATTCAATCTAGAATTGTTTGTACGACCTTGTTCGTTATGAAGTATGTGCCGTAATAGGCGTAATATGGCCGATGCACCTGCGTCTTGCTTCAGCAACCACTGTGCAGTCCCCTACCCCCGTTTTTTTTGTTGCCAATTACAGTAAACACTTCTTGCCGCAAGCTACAAGCCCCCGCAAGGGCCTTGTAGGACAAGAGTTGGCATCAGCCCAGCGCCTCCGAGGGCCTTCCCTCTTCATGGGATCGTAAAACACCTGTTCAAAACCGCAAACGATAAACAAACATCGAGCAGGAGCCTTTCTTACCCGCACTACGAAGTGTGGCCGCATGGCCCGCCGGGAGCGCGAGGAGGAGGCGCTGCTGGCGGCCCTTGGCGAACCTAACACCACCAGAGCAGCAGATCAACCCGCAGCGCCGCCGCCGCGGGTGCCCTGCTTCTCGCAGTCGGCCCAGACGCCGGTGCTTCCGCTGCCTGGGGCGCTGCGGCTTCTGCTGGTGGCCGCCACCTGGCTACCCTCGCTCATCGACGTGGCCGGCTCCGCGGGACCGCAGGCAGCACTTGCGGCAGCCTCAGCCGCCTGCTGCGTGGTAACGGCGCTGTGGGCAGCGGCCACGCCGCTCTGCGTCGGGCTGTGGCGTGCCGCGCTCGGAGCAGGCCTGCGCCTCCACCTTGCAGCTGTCCACCTCTTGCTGGATCCCACCCCCGCCTGGCCCATGCCTTGACCGGCAACCATGCCCGCTGCGGCGGGCTTGCTCAGTCGGGCAGCCTGGCGGCGGCCTTGCTGTCGGCCAGCGGCGTGTTTGCTTTGTTGCAGGTGAGCGCGCGGCGGGGTTTTGCCAGGGAGCCCTGGGCCCGGGGGGCTGTTTGCATGCTTGATGATGGTCTGCTGGGTTGAGGGGCTTGCCTCACTGGCCTGCCGTTTGCTGCAGGGCGCGTTCGTCCTGCAGCTACCGCCGGTGACGTCGGCGGCAGTGCAGGCCGCAGCGACGGCTCTGGCAGCAGCAGGCAACCGGCGCACGTGCGCCAGCCCGCGGCTGACGCCCCCTGCAGTACAGTCCTGCCTGGGACTGCTGTACCGCCTGCTGGAGCCCGCCATCGCGCCGCTGGAGCCGATGCTGCTGGCGGCCGGCGTGGCGCCTCCCACCCACACCGCGCGTGCCACTGCGGTGGGTCGAATTTGGGGTGGCCTGCTTGCATCGCTGCTCGTTCCGCTCAAAGTTTCTGCTGCAGGAATCTGCTCCGCTGCAGACCGCACAGCTTGTTTCTGTTGGGTGGTACCAGCGGTGCCCATCGTTGTGTGTGGTGTGTGGGCGGGTGGCATCCACCTCAGATGCTGCTGCTGGCTGCGCTGGCCACCCTGCCTCCCTGCCAAGGCTCTCCAGTGCGCGCTCCCTTATCACCCCACCCCAGCTTTCCATCCAGGCCGGTCTGTAACAGCTCGCTTGCTTGCTGGCCTCCATCCGCGGCCTCCCACCACGTCTGCTCTGCCCCCCCCGCTGGTCCTGTGCAGTCCTGGCGGCCCTGCAGTTTTGGCTGGGCCTGCTGCTGCCGCTGGCGGTGCTGACGAGGCGCCACGCGGCAGCCTATGCCACCTGGCGCGCCGCGCAGCGCCGGCGGCAGCGCCGCCAGCAGCAAAAGCAGGACAGGGCCTGGGGCTTTGGATCCCCGAAGACCCCGCCAGCCCCATGACCAGCCCTGGCAGCGAAGATGGCGGCGGCGGCGGTGGCGGTGGCGGAAGCAGCGGAAGCAGCGGCAACGGCGGCTGCAGAGCCCCCAGCGCGTCACCGCTGCCCGAGGCTCTGGTGCTGGCGCTGCCGCCGCCGCTGGCCGCCCGCATCCAAGAGGCGCGGGCCGGGCGGCGGCCGCGGCGCAGCCCGGCCCACCACCCCGCCGACTGGCAGTACGTGGCGGCGCAGCGCACGCTGCGTGCGCTGAGCTTGTCGCCAGCTGGCGCGATGGCGGTCGCCGCGCTGCTGGCACACTTGTACAGCTGGCACCGCTCCATGTTCCCTTGACTGCTTGCCCAAGCCACAAGCACACCTCCCCCTTGCATACCTTGCAGTGACGTAATCCAGCCCAAACGCATGAAAATCCGCCCTTCACGCTTGCTTCCCCTTGTTCTGATGTCTTTCAATGATCGCGCGCAAGCCCAGTCCTGTACACTGCACTTCCAACGCTTTGGGGCCCGCCTTTGCCCGCCCCGCGGCCTGGCAACGTGGCGGCGCCCAGCCGCCCTTGCCAAGCCTTTTCTCAGGCCAAGCCAGTCCTGGCCAGCCATCCCCTGCCCAAATGATATTAATTTTGATTTGTTCGCCCAAGGGCGACGCCTGGCCAGCCCAGCGCAGCCTCACGGCCAGCCAGGCGAAGAACCCTTCAAGCACTCCCCATCATCTCCCTGGCTTTGCTCCCGCTTGCCCAACACCTCGAATGCCTTTCCATTATCCAACAATTCTCTTGACGAAGAGTACGAAGAGACGAGCCACACCGCAGCTGCCGGCACGTCCCTACAATGCACACACTGTGGAGCCGCAGCGCTGTTAAAACAGCAATTCTGCAAGTAGCGCAGTTGTGAGCATGGCAAGTGGAGGGCAGGGCAAGGGGGTCCGCCTGCTGTTCAGCCTGCTCCCCCGACAGGCCGTCAGGTGCAAGCTCTGCGCAGCGCCAGCCGTGTGGTGTGCACGCTGTGCGCACCGCCAGCTCTGCAAAGCGCCAGCTGTGCTGGGCGGGGAGTGCCCGCCCGCTAGCCACTGCAGGAGCCAGAGGGGAGGCCCAGCTCCTGCTGCAGCAGGGCCGCCAGCTGCTCAGGCTCCCGCCACGGCACCACGCGGCTGCCGCTGTCGGTGCCGCTGCCGCCAGCAGTACCACTCTCGTCCCGTAGCATGACCCACAGGGGGCATGGCGCCCCATCAGGGTACTGCTCCCGGGCAAACACGCGGTTGGCGGCGGCACCGCACGGTGCCACCGCCGCATGCGCTGCCGCCGCTGGGTCGACATCGGCGCGGCCGCCGTGCAGCAGCAGGCGGGCAGGGCAGAAGTCCCCCGCCCGTCGCCCACATACAGGACGCGACGGTACCGCCGTCCCGCATCTGCCCGCCGCTCAAGCAGTTCCAGCAGCACCTGCGGGAAGTTCATGCGCTACAAAGCGATACTCACGAGGGACCAGGGAATGCGACACCCTCAGCCATGCCCATCTGGCACCGTACCCAGCTGGGGCTATTCCCTGAAAGCGCGGTCCAGAGGGCACGCAGGCGGCCCCTTGCCCCAGAGCACGGCTTCGACGGTCCCTTCCGCAAGCAAGGGCGGCAGCCGCGGCCGCCCCACCTTTCCCTTGCACAGGTTGGCGGGGCAGCGGCGGCGGCAGCCGTGCGGCAGCGTGTGGAGGGGGCCACCCGCAGCGCCCCCTCCCGGTCCCAGGCGGCCGGGTTGGTGTGCACCTCCTGCACCATCGGCAGCAGGCCGTGCTGGCCCAGGATGCCCTCGATATACACCTGCGCAACAATGTGTGTGCGTGTGTGTGTGTGTGTGTGGGGTGGGGGGTTGGGGGGGGGTCCTTCAGGGAGAGGAACAGCGTTGCATTCTCTCTCTAGAAAAGGGGTGCGCGCCGCCGCCTGCTGTGCAGCGCGACAGGGCCGCGGCGGCTGGCGCCCCCAAGCCGCTGCTGCAGCCCTGTTGCGGCGCGGACCAGCAGCCCTTGCTGAACCCGCTTGCCGCCTCCACCGCTGCGGTGTGTGCAGCAGTCGCCCACCGTGTTCGCATCACTGAGGATCACCACATCGACTGCTTCCCCCGCCTGTGCTTCCAGCGCTGCCGCCGCCCGCAGCAGCTCAGCCAGCGCAGGGTGCAGCGGCGCAGCACGGAGCGCTGCCTCAACGTCGGCACGGGTACGGCCCAGCTGCCGTGCAGCTTCCTGCATCCGCATGTCGGCCATGAGAAATTAAGTCATGGTCACTGCCGCAGCTTGGCCCGTGGACGAGTGAGGGAAGGGGTAAGTAAACCGCTGCTCAGGTGGGTGGTTATGCATCGGCCAGCAGACATAGCTGCGGCGGGGGTTGGAGCATGCACAGCAGCGCCGCTGGCAGTCCAGGGCCAGCTTCAGCTCCCACAGCATGCGTCGCCAGCCTGGTGCCGCCTGGCTGCACCTGCAGCGTGTGGTCCATGAGCTGCGTCCACGGCATGCCCGCCTCACGTCCGCGTCGGAAGATGTCGTCAGCACCCAGCAGCCGGATGACCAGCGTGTCGCTGTTCTCCTCGATCAGGCTCCAATCAAAGTCCCAGGCCAGCAGGGTGGCCATGGCCGGCGGGCAAGGCCAGCCGGCCGCGTGGCCCGGGCCCCGCGAGCTGGACGCCCAGCGCCTGTGCCAGCCGCCGCCGCAGCGCAGGTGGTGGGGTGTATTGCGCTGGAGGGCAGGAGGAAGGCTGCGCAGGGCACGGACGCTACTCTGCAATGTGATGATGATGATCTGTGAACAAGCAGGCCGCTTGGGCAGGCTTGCGGTGGTTCAGATCAAAAGATGCAAGCGGGATAACTTGCTGCACTTCCCGCAACTTTCATCGACTCATCAAGATATGCCGGCACGATCGCCGCTCGCCTTTGCTTTGATAGCTAGTACTTGACCTCACTTGTGTACCCCTTCCTCACTCGTGGGGACGCATACACGCAATCTACTGGCCTTCAAACGGTTAATGTGGGCTGCTCAGCGGGATAGCGGCCAGAGACACTGCGTCGAAAGCCCACTTGACCAGCCCACTTCAACATGTCTGCCACACAAGAGGCCCCCGCTTCCCTGCCATTGGATGCACTCGAGTCCATTTTCAGTGCTCTGGGCGTCGAAGACCTCCTGCGGGCTTCGGAGTGAGTGGAGTGGACTTGTGCGAGCAGGCCTGCAAAAGAGCTGCCCACTAGCGGAAGTCTACATTTTGCAGCCGAGTCACAGTCGGTGCAGCACATGGTCACGTTGTCCCACACGCCGGCTGGATAAATGCACGCCAAACGCGGCACTCCCGCCAGCAAAGTCCGCACGCCTGACCCTCTCCCTCTGCTGCGTGCCTGCCGCATCGCCGCAGGGTTTGCCGCGTGTGGCACGCCGCTGCACAGCGCGACAGTCCTTGGGACGCCGCGCGACAGCGAGACCATCCCGCTGCAGACGAAGCGACGCTGGCGGTGTTGCGCGAGCGTGCCGCCGCCGCCGCCGTAGCAGCAGCTACTCCTGTTGGCGGCGTCAGCCGACGCGTCTACTCTGCGCTGCGCCAGCAGTGGACCTGTGAGCGCTGCCAGGAGCGGTTCAGTGATGGCGGCAACACCCGCGCCAGCTGCCGCTTCCACCCCGGCATCCTGTTCAGCGGTGGGCTGATGAACGGCGCCGGGCTGCGCTACACCTGCTGCTCCCGCCGCTCCCACCACATCCCAAACGGCAGCCGTGACGCCAATGGCTGCGCTGCCACCTATCACACAGGCGGCCAGTCGGCATGGCAGCGACATGGCTCGGTGAGGCGCGGCTGTCAGGGGGCCAAAGCGAAAGCGCGGCGGCAGCTCCTGTTTGCCAGCACTGCCGGTCGCTCCCATCCCGCTTGTGAACTGTCATGTGCTGCGCTCAGCAGCTTGCTTCTGCCGACGATTGGCTGCAGGGCGTCAGGCCGCGGCGGGCTGCGGCAGAGCCAACCGGCGCAGGCGACCGCGGGAGCAGCGGCGGCAGCTTGCACAGCAGCAGCCCTCCGAGCGGCGCGTACCCCTTCCTGCAGACGGGGGCCCAGCTGCAGGAGTGGCACCCCAACCAGCGGCCCGGCTTGCTGGAACTACCCTCCCGCCTGTTTGCCGCCCTTGCGACAGGCAGCGGCGCCGCGTGAGCGTGCCGCCTCGCCATGCTGCGTGCTGAGCCGCTCACGTTGCCCCACCTCTGCTGCTCTCTCTCGTTGCTGATCCTGGCCTTTGTCTTGGCTTGTGAACTCTAGCGGGCTGCGCATTATTGCGACCGGTTGCACCTTGCAATGGTGTTCTTGCAGCAGCTAATAGCTGCTAAAGCTGGTGTGGACCGCCTGCCCCGCTACGCTGAGCTCAGCGTTATTCAGGAAGGTCTTCGCGAGGGGCCATCGGGCACCAAGCAGCTGGAAGAGGGGTCCCTGCCCAGTGGGGCTGATGCCCAGCTGGCATGCGGCACATGCCAGCCTCAGAAAAGGCCCAGGAAGCCGCTCTTCTCGGGCTGCTTGCGCTCGAAGCGGGCGATGAGGCCCTCGGCGGGGCATCCGCGCGCAGCGCCTCCAGGTCGGGGTCGGTGCGCAGCTGGCGGAACTCGACGGGACCGCGGTACCCTGCGGGACGTGGGGTGCGCACGATGCGCCGAGGGGTTGCAGCATGTGAGTGCATATGCGTGCGGGTGTGGCTGGGGAGGGGTTGATGTGTTCTGGGGCTCTGGGGGGCTGCCACAGGGAAGCAAGGGTGGTCGGGGAACAACAGCCAAGGTTGCTGCTCGGCATTAGGCCGTGCAAGGTGGCTAAGCAGCGGATGGCAGGCTAGCCCCGCGCATGCTCACCCTGCTCAATGGCGCCCGCCATGGCCACCAGCCCGTTCTCAATGTCGCCCAGGCGGGAGCGGCAGCAGGCAATCTGCGGCGGCAGCGGGGCGGCCATGGGAGGCGGCGGCGAGTCTGCCGACGCACGTGCCAGCGAGCCCCAGCCGCAGTCGGCGGCACCCTGATTCGCACAAGACAGGTCCAGCCATGCATGCGCCGCCATCAGGAGCGCAGCCCATGAGAGTTGAGCCGGACAGGCCATACAAAGTGCAGCACCCACGTTGTACAGCGCCGAGGTCAGCTCGCCGGTGGACAGCGCGGGCGGCTTGTCCCGCCACCGCTTCAGCCCCGTGCCTGGCAGCTCCAGAGCGCGCTCAAAGTACACCTGCGCCTTCTCATACTGGCCTGACGGCGAGCACAAGCCAAGAAACAGCGGCAGATCAACAGGGGCTGGAGGTGTGGGGTGGCGGCAACCACGGGCGGTGGCAGCAGCCACGGGTGGTGGCGCATCGCTACAACCGCTGCATACTGCCCCTTACCGGCATCAGAGAACTTCAAGCCGACCGCAATGGCGCCACGGGCATCCTGCGCAAAGCAGCAGCAGGGACTCTTAGACGTGCACTGTGCGGGGACGGCGTGGGCGGCGGCCTAGCGGCCTAGCGGCCAAGCGGGCAGCGGTTCACTTGCCTCTGGCTCGATATCCTCGATCAGGCCGATCTCGTCTGCAGCGCGCAGGGGCTTCAAACGCATTTGATGCTGCCGCAAAGCGCCTAGCCTGCCGCAGCTGGCGATAGGCCTCGCCCGAGGCCTGAAGGCGACACAGCGGGCAAAGCCCGTAACAGAAACAACTCTAGAAGCCATGATCGATTTGCAGAAGGCGCTACAAGCCAAGCAACAACGCTGCGGGCAGGGGCTGGGAGCACCGCTGTCGCCCGCTGGCCAGCAAGCCCCGCTGGTGCACCATGGTGCTCTGCTGGCATCATCCCTCTTTATTCTGAGGACACTCTGGTGGGTATCCTAACAGAAACATACATCAGCAAGCAGATGAGACAGGAGTATGGTATCATGAACTTATGCATGCACAAGTCAGAAGTGACGGATCACGACACAGCCAGGCACAGCAGGCGCTCGACCACAGGGCTGGGCAGCGCGGTACGCATGCGGCGCTGCACCCGCGCCAGGCATCGCGCCAGCGTGCGCAGCTTGAACAGATCTGAGCGCGGCAGGCAGCGCACCAGCTGCCACGCCTGCTCAGGGAGTGCGCCAGTGCCGCGGGCAGGGCCGCTCCCAGGCCGATGCAGCCACAAGGCACCAGCGCCCACTCAACCTCGGACAGCGGCAGGCCCGGGCGGATGGCCTCTGCCACCAGCGGCCAGCCTCGCTCCGGGGGACAGCACCGCAGCCCTGTCAGCACGAATGCCGTCGCCCGGCGGTTGCCAGGAAGCGTGCCGTGTCTTGGTGTGCGTTGCTCCTCCAGCTGGCACCCGCTCCGACTGCCAGCTCAATGGGCAGCTTGCCCCCAAAGGTACTGGTGTTGGCAGCCTCAGGGGCGGCTGCCAGGAGGACCTGTACAGCCGCCAAATGTCCCGCATTGGCTGCACATGCCAGCGGGGTCCAGCCCTTCATGCACCTTGACGACGCCGCGGTTGGCGCTGCAGCCAGCAGCAGCTCAATGGTGGGCACATGGCCGCCCGCAGCAGCACAGTGCAGGGGCAGCGAACCGTCTGAGTTCGTTTGCGCCGCAATCGCGGGGCTGCACCCAGCAGCAGCTGCACAGCAGCGTCGCTTCTTGTAAAGCGCGAGTGGCATAGGCCGCCAAGTGCAGGGGACAATTGCTGGATGAGTCCGTGGCCGCCACGCTCTGTGGCGCTGCGGCCAGCAACAGCTGCAAGGCCCCTACTTTGCGGCCCTCCTCTGCATGAGCAAATGCTGCCTTGTGCAGCGGAAGCTGCCCCTGCCCATCGCTGATGAGCACTGCGTCGGGAGCTGCCGCCATCAGCAGTCGCATGGTGCGCACGTGGCACCCAGAAGCAGCACAGCGCAGCGGGAACCACCCATACTGGTTTTGAGCTCTGGCCGCCTCCGGGTGAAGGCTCAGCAACAGCGCCACTGCCGCAGTGTGGCCTCCAGCTGATGCCAAGATCACGAGGGCAGCAGCCATGTCTGTGGCGGTGTGGGCAGCCTGCTGGCCTGCACTCCCAGCGCAGGAACAGGCACAAAAGTCACAACCTACAAGCGCACTGGCAAAGAAAGCCACGACTTCAAGCTCTCTCACCTGCGCCAGCGCGCTGCAGCACGCTCGCCTGCACCTGGCGCACTGCCTCGGGATAATCCACCTCTGCAAGCGCGGCCCGCACAGCTGCATCTGGCGCTATGGGCACCTGGTCGCTGCGGCGCTGGAGCAGGTGCAGTGATTCCAGGGGACGCTCCACCCCCAGAGCTTCCTTGACTGCAGATGGGTGCGGCAGGACGTAAGCAATAGTTGGTGAATGTTTGGGGCGACGTTGCAGCACCCATATCCTCAACCTGTCAGTGCATCCGCCACGAGGTCTGCTGCTAGCTGTGACTTGAGGCTGTGAACCACGTACGTCTGGCCATGCCCGCCATCAAAGCGCTGTGCAGAGACCTGCAGTGGAGCATGGGCTAGGAGAGGAACTGGGGACGGGACCCGAAGCGGCGCCTTGAAACGCAACAGAATGTAGCTCCACTCGTGCGTGTCGCAACACCACCATGTATACCACAGGGCTCTGCAGGTTTCTCCCAGGGCAACGAAAGGAACTGTTGCTTTTCGGCTGCGCCAGAGCGGCTCCAGCAATTGCCCCGTGCCGCTCGCCCCACCTTGAAGCCTCGCCAATCCTTGCCGATGGTAATCTTAGGCGGTTGCGACATTCGGTATGGCGGTTGCACTGCAGAACCTGCTCTCGTCTATTCGAACGCGGGAAGCTCACGACCGTCTCCGCAGAAGAAGAGTCACAAAGAGCAGGGAATAATCTAGATTGCGACTGACCGTGATATTAAGAAGGGGGAGCGCTGTTTGAAGGATGGGCAAAGGAGGGGGCCGCCGCCAACGCATGCTGAGTCTCCGCTCCACTGGCACATGATTTAAGTCTCTGCAGGCGGCCCTGTGAATGCATAGATCCTTGTCGAGACTCAGCTCCACAGCACTGTAGCTCTGTGCAGCCCTCGAAAGCGTTCCGAACTTGCAGCGAAAACAGCGGGGACGGCGGGCGCCATGCTAACCACCACCCACCCTGCGAGCCCTTAAACTGCAAAGCACTTACAACCGCACGGATGCCAACATCACGTCAAGCTTGTCTGTTTGCGTTCAATTACTAGCACACTACCCGCCCTCCACTCCCTCCGCTGGCCGTGCCAGCCTGCCCCTTCCCATCGAACACCCTGCCTGGCCCTCCTGCCCGCACCCCGAAACCTTGCCCTGCTGCATGAGCACTAGCCCTGATTATCCGTGTATCTGCCACTACATGCACATGTGTTTGTGTGGGCCAAGGCTTTCAGCATTCTCACAGCTGCGCACATGGAAGCGGCGGCGAGTGGCGCTCCACAGAGCGGTTGGTGCTGTGCCCGGGAGGCGGCGTGCCCGAGTGCCAGCAGCCAGATCCCTTTCAATTGAACTCATGCTCACAGGCTGTCTGTGAGACGCCACGACTTTTGCATCTGCCTCATTGCAGGCTTACAGCTCGCAGCATTTGCAGTTATGGGCCAGCTATTAATTGCTGGTTGGGAGTGCAGGGATACGTGGTGGTCAATGCAGCGTGGCGTTGTCAGCCGGTGCCCGCGTTGGCGGCGGCGTTCTCATTGCCGCCGCCGCCGCCCTCGGCCCACTTGCGCTTGAGGCTCTGCGCGCGGTGGATGGGCCGGCTGTCGCCGCTGCCCTTCCAGCGCTGGTGCGCGGCGCCCGCCTCGGCTGCTGCGATGAAGAGCTGCGGCATGATGGGGGCGGGCGGCGTGAGCAGCATCGAGTGGGCTGGTTTGCAGGAGAGGAGGGCGCCCGAAGCGCTCAGCGGCCGCGTGGCCTTGCTTCGTGTTTTGTTGCCTCCCGCGCACCTGGGCCTCCTCTGCGCTCAGCTTGGCCTGCAGCTGGGTGGCCTCCAGGCTGCTCTCCACCAGAGGCGCTCGCGTCAGCAGCTCCTGTGCAGCGCAGGGAGAAGCCGGGGGAAGCCAGCACCTCACAAACGTGCACCCGCCGGAGCTGCCCCAAGCCATCCCATTCGCCTGGGCACGGTGCATGAGGCTGCCGGGCGGCAGCCCCTCAGCCCGCCAGGCGCGCCGCACTGAGGCCTGAGCGCAGCAGCTGCTCCGCACCGCCCCGCTGGCGCGGCTTTTGCACCCTGCGCAGTACTGCCTGATGCCCCGCACGTCACAGTACGTGTACCGCACCTTGTATCGGCTGCGGAAGGTGTCCAAGATGAAGGCAGGGAAGTCCTCATCCGCCGTCACACACGCCTGCACGCGCACACATGGCAGCGGCACTTGCAGCGGCCGCCTGACCAAAGGCGTTGGCATGGCAACCGGCGCGCCCATGCCGAACCAAACATCACACCCCGTTGCTTCTGCTCGATGCCCCACGCCCTGCTCAACCCAGCTGCCATGCCTGGCGCAAGACCTGTCTTTGCCCCACGCTCTGCTCAACCCAGTTGCCATGCCTGGCGCAAGACCTGGACCGCGCGGCGGCGGCACTGGCGCTGTGCCGGCGTCAGCGTCAGCGCCCGGCTGCCCGCGCACCTGCATGGCTGCATGCAGGCGGGTGGCCACGGAGTAGTAGTGGGGGCAGCGCACGCGCAGGTCCTCGCACCCCGCCCCCGCCTTCATCTTGCGCCGCATCTTGGCGCCGTAGAAGCAAGGCAAGTCGGCCTGGGGCAGTTGGGGGCGGGGGGGGTAGGGTGTGGGGGGGGGCAAGCGTCATCAGGGGTGCAGCCCAGGCATTCAAAGCCAGGGTGGGGTAGGGTGGGGGCAGGGGAGCAAGCGTCAACAGGGGTGCAGCCCAGCTGGCGTAGGAAGGGTTGTTGTTGTTGATGACTTGTAAGGGAACTTGGGCGCCGTTTGAGCTTGGGGCGCAGCTGAGAGGCAGCGATTCCTGCCCTCAGCTGCGCAGAGGGCAGCTGGGATCGCAGCGATGCATCCCCAGCGATGGGGCGGGGATCTGTTGCACACCTGCAGCATGTTGCGCCCAGCCATGGCTGGCACCATCCACAGCGGCAGGTCCAGCCGCGCCCCCGCAGGCAGGCTCTCGCAGTCGCTGCTGGGGTCGATCACGCGGCCCACACCTGTCGGGCAGAGACAGGGGACATATTGGGGAGGGCAGCGTTTCGAGTGTCGGTCAGCGTCAGCCCTTCAGCCTTTCATGGTCGGCTGCAGGCAACCCGCACCACTGCACACCAGCGCATAGCCTGTGCAGACGGCGACGCAGGCCGAACGCAAGCTGGGTCGCCACAGGTGGCACAACAGCGCAGCATGCAAGCAAGCCTGGTGCATGCAGTGCTGCCGCCGCCGCCGCCTCGGCCCACCTGTGCACCCATGGACGAGGCGGACTGGGACGTGAGTCTCCTCAGCCGCGATGGCTTCTACAGAATAGTAGTCGCTGCCCATGGCTGCTGCTGCTGCTGCTGCTGCTGGTTGCTGAGCCTGGGGAGCCTGCTGCCGGTGGAGAAGCAGGAAGCGCTAGCAAAGACTGCGGCGCGACTGCTTGGTGCCAGGAAAATCGCTTGCTGATGCTAAGATCAAAAGACTAGCTGCCTGTGGTCCTGGCTGCCTAGGTTCTGAAGGGGCCGGCAAGCGCTCAGCGCTCCAGCGCCCAGCTGCTTCCTAAGCGTCGACTGCCGGCTCTGCGGCAAGGTGCTGCTGCACGAGGCCCAGCAGCCCTTCAACCTGCTCCTCGCTCAGCCGCTCCTCACAGTTCTCCACAACCTGAACGCGAAGGAGGGGAGGCATCACTTGAACAGGTGCGGATGTCGAGGGCGCAGTCGAGCCACCTCCCACTTCTAACATCTCTCCTCCCATCCTCCACCCCAGCGAGCCGCCCTCACCAGATACACGTCCAAAGCAGACGACGGGCGGCGGTTGATCAGCTGCAAGATTTCCCACTTGGTCAGGCCAAACTCCTGCGGGCGGCGGGCGGCACAAGCTCTCAACCCCGGGCCTCAGTTCACAGTGCGGCAGTGGGCTGCCCTGCGGCCAAGTTTGGTTCGTGCTGCACGGCATCACCACCTCAAGATCCCTTTGTTACCAGCGGTAAACAACATGAGCCAGCAACACACCCGGACAGCCTCGATGAAGGCTTGCAGCTGCCGCGGCTCTTGTAGCTGCCGCCGCTCTGCTGCAGCAGCGCTGTGTATGCCTGGATCTCAGAAGGGGTGGCCCTGCTGATCACCGGCTGCTTGTCTGCCTCCCTGTCTTTGAGTACTGCCAGCACCTCGTCGTTGGAAAGGAGGCCAAGATTCTCCTCAACACTGCGCTTGGCAGGCGGGCAAACAAACAGGGCTCAGCTTTGTTGCGGGCGACGACGGGCGCGGCACTTGGCAGAGAGTAAGCGGCGGTGGATGCAGTCAGCTGGCCTTGCGCGCACATCCTGGGTTTCAAAGACGCTTGCAGCGGTGCACAGAACAGCGGGGTTGCATGCCCCCCGCACTCACATCTTCATAAGCCTGCTCAGGTGCACAGCTGCTCGTAATACAGCAGCTTATGCGAGCCCGTTGTTGCGGCGAGGGTGAAGGCGGGGCACCGCCAAACAAGCTGCAAGTTCCAAAAAGGTTGGTTGGCCAGGAGCAGCCCTGTTGATGCGCTTCGCTCGTGAAACAACGCTCGTGGAGCGGCGAAGGCTGATGTGCCTGACTAGCAGAAGCCGGGGACCGGCATCAGCTCGCATTTGATTGGGCGCATTACAACGACGCCACGTCAGCTGACAGTATAGAGCCGGTGCAGGGCCATGATTGCTGAACACACGTGGTGAGGCTGGCCTGCAGGGTTGCATCTGCATGCATTATCCTGCAGTTTAAGATCTTTGATGTACACAGAAAGTGTGCAGGTGGGGCCCCATGCTGGGCTCACGTTGAGGGTTTGTTGTTGCATGGACAATCTCAATATGATGCACTGAAGGGAATGGCTGGCTCCCAAGCTCTCAAGAATATTCAGTAAAGATTGGAAATGTTCTACCTGTATGTGAGCTCACCAATACTGCTTCTGCTTAGCTCCCTTGACAGCCGCCGCTGCCGCCGCCGCCGCTGCCACCGCGGCTGCATCGCTGCCAGCAGCTGGCGGCGGCGGTGAAGAGCTGCCGCCGCTCGTGGTGCCGCTCCCTGCCCAGGCCGGCGGCAGGATGCGGAGGCGCAAGCTGGCCGCCGCGCCCACCACCTCGAACGGCAGGCCCAGGCTTTCCACCAGCTGCAGGGCAGTCGGCAGGGCACAGCGCAGCGCGGCAGTCGGGTCCCAGTTCAAAGCAGCCCCCAAGAGCGGTGTGCTGGACAATGTGTGTGCAGTAGGCGGGCCCAGCAGACGGATGGCCAGCATCGGCAGCACGGCAGGCGGGCCCAGCAGACGGATGGCCAGCATCGGCAGCGCGGCAGGCGGGCCAGCAGCGTCCTGCCTGCACTTGCAGCTCCACTACGGGCGGCTCGCGCGGCAGCAGCTCCACGGGCTGACAGCGGGGGATCACAATCTGCTCCGCTGCACACCACAAGAATGAGAAGAAGGTGTGTGTGTGGGGGGGACCCCAGTCAGCCTTGGTTGTCTCCACAGCGAGTGCATCATGGAGCTGAACTCAATCTCGAGCAGAACGTGCCAAACGCAGCCAGGCTTGCAGTATGCCGCTGCCGCGGCAGCCACACACACCCCGTACCTGCCAGCCGCGCCTCCTCCAGCGCATCACGCTCGGCCGCGCGTGCGCTGCCCCCGCTGGCCCCCGCCGCCGCCGCCAGCGCGATGCTCGTCTCTGCACGCAGCGTGCGGCTGTTGGAGGTGTGGGCGCGGGGTCCGCTGCTGCGGGGACTCGACGTCGTCGGAAAACATGGCGCCCGGGGAAGGGTCCACCCCCAGAAGGGTGCGCACAGCCCTGCGCGGCCAAGTGCAGGGTGCAGGAAAGACCAAGCGCGTGGGCAACTGTGGCTCTCATGCCGTCATGGGGAAAGATGCATTCGGCCTTGCATGCATGCAGGGAGTGCAGAAAATAGGGTCCAAAGCGTGCGGCTCTGGCTGGAAGCGTGCCGAGCTGCTTGCCAGCCTCCAGCGCACCTGACCAGGTTGCTGATGGATGCAGTCTTGACAGAGTAAACCGGGATGCCTGCCGATTTGGATGCCTCGCGGATCCAGCTGCCTGCAGACGGGAAGGTGACGGGAAGGTGCAGTGTGAGACAACCTGTTGGCGGCCCATTAGCTAACCAAGTCTGAGCGTGGCAGGACGACCGCGGCAGGACGGGCGGCGGCAGGGCGGAGCGGAGGTGGTATAAACGGACACTCTGGGACTTGCACTGGCAAAACCAGCTGAATGTCAGTTTGTTCCGCATTTTAATCGCTGCCTCGTCCTTAGGTGTTTCTCCCAAACCGGCAAGAAGTGCAGCTTCCTGGAAGCCTCGCTACCCGCCCCCGGCAAGTTTGGCCCCCATCCCAGCGATCCAAAAGGCCAATGCACCATCCTGGGAGCGACACCTCTCTAAGGCTTGTGGGCAGCTGAAGGCCGAAATGATGCTGCAAGTCAGGCCTTTCACCAGCGGCATGTTGCCGCCCAAGCAGCAGCATGCTTGCCGCACATTGCCAATCGCAGCCCCCGACAGCCGGCAACTGCAGCGTGTGGCAGGCGCGGCGGCCTGCCGTCGCTCCCGCCACGACCGCCGCCAGCCGAGGGTGTGCAGCAGCAGCGGCTCATCCCCCGTCGCTTTGGGCGACAGCACGCCCTTCCCAGCTGATGACCGCAGCTATGGACAGCAGCTTCAGCAGCGGAAAGGCCTGCTGGCGGCCTGGCGGCAGTGGTGGGACCTTGAGGCGGTGGCGCCGCCGGCCAGTGCGGCGGCGGGCGAGGGCGAGCCGCCGCCGCTGCAGGACATGCGCAGCATCCTGCGCAAGGTTGGCGCCTTGCTGGCGCCCGACGGCGCCCTGCTGGCAGCAGCCAGCGTTTTCCTGGTGCTGGCAGCGGCCAGCGAGCTGGCCATGCCGCACTACATCACCGCCGCGGTGTTCAGCGCAGCCAAGGCAAGCCTTGGCTCCCAAGGGAGAGCAGCGGCGTTTTTACTGGGGGGCCAAACCGCCTGCCCACGCAGCCGACAGGGCATGCTGTTGTTCAGCTGGGCAGTGCTCGCGTGCCCACCCTGTCGCAGCGTAATCGCAGCCGGTTTTCCGGTGCCTGTTGCAGGACCGGTCGGAGGATGCCTTCCGCCGCAACCTGGCCCTCCTGCTGGCCTCCACCGCCGCCTACGGGGTTTCGCCGCGGTGCGCGGCTGGCTCTTCTCCCTGGTCAACACCAACCTGCTGCAGCGCCTGAGGGCCCAGCTGTTCTGGCGCCTCATCTCCCAGCCGGTCGCCTTTTTCGACGCCACCGACACCGCGCAGCTGACCAGCCGGCTCGCCGCCGACTGCTCCGTCATCTCCCGCCTGTTTGCCACCAGCATCAACGTCGCGCTGCGCAACGCGCTGCAAGTGGTGCGTGCGGGGGCACGTGGGGCCGCAAGTGCCACCTGGTCAAAGCCGACCTTTTCGCGTCTCGTGCAGCAATGCATGCTCCCGAGGACTGATTTAGGCCTCTGGGTGTGTGTGCATTCCTAGGGCGCAAAGATTTGTGCAGCGAGGAGAGGGCATGTGCGGTTTGTTTTTCTTTGTATAACCAAAAGACGTTTGCGTTGTGCAGGTTGGCGGCACCATCTACCTCTGGCGCCTCTCCCCCGCCATGACGGCGGCCACGACGGCAGTGGCAGCAGCACTGGTCGCTGCGGCGGCAGCCTACGGCGCCTTCACGCGTCGCGCACAGCGGGTGCGCCCTCCCAGCCCGCCCCCTGCCGCTGCCCCTGCCGCGCTGGGCGGCGGCAGCAGACGACGGTCTGGGCTGCCGGGAGGAGGCTGCCGCACGCTGCTGTGAGGGGGGTTAAGGCTGGTTGGGCGCAGGGGACCCCAGCCACCTGGCTCAGAGCTCCCTTTGTCTCCTCGACTTTCTCCCTTTAACTTTCGAAAAGAACAAAACCCACCCTATCGTGTTCCTTTTTTTTTTTTTGCATTTCCGCAGATCTACCAGGACTCCCTGGCCGCCTCCAACGGCGTGGCGGAGGAGCGGTTCAGCCTGTCCCGCCTCGTGCGCGCCTTTGGCACGGAGGACGAGGCGGCGGCGCGGTACGACGGCACGCTGCGCACGCTGCGCCACATCAGCATCAGGCAGGGCGTTGCATACGCGCTCTACGTCGCGTCAAACAACTTCTTGTGAGCTTCCCTAGAAAGGGAGCCGGAAGCCGCCGGGCACCAGCTGGCTGCGGGTACTGCCTGCCCTGCCCCGCGCCACACGAGCCCGCACAGCCGCCTTTGCAGCGCAGAGGGCGTCAGCCCCCGGCCCGCCTCTGCCGGCAAGTTTCCCCCGTCCCGCCTGATGCGGCGCAGGTACAACGCGACCCGCGTAGCCACGCTGGCGGTGGGCGGCGCCGCCGCCGTGGCGGGCGCCGTGAGCGCGGAGCAGCTCACAGCCTTCATGTGAGGCGGGGCCAGCGGGGGCAGCTCTTTTCCCTGCCCAGCTGCTTGCAGGGTGTGGTACCATCCCTGTTTTGTGCCTGCTGCTCAGCGGAAGGGTTCTGCCCGCCCCACCAAAAGAGATCTACCAAGAAAGATCGTATTCCTCCCCGTTCAGGTTTTACACCGAGTTCATGGCCGCCGCCGTGCTGTCTGTGTGCGACCAGTGGGGCCCCATCATGGAGGCGGTGGGTGCCTCGGAGCGCGTGCTCGCCTACCTCGACACCCCCCGCGCCTCAGCTGGCGCCGGGCGCGTGCCGGAGGGCGACGGCGGCAGCGAGGGCGCCCACAGCGGGCGGCGGCCAGGGAAACGGGAACGGGAGGAGCCCAAGCAAGGGTTGGGAGCTGGAGCTGCGAGGGGTCGAGTTCAGCTACCCCTCCCGTCCAGGTGGGGGCTCTCAAAGGGGAACGCCGCTCAGCACGCCAAAGGGCGCGTTCAGCATGCCTTGCCAAGCTCAGAGCATGGCTGCCGAGCCGCGGCACGCCGGCGCTGCTGCACACCCCGCCCCTCCAACCAGCAGCAGGCGCCGCCGGTTGTGTTTTTCACAACTCGGGCGGCCTTCCACCCTCGATCCCTTGCCCGTGCCCTTGCCCTTTATACGCTTGCATCAACGTACGTCCGGCCCTGCGGTGCAGACACCAAGGCCCTGGACGGCGTGTCACTGCGCATGCCGGCGGGCAAGCTGACCGCCCTGGTGGGGCTGTCGGGCAGCGGCAAGTCCACGCTGGTGGCGCTGGTGCAGCGGCTGTACGACCCTTCGGCGGGGGCCATACTGCTGGACGGAGCAGACCTCAGGTGAGGGCGGAGGGCGGGTGGCGTGGGATGGGAAGCGGGGGTAGTTCTTATCTTTTTGGGGGGGGGGGGATCAAGAAGGCTTTGCAGCCGAGTAACGTCTCTTTTGTATGCGCCCTCAAACGCCTCGATCAAACAGATACGAGCAAAATTCCTAACAAAGTGTGTCCCGGCAGGGAGCTGGATGCGGGGTGGTACCGCCGCCACGTGGGCGTGGTATCCCAGGACCCCCGCCTCTTCTCCATGACCGTAGCGGAAAACATCGCCTACGGCTGCCCCAGGGCCACGCGGGTGGGTCGCGGCACAGCAGGCTCCCTTCTAGCCTCATAAAGGCGGGATGGGGCGGGGTGCTGCGCTGGCCTGGGCAGCCTGGGCGCCGCAGGGGCCCAACGCCTCCCCCGGCTCTGCTTGACAAGGCAGCGCAGGCAGGCCTCCGCCTCATCCCTGCGACCGCCTCAACCCACTGCCCATGCCCATACTGGCTGCCACTCCCCTTGAAGGCGGATGTGGAGCGAGCGGCGCAGCTGGCCAACGCCGACGGCTTCATCGCCGCCCTGCCCGCCGGCTACGACACCCCGGTCACCGACCGCCTGCTGTCGGGGGCAGCGGCAGCGCATCGCGATAGCGCGGGCGCTGGTGCGCAGCCCGCGCCTGCTGGTGCTGGACGAGGCGACGTCGGCGCTGGACGCGGGTGGGTGGGGGGGTAAACTTGGTTTAAGTTTACCCCAAACAGCGGTTTATGTGCTGTTTTCTCTAGGAAGGGGGAAGGGAGGGCCCAACAGGGTCCCACCAGCGCTGGGGCCGGGTGGCCGCTTTGGGTGTGGGGCAGGGAGATGGGGTGCGCTGTGCGGCACAGGGCAAAGTTGGTGCACGCAGCCATATAGTGTTTCACTGCTGGACTCACCAACCCGGGCCGCTGCTGCAGAGAGCGAGGCGGCTGTGCAGTCGGCGCTGGACCGGGCGATGCGGGCAGACGGGCGCACCGTGATCGTCATAGCACACAGGTGCGGGCGTCTGCTTTGGGCAGCTGCCACAAAGCTGCCCAGGGTTTGGCCCGCAACAGCTAGACCTGCTGCCCGATTGCACCTTATCCAAACCCTCCACATTCCCGCCGCCCTTGCGCCCTCTGCTGCCGCAGGCTCAGCACGGTGCGGCACGCCGACCAGACGGTTGTGATGGACAAGGGGCGGGTGGCGGAGGTGGGCACCCACGCGCAGCTGATGCGCCGCGGCGGCATCTACGCCGCCCTCGTGCGCCGCCAGGCTGGCGCTGTGCTGGACCAGGAACGTGACCTGGCGCCACACGAGCGCCAGCAGGGCGACGACGGCGGCAGCAGCAGCGACGGCGCCTCGCAGTCGCCCGCGGCGGCGGCGGCGGCGGCGGCATCGGGGCAGCAGCAGGACGACTCGCTGGCGCAGTGGCGGCAGCAGCCTCGCGTGAAGGATGCGGACGACGACGCGGCCTAGCAAAACTTTGGACACTCGAGATGTTGGCTTGTTCAGAAGGTTTGGCTGGCTCGTGTGGATACCGCCAGCTCAGCAGGCTGGTTTTGCCTTCTCGCCCGGCCAGACTGGCAGATCCACCGAGAGAGCTCACACCTGCCTTTCTGCAGCCCCTGCTTCATTAGTGCCTCGGTCCCTGCTCCCCCGCTCGGCCCCGCTCTGCTGTTTTCAACATCAACGGCAGCCTTTTTCTCGAAGGAGAGGTACACCACCCCAGCTGTGCATCACTGTTCCGTGTAATGGAGCCGAACTGGACGACTGGCTGCCTTTCCAACCCTGAAACCCTGAGAGTAAACAGCAGCCACCGCAGGCGCCAGATGGCTGCTCGACACACGCGGCCCCCTTCCGCTTTTCGGCGGCCCGCTTCCAGCCCTTGACGCCAAACGATGCAGCAGGGCTGGCCGCTTCCCACCTCTCCGCACAGCCCCCCTCCCCCCAGCAGCACAACCGCCCCACTCACTGCTGTTGATCTTGCCGCGCAGCGCCAGCACGGTGTCGGCGTCCTGGATGCGCTGCGCCACCACCAGCCCGCCGCCCAGGCCCAGCGACTCCGCCACGTCAGCGATGGCGGCGCCGTCCAGCCCATACGGGTACACGTGCAGCGCTGTGCTGCTTTCGCCGCCACTGCCGCTGCCGCCAGATTTGCTGCCGCCAGCACTGCTAGGCTTGGCGGTGGAAGGGGCCGCAGCGGCGGCCGAGTCGCCCCTCAGAGCGGCGGCCCGCCCGCTCATCTGCTCGGCGCCCCGCCGCGCCGCCGCCAGCGCGTCGGCGGGAAGGGCTGCGTGTCCATCGCCTGCCGGCTGATGCGGCGCCGCTGCTGGCCGCTGCGGCGAGCCGCTGCGGCGCCCTCGCCACTTGCCGCCCCCTCCTCCTCCTCATCTTCGTCCTCAAAGTCGGTCGAACCACCCTCGGGCCAGCACCACACCTTGCCTTTCTCATCCCGCTCCCTCACCTCGGCACCTGCACACATCATTGCATTGCATTAAGAACAGAGACGCGCACGCGGGGCGTTCAGAACCATTCCAAGCCATGCAGCCCGGCAGCCTGCTCAACAGCAGCAGCCTCAGAGCCTCCTCCGCAATCCGCTGTGCAGCAGCAGTTCCTGTTGTCACGGCCGGCGGCCCTGCGACAAGGGGCCGCCCAGTGTTCCCCCTCCGAGCATCGTGCGCCCGACGCGCCCCCACAGCGCAGCGCCCTGCGACGTCGCTGCCGCTCACCCGCCTCCTTGCCCACGAGCAGCGCATCCACGGCCCACCCCACATCCAGGTGCACCCGCCACTGCTCCCGGCTGACCATCTCACGCACACGTCAAAGGTGGGGGCTCTGCGTGGGGCGCGGGCGCGGGAGCGGCTGGTGACGGCGGCAGCTGGCGCAGCCGGGGCCTGAGCTGGCCAGGCCACGAGCAGGGGCTCCAGCAGCCCTTTGCCCATTGGCACATGCACAGGTAAGGGGAAGGGTGGTGGCTTGTGCTGGCCACACCTGCCGCTCCAGCACGCTCTTCTGCACCCCCGCCGCTTTGCCTCCTCGTCTCCCAGCGTCACCGAGGCGATGCCGCCAACCAGGTCAGACAGGCTCGGGTTCTTCATCACGTTCTCCAGCTCGTTGCCTGCGCAGCAGGGGGCAGAGGGCACCGGAGGCGTGGAGCGGGTGTTGACACAACAACACCATAATGTCAGGAAGGGAGGCAGCCTTGACTTGTGCTGGACTGGGCAGGGGGACCGGAGCGCCAACGTCGGCGGAGGCAGCTGGCACAGTGCGCAGGTCGGCCGGCTGTCCCTTTCCCACCCCGTACACACACAAGCACCACAGCGCTAAACAAGAGAGGCACCGCTCCCTGTGCCCACCCCTTCCCAGCCCAGTGCCCGCTGCGCACGCACCGTGCGCTGTGGCCACGAGCTGCACGCCGCGCTGCGCTATGGTCCTGGCCGCCAGGCACTCCGCCTCGGTGCCTATCTCGTCAATGATGATGCACTGCAGAATCGATTGCTATGGGGTCGGTGGAATCGAAGACAAGCAGGCGGCGGGCAGCGCGCACGCGGGCACACATCCGTCGTTGCGGGCAGCAGGCACTGACAGCTTCCCGCCCTCCCTGCAGTCTCCCTGAGACAGGGAGGGCGAAATCGCAGCTGCTCGCCTGCGGAAAGTGGTTCTCCACAGCCTCCACCTGCGGCATCCATCAGAGTAGGGGCATGAGACGACGGCGAGAGAGGAGAGCGCCTGGTGAGTTGCTGGGGTTCGGGCGCATGCAACAGCGGCCGGCAGCACGCTGGGGCGCGGCGGCTGCGTCGCGGCGTCCCACCCCACCCCCGGAGCCGCGCTGGCAGCTGGCCGGCTGCGCTGCGGGTGCTGCAGCCCTCAAGCGTGCTCACCATGACGCGATGCTGCTGCTCTGGCTGGGGCACCTGCAGTGCAGGTAGGGGTGCAGAAAGCGCAGGACCTTCGGCAATCGTGTACCCTGGAAGCTGGTTGTCCGATTCTGATCGACTTTGCCTGCCTCCCTGCGATGCCCGCTGTCGGCTGCATGAAGCGCGCTCGCCCTGCCCCTGCCAGCCAGCCCGCCCAGGGTTGCCCTGCCCCCGCAGGCGCCCACCTGCATGCGCCGCGCTCCCATGCAGCCCGCCCCGAGGGCCCCCTGCGCCCCCTGTCACCCCACCTGCATGCGCCTTGCGCGGCCGATCCCCGGGTGGGGGATGTCGCCGTCGCCGCCGATCTCGTTGGAGGTGTCCACGATGACCACCCGCTGCTGGCACTCGTCCGCCAGCAGGCGCGAGATCTCGCGGATGGCGGTGGTCTTGCCGACGCCGGGCGGCCTGGGGGAGTGGGGAGGAGGGGTGGGGAGCGTGGGGGTGGGGTGATTGTGGGGAGAATAGTGGGGGTGGGAGGAGGAGGTGGGAAGGCGGCGCTGGCATCATAGCAGGTGGGGCGGGGTACGGGACACCATTGATACCAAAGGGGAGGCGCTACAGCACGGCTTGGCTCTGTAGCTTGCTGCTTATGCATCCCCACACCACTCCCCCTCTGCCACCACACCCCAGCACACTGCGCCACCGATCAATTTGCAGCCAACACACTGACGGCCCACCCGCTGCCTGCCTGGTTGCCAGCAACACACCGGCTGGTCTCCCAGCGAACACAAAGCAGACAAGTCAAAAGGAGCAAGCAGTCGCCTCACCCAGCAGCAGGATGCTCTTGCCCGCCCGCGCCAGGTCAGCCACCATGTCCGCCGACCCGCTGATGGCGCGCCCCACCCGGCACGTCAGCCCCACCACGCGCCCCGCCCGGTTGCGGATGCACGACACACGGTGCAGCGTCTTGTCGATGCCCGCGCGGTTGTCGCCGCCGAAATCGCCCACCTGGAGTGGGTGGTTGGGTGGTTGGGGAAGCCCGCATGCCCTGCTGAACAGCAGCTAGCGAACAAATCGGCCTGCAGGTGCCGCCAACACTGCACACGGGGCCTGTTGGGCCGCAACCTCGCCGTGCTTTCACTGTGGTGAAGGATCAAAGGATTGGGAGAGTTGAGGGCGCAGCGTTCCGTCAGCACCCACCTGTCCCATAGCGTACTGCAGGTCTTCGGGGCCACCGCCGCCTCGCCCAGCCGCACGTCCCGCGCCTCGCCGCCAAAGCGCGCCAGCGGCGGGCGGCCAAGGTCCATCACAACCTCCACCAGGGCCATCAGCTCTGCGCAAGTGTGATGTCGAAGAACAGAAGAAGCAACCAGCTGGACAAGAGTTGTGTGTGTAAGTGTAATGAAGCAGTAGTGCAAGGCTGGAAGTAATACTGCAAGGCTCAAGGGCAGGGCTGGCCGGCCGAGGTGGTGCATAGCAGGACGCGGCGGCAGTCTGGTCAGAAGAGGGCTGGGATGGCGGACGCTACCTGGGTGCTGCTGCAGCCGTTCGCTCAGCTTGGGTGGCAGCAGGCTGACCAGCTTGAGGATTTCCTCCCGTTCCTGGCTGCCGGCTTCTGTGGCGGCGGCGGCGGGCCTCTCGCCCGCTGCCCCGCCGCCGCCGGCACCAGTCTCTCGCCCCGCTGAGCCTCCTGGCCAGTCTGCAGAAGCTGCTGCCGGCAAAATGCGGCGATGAGGCCTGCGCAGCAGCGGTTCTGGTGCCGGAAGAGAGCTGCAGTGGGGTTTCCCGGCCTGCTGTGCCAAGGCTGCTCGATGGAAGCGCATACGGGCCCTTCCAGCAGCATTGATTTGATTCATTGATGCCATGCCGTATGGCCTGTGCCGCCAATTGGCGCCGCGGCGTTCAGACAACACACAGCGGCTTGAAAAGCACCACGAAACGGCCCGACGGCCTCAGGAAGTCGATACGACCTCACTAAAGCGACAATGCACGGCCAGCATGGCGTCGTGCGCCTGGGTATGGCCAGTCAGGGTGGAGCGCGCTGTGCTCGCTGACTGCGCGGCGCCCACTTAGTCGAGGGCCAATTCCACATCCAAGAGTCAGGGAGTCTGAAATTTATCACATGTGAACAGCCAATTCATGCCAGTTTCACCGAAAATTGCAGCATCAAGGGACACAGGGGCATTGCAGGCAGACTGGGCGGGAACCGCCACGCAGTGTCAAGCGGGAATCAAGTCAGGCAGCAGTGTCGTCTGCAAGGGCAACTTATTGCAGGTGTTGAAAACAGTAACAGAATGACACGTAGCGAGGATCAGGATGGCATGTGTAAATGTTTGGCATACAGCTTGACAAGGGAAGAAAAGAGGCTGGCCTCCCGCGGCAGTGGGGCAAGGCACGGTCGCAGCGGCCTTGCCCCTACAGGATCATGGCTGCCAGTACTGCCCACAGCGCCCGGCACAGACGGCCAGCCAGGCTGCCAGGGCCGCGGTGGAAAGGGGGGCCAGGAGGGGATGAGGTGAGCGAGACGGAAAGCCTTCGGGCACGTGATGCTCCAGCCAGCGCCGCTGGAAGCGATGCCGCGACGCCTCCTCCAGCGCCCAGCTGACCGCCAGCGGCAGCAGCGTGCCCGCAGCTATCTGCAGCCACGCGTGCACCGCCACGCAGCTGCGCAGGCAGCCAGCCGCGGGGCAGCTTACGGCCGGCGACCCCGCGGCGGCGCAGGTTGCTGCGGTGCCGCCGCCGCCGCGGCCCACGACGGCAGCCAGGACTGCAGCTGTTCAGCCTGGCCTGCAGTCAGCAGGCAGGATTTGTCAGACAGGGCGCAGGGCTCCTGCTGTGCAACATGCTGTACAGCAGGCGTCCCTGGGTGTGGACTGCTCGTGGGTGCTTGTGCTCGCACAACTTGAGCTGCGCCTGGAGCGCAGCTAAAGCTGCTAGGGGCACCCACCTACATAGAGCGCCGCAGCCACTTGGGCCTCGCTTCGGCACTCTGCTGCGCATGTGCGGGGCAGGGGGCCCAGGAATGCCAGCAGCGCTGCTGCCGCGCACAGCAGGGTGGGCTGGAGGGGCAGGATGTAGGTGCAGAGCAGGGTAGCGACGGTGCCTGGCTGCGAGGGGCCGGCGGAAGTGTGGACACACAAGTCAGCTTGGCAGGACTGCACAGACCTGCCTGCAGGTGCATGAACGAACCCCGGCACAGCCACATCCAGGCATGCGTCGGCCCCCACCGACGCTCACCCGCCAGATCAGCGGGGCAAGCATGGCGGCTGGCGGCTGCAGGCCGCCGCCAGGCTCCCCATGAAACAGGGGCTCAAAGCGCACGACTGCAGCAAGCAGGCAGTGAGTCAGTCAATGGCGGGCAGCAGCTGTAGCGGCAAGCTGCTGCTGCCGCGCGCACAGCAGCGGCCGCGGAGGAGGTCACAGCTCGCCGCTTTGGGATTCCCAGGGCCGCCGCCGGCGCTTGCCTGTCAGCAGGCGCTGCAGTCGCGCCGCCAGGACCAGCCTCGTGCGCAGTCGCAGCCATGTGGAGGGGCATCGATGCGACAGCAGCAGGAAGAGCGGTGCCCAGGCAAGGTACATTACGAGCCAGGCGGCGTCGCCGGCCGCCAGGGTGCCGCCGCTGAAGTGCTGCCAGAGCTGCAGGGCCGGGCGCAGAGGTTCAACAACGAGCAAAGCTCTGATGCTGCTGCTGCTTCCAACTGTGACTTGCATGGACACTAAGACGCAAAATGCACAAGGCCTGGCACCAAACAGCACCACATAGGCTAGAAGGGTTGAAGAGAGCGGCGAGCGGGAGTGCCTGCCAGCGGATGGAAGGTACTGGCTTGCTTCCCCAGCAACCCAATCGCCAATCGATATACATTTCTCCAGCGAGCTAAAGGGCAGCAAACACCATCCGAAAGCTCGGCTCACCGTGCGCGACACCACCCCAGGGAAGAGCAGCGTTGTCAGCGAGATTGCGGTGTCCAAAGCAGCTTGATCCACCGCATACTTGAGTTGCCAGCGGCGCTCCAGACGAGGGTCTGCGAACCCTAGCCGACAGGTGATCATCGCCCATGAACAAGTCCTTGCCTCCGCTTGTGCCTACGCAATCGCAATGCTGCTACTGCAAGCTTTACTAGAAAGCATTCCGGAGATGAGGTGGACCATCAGAGGGAGACGTTTTCAAGGGGTATCGCCACAGAGCGCCAACGATGGGCTGAGCACCACTAAAAAGGAGGATAATCGTGCAGCGTGGCAGGGGCTGCTATTGAAGGCCCTGGGGTTGCGCGGGCTGCGTGCGTGGACATCACCGTGCGCGCCACGGCCCTACCTTTTTGGCGAATGCCCATATTGGCGCAATCAGAGCTTAGGAACGCAATGCAAATCTTAAACCTATAGTTGACCCGTCTCACCCGGAAGTTCCGTCTCGGCGCTGGTACGTCGAGTTCCGCAATCGCAGCGGCCCTCGACTCGTGCACCTTAGTGAGATAGGCTACCCAATTCATCGTTACCACCGCAGAGCCCACAACCCAGAGAGGGGCCAAGGCCCATTCCCGGCTGCTGACCCTTGCGGGTTATGGAGAGCTGGAGCGTCGAAGACTACGAATGGAACCCGCATGCGCTGGAGGCAAGGCCATTGGGCACCGCACCGCCCGTGAACGCCGTGCACCCTCCACCCGGCGCCCAGAGGCATGTCCCGCCCATCCACCAGGTGTGCTCGCGCACAAACCGCGCTAGCAGCCATGGCAGCAGCGCACACTGCCGCGGCCCGCTCAGCCCCCGCCAGGTTTCCCGTGGCGGCAAGCTCAGCCGCCGCTGCGTCTCCCTGTGGGTGCCCTCCCCACAGCTGGGTTGGGCCTGATGTTTGCAGGTCTACATACCTGCAGGCTGGCACAACGAGCAGCCTTGCGTGTTGATCTAGCCTCAGCTCCGTTGCTGCGTGTGCTGCATCCCTGCAGGCCTCGCAGCACTCGCCCGCCGCCACGACCACTGAGCTGAGTGGCGGCAGCGGCAGCCCCAGGGCTGGCAACGGCGGAGGGAGGGCGGCGCGTCGCAAGGGCGCCCGCGCCGCCGCGCCCGTCTGCCAGGTCGAGGGCTGCGGCGCGAGCATGGAGGGCATGCCCGCCTTCAACCGCATGCAGCGCATCTGCCCGCTCCACGCCCGTGCCCTCGCCGTCACCGACGCCAGCGGCCGCACGCTGCGCTTCTGCCAGCAGGCAAGCTCGTGCTGCCATGCTGGCGGCGCCGTGCTGGCGGCACTCGCGCCCGCCCCGCCCCCAAAGGGGTGCCGGAGGTGCACCCGCCTGCGCCCACCCAGCGCCCCGCTCCTCCCAACCTGCAGTGCACCCGCATGCACCCTCTCAGCGAGTTTGAAGGGATGAAGCGCAGCTGCGTGGCGGCGTTGCAGCGCCGAGCCGAGCGGAAGAGGGCACAGCAGGCGGAGCGACGGCTCGAAGCGCACGTGGATGCCGCGGCGGGCAAGGGCGCCCGCCGCCGCGCCGCTCAAGCCAGCGCTGCAGCCAGGGCACGGGACGGCCCCGACGGCGGCTCTGGCGGCAGCCAGACCAGCAGCGGCGGCGGCGGGAGCGGCGGCGGCGGTGGCAACTGGCACAGCGGGGGCGATGGCAGCGGCAGTACACACCCCGGCAGCAGCCCGTACCTGCACGCCATCAGCCCACCCGCAGACCCGCTGCAGCAGTGGCAGGCGCCCTCCCGATTGTGCCCCCAGGGGCTTTGCAGCTGCGCAGCAGCAGCCGCCGCTGTCGCAGGCTGGCTCCGCTGCCCTGCCGCCCACGCTGCCGCTGCACCAGGAGCGGCTGTGGGGTAACAGCACAAACATGCCGATGCTGCCCGACTTGACGGCGTCGGCGGTGTTTCAGGATCTGCAGATGCCCTCCGGCATGGTTCCTGTGCAGCCGCAGCATGTGCCCTCCGGCATGGTTCCTGTGCAGCCGCCAGGCGTGCCTCAGCTGCAGCAGCAGGCAGTGCCCTCCTGGCTGCCGCAACGGGACCTGCTGTCCCCAGCCAACCTGCCTGCCCTCAGGGCGGCGGACGCCGCTGCCACGCGGCAGCTGCGCGCCCCTCCGGGCGCCGCCCCAGCCAGCGCAGCGCTGCAGCCGCACGTGCGCCCTGCGTCGCTGGACGGCACAGCTGCCGGGCGGCTGCAGGACGCATTGTTGCGGGACGGTCCCGCGATGCCGACGCTGAGTCAGGAGGAGCTGGACCTGCTGCTGGTGGGTGCCTGGCATCAGCCGGGATGCGTCTGACTTGCTGGCACAACGGCTGCCTGCACTGGATGTGTGTCCACGTGCAGCGGCTCGACCATCCACTGCGCCTACCCCCTGCCTCCCCCCCACACACTCCCCACCCACCCAGAGCCTGGATCCTGACCACATGGCGGCAGCCCTGCTGGCACGCACCGACGCCGCCGCAGGCGTGACCCCCACGGGCGAGCTGCCGCCGGGCTTGCCCCTCCGCAGCATGCCTGTCAGCAGCAGCGCCGCCACGCTGGCCGGCGGCTGGTCCCCTGCGCAGCCGCAGCAGCGGGGGCTGCTGGGGCTGGTGCTTTCGGAGCCGGGCGGGGCCGGGCGCAGCCACAGCCGCTGCCGCAGCTTGCGGCGTGGCCGGCAGCGGGCGCAGCCGCAGCGGCGCTGGCCGCGCAGGCGGCGCCGCCTGCGGCGGTGGTGGGCGGCGCGAAGCAGGAGCTGTTTGCTGTGCGCGTCTCGCTCAAGGCAAGCGGGGTGCACCTGCGCAGCGGGCAAGGCAGCCGCGCCATCCTGCCTCCCTGCTGCTCACCCTGCAAGCCTCGCTGTGCCTGCCTCAGTGTGGGGATCCCCTGCACCTTGGCTGTCATCACCGCACTGCAATCGAACTAGACAGTCCTCCGTACCCCACCCCACCCCCTTTGCCCCCTTTCCCTCCTGTTCAGCATCCTGCTCTTCCGTCTGTTCTCACAACTGTTCTGACAACCCACCCATCCCTCACCACCCACCCCCACACCCACAGCACTTGGTCAGCTTGTATCAACCTCACAGTGCCTCACCGTCGCTCCTCCCTCGCCCCCACACTTTCTTGTACTGCAGATGTACGGCCTGACGCCCGAGCAGCTGCCGCCCGGGCTGCGGCAGGAGCTGAAGGCGGCCCTGGTGGCGGCGCCCACGGTGCTGTCCAGCGCGCTGCGCGCGGGGTGCACCCACCTCACGCTGCGCCTGCTGTGCACCGCGGCCGAGGCGGCGGCGATGCGGCGGCCCGGCGCCGCCGCCGCGGCCCTCGCGCGGCTGGCCAGCAGCTGGGAGCGAGCCGGCGCTGAGGGCCGGTGGCGCCTGCCGAGAGGCCTGCCGCTGCTGCGGGCGGCCCTCCTCCTTGGGGAGGAGGGTGGCAGCGCCGCGCTGCTGCTGGCGCCGGTGCGCGGCGGCCGCCTGGTGGCAGGCGCCGCCGCGGTCTTCGCTGCCAGCCTGGGCGTGGCAGCTGCGCGGCAGCTGCAGCTGTCCCTGGACGCCACCGCTCCCCCGCCACCACCCTGGCAGCCTGCGCCGGCAGCTTCCTGCTGCGCTGCCCCGACCTGGCCGCTCTGCTGGCCGGAGGCGACGCCCGCGCGCTTCATTGCCGCAGCGCCGTCCGCCACGAGGCTGTCGCGCTGCTGCTGCCCGGCATGCACGCTGAACCAGGGGCCGAGGCAGGCGCCGGCAGCAGTGCGGCGACGGCCGCAGGCAGCGAAGGCACAGGGGAAGGCGAGCCGGGCAGAAGCGAGGCAGGCGGGCAGGCATCTTCATTTGGCAGCAGCAGGGCAGGCAGGCAGGCATTTGGCAGCAGCGATGAGAAAGACGAGGAGGAGGCAGGCGGCGGCGAGGAGGGGGAGCTGCGCCAGCTGGCACTGGCCAGCCAGGTGGCGGCGCGGGTGCCGGCCGCCGCCGCCCGCTGGGGCCTGTATGAGTTTGAGCTGGCGGCAGGTGACTGCCGCCTGCTGCAGCATGCCCCGCCGCGCTCCTGTTGCCACCCTGGTGGCAGGCGGGGCCGCTGCGTCGGCCCTGACATCTGCCCTGGAGCGCCAGCCGTGCACGGCGGCACTCGCCCGCTGCTGGGCACCCTGCACCCCCAAGCGCTGTGCACACGCGTGGCATCTATTACGAGGCCGGTAATTTCGCTCTTTTGGTCCATCCCCTTTTGCAACTACAGGCCCCTGGCTGGGAGAGGCTGTGCCCTGCCTGGTGCTGCCCGAGGAGCTGGCGGCGGCTGCGGCGGAGCTGCGGCAGCTGCCGGCGGGGGCAGCTTCCGCGCGGACGTGCTGCGGCTGGTGGCGCTGGTGCTGGAGTACCTGGAAGCTGAGAGGGAAGCTGTGGCAATCACGGCGGGCCCGGCCCGCCTGGCGGCCTTTGCGGCGGCGTACCCGCCCGGAGCCGTGTCGCGGGTGGCGGCCGCGGCGCGCTGGCTTGCCGCGCTGTGCGTGCGATGCCGTTGGCCCGCGCTGCTGCGCGCCAGCTGCTGCCGGCGGCAGCCGCAGGCAGCGACGCGGCGGCGGCGGCCGCCGCCATGGACGCAGCGCTGGCCCCGCTGGGGCTGCTGGCGCGGCGGCTGCCGCCGGCAGCGCCCGCTGCTGGCCGCGCTGAACGACTGGGCGGTCGCGGGCGGCCACACCTGGGGGCCGACGGCGGCGAGGAGGGAGACGGCAGCCTCACGCCGCTGCACCTGGCGGCGGCCCTGGGCCCCAGCCTCGCCCGGAGGCCGCCGCCGCTCTCGTGGCGGCCTTGGGCCGCGAGGAGGCAGCCGAAGACTGGGGCAGCGCCCGCGCCGGCGGCTGGACGCCGCAGCGGGTGGCCGCCGCGGCGGGCTGCGCCGCGCTGCTGCGCCTGCTGGGCCCCGGGCGACGGCGTTGGAGGCCGACGTCTGTGCCGCGGGCACCTCGGCGGCGGCAGGGGCTGCCGCGCGGCGGCGCCTGCTCTGCGGGAGGAGCAGGGGGAGGAGGGGGAGCTGCCCCTCAAGCCCTGGAAGAAGGAGCAGCCGCTGACGAGGAGGCGGAGCGGCTGGCGGCGGCGGCGGCGGGCGCCGGCGGCAAGAAGGCGGGCGCGGCCGCCGGCCGCCTGCCCATCACGGCGGCGGAGCTGGAGGCGTGGCAGCGCCGCCCCATGCACCCGGGAGTCCTGCTGGCAGTGGGGGCGGCGGCTGTGCTGATCTCACTGGGCTTGGCTGCAGCGCTGCGGGTCGGGCTGTACGACGAGTAGAGTAGCGACTGCCCTGGGGCCCCTCTCCCGGCGGCACGCCTGTGTGGCTTGCATGCGCTAGCGCGGGTTTCGGCTGGCGATGGCTTGGGCGCCGCCGCCTGCGGCGATGCAAGCAAGGGCCCAGGCCTGCGCCCTGGTGTTGTCTGACATGTTTCCCTCTGCCATTCTGTTGTCTGGTTTGCCCCGAGCGCTGCAGAGGTTGGCTCAGCCGCTGAATGAGTCATGCCGACCCTCGCACTTTCCCTGTGCTCTTTCATTCCGCTGTGTTCTCCTTTCCCTTCTGGTCTCTGTTTTCCGTTCATCCTGCCGTTGTCAGCTAGGCCGCTTGAACCACCAGCTGTTTTTACCGCCGTCCCTCAGGCCGCGCACCGCCCTGACTGTATTACTGCCCCTGGGCGCTGCCCCTTCGTGCATTTCGCCGAGATTATGCCCGCAACTCTTTTGCATGGCTACAGATGTGTAGCAACAGTGTCCTTCATCACCCTGTGAACCTGTTCATTTTCTCATCAAGGTATGTGCAAGGCGACGAAATCACGGAGATGGTGCCGGGGTCGGCCAGCAGAGCTGCCAGCCTGCAGGGGCCCCTGCAGTGGCCCTAGGGGCCATGCGTTGCTTGCACAACATTGTGGCGGGCTTGCGGCAACAGATGCCCACTGATTTAGACCTAACACCTTAGAACATTGGCAAGAGTGGTGGCCTGGCGCCGCAAGCAGAATGCCACACGTGATCATATGTAGCCTTCTAGAACTTATGCTGCGTTGTCAAAGCTTGCAGTCGTCCCGACTGAGGTCATTTCTGCACCGGCGTGCGGCAGCTGTCGGCAGCAAAGACGAAAAGTTGAACGCATCTGCGACAGCCGCCCTGTCCGCACCAGCCCAGGCTTCACTCTCTTTCTTGAATCACACGATATAGCCCAATGACAGAGTTTTGGCCACTGTCAGCGGACAATGTTTCTGTCACTCGATGTTGGCTCGCGAGCGCAGCCCTCAACCACAGGCAGCAGCTTTGCCCTGCCGATCTGGTCTGCAACCGTTCTTCGCCTGTCTGCTCCCGAATGTCCCCGTCGCACAGGACAGCGCCGTCGGACAACAGACGCCCGCCGTCCGGTCACCGGGTCAGCCTCCTGTCTTTCCAGCCTGACAGTCGCACGTACTTAAAGCGATTGGGATCCCTTAATTACTGCCCCTAGCTCAATTTCTACCTATCGCTTGGTCCTAAGCCCTGGTTAGATTAATCTTCCGCTTGTGATCAGCAGCCATGCCTCTCACCAAGCACATCTTGGCTATGCTGGGCCTACTGGCCGCTTTCGCCGCTTCTGCACATGCAGGCGACCTCCACTACGGCGACGGCACTGCCTATTCCGGTGAGGCATGCAGCCTGATGCTGGTTGGTGCTGATGCCACCTTGTGATGGCATTCATCCCTTTCGCGCACTGCCTCTGCCGCTGTCCCGGCCATAGCCAACAGCCTCGTATCCGCGCCCAATGCTGTATGAAAGGTCGAGCGCTGCTCTGAGTCAGACGCAGGGGCGCCCGGCAGTGCACCCGGCTCACCTGTCCCCGCCTGACCCCATCTGCCCTCTGTGCCACCTGTGCTTCCTGCAGGTCCATACGACAAGGACGACACAGGCAAGAACTCCTGCCAGTTTGGGCGCCTGGAGGACCGCTGGGAGAAGTACTACGCCGCCTTGCCCAGCCAGGTGTTTGACCGTGACAGCGACTGCGGTGAGTGGGCCCTACCTGCCACCTGCTGGCCAAGGTTGGATGGGTCTGGCCGGCGACGGCGTCATGTATCTGCTGCCTGCCGGCCCTCAACCGGCACCCCGTCCTCTTCTTGTGCTGCAGGCAAATGCATCAAGGCGCGTGGCACAGAGGACGACGCGACCGGCAAGTGGGTCACCGTCATGGTGGTGGACGAGTGCGCGTCGTGCGACGGCAACGGCGACATCGATTTCTCCTCCACGGCGCTCAAAGACATCACGGGATACTCATGGGACCGCAAGCGCATCGAGGTGAGACAAGCCTGGTTTGCTGACGCTGCGCTGCGGCAGGGCACATCGAGAGGGCCTGCTTCTGTGCCAACTGGCTACGGCTGCTTGCCAATGGAGGGCAGGGCCAGCGCACCTGCGCAACCTGCACTGCACACCTGCTCAACGTCCAGCAAGCTGCACACGGCTGGCTTGCAACTCTGTCTCATCCCTTTCCTGTCTGTGGCTGCAGTGGGAGTGGACCAGCTGCGATAGCGAGGACGCGTCGTCGGACGGCAGCAGCAGCAGCGAGGAGGCGGGGGAGGATGACAGCCGCCGCCGGCTGTCCTTCCGCCGCATGCTGCGCTTGTGAAATCGCACGGGTTGGGGCCCTGCCCGCCATCATTTCATCTCAGTTGACCTAGTGATGCTCCATGCTGCCTTACCCACGAACTCAACGAATGAAGCTTGCCTTCCCGTTTTTGCTGACCCCACGACGATGCTTCTACCTGCCATTTGATCCCCAACCCGGGCGCCCCAACCGCCCGATCCGTCATCATTGCTTAGCGTTGACTTGCACCACCACAGCATGACTGCCCTTTTCCGGGCGTTCTTGATATCGTGTTCCCATTCTTCCAATAACCTCCCATCCTCTGCCAACTGCTCTGACGCTGCTGGCAACGCACCACTGCGCTTCAAGTTGCAGTTCATCCAATGTTACACCCCGCAACTGCGGTCCCAGAAGTGGTCGAGAACAAAGTAAAGTCAGTCGATCAACAGCTGGGGGTGCTATGATAACAGAACGGCCATAGGCTCGTCCCTTCTCCCCCTGGGTGCTGCACCTGAGCTGAAGTTGGCAGCCCGGCGTCACCGCAGCTGAAGGCTGAGCAGGAGCTGCTGCGCTTCTGAGAAGCGGGCCTGCATGCCAGCGATGAGCTCTGCTGTTGTGCTTCCCTTGCTCGGCAGCTGCACCGCCTGCCCGTCCGGCACAGCAGGGGGACGGCCGCGGGCGGTGCTGCCAGCACTGCTGCCTGCTGCGCGGTGGCCAAGGGTGCATGCCCTTGACCGATGCTTGGCGCACGCTGCGGGGGCGGCCGGCGGAGCACATGGCAAGCTTGCTGTGCCCACTTGCCCAGGAGCCTTCTCAACGAGCGGGCTGAGCCGCAGCAGCCTGTCGGCTGGTGCTTGCTGTGCTGGATGCCCAGCCCAAGGCCCCACCCAAGAATGAGTCGTGGCAGCCGACAGCCAAGCGGCGTATGCCCCAGGCTTTGCTGGTTGCTTGATTGGCACGGGTGCGCGCACCGCTGGTGGCATGACTTCTGGGAAGGCTGGGCCAGGCTGGGCAAACGGCTGGACCATAGGCTGTGCCAAGCTGGCGCTGGCGCTGTCAGAGGCAGGCGCCGCCCAGCCTGGTGCGGACAGAAGCCCGAGATGTTCGGCAGCCAGCTGCAGCGGCGGCTGAGCCGGCGGCCGCAGCTCGCGGCCGGCCTCCAGGAAGCGCACCCTGCCCTCCAGCACTATCAGCCTGGCCCTCAGGTGTTCCTGCGCCTGAACGGCCTCCTGCCTGGCTGCCGCAGCCGCCTCCTGCACGTGGCCCAGCTGCAGCTGCAGCTGAGACAGCAGCTGCGGCTGCTGGTCGCCGCTGCGGCACTGCTCCTGCACCGCCGCTCCTGGCTGGGGCTGGTGCAGCTGCATCTGGCAAGCGTCGCTGGGTGCCGCAGCAACAGCACATGCGGCCGGGCCTGCACTGACCGTCTGTCGCTGCCGCTGCTCTGGAGGCAGCGGGTCGTGTTGCAGCCCCTGCTGCCACTGCTCCGCCAGCGGCTCCTGCAACGACTGCGTGACAGCAGCTGCCTGCCATGCAACCTGCCCGCCAGCCCCCAGGCGCCAACACCTGCGGGGGCATGCTGCTGCTGCTGCGGCTGCTGCTGCACATCTGGCGGGAGCACGGTGCGACCTGCACATCCCGCCTGTGAGCGAGCAGAGCTCCTGCACGTGCCGGTGGACCCACAAGGGGAGCAAGCGCACCGGCACGCCTCTGTGCACGCCTGGCCGGCTGCGATGTGCTGCGCTGCCGCAAGTGGGGATGGCAAGGGCCGTGGCTGGTCTGGGGCGGCCCAAGGGACGTCGGTCTCATGCGCCGCTGCGCCACGTTCTGCGGAAGCATCGCAAGGCATGCACCCTGCATCTGCATCTGCTGGCTGCAGGCTCAAGGCGATGGGGGGATATTTCGGCGGCGGCAGTGGCCTGTTGCTGCTGTAACGAGCACGGCCCTGCTCTTCGGGCGCCTCTGCTGCAAGGGAGGCTGCTGCTGCAGCTCTCGCTGCCTCTGCTCGGGAGGCGCGTAAAGCCGCTCTATGTGCTGTCCCTTGAGAGCCGCAAGCCGCTCTGTGCGCGCAGCCGCATTGTGCACCTCCCTGCATGCCTTGACAATGCTGCGCACCAGCTGCACCTTGCGCTCAGCGTAAGCCTGCGCAGTGGAGCGAGCAGGGTGACCAGCAGACCTTTGTAGAGGCCAGCTCTTATGAAAGTAAGTGATGGGCCACGGCACCAGCAACCAACGCCCTGTCGAGCAGCGACGCACCTCCGACAGGAACTGCGCAGGCGTCAGCGCCAGCCGCATGCCCAGCACCTCCCTGGCAAACTTGAAGACCCCCTCCAGAAACCTGAGATCGCTCAAGCCGTGTAACTGTGGGCAGGAGGTGTGGCAAACAACGCGAAATGCGATCCAACGCGATCAAAGTGGCAGGGACTGAGAAGGCCTGCAGCGCCACCGCCGCCCTCACCTGCAGGCCCCTCTCCGACACCAGCAACGCCACATGCTTGCTGAAACGCAACAGCAAGTAATCCAATGCGGGAAGAAGGGGAGCAGGGCTGCCCGCCTCTGCGGCAGCGGTGTCGAAGTCATCGGCTGCGAACTTTACCGAACGAAGGGCCGTTTGCAGGGCGGCAACCGCCGCCCTGACATCCCCGGTGGTCATGGCAAAGCTAAATTGTAAAGCGAGGAGCTGGCGAGGGCGCAGACAACTGGTCAAGGACAGGGAGCGCCTTCCACCTGCATCCTGCATTTGAGTTTGTCAGCGCCGCCGCTGCGCCCAAATTGCAACCATGTCGCGGGAGAGGGATCGCGACAGGGGCAGGGACCGGGACGAGAACAGGCAGAGCATTTTTGGTGCGCAACCTGCCGCTGGACGCCAGGTGAGTGTTGCGGGTCGTGCACGGGTTCTTTTATGGCCGGTATGACGGTACAGGGCGGCGCACCACGCTAGGAGGGGCTGCAGAGCGCTGCGGCTCACTCATCATAAGGCCCATTAAGGCGGCGCGGAGCGTTGCTGCCTCTGCCTCATTGTGCCTGTGGGCGCGCTAAAGCCCTGCCGACGGCCGCCGATGGTCACCTTGGTGCCTGTGTCCTGCGCACGACCTTTACCGCCGCCGCTGCCGATGCCTCCCGTTGCTGCAGAGCTGAGGAGGTGCGGGCCAAGTTTGAGAAGTATGGCCCTATCCGCGACGTCTACCTGCCCAAGGATTTCTGTGAGCGTGCAGCAATCCCACCGCCCGCTGCCAACTCTTGCTGCCCCTCCTGCCCTGAGCTGCACGCCTTCAGCAGCAGCGAGCACAGCAGTCGCCCACTCCGTCAGCTTTTTCAGAGGCTGCTCCAGCTCACACCTACCTACAAACCAAGCGCAAAGGACCACATTTGCCGGGGCTGCTTGTCCGAGTGAAGTCCAAGCCGCATTTGGGAAGCAGAGAAGGAGCATGAGCAGGCAGCCCGTCCGAAAAGAGATGGGAGCACTTGGCCGGCAACGGCGTCCAGCGGGCCCAGCCGTCCAGCTGTTCAAGCCCTGCCCAAGCCAAGTGCTGCCGCGAGCTCAAGGGCCTGAGTCACTTCACCAAGCCCGAGGAATTTCAGCCTCCAAGCTGAAGAAGCCCCTGCCCAAGCGCTGCCCGCAAGCTCGAGCGCCGTTGGTTTCTCACACAAGCCGGAGGGGAGAGGGCAGGCATCCTTTTTTTTGACTGAGGTTGCAAGTGCCAGAAATGAGAGGGGCCCAGAGTCGCCGACGGTAGGTTGGCTGGCTTTGGGACAGCACAGCATAGAAAACGGCGCTGGCCGTGCGGCTTTCCTCCTGCATCTCGCCTGCGCCCCACCTAACAAACACCGGCTGTACGCGCTGCACCGCATCAGATGGCAATTGGTGCCCTTCATTACGCTAACCCCAGCCTGCTTCCATCCCCCACTTTTCTTGTTTCCACGTGTGTGGCCCCACCCGCACACCGTCAACCACCCGTCGTGCCTCCGTTCATGCCTCCCTCCAAATGTGGCCTGCAGACTCGGGCCGCCCCAAGGGCTTTGGGTTCATCGAGTTCCTGGACATTCGCGATGCGGAGGAGGCGATCTACAATCTGGACCGCACCACTTTTGGTGGCAGGGAGATCCAGGTGGGGGCTGGGGTGGGGGTCCACAGTAACCCACTGCAGGAGAACGCCGGCAAGGCGCTCTTGTGCATGCATGCGACGCCACCCACTCAACGAAAGGCCCGGCATGAAACTTGTGTTTGTTATATGAGAAATGGGAACCCTGTTTCTGCGCAGGTGGTGATGTCCAAGGAGTCTCGCAAGACCCCGCGCGACATGCTGGACCGGGAGCGCGGCCCCGCCCGTGAGTGGCGGCGGCGACAGCTTCACCTCGCCCATGGGTTTAGTGCAGGAGCCCCAGCAGCAGCCGGCGGCCGGGCCGGGCCGCCCGGTTGTTGGTAGCGCTTGTTGGGAGGTCAGCCTTGGGCCGAGTGACTGATGTTTTGTGCGCTTGTGCGATGACCGCGTGCAGGCGGGCCGCCGAGCCGTGGTGGGTACGACCGCGGCGGCCACCGCGGCGGCTACGATGACCGGCGGCGCAGCCGCAGCCCGCGCCGGCGGCGGTCCTACAGCCGCAGCCGCAGCCGCGACGGCCGGCGCAGCCGCAGCCGCGACAGGCGCCGCAGCCGCAGCCGCGACAGGCGCCGCAGTCCTTCCCCAGGCGGTGATCGGCGCCGCGGGCGCAGCCGCAGTCGCAGCCCCCGCGGCCGCAGCCCTGCTCGGTCCCCACACCAAGAGCCGCAGCCCCCGCGGCCGCAGCCCTGCTCGGTCCCCCACCAAAAGCCGCAGCAGGAGCCCCGCCAAGAGCGTCAGCCGGTGAGCCACACATGCGGCGTCTCAACCTTCTCTCCTTGACTATGCTAGCTTTTGCAGTTCGCATGCACAAGCTACAGCAGCCACGCATTTCAGTTTTGCTCTACTCTTTGACACAGCCAGATGCGCACCACCCCGCTCCCTCTTTCTGCAGCTCCCGCAGCCCCGCTCGCCCCATGAGCCGCTCCGCTCCCCCGCCCCCGAGAACGGCGGCGGCGACCGTGACGACTAAACGGAACACTCCGCCGCGTCGTTCTGTTGCGGGCGCTTTCCAGCCGCCAGCGGGCGGCACCGTCAACAGGCTTCCTGCCCGGGCCTCGAGGGAAGGAGACGCGCGTGGCTTGCGTTTCCCTGGGTGCTTCCTGTGTTCCCCATGCCCGTACGTGCTCCATTTGCTTCCTGTGCTTGCTGCCCACTGCTGTGCACGTGACATTACTTGGCTCAGATTGTAACTCCGACAAACCAGGCTGGCACATGTGGTGGCTGGGGCCGGGTCAGCGTTCCGCCAGCCGCACTTCAAAGGGCAGTGAGGAGGCATCATGCATGCCACGCCTGGAGAATTGTGAATTGGTTTTCATCTCCTTAACCGGCGTTTCCCTGCTCCCCAAGCTGCATGCACCTCGTTTGCGCTCGCTCAGAAAACCCCTGACGTCTTGGAGGCGACCCAAGGCGTTTTGCGGGAATCGCACAGCCATTAACAACATTGAAAATGTTTGGAGGCCGCGGTGGAGGACGTGGGCGCGGTGCACGAGGAGGGCGCGGCGGGAGGTCGGGTCCCCGCCTGCCTGCCAAGCTGACCAAGGAGCTGTTTGGAGAGGAGGCGGCGGGCGGTGGTGGAGGCCGGGGTCACCTATCGCGCAAGGACCGCCGCAACGCTGAACGCGAGGCGAGGAAGGGCGGCGGCATCGCCGGACGAGACAGCCTCCCGTCACAGCGGCAGCAGCAGCAGCAGCGCGGCCAGCCTCAGCCGTCCGGGAAGGGCGACAGGGGTGCTGGTGGGCCACGGCAGCCTCCTGCCAAGCGTCAGAAGCTCGGCAGCGCGCCGGCAGCCCAGGGCGGCACGCTGTTCGAGTCGCTGCTGCCGGCCCACCTCCAGGTGAGCCTGCCGGCTACCCGCCTGTCTTCCCCCTGACACATCATTTCGCCGTCACAAAACGAGCAAGCAGCTCTCTCAATCATCATCTCCTCTTGATTCATGGCCTGGCTGCAGGGCAAAGGGGGCAGGACCCTGAGCTGGAGCTGCAGCGCCGCCTGGCCCGCAAGCTGGGCCTGAAGAAGGGGAAGACCAAGATGGGCGGCGAGGACGGCCTGGACGAATTCCTGGAGGGTGAGCTGCTTGGGGTGGTCCCTGTGGCAGCCAGGCTGCGGCCAGCCTGCGGCCCTCGGCAGCTCTGCGGCCGCTGCGAACTATCGCCGCTGTGGCATCCGCAGCGCCCGCCCACCCGCCAGGGTGCGGCCGAGGAGCGCGCAGCAGGCGGTAACACCGACATTCGGCTGCCGTTCATGGTCCGCTGCCGCCCCGCAGAGCTGGGAGGCATCGACGACGTCTTCGCTGCAGACGCCGACGACGGCGATGCTGCGATGCAGGGAGGGGCTGCCGCCGCTGCGGGCGCAAGCGCAAGCACGCGGCGGAGGCGCCACCAAACAGCGAGGAGGAGGAGGAGGAGGGCGGATCAGCGTCGGACGATTTCTCGGAGGAGGAGGAGGGCGATGAGGTTGGCCTTGGCGGCAGCAGCGAAGGGGACAGCTTGCTGGCGGGGCTGGAGTCGGACAGCGAGGGCGGCTCCGAACTGGGGCCGGACTCCGACGACGGCGGCAGCAGCAGCGACGGCGGTTTGGAACCCGGGGGAGGTGCCGACTGGCCGCAGCGGCGCCGCCTGCAGCGGCCTCCCTACCACGAGGATGACAAGGCAGGCTCTGAGGGCAGCAGCGGGGAGGAGGAGGGCAGCGAGGGTGATCTCTTGGCTAGCAGCAGCGACGGAGAAGAAATGGAGGGCAGCGGCTCGGAGGTGGAGGAGGAGGAAGAAGGAAAAGGAGGAGGAATTGAGCAGCAGCAGCAGCAGCAGCAGCAGCCAGCAGCAGCAGGCAAGTACGTGCCGCCTGCGGCGCGGCGCGCGCGCGGCGGCGGGCGGCGGCGGCGAGGCTGCCGAGCGCGTGCAGCGGCGCGTGCGGGGCCTGCTCAACCGGCTGGCGGAGTCCAACCTGCAGGGCATAGTGGGGTGCGGGACCAGCCGCCTGTACCGCCTCTGCTGCCACTGCCACTGCTGCTGCTGCTGCTGCGCTTCAGGCCGCCTGCGGTGGCTGTGCTGCCGCTTGCCACCAATCCCTTGATCGCTGGGGATCATGAACCCCCACCCATCCACCTCCAGTGCTGCTTGATGCACGTTGCCGCATCGCAAGAAACCGCCCGGTGCTTCCCCTCACCACCCTCCCACCTTCCGCAGCGAACTGGCGGAGCTGTATGAGCAGGAGGGCCGCCGCCTTGTGAGCGACGCTGTGTGCGGCGAGCTGGTTGCCGCCGCCGCCCGAGGGCCCCGCGCCAGCGACCGCTTTGCCGCCGTCAGCGCGGCCGCGGTGGCGGGGCTGGCGGGCACGGCGCGGGCGGCCGAGATCGTGGCCAACTTCCTGGACAGGTGCGGTTGGGGGAGCGCGGGAGCCGAAAGGATCAGTTTCTTGAGTTTTTTGTTGTTTGGATGGCTGCGAGACAACAAGAAAGTGTTGCATGGCCTGACTGCCACCCCCGGCTGTCGCTGGGTCCCCGGCCAGCCGCCGCAGCACCTTGCCAGCATGTCCGTCTACAAGCTCAGCCCGCCGTCCCTGCTCACTCTCTGCTGCCCCCGGCCTGTTCTTGGGCGTCGCCACGAGCTGCGTCGAACCCCTCTTGCGTGCGCAGGCTCGCCCGTCGCCTGGAGGCGGCAGCGGCCGGCGGCGACGGCCTGGCCTGCCGCAACCTGGCCATGGTGGCGGCGCACCTCTTCCTGGCGGGCGCGCTGCGGCGGGACCTCGTGCACAGCATGCTGGACAGCTGGCGCCAGCGGTGCGCCCCCGCCCACTCGTCCTGCCGCCGCTGCAGAGCCCCGTTCGCTTGGCTGTCGCTGCATGCCGCTGCTTCATGCTCCCGGCACGCTGCTGTCTCTTTCCGCCCTCTTGCACTGCTCCTGCCCCACCCGCTGCCTCTCTGATGCCGCACCGGGTTCATGCGGGTTCCCTCCGCAGCTTCACGGAGACCGACGTCAGCCTGATCGCCACCTTCCTGCATGCAGCCGGCCTGCAGCTGCGCGCTGGTGGGTGCTACCGCTGCTGCTGCGCCGGCTGCGCGGCCAGCACAGAGCCGCTGCCCCACTCTTTCCCGCCCACCCACCATGTGCCTTGCCCTCCACGGCTCTGCTCGCCTGCATGCCCGTTCTCTCACACACACATTCAAGCGCGTGCGCGGCCCTCGACACCATATTGACACCCCTCGCCCCTCTACGACATGCTGACGCACGCTCCCCCAGTGTCATACTTATACACATCTCCCCCCCCCCCCACCCCCCACCCCACCCCCACCATTGCAGCCGACCCCGTTGCCATGAAGGAGCTGGTGCTGGCGGTGCACACGCGGGCGGCGGAGGCGGGGGCGCGGGGCGCTGTCCAAGCGTGCCGCCGCGCTGCTGGAGCTGGTTGTGGATGTCAAGAACAACAGGTGTGTGTGGGGGTGGGGGGGGGGGGGGTGGGGGGCCTGGTCGTGGATGTGAAGAACAACAGGTGGGGGCGATGGTGCTGTAAGAAACGCTCTCGGCTGTCCTCTGAAACTGGCTGCGGTCGATTTGGGTGGGTGGGGGCTATGTGGCGGGTGGCTCCCTTGCCCGGTTAGGCAAGTGCGGGTGAGGCCCACAACGGCGTGGCCCTCGGGGGAAGGGTATAGCCACCCCAGCGCTGCCCTGCTCTGCTGCATCCTAAGCGCGGCCCCAACCTTTGCCCCTCCTTTTGAGGAAAGCAAAGCGCAATGAGCAATGTCCTTCACCCTGCTGGCGCACCTACTCAGTCCCCACCCCCGCCTCTTCTCACCCCGCAGGCGGCGCGAGGAGGCCAAGCACCGGCAGGTGGTGCTGGCGCCCATTGTGGGCAAGTGGCTGCGCGGGTGCGGCGCGGGCGACGTCGCTGTGGGGGCATCTCGTGGGCCAAGGTGCTGCAGCCGGACAAGAAGGTGGGCCACGACTGCGGCGTGTGTGCTGCTGGCGGTGGTGTTTGCGGTGAAGCCTTTACGTGAGTGCGTTGCTGGCGACGTGTTTGTGTGTGGTCTGCTGCTGCTGCTGGGCTGTGTGTGTCGGAGGACGAGGGCATGGAAGGAAGGGGGGTATGGTCTGCAGGCAAGCAGCGTGCGCCACCTTGCGCAAGCAGCGCCTGCCGGGGTGCAAGCCTGCAGGATCCAGCACTCCCCATGCGGGGTTGCTCCCTTCATCCACCCCCCTCCGCCCTTCTTGTGCCAATCAGGGCATTTGGTGGATGCCCGAAGCGAGGGACGCGGCGCCGTCGGCGCTGGGGGCAGCGCCGCGCTGCGGGCAGCAACCGCGGAGGCTGCTGCGGGGCTGGCGGGCGACGGAGGGCTGGCGGGTCCGGAGCTGTTGAAGCTGGCCGCCTCGCTGCGCATGAACACGGGTAAGGGGGGGGGGGCGCCAAAAGGGCAAGAGGGGAGTGCGGGGAAAGAGGGTAGCAACAAAGGGTGGATGGGGGTTGGGGGAGTGCGTGGTGGCAGGAGTTGAGTGTGAGGGAATGAAAGTTAGTGTTCCCAAGGGCTGGGCAGCCGCCTCGGCCGACGTCCTGACGGCTGGCTTGGGCGCGGCTCCGGGGTCCGTCCCGCTGCCTCCCAGCCTCCCTTGCCACGCCCCCACGCCCCACCCTCACGCCCACCCCAACCGACACCCCCCAAACACACACAGACGTGCGCCGCTCCGTCTTCTGTTGCGTGATGGGCGCCGAGGACTGCATGGATGCTGCGGAGCGCCTGCTGCGGCTGGGCCTGAAGGGGGAGCAGGAGCGGGAGGTGACCCGCGTCACAGTGGAGTGCTGCCTGCAGGTGGGGCCCTGCGGGTGGGGCGGCGCGGCGCCCGCCCGCTGTGCGTCGGCGGCACGGTGGCGCCAGCGACAGGCTGGGGCGCGTGCGAAGGACACGAGTCGCAGAGTGCAGAGAGAGCTCGTTGCTTGTTTGAGGAGGGGCCGTGGATGGCTTGCACAAATATGCGCTGCCGCTGCTGCGGCCCACCTCGGCCCGGCGGCTAGAGCTGGCCTGGGCCCGTGCATGCCCCGCCAACCTGGTCCCCGGCCCTCGCTTGATGGTTTTCCCTCCCGCACGCAACACCCCCCGCAGGAGAAGGCCTGGAACGCCTACTACGCCCACCTGCTGCTGCGCCTGTGCGGGGTGGGGAAGGGGCACAAGATGACGCTGCAGGTGCGGCGGCGGGCACGCCGCTGGGGCCTTCTTTCTTCCTATTTTAGCACCTAGGTTTGACGCTTTTGACGCGCAGCTTGGGTTTTGGGCCAGCTCTTGCTTGATCCAGCGCTCATGCCCCATTCAGCTGCCACACCCAGCCCATTTTGCCTCTCGCACACGCCCTGGTACCCTCCACCCACCCCAAACCCACCTACCCCACCCCCACACCCCAAACACGCCCAGTTCTGCTTCTGGGACCACCTGAAGGAGGTGGGGGATATGGAGGTGCGGCGCCTCACCAACCTGGCCCGCCTCATGGCCGCAGTGATGGCGGGGGGCCTGCCGCCGTCGGCTCTCAAGGTGCGCAGCGGGGAAGATGGGGGGGGTAGCCGCTGAAAGGATGAAAAAGCCAGGCGCGTGCGGCTTGCAAGAGAGGCGTGGGTGCAGGCCTGTCTTGACACGCTGGGCTTGGCCCCTGCTGACGCCTGCCATGCCCTGCTGCCGCCTTGGGCCCATGCCACTGCCAATGGCTCCGCTTAATGGCTGCTGCCCCCTGCTGTGGGCCAGGCGTATGACTTTGCGGCGGCGCCGTCGGCGCGGGAGGTCCTCTTCTGGCGCATCTTTTTGAGCACCTGCTGGGCGCCTGCAAGACGCCCGCCGACAGTGCAGACCTCTTCAAGCGGTGGGTGGGGTGGAGGCGGCTCTGGCTGTGCGCGCTGCAGCACAGACAGCAGGAGTCGCAACGGCGGCTGCGCTGCTGGCTGCCTTGCCGCCGTGCTGCCCTGGCAGCCGCCCTGCTGGCCCATGTTTGCTGCCTGTGCACGCCCTCCTTTCAGTCCGTCTTCCTTCCTTTCTCCCGTCCTCCGCTCAGCCCCTGCCCCGCTCCTCCCCGCTCCTCCCTGCAGCATCGCAGCAAATCCCGAGGTGAAGGCGCTGCGGGCGGGCCTGCTCGCCTTCCTGCGGCGCTCCGTGGGGCCCTGGCTGGCGGCGCGGGGCCCTGGCAGCGGCGGGCTGAGCAGCCAGCAGCTGGGGGAGCTGCTGCGGCGGCTGCGCGGCGCGGAAAAGGCATTGGCAGGCTGACCCCTGCTTGCTGTGGAAGCGTGTAACTTGCAAACCGAGAACAAGCTTCTGTAAACCGAGCCCCAAGTCTGAACAGCAGAGCGGCATGGCTGTCAGCGTGGTGCAAATGCGGCAGCGGGGAGCCCGGGGCAGGGAGGGGCAGTGCAGGAGCCGGGGGAGCAGCAGGGCAGCACGCAGTGCTCAATGCGGAGGAGGCAACAAGAAGAGTGACTCGGGTGCGGAAGGAAGCATGCATGAAAGGGATGTCAAGACGAAAGTCAGAGCCAGCTAGAAGCGTCGTTTCTCCTGCGTGGCAGCCACCAGGTGCAGCAGGTCGCGCAGCCGCCCGCCGTCGATGTGCGGCTGCGCCGCAAACGCCGCCGCCAGCTGCTCGGCGTCGCCCTCGGGCGTGTCGTGCCGCAGCTGGGCCGTCAAGGCGTACTTCAACCGTACCTCCTCCGTGTGCATGCGGCTGCAGGGGGGGACCAAAGGGGGAGGGGCGGAGGGGGAGGGGGAGGGGGGGAAAACGCAGTGCAGGCTTGGTGGGGAGCTGGGCTGGATCTCAAGTGTGAGATGAGGCTGAGAACGGCAGCCAGGCGGCGGCTGCCTGCTCTGAGAAGATGTGCCACCTGACTGCCCGCGGCAACCCCACAGCCAGCTGCTGCCGTCGCCCAGGTCCCAGCACAGACTGCGCAAGCAAGCGTGCCTGATGTCTGCCAGCCCCTGCAGGCATTGGTCGACGGAGGGGATGGGGCCCGCGCTGGCGGCGCGCACGGCGGGCGTCAGGGCGCGGTCCTGCTGCACAAAGCGCCGCGCCGCCGCCGCCTGCCGCTCCATGTCGTCCGCCACTGCCTGCAGCTCCTCCACCCGCTGCTGCAGCTGGGAGATGAGGTCGCCCAGGGCCGATAGCTGCTTGGCGAGCAGCAGGCGCGGCAGGCCGGGCAGCGCGGACAGCGTGCCGTAGCTCGTTTCGTCAGCGAGGGCCGGCAGCCTGGACAACACGTTGATTACGGTGCCCAGCAGCGACACCGCCTGCTCCTGCGGGCCCAGCAGGCAAGGGAGTGGGCCAAGGCGGAGCTCAAGGCGGAGCGCAAGGGGGAGCGTCGACGGCGCAGCGGCGGCGCCGCCGACCTCGAGCGACGGCGCTACCTGCAGTGACTCCCAACGCTTTACGTCTGCTTCCACTTTTGAATAAAGCTGCCGCAGCTTGTCCAACACCTTGCCCGACGCCATGACGCACCCGGCCACTTCTTGCGTGCAATCAAAGAACGGATACCTGTAAGCGGTCAAAATGATTTAAGCGACGGCAGTTCAACGCGCAATAGGATCCCTTGTAGTGCCCGCCGCTGCCTCGGTCATTGGCCCAGCATCTGTCACAGCATCTGTGGTCTTGCCGTCAACTGTCGCTAAGGCTAAATACAGGAATAGAAGCATGTGCAGGTGCCAATCCCAAATGACAGTGGTGCTGCATATCGATGATGTTGCGGCTTTATTCAAGCCCAGGACAAAGTGGGTCTTAGAGTTGAAGGTCAGCGCCACTGCAAAAGCTCGCCACTGCCTTCGTGTGGCAGGGACCAGGTAAAAACATGATGCCAAAAGACGGGAGCCGGGTGCATCAGCTGGCCTGCCGGGGGCCGTGGCAGCCAGCTGCTTGCACACTCGCCGGTGCCCGCCCTGCCGCCAATCGGCCAGCTGGCAGGCCTCGCCGCAGTACCACACCGCGCGGCAGCCGCTGCACTTCTTGCTGCCGCGACCCTGCCCCGCGGCCGGCCCTCCCTCTGCTGCCACGTTGGCGCAGCCCAGGTAGGCGCAGCTGCGTGCAGCGGCCAGCCGGGCCCGTGCCAGCTGACTCTCCGCAGCGCGGCCCGTCAGCACCCAGGCCTGTGTTGCGAGCTCTGCCAGCCGACGCAGCTGCGGCGCCAGCTCAGATGCCTCCTCAATGCTGGCTGGACCTTCCTCCATGTTTGCCATAACTTCTTCCAGGGCTGCCTCAATCTGCTGCAGCAGCCGGGTCACATCAGCAGCTTGGCTGGCGCTGCCGCAATCGCTGCGGCTCATCTCAAACAGCGCGCCGTAGGGCGCCCCAATGGCATTCAGCAGCGAGTCTGCTCCTTCCTCAAACTCTGCCAACATCTCTGGAGCCTGCATGCCATGCAGGGACAGCAGGGCGTCAAGCGACGCTTCAGGTGCTGGGGCCAAGTCCAGGCGGACCGATGCAAGCCCGATGCACTTGGGGGACAGTGACCCATGCTCCGCAGACCCATCGGCAGCGCTGTGCCAGGGGAGTTGTGAGAGTTGTGCGTGAGGTTTGCGCCAGATGTATGTCCGATGCCGCTCACCTGACCACCCGTCTGCAGCAGGGCCTCCAGCAGGCCAGCGGAAGCCAGGGGCAGCGCTGCCGTCGGCTGAAAGCCGGTGACCTGGACCAGCTGCACCAGCAGCTCCCTGCAAGCAGCCCTGTCCTCCTGCAGCAGCAAGGCCTGTTGTAGGGCACAGCAGACAAAGGGAACCGAAGGGGGCAGCTGCGCAAACGCAAGGGCCTGCCCCATGCGTGCGCGATGGAGGCAGCTCGCACTCACACAGCCAACCTCACCATGCCTAGCACAGCCTCCAGGTACAGGCGCCAGAGCCTGTTGTCGCTTGCAAGTGCGCCAGCGAACGGTTTGCAGTTGAACATGCGGAGGTGATGATGAAGAGGGCTGGACGAAAAGGGGCGGCCATGCTGGCTGGCGAGCAGCGCGGTGACGGCGCACGCATGCGCGGCAAGCAGGGCGCCAGGTGTGACACGACTGCAGGCATATAGGGGACGGCAAGGCTGGAATGTGCCTCGGCGCAGGCTGCATGGGCTGGCCGCTTTGCAACAGTGGCAGCGTGGCCATGCTTGCGGCACAAACGGAAGCAAAGCGAGCGTGCAGCCCACCTTAGGTCGCTGCGGGCAGCCCCTTGCACCCCTCCTGCCGCGTGCTGCAACCCCAGAGCAGCGCTCAGCAGATAAGTTGAGTGTTGCAGCAGGTCATCGGCGATCGGGGCCCGCTGCCTGCTCGGCTCCCGCAGCAGCCAGTGCGCTGCTCGGCAGCAGGCGCTGTGCAGCCCCCACAGCTGCCGCGCCAGAGTGGAAAGAGCCTCGCGCTGCTCGTCGTCACCTTGCTGCACAGCTTCGCTGCCTGCCCAGTCGTAGACTGCCTTGGAAGTCTTGTCCCACATGAAGTGGATCATGTAGATCAACAAGTTGGACACAGACTGCTCCAACAGAGCGCCTGCCCCCTGCACTTGCCCCTGCTCTGGCTGCTGCTCAGGCTGCTGGTGCTGATGCCCTGCCTCCTCCAGGCTTGCAACACTCTGCCCCGCCTCCAGCAGCGGCAGCAGCCTCAGCACGGCCTCTGCCGCCGCCGCCCATGTCGCCGCCTGCTCGCAGCTGGCAAAGCTGGACACACCGCAAAAGGGCATAGCTGCAGCCAGGCCCATCACCGCCTTTGTTGCAAGGCAGCGGTCTGCGGCGCAGCGATTGTTCACGAACCGCGCCAGCAGCGGCAGCGCCGCCAGCAACTCCAAGGCTGCGCTGGATGGGGTGCGCCGTCCTGGCGCTGCGCTCCATGCCCGCCAGGCGTGATGCCATACGCAAAGGGAGAGGTGTGCATACCGCACAGCACCCAAACCAGGTTCGGCGCCATTGCCACCTCAGCCAGCGGCCTGTTCTGGCCGCTTCCCTCCGCCACCTCCAGCACCCGCCGTGCCAGGCTGGCGGCGGCGGCGAGAGCGGCCTCGGCGACGTTGGGCTGCTGCATGCAGGCGGCTGCCTGCTGCGCCACGCTGGGCACGCTGAGGGCATTCATCAAGGGACACAATCTCTTGGTGAATGGCAGCATCCTTCCTCCGCTCTGCAGCAGAGGGATGTTGCCCTGCTGCGCCTCAACTGTGGCTGCCTGGGCGGGGAGACACACGAGCAGCAGCGCGCGAGCCACGCCTGCAACTGCTGCTGGCGCTGGAACAGGTGCTGCACGGCCATCACGCCCCCATCCTGGCCCAGCAGGGCGTTCACTAAGAAAGTGAAGCTCAAGCTCAAATCGTCGGTTTCAAGCAAGCTCAGATCGTCCGTTCCAGCCAAGAAACACCCGCCTGCAGCATACGTGAGTGAGCAAGCGCCGCCACTTCAGCCGGCAGCAACAGGCTGAGCCAGCGCAAGGCAAAGGCTGCGACGCCCCTCTGCAGCGCCCAGCCAGCCTTGGCCAGCCTTGCCTGGCGGTGTGTGGCACAGGAGCATGGCGTCGGCGACGGTTGCCAGCCATGGCACCCAGCTCTCAGCCTGTGCCGCCATGAAGTAGCACGGGGAGTCTGATTCCCTCTTCACGGCACTCGGCATCTGGCGAACAGGCAGCAGAGTCGCCACGTTGACCACCACCAAAGTGCTGTGTGTCAGCAGCTTGCGAACGTGCGCCTTCGCGCGTCGATCGGGGTCGCTGCCCGCACAGCCTCCACCGCGGCCGCCAGCGCCGCCTGCCCCAATCCAAACGCCAGCTGCAGGAAGCTCTTGGCGACGCGGAAGGCATCGTTGCGCGGCGGCTGCAGGTGCGCGGTCACCAGCGAGCAGCCTGTGATCGTGATCAGTGCCGCAAGCAGCTGGTTCTGGCCGGTGACGCCAGCAGCTGCATTGCCTGCCAGCGAAAGCCGGCCCTGCAGCAGGGCTGCCTCTAGCCCAGCAAGTGCCTCTACACACTCCAATGTTGCACTGCACAAACAAATGCAAATGTGCCTGAGGCAGGCTGCAAGCACTCACAATGAGCAACAGCCAGTGACGGCTGCCTCCGCTGCCGCCATTGCCTCTCACCGTGCCAGGCTGACTCGTGCGCTCTCCGCCAAGTCCCCCTCCAGCGCGCAGCTTGCATCCTCGAACTCCTCAGCCAGATTTACCAGGTCCAAGGCGGCTCGCTCGCTGCTGGCGGGAGCCCGCAAGCCCTCGATCAGTCGGCGTAAGAGTTGCAGCGCTGTGGAAGGCATCCTGAAACCAGCAAGACGCGCCTGCGATAGGCGGCGGGGTGTGAGTGTGCCGTGCATGCCAGCTGCACACCACATCTTGACACGGCATGCCGAGCGCGACGGCTCAGCGGCAGCGGCGAGAGTCCAGCACCCACTTGGCAGGCCTGTTCTGCGTTACAGTTCTGACAGGTGCACAAACGCAGGGCTTTGAGGAGCCTACACATCTCGTCACTTCAGCTTTACAGCTTTACAGACACGAAAGATGGCATCAGAGTTGGAACACACTCAAAACCACGATAACCTGCTTGCGTCAGCCTGCCTGCCCGGGGGCGCGGCAGCCAGCTGCTTGCACACTCGCCGGTGCCCGCCCTGCCGCCAGTCGGCCAGCTGGCAGGCCTCGCCGCAGTACCACACCGCGCGGCAGCCGCTGCACTTCTTGCTGCCGCGGCCCTGCCCCGCGCCTGGCCCTCCCTCTGCTGCCACGTTGGAGCAGCCCAGGTAGGCGCAGCTGCGTGCAGCGGCCAGCCGGGCACGTGCCAGCTGACTCCCCGCAGCGCGGCCCGTCAGCACCCAGGCTTGTGCTGCAAGCTCTGCCAGCCGACGCAGCTGCGGCGCCAGCTCAGATGCCTCCTCAATGCTGGCTGGACCTTCCTCCATGTTTGCCATAACTTCTTCCAGGGCTGCCTCAAGCTGCTGCAGCAGCCGGGTCACATCAGCAGCTTGGCTGGCGCTGCCGCAATCGCTGCGGCTCATCTCAAACAGCGCGCCGAAGGGCTCCCCAATGGCATTCAGCAGCGAGTCTGCTCCTTCCTCGAACTCTGCCAACATCTCTGGAGCCTGCATGCCATGCAGGGACAGCAGGGCGTCAAGCGACGGTTCAGGCGCTGGGGCCAAGTCCAGGCGGACGGGTGCAAGTCAATGCACTTGGGGGAGGGTTGCCCCATGCTCAGCAGACCCATCGGCAGCGCTGTGCCAGAGAATTTGTAAGACTCGTGCGTGAGCTGTGTGCCAGATGTATGTCCGATGCCGCTCACCGGACCACCCGTCTGCAGCAGGGCCTCCAGCAGGCCAGCGGAGGCGAGGGACAGCGCCGTCCCCGGCTGAAAGCTGGTGAGCTGGACCAGCTGCAGCAGCAGCTCCCTGCCAGCAGCCCCGTCCTCCTGCAGCAGCAGCAAGGCCTGTTGCAGGGCACAGCCGACAAAGGGAGCTGAAGGGAGCAGCTGCGCAAATACGAGGGCCTGCCCGCCTTTACAATGGAGGCAGCTCGCACTCACACAGCCAACCTCACCATGCCTAGCACAGCCTCCAGGTACAGGCGCCAGAGCCTGTTGTCGCTTGCAAGTGCGCCAGCGAACGGTTTGCAGTTGAACATGCGGAGGTGATGATGAAGAGGGCTGGACGAAAAGGGGCGGCCATGCTGGCTGGCGAGCAGCGCGGTGACGGCGCACGCATGCGCGGCAAGCAGGGCGCCAGGTGTGACACGACTGCAGGCATATAGGGGACGGCAAGGCTGGAATGTGCCTCGGCGCAGGCTGCATGGGCTGGCCGCTTTGCAACAGTGGCAGCATTGCCATGCTTGCGGCACAAACGGAAGCAAAGCGAGCGTGCAGCCCACCTTAGGTCGCTGCGGGCAGCCCCTTGCACCCCTCCTGCCGCGTGCTGCAACCCCAGAGCAGCGCTCAGCAGATAAGTTGAGTGTTGCAGCAGGTCATCGGCGATCGGGGCCCGCTGCCTGCTCGGCTCCCGCAGCAGCCAGTGCGCTGCTCGGCAGCAGGCGCTGTGCAGCCCCCACAGCTGCCGCGCCAGAGTGGAAAGAGCCTCGCGCTGCTCGTCGTCACCTTGCTGCACAGCTTCGCTGCCTGCCCAGTCGTAGACTGCCTTGGAAGTCTTGTCCCACATGAAGTGGATCATGTAGATCAACAAGTTGGACACAGACTGCTCCAACAGAGCGCCTGCCCCCTGCACTTGCCCCTGCTCTGGCTGCTGCTCAGGCTGCTGGTGCTGATGCCCTGCCTCCTCCAGGCTTGCAACACTCTGCCCCGCCTCCAGCAGCGGCAGCAGCCTCAGCACGGCCTCTGCCGCCGCCGCCCACGTCGCCACCTGCTCGCAGCTAACAAAGCTGACCACTCCGCAAAAGGGCATGGCTGCAGCCAGGCCCATCACCGCCTTTGTTGCAAGGCAGCAGTCTGCGGCGCAGCGGTCGATAACGAAGCGCACCAGCAGCGGCAGCGCCGCCAGCAACTCCCACGTCGCGTTGGATGGAGGTGCGCCGTCCTGGCGCTGCGCTCCATGCCCGCCAGGTGTGATGCCATACGCAAAGGGAGAGGTGTGCATATCGCACAGCACCCAAACCAGGTTCGGCGCCATTGCCACCTCAGCCAGCGGCCTGTCCTGGCCGCTTTTCTCCGCCGCCTCCAACACCCGCCGCGTCAGGCTGGCGGCGGCGGCGAGAGCGGCCTCGGCGACGTTGGGCTGCTGTATGCAGGCGGCTGCCTGCTGCGCCACGCTGGGCATGCTGACGGCATTCATCAACAGCCATGATCTCCAACCGATGGGAAGCATCCCTCCTCCGCTTTGCATCAGCGGGACGTTGCCCTTCTGCGCCTCAACTGTGGCCGTGTGGGCGGGGAGACACACGAGCAGCAGCGCACGAGCCATGTTTGCAACTGCTGCTGGATCTGGTGCAGTTGCTGCACGGCCACCAAGCCCCACATCCTGGCCCAGCAGGGCGTTCAATAAATAAGTGAAACTCCAGCTCAGATCGTCAGCTCCAGGCAAGACGCGCCCGCCTGCACCGTACCCGGGGGAGCAACCGCCGCCACTTCAGACGGTAGCAACAGGCTGAGCCAGCGTGAGGCCAAGGTTGAAACACCCCTCGTTCAGTGCCCAGCCAGCCTTGCCCAGTCTTGCCTGGCGGTGTGTAGCACAGGAGCATGGCGTCGGCGACAGTTGCCAGCCACGGCACCCAGCTCTCAGCCTGCGCCGCCATGGAGTAGCATGGAAACTCAATTGGTTCGGGCCGCGCACTCGTAGTTCGGCTCGTGGGAAGCAGAGTCCCTATGCTGAAAACTACCACAATGCTGGATGTCAGCATCTTGCGGACGTGCGCCTCCGAGTATCGGTCGGGCGCCACTGCCCGTGCTGCCTCCGCCGCGGCTGCCAGCGCCGCCTGCCCCGAACCAAACGCCAGCTGAAGGAAGCTCTTGGCAATGCGGAAAGCGTCATTGCGCGGCAGCTGTAAACGCGTGGTGAATAGCAAGCAGCCTCTGATTGTGGTCAGTGCCGCAAGCAGCTGATTCTGGCCGGGAAGCTGGCAACTGCATCGCCTGCCAGTGAAAGCCGGCCCTGCTGCAGGGCTGTGTCAAGCCCAAAAAGTGCCTCCGCACACTCCAATGTTGCACTGCACAAACAAACGCAGATGCGCCTGAGGCTTACTGCAAGTACTCACGAGCAACAGCCAGTGCGGCTGCCTCCGCTGCCGCCATGCTGCCCACCATGCCAGGGTGCCTCGTGCGCTCTCTGGGAAGTCCCCCTCCAGCGCGTGGCTCGCATCCGCGAACTCCTCAGCCAGCGTCACGAGGTCCAAGGCGGCTCGCTCGCTGCTGGCGGGAGCTCGCAAGCCCTCGATCAGTCGGCGTAAGAGCTGCAGCGCTGTGGAAGGCATCCTGGAACAGTAAGACGCGCCTGTGATGAGCGGCGGGGTATGGGTGTGCCGTGCATGCCAGCTGCACACCACATCCTGACAGGGCGTGCCTATCGCGACGGCCCAGCGGCAGCGGTGCAAGTGCAGCACCCGCTTGGCAGGCCTGTTTTGCGTTACAGTTCTGACAGGTGCACACACGCAGCACTTAAAGGGACTACACTTGATCATTTCAGCTTTACAGCTTTACAGGCACCAAACAGGTTGTCAGAGTTGGAACAAACTCGAAAACCACGACACCTTGCTTGCGTCAGCTGGCCTGCCCGGGGCCGCAACAGCCAGCTGCTTGCACACTCGCCGGTGCCCGCCCTCCCTCCAGTCGGCCAGCTGGCAGGCCTCGCCGCAGTACCACACCGCACGACAGCCGCTGCACTTCTTGCTGCCACGGCCCTGCCCCGCGGCCGGCCCTCCCTCTGCTGCCAAGTTGGCGCAGCCCAGGTAGGCGCAGTTGCGTGCAGCGGCCAGCCGGGCCCGTGCCAGCTGACTCTCCGCAGCGCGGCCCGTCAGCACCCAGGCCTGCGATGCAAGCTCCGCCAGCCGCCCCAACTGCGGCTCCATCACCTCACATGCCTCATCAATGCTGGCTGGCCCCTTCGCCATGCTGTCTTCAGCCTCTTCAAGGGCTGCGTCCAGCTGCTGCTTCAGCCGGGCCACATCAGCAGCTTGGCTGGCGCTGACGCGGTCGCTGCGGCCCATCTCAACCAGAGCGCGGTGGGGCTCCCTAACAGCATTCAGCAGCGCGTTTGCGCCTTCCTTGAACGCCGCCAACAGCTCTGAAGCCTGCATGCCATGCAAGGACAGGGAAGCTTCATGCCACGGTTCAGGCGCTGGGGCCGAGATGAAGTGGACCGGTGTGAGTCAATGCGCTCGGGGAGAGTTGACCCATCCAATCCAGCGCTGTGCCAGAGAAGGTGTGCGCCAAAGTTGTGAGAGACCGGTGTAAGCTGTGTGCCAGATGAATGTCTGATGCCGCTCACCGGACCACCCGTCTGCAGCAGGGCCTCCAGCAGGCCAGCGGAAGCGAAGGGCAGCGCCGTCCCCGGCTGAAAGCTGGTGAGCTGGACCAACTCTGTCAGCGCCTCCCTGCCAGCAGCCCTGTCCTCCTGCAGCAGCAGCAAGGCATGTTGCAGGGCACAGCCGACAAAGGGAGCCGAAGGGAGCAGCTGCGCAAACTCTTGCCAAGGGCTTTCCCATGCCTGCCAGCCTTTTCCATGGAGGTAGCTCGCACTCGCACTCACCAGGCCTAGCACAGCCTCCAGATACAGGCGCCAGAGTCTGCTGTCGCTTGGAATTGCGCCGTCGAACGATTCGCTGCCAAGGGTGAATAAGTGACGAGGGGAGCCAGACGAGAAGGGGCGGCCATGCTGGCTGGCGAGCAGCGCGGTGACGGCGCACGCATGCGCGGTCAGCAGGGCGCCAGGTGTGACACGGCTGCAGGCTTACGGGGGAGGGCAGAGAGACGCAGTGCGGCTCAGGGGAGGCTGCATGGGCTGGCCACATTGCAACAGCGGCTGCATGGCCATGTTTGGGCACAATGGAAGCACAGCGAGCCGGCAGCCGCACCTCTGATCGCAGGAGGCGGCCCCAGGCGCCCCTCCTGCCGCATGCTGCACGCTCAGATCAGCAAGCAGCAGATCCTCTGAGTGTTGCAGCAGGTCCTCGGCGTGCAGGCCCCACTCCTTCTCCGGCTGGCGCAGCAGCCAGTGCACCGCGCGGCAGCAGGCGCTGTGCAGCCCCCACAGCTGCCGCGCCAGAGCGGAAAAAGCCTCGCGCTGCTCGTCATGATCGCGCTGCACAGCGTCGCTGGCTGCCCATTGGCAGACTGCCTTGGAGGTCTGGCCCCACAAGGAGCTGAGCATGTTGCCTAACAAGATGGACGCGCACAGCTCCAACTGAGCGCCTGGGTCGCCTGCCACCTGCTCTGCCCCCTGCTCAGGCTGCTGATGCCCCTCCACAGCCTGCCTTGCAACCGGCTGCTCCGCCTCCATCAGCGGCAGCAATCTCAGCACGGCCTCTGCCGCTGCCATCCACGTCGCCACCTGCTCGCAGCTGGCAAAGCTGGACACACCACAACAGGGCATGGCTGCAGCCAGGCCCAACACCGCCTTTGCCGCAAGGCGGCGGTCTGTGGCACAGCGATTGTTTTCGAAGCGCGCCAGCAGTGGCAGCGCCCCCAGTAACTCCCAGGTCGCGTAGGATGGGGGTGCGCCGTCCTGGCGCTGCATTCCATGCCCGCTGGGCGGGATGCCATATATGAAGGGAAAGGTGTGCATACCGCACAGCACCCACAGCAGATTCGGCGCCAGTGGCACCTCAGCCAGCGACATGCCCTGCCCGCCTCCCTCCGCCGCCTCCAGCACCAGCCGTGCCAGGCTGGTGGCGGCGGCCAGCGCGGCTTCGGCGACGCTAGGCTGCTGCATGCAGGCGGCTGCCTGCTGCGCCACGCTGGGCACGCTGGGAGCATTCGTCAAAAACCATGATCTGTCATGAACGGGCAGCATCTCTCCTCCGCTTTGCAGCGGCGGTACACTGCCCTGCTGCGCCTCCGCTTTGGCCGCATGGGCGGGAAGACACACGAGCAGCAGCGCACGAGCCACGTTTGCAACTGCTGCTGGATCTGGAGCAGTTGCTGCACGGCCACCACCGCCCCCATCCTGGCCCAGCAGGGACTTCACTAAGAAAGTAAAATTCAAGCTCAGATCGTCAGCTCCAGGCAAGACGCGCCCGCCTGCAGCATACCCCAGGGAGCAATCACTTCAGACGGCGGCAGCAGGTTGAGCCAGCATGAGGCAAAGGCTGCAACGCCCCTCTGCAACGCCCAGCCAGCCTTGCCCAGCCTTGCCTGGCGGTGTGTAACACAGGAGCATGGCATCGGCGGCAGTCGCCAGCCACGGCACCCAGCTCTCAGCCCGCGCCGCCATGGAGTAGCATGGGAACCCCGACTGTTCGCCCTGCGCACTTGGGTTCTGACTGTCAGGCAGCAGATACCCTGCGCTGAACACTGCCCAATTGCTGGAAGTCAGCAGCTTGCAAAGGTGCGCCCCGCGCGTCGATCGGGTGCCGCTGCCCGCGCAGCCTCCACCGCGGCCGCCAGCGCGGCCTGCCCCGAACCGAACGCCAGCTGAAGGAAGGCTTTGGCGACGCGGAAAGCGTCATTGCGCGGCAGCTGTAAACGCGCGGTGAACAGTGTGCAGCCTTTGATCGTGATCAGTGCCGCAAGCAGCTGATTCTGGACGGGGAAGCTGGCAACTGCATTGCCTGCCAGTGAAAGCTGGCCCTCCTTCAGGGCTGTGTCAAGCCCAGAAAGTGCCTCCGCACAATCCAATGTTGCACTGCACAAACAAGCACAGATGCGCCTGAGGCCTGCTGCAAGAAAACAGAGCAACAGCCAGTGCCGGCTGCCTCCGCTGCCGGCCACCGCTTGCCGCCCACCGTGCCAGGGTGCCTCGTGCGCTCTCCGGGAAGTCCAACCTCAGCGCGTGGCTTGCAATCAAGAACTCCTCAGCCAGATTTACCATGTCCAAGGCCGCTCGCTCGCTGCTGGCGGGAGCTCGCAAGCCCTCGATCAGTCGGCGTAAGAGCTGCAGCGCTGTGGAAGGCATCCTGAAACCAGTGAAGCGCGTTTATGACAGGCGGCGGGGTGTGAGGGTGCCGTGCATACCAGCTGCACACCACATCTGACAGGGCGTGCCGAGCGCGACGGCCCAGCGGCAGCGGCCCGAGTCCAGCACCCGCTAGGCAGGCCTGTTCTGCGTTACAGGTCTGACAGTGGCACACACGCAGACAATTTCACTTAAGCTATAAGAAGAGGTGGAGGGGGTCAGAGTAGAAACAAACCACGATACCCTGCTTGCGTCAGCCTGCCTGCCGGGGGCCGTGGCAGCCAGCTGCTTGCACACTCGCCGGTGCCCGCCCTCCCGCCAGTCGGCCAGCTGGCAGGCCTCACCGCAGTACCACACCGCGCGGCAGCCGCTGCACTTCTTGCTGCCGTGGCCCTGCCCCGCGGCCGGCCCTCCCTCTGCTGCCAAGTTGGCGCAGCCCAGGTAGGCGCAGCTGCGTGCAGCGGCGTACTCGGCTTGCTGCTTCTGGTTATCCTTGTTTCTGCCGGTCAGCACCCCAATCCTGTGCTGCAAGCTCCGCCAGGCGCCGCAGCTGCGGCGCCAGCACCTCAGATGCCTCTTCCATGCTGGCTGGCCCCTTCTCGACCAGCCCGCGAACCTCCAAGGCGGCCTCCAGCCCCTCCAGCAGGCGTGCCGCCTTGGCATGTTGTATATCGCTGCCAAAGCCGCTGCGGCTCATCTCAACCAGCGCATCAAAAGACTGCTTGGCCGCATCCAGCAGCGCGGATGCACCCTCCTCAAAACCAGCGAGCGCTGCGGCGCCTGCATGACACAAGGGGGCAGGGGGCGGGGGGCAGCATCGTGAGAGTTTCCAGCGGCTATTGCTCAGCGTCTATGTGCTGAGGGAGGGAGCCTGTAGCTCTTTCGCTGTTTTATGCTCGGGGGCTGTGGCAATCCAATCCCATGCCAGAGAGAGTGCACCAGCGCTGCTCACCGTTGCGGCAGCCCGTAGCAAGGCCTCCAGCAGGCCGGCGCGGGCAAGGGCCACGGCGGCCTCCGGCTGGGCGTGGGTCAACCGGGCAGCAGCTGCTTCACCACCACCTCGACTGCAACATCAACCTCCTGCACAGGCCTCCATTTTAGGGTTGATGAAGCAGCACTGAGGTCAACATAATGGGTTGGCCGAAGGGAGGGGCGGGAGGAGCCAACTGATCATGTTGCAGGGGGCCATGTCACACACACATGAAGCCGTTTGCAAAGCAGTCATGCTCTTCGCTGACAAAAAGCAATCTGAAAGAGTGCTGGGTTGCGGCCGGGCCGGCTGCAGACAAAGCAACAGCACGTCCTCACCATGCCCTGCACAGCCTCCAAGAACAGCTTCCACATCCTGCTGTCGCCTGCTTGCGCGGCTGGGAGCGGATGTTTGTCCAGCGCATGCAGGGTGGGCAGGGCGACGCCAATGGTGAGGCGGGGGCCACCGCCGCCGCGGGAGGTGGCTTGTGAGCACCGCGTCGACCGCGTAAAGGTGTGCGCTGAGCAAGGTTTGGGCCGCTGGAGGGCTGCAGGGGAAGCGGGGACACCAGCGTGAGCGTCTGGTGCAGGCTGGCTGGGTTTGAAGCCAGGATGAGCAGGCCACGACAGCACACTACGACAGGCAGTCACGGGGCAGCCCACCTCTGCTGGTGGGAGCCAGCTTCGAGGGCCCCTCTTGCCGCTTGATGGGTGCTGAGCGCCGCCATGAGAGCTTCGGTTGAGGACTGCAGCAGGTCCTCGGCGTGAATGCCCCACTGCCCCTCCGGCTGCCGCAGCAGCCAGTGCGCCACGCGGCAGCAGGTGCTGTGCAGCCCCCACAGCAGCCTCGCCAGAGCGGAAAGAGCCTCGCGCTGCTCGTCACCACCGCGCTGCATAGCTTCGCTGGCTGCCCAGTCGCAGACTGCCTTGGAAGTCTCGCGCCACGTGAAGATGAGCATGTAGGTGAACGATTTCAACACGGAATGCTCCAACAGAGCGCCTGAGCCGCCTGCCCCCTGCTCTGGCCGCTGCTGCTGCTGCCCCTCCGCAGCCTGCCTTGCAACCGGCTGCTCCACCTTCATCAGCGGCAGCAGGCTCAGCACGGCCTCCGTAGTAGCCATCCACGACGCCACCTGCTCGCAGCTGGCAAAGCTGGACACCGCACAAAAGGGCATGGCTGCAGCCAGGCCCAACACCGCCTTTGCCGCAAGGCAGCGGTCTGCGGCGCAGCGATCAATAACGAAGCGTGCCAGCAGCGGCAGCGCCGCCAGCAACTCCCACGTCGCGTTGGATGGAGGTGCGCCGTCGTGGCGCTGCACTCCATGCCCGCCAGGCGTACTGTCATACCGGCAGGGAATGGTTTGCGCACTGCACAGCGCCCACAGAGTGGGGGCGACAATAACCTCAGCAAGCGGCGTGCTCTGGCCGCCTCCTCCGCCGCCGCCTCCAGCACCCGCCGTGTCAGGATGGCGGCGGCAGCCAGCGCGGCCTCGGCGACGTCGGGCTGCTGCATGCAAGCGTCCGCCTGCTGTTTCACGCTGGGCACGCTGAGGGCATTCATCAGCATTTTCACTCTCTCGCTGACAGGGAGCATCCCTCCTCCGCTTTGCAGAGGCGGTACACTGCCCTGCTGCACCTTCGCTGTGGCTGCCTGGGCGGGAAGACACACGAGCAGCAGCGCGCGAGCCACGCCGGCAACTTCTGTTGAATCTTGAGCACTTAAGGTGCGGCCACTACGACCCCATCCTGGCCCAGCAGGGCGTCCACCAGGAAAGTGAAGCTCAAGCTCAGCTGATCCACTCCAGGCAAGAGGAACCCGCCTGCATCGCACCCGGGGAGCAAGCGCCGCCACTTAAGCAACAGGCTGAGCGAGCGCTTGACAAAGGCTGTGCAACGCCCCTCCTGCAGCGCCCAGCCAGCCTTGACCAGCCTTGCCTGGCGGTGTGTAACACAGGAGCATGGCGTCAGCGACGGTTGCCAGCCACGGCACCCAGCTCTCAGCCCGCACAGCCATGAAGTAGCATGGGGAATCCGACTGTCCGTCACGCGCACTTAAATTATGACCGGCGGGCAGCAGAGTCCCTGTGCTGACCACAGCCAAAATGCTGGATGTCAGCAGCTTGCAGACGTGCGCCTCCGCGCGTCGGTCGGGGGCCGCTGCCCGCGCAGCCTCTGCTGCGGCCGCCAGCGCCGCCTGCCCCGAACCAAACGCCAGCTGCAGGAACCCTTGAGCAACGCGGAAAGCGTCGTTGCGCGGCAGCTGCAAACGCGCGGTGAACAGTGTGCAGCCTTTGATCGTGATCAGTGCCGCAAGCAGCTGATTCTGGACGGGGAAGCTGGCAACTGCATTGCCTGCCAGTGAAAGCTGGCCCTCCTTCAGGGCTGTGTCAAGCCCAGAAAGTGCCTCCGCACAATCCAATGTTGCACTGCACAAACAAGCACAGATGCGCCTGAGGCCTGCTGCAAGAAAACAGAGCAACAGCCAGTGCCGGCTGCCTCCGCTGCCGGCCACCGCTTGCCGCCCACCGTGCCAGGGTGCCTCGTGCGCTCTCCGGGAAGTCCAACCTCAGCGCGTGGCTTGCAATCAAGAACTCCTCAGCCAGATTTACCATGTCCAAGGCCGCTCGCTCGCTGCTGGCGGGAGCTCGCAAGCCCTCGATCAGTCGGCGTAAGAGCTGCAGCGCTGTGGAAGGCATCCTGAAACCAGTGAACCGCGTCTGTGATAGGCGGCGGGGTGTGAGAGTGCCGTGCATGCCAGCTGCACACCACATCCTGACAGGTCATGCTGAGCGCGACGGCCCACGGCAGCGCCCGAGTCCAGCACCCGCTTGGCAGGCCTGTTCTGCTTTGCAGGTCTGACAGGTGCACATGCACACGTGCAGGGGTTCAAGGAGCCTACACTTGATCACTTCAGCTCTGCAGAAACGGCAAAGGGCGCATCAAATGGCAGCGGGTGTATCAGCTGGGAAGGCCCGGGGCCGCAACAGCCAGCTTCCTGCACATGCGCCTATGCCCGCCCTCCCGCCAGTCGGCCAGCTGGCAGGCCTCGCCGCAGTACCACACCGCGCGGCAGCCGCTGCACTTCTTGCTGCCGCGGCCCTGCCCCGCGGCCGGCCCTGCCTTTGCTGCCAGATTGGCACAGCCCAGGTAGGCGCAGCTGCGTGCAGCTGCCAGCCGGGCCCGTGCCAGCTGACTCTCCGCAGCGCGGCCCGTCAGCACCCAGGCCTGTGTTGCAAGCTCCGCCAGGCGCCGCAGCTGCGGCGCTAGCATCCGCGACAGGTCTGCCAAAAGTCTTGGCCTGCTCGTTGTGACTTGGACATCGTTCATTGCGCTTCTCAGCTGCTCTGCCAGCCTGGCCGCCTCCACGGCTTGGCTGCCGCTGCCGCCGTCGCCGCCGCCCACAGAATCGAGCGCTTGTGCCGCCAGAGTGCCATGCGCATACACGCTGTGCACAGACTGCAAAAACCATTCCAAGCGCTGGGAGGCCTGCATGCAGCAGTGCGGCCCTCTAGGCTCCCCCAGCCGCAGCCGCTGGTCCAGGCCTCAAAGCACGCAATGGTAACATGGCAATGCAGCACCGCACAAAGGCATCGATTGCAGAGCACCTCCCGCGCTGAAAGGGGCCCTGGCCCCGCACGGTGCAGCGCCAAACTGCGCAGCGTTGCGCAGCGCAGCACAGCAGAAGCAACCTTCTCACCGACGCAACCTTCATCAAGTCATCCAGCAAGCCTGCGCTGTGCAGGGCCACCGCAGCCTCACCCTCCTCGCTGCATATGCTGATCAGCCGCTCCAGCGTAAGTTGATACGTTGCCCTGTCCTCCTCCGGCAGGTCCCGCGCAGCCTGGCAGCACAGCGACAACCAAAGTGGAAGGGGCTGGGTGGGGAAACAAGCGCGACAGCTGGGCAGGTGACACGGATGCAACTGGCGGCGGCGGGCGCTCACCACGCCCCTCAGGCCCTCCAGCAGCAGCCGCCATAAGCGGGGATCGGCCACCTTGGCATCCCCAAGCGGGTGACCGCAGAAGATGTGCACCATGTTGAAAACGAGGTTGGGAGAAAAGGGAGGGGCGGGCGCCACGCCATCCTCGCTGCTGAGGAAAGCCTTGAGAGCGCACACATGCGCAGCCAGCAACGCGTCGGCAGGGGAGGCACTGCGCGTTGGGAGGAGACAGCAAGTGCTAGAAGCGCATGGGCACAGGCCTGTTGCGTTTGCCGTCAAAAGGCTGGAGGCATCGGAAGGCGGGCAGGCACGGCACGCAGAGGCAACCGCGGGGCAGCCCACCTCTGCTGGCCGGCGCCAGATGCGTGCGCTCCTGCAGCCGCTTGCTGGGTGCTGAGCGCCGCCAGGAGTACGTCGGTCTGGTTCAGCAGCACATCCTGGGCGCTGAGAGCGCGCTGCCTGCTGGGCTCCCGCAGCAGCCAGTGCATCGCACGGCAGCAGGCGCTGTGCAGCCCCCACAGCTGCTGCACCAGAGCGGCCAGAGCCTCGCACTGTGCTGCGCCGCTGTTGGCAAAGCTGTCAATCGCCTCCACGGTGCGCCCCCAGAGCAAGGGGAGCATGTTTTTAAAGAAAGCAGCGAGTTCCCGCTCTAAAGCATCCTCTCCACCATCTGACCCCTGTCCTGGAGCCTGCGCCCCCACCGGCCCCTCCACCGCCTGCCCCGCCTCCAGCAGCGGCAGCAGCCTCAGCACAGCCTCCGCCGCCGCCGCCCACGTCGCCGCCTGCTCGCAGCTGGCAATGACAGGGACGTGGCAGGCCTCCAGCACCGCTGACATGCTGGTCACGACGTCGGCGGCTTGCACCCGGTCAGCCGCACAGCTGTCGAGTGCCAGGCGCACCAGCGGCGGCAGCACGGCCAGCATCTCCCAGGTCGCCGTCTCGCGCTCGGCGGGCGACAGGGCCGAGACGCCGCCCTCGGGCTCAACTCCAACAAGGTGCGGAAAGAAGCGCAGTCTGCACAGCTGCCGCAGCAAGGCCGCAGCAAGTTGCTGCAGTGCAGCCGGCTGCCCGCCCTCGCCGCCGCGCTCGGCCACCTCAAGAACGTGTCGCGCCAGGCGGGCGGCGCCGGCCAGCGCCGGCGCGACCACATCGGGCTGCTGCAGGCAGGCAGCGGCCGCCTGCTTCAGACTGGGCACCTCCAGGGCGGACATGAGCGCGTCCATGGCCAAACGCATCATAGCGAAGCCCGTTTCGCGGGTCTGGGGGTCAAGACCAGCGGCGAGCCACGTTTGAGCAGCAGCGGCCTGGCCGGGCAGGCAGACGAGCAGCAGCGCGCGCGCCACACGATCAAAGCCTGGGGGCACGGCAGGGCCAGCCGCGCCGTCGCGTGGCGCCTCCTCCAATGCCAGCAGGTTGTTCGCCAATTGAGGATAAAGCATGCTTGACTCCCGAACCCTCGAAGGGGTCGCTCCCCTAAACAACAGCGGTGCAGGACGGCGGGTTTAGGGCATGGGTCGGCCAGAGGCGAGCTCAGGTCTGGAAAAACAAGGCAGCAATTCACAGAAATGCAGCACAGCAGCGCAGCCAACAGCCGCCAGGCTTGCCTCCTGGCGGGTAGCAGGCGAGGGCGGCGTCGGCGACGTCGGCCAGCCACGCCAGGCGGGCCTCAAAAGGCGCCAGCGCAACAAACAGCGCAGCATTGTAATCTGTGCTCAGCTCGCTCGGGCCCTCACGGCGTCTGTCAGGCACAAGCCAGCCAATGGAGAGCACTACCGATATGAGAAGCAACAGCAGCTCTGTGGAACCCATGGTCCCTTCAATCTCCAACTCCGCCGGCCCACTCGCGGCCACCTCGGCCGCCAGTACCGTCTTCCCCACCCCAAACGCCAGCTGGAAAGAGCCGCGGGCGAGGCGGAAGGCGTCGTTGCGTGGCAGCGCAAGCTGGGTGGCCACCTCCAGGCTGCCCTTGGCTGTTAAAAGGGCCGCTCCCACTTGGACCAATCTCGCAGTGCTGGCGGCTGAATCACCCTCCACCGCCAGCCGGACCCTCTCCAGGGCGGAGCTCAGTCCAGACACTGCCTCCGCACACTCGTTCAACAAGCTGCAAGGCAACATGACGCAATCACAGTCACAGGCATGCCAAACGAGGGCATGGAAAGTGTCGCCGCTACGGCGGGGGCTCCACCTTGGCAGTGACGCTCTTGTGCGCTGTGACAGGTCGCCCTTCAACAGTGAACATATCCGGTCATATTCCCGCGCCATCTCGAGCAGTTTCACCGCGGTTAGCAGGCTCGCGGGGCCCGCAGCCCAACGACCAACCGGCGCAGGAGGCTCACCGCGGTGTGGTCCATCCTCGTGCATGCATCTGTGGAGCCTCTGGCTGCCGCTACGTTCCCCATGCGCGCCGCACCAAGGCAGCATGCCCAGCAGGCGACACGTGGCGAAGGAGCGGCCGCACAAGCACCCACCAGCAGCGGCATGGTATGTGGGCTGGCCAGCGCTGCCTGACTTGAGCTGATTGCAAGTAATGGACGTGAATAAGATTACAGTACGATGTCTCCAGGCGAGACAGGTCTCCCTGATCTTCACTAACTGCCAGGTCACCGCCGTCGCTGCCCCTGAAGGCGTCGCACCACAAGAGCACACGGCAGAGGTGGCGGCAGCGGCACTTCTTGCCGCCCTCCCACCACCCGGCATCACGAGAGCTTCTTCGCCGCCCGCTTCACCGCCTCCTCCGCCTCCTCCGCCATCTCAGCCGCCTTGGCCTCCACCATGAGTGCCGCCCCAGCAGCGCCGCTGGCCCCGCACGCGCCTGTCGGCAGCGGCACCGCCCCCGGCGCCGTGGAATAGGCTGGGATGCGCCTGAGCAGGCCCAGGTCCAGGAACCGATCCATCATATCCTTCAGCGTCTGCAGGAAGCGTGGGCAGATCCAAAGAGCAAAGTGCAATTCCAAGGATCAAGGGACGCAGGCACGCGCAGCAGCACCCACGAAGCCCTCCACAGGTTGCGCTTACTCAGAACTCAAGCAGCCTTGGCGTCATACGACATTATACGACGGAAGGGCTGGACCCGTTCCGCCCCTCTCCAGCGCGAGACGAGTCAGCAGCGCGCACGAGCAGGCGCTGTGCCCCCAGCGCCCCACCTGTTCCAGCGGGAGCAGCTCCAGCCCCAGCTCCCGCCGCGCCCTGCCGCAGTCGATGGCGGCGCCCTGCTTGCCCCACAGCGAGCGCAGCCAGCGGAAGGAGCGGAAGCCCATGAGGGCCAGCAGCGGCAGCGCCGCCCAGAAAGGCAGCCGGATGTAGGGGACCCAGTAGACGGGGTACATGTCCCTGGGGGAGGCAGGAGGCGAAAGAAATGGATGTGGAGGCAGCAGCGCCGACCACGACGATGAGCAGACGCCAGCCCACCCCCACCAGGGAAAAACGCCGACGCACCCCTGCTGGCATTGCAACAGCGGGGTGGCACAGCCAGCTGCGCTGCTGGCGGTAACACACCGCCACCCCCAGCCAAGCCACGCAGGTAGGGGCGGGGGCGGGGGTGCGGCCCCGCACCGCAGCATGGCGGCGACGTCGCTCATGAGGCACCCGCGCTCGCACAGCAGGTAGCGGCCGCGGGCCTCGGGGCGCAGCATGGCCAGCACGTGGGCCGCCGCCACGTCGTCCAGGTCTACTGTGGTGAGGCCTGCAGCAGTGTGGGGCCTCCGCACGGGCTGCGATCATCAGTGCGCATAACGCATGCAGCGGGCAGGCCAGCCAGGCAGCAGCATGCACCGTCCTGCAGCTTCATCTTTCGCCCCCTGTCGGCAGCCAGGCATCTCAACAGGCGCAGGCCCGTGTGCTTGGCACGGCAGAGCGAGGGGTTGGGCTGCGGCCAGCGCCTGCCCGCCTTCCACGCCGCTCACCCAGGGGCGCCACAAAGGGGTAGAAGGTGCCGTCCATTTGCTTGACCATGGAAGGGACTGGGCCTGCAGGGAGGGAGGCACATAGGCGGTGACATGTGCTCAGCCGACGCAGACCTGCCGATCGCACTCCCGCTGGCCTAAGCAGAGCAAAAGCCCTTTGCTGGGGCTGAGTGGCAACGGGCATACCGCCCAGCCCTGCCCCACCGCCCTCCAGGCGTGCCGCTGCCGCATCAGCGCACCGCAGTTGGGGCTGATGGCCATGGGGGGCCGTAGACGTTGCCGGGGCAGATGGCGACGAGGCGCCAGCGCTGCTGCTGCCCCGCGATGGCCCACGCCTCCCACTCCCCAGCACCTTGGCCCTGCAGGCGGCGATGCACTCTCCTGAGGGCAGGCTCAGGCAGGGTACAAGGCTCCGCTACACAAAGCGTCGGCCACAGGTTTCGACCAGCTGGAGGTTTGCATCAGCTGCGCCGCTCCATCCTGCTGCGCTGCCCAGCACGCGGCGCGGCGCTCACGTCACGTACGGCTCGTCCAGGTCCAGGAACCCCAGGTTCCAGTCGGCTTCCGTGTACACATGCCCGGCACCGCGGTCGTGGAAGTTTGAGGAGGCCGCCACGAGCGAGGAGGTGAGCACCACTGTGGCATTGGGGGAACAGAGGGGGGCGCCTGGCAGGTGGATCAGGCCACGACGGGCAGCGGCCTGGCTCATTCTAGTCCTGACTCTGCCCCCACACTCAAAACGGCTGTGAATTCCCCGGCCCGCTAAGCGGCACTTGCTGCACTGCCATGCCAAGTGGCCTTTCAGCCGGCAGGCTGGCCCCGCACACTGCCTCTGAAAACCGCTGCGCTTGGCCTCAGCCCATCGCACCCTTCTCCACACTGGGCGTCTTGTTCACAGCCCCCAGCACGTGCTCGACGCCACGCAGGGTGGGCTCGATGACTTTTGAGAAAGCCGCGCGCTTCGGCGCGTTCAGGCTGACCACGCCCGCGGCATGGATGACGCACCTGCAGTCAGCCGGGGGTGGCCCCGGCAAACTTGGTATGCCACAGCGCAGCAGCGATTCCTGCCATGCAGAAGGGATGGTAGCATCCTCACTTGCATCCCGCCACTGCCTCGTCGAAGCTTCCTGCTTCCATGAGGTCGGCTTCAAACCAGCGCAGCCGCTTGTCAGCACCAGGCAAACCGTTCAGAGCCTGCATGGCGGCTGCGTCGTCGCCGGCTGCCCGGCATGTGGCATGCACAGTGTGGCCGCCCGCCAGCAGGCGAGCCACAATGCGGGAGCCAATGTAACCGGCTCCGCCTGTACATACAGGCACGGGTGGCGGGCACGGCAGGTTATCACAGAGTTTGGTTTCGAGGCAGCAGGCAGCTCACTGGCGGCAGCAGGTGTTCTGTCGGCGGCGGCCGGCGCCGCCGTCGTGTGCGATCTTGCCGCTGCAATTTTCTCGCCTGTCACGCAGACTTTCACCGGTTTCGCTCGCCGCTCCACGTCGTGTAGCGGCTTGCGAGCCAGCATGCGATCCATGTTGACCTGTCCGTGTTGAGCCTCCATGGCCGGCGATACGATCGAGCACGCTTTGCGCCTTTTGCAGCCTGCTCCAAGGGCGGCATTCGAGGAGGCGCGGCAAGATGACGTGGCCAGGTGCATCGCACCGCCAGGCAGCCGCCTGGTTTCATTGCCGACAGTCGGCGCAAGTGCAAAATTTCATGCAGTGGGCCCTATCGCTTCACATCATAACTGTTACTTTCTTACGCTTAGCTCTGATAGTTAAGTAAGTAAAATAAGAAGTGCTGGCTGTGGGTCAGTCGCCCTTCTGCCCAGCCGCGGGCACGGGCGGCGGCAGCCGCGGGATGACCCCAGGTCCAGCAACCGCTCCGCAAAGTCTTTGAGGCTGCGTTCCAGCGGGATGAATTCCTTGAGTCCCAGCTCCCTCAGCGCCCTGCTGCAGTCCACGTGGGCGCGCTGGTGCCACATCGTCTTCACCCAGCGGTAGCTGCGGCCGCGGGGCGGCACATGCACTGTGGGGTGACTTTCGCACGAGCAACACAAGAAGCTGCTGTTGCCCACGCAGTTCCTGTCTTGGTGCTTGAGCCGCAGCCCGCGCTTACCTCATGATGCCGGCCAGGACCATGAGCGCCGCGGTGGCCCAGAACGGCATGATGATGTACGGGATGCGGTACGCCGGATACTCCTCCCTGCAGCGCAGCGGGAGGTGCACGAGTTTAAGAAAGTGGAGCCAGTCCCGACCGTGCCTGCTGCATGCTTCCTCGGCAGTTGCACAGCATGCCTCAGCTCCCCCAGAAAGAAGCCAGGCACGGGCGGCATGTTATGAGCAGCGCAGCACGCGCAGCGTCCTAGCCACCTCATCATCGCCGCCATCTCGCTCATCAGCGCAAAGCGCTCGCACAGCACGTACCGCCCCCTCGCCTCGGGCCGCACCACCGCCAGCGTGTGGGCCGCCGCCACGTCATCCAGATCCACCATGCCCAGCCCTGGACAGGCAGGGGGCGCGTGCACAGCTCCGAGGAAGTTTGCTCGGCAGGTTCAGAACATGACTCGTGCAACAAGGCACAGGCACGTGTTGTACATGCGTCTGGCCGTGTTGCTCAGGACTGGGCCCGGCCCCCGCCGGGGAGCATCTTACAGCCAGCTCGGCGAGGCACTGGACTGCGCTGCGGAGGCCTGCCGCCACATCCTCACCCGTGGGGGCGGTGAAGGGGTACCAGGAGCCGTCCAGCAGGTTTTTTACAGTGGTCACGGGGCTGCAGCAGAGGCGCAGCACAGGCGAAGCAGGAAACTCAAGGGCAGAACGGCAGCGAGGCACCGGGGCACAGTGACAGCGAGAACATCGAGTGAGTGTGAACCGATGAGAGAACTCCAGCAGTTGTGCGGAGGCGCCGCAGGCTCATCATGGCCCATGCGACAGACTGCACGGCTCCCAGCTCACCGCACTTGAGGTTGGCCGTCATGGGGGCCGTACACGTGGCCTGGGCAGATGGCGACGAGGCGCCAGCGCTGCTGCTGCCCCGCAATGGCCCACGCTTCCCACTCCGCCAGCACCTTGGCCCTGCAGGCTCAGGAGGTGCAGCCAGGGTGGAGCTCATTTTGCCCCCTTTCACAGCACGCCGCTGCCCTCTCCCTCCTGGCCCCCCAGCTAGAGACACGCTTCTGCCACACTCGTCAGCCTTCCTGCCGGCTTCAGCTAATGCAGGGAGCGCCCAGGCAATGTGCACTCGCAGGTCTTTGATTGGGCCGTTGCAGCAGCAGCAGCAGCTCACGCCACATACGGCTCCCCCAGCTCCCAGAAGTTAGTGGTCCAGTCGGCCTCGCTGTACGGCTGGTCTGGCCCTCGCTCCGGGAACTCGGCAGACACCGCCGCCAGGGAGGAGGTCAGGATGACTGCGGGGGCGGAAAACAACAGCAGCCAGCGGCGGGAGGGGATCAAGCGATGCACACCAATGCGCCTGAGCAGGTGTTGGCCTGGCGGCTTAGCAGCCAGGCTTGGTAAACATGCGGCACCACCAACCTTTCTCCACGCTGGTGCTCCTGTTCACGGCAGCCAGCACATGCTCGACGCCCTTCACTGTCGGCGCTATGACGCGGGCGTAGGCTGTGCGCTTTGGCACGTTCAGGCTGACCACTCCGGCGGCGTGGATGACGCACCTGCGCCAGGCGGATGCAGCTTCAAAAACAACATCCAGGGCAGGTGTTGCAGCCAGGTTGCGATGGGAAATAGCGATGCAGACTCACTTGCAGCCCTGCACCGCCTCATCAAAGCTTCCTGCCTCCATGAGGTCGGCCTCAAACCAGCGCAGCCGCTTCGCCGCCCCCGGGAGCGCGTCCAGCGCCGCGATTGCCGCCTCGTCATCGCCGACAGCCCGCTTGGTGGCCCTCACCGTGTGGCCGCCCGCCAGCAGGCGAGCCACAATGCGGGAGCCAATGTAGCCCGCCCCGCCTGCATGGGGCGGAGCACCAGTGCCCTTCAGCTGCCTGAAGCATGGGCGGCAGGTGGAGAGGCACCCCGCCCGCCCTAGCTCCCTCGACACAGAGGCCGTCAATTACTGAATGAAAGATCACCTGTCACGCAAACAAGTGCAGGGTCGGCTTCACGCTCCGCAGGGTACAGCGGCTTGCGCTCCAGCATCTCGCGCATGTTGACTCTGCCGTCTTTGCCCGCCATGGTCCTTGCCAAACAACTAAGCGTTATATAGAATGTAATTGACTAGTCAGCGACGAGAAAGGCGCTGGACAGAGCGGACGCCAAAGAGCAGAGGCCACGTCATTCTTGCCGCTTGATTTCCGCCAGAAGAACTGGAACTTGTTCTTGTAGATGGTGTGACTGCCCGCCGCAATCAACTGATCGCGTGCCGTGCGTAGTTGCCGATGGCTCTGCTTTGACTCCGCAAACACTCCGCAGGCAGTCTTGTCGCCTCAACATGGAATTGCAGCAGTGGGCGATGCAATGGAAGAAGCTGGGGCAGCGAGAGAACGAGCTGGCGGTTTCGGTGACCAGCGCCGCTGTGGGCGACGCCACCTTGACGAGTGCTTTGCCAAATGAACAGGGCTGGCAGGCTCACAAGGCAGCTCCTTCCGTCCAGCAGCTGCAAACCCAAGTCTCCCAGCAGCTGAGCCTGGCAGAGTCCCTGCTCTCAGAAACAACGCAGCTGAATGCGCACACGCTGGAGAGGCGGCGGCAGCGGTGCGCGTCGGCGCTCAACGCCCTGCAAGCCTCGTGTGCCGGGCAGCTGCAAGACCTGAGTCAGGCAGAGGCAGGGCCCAGCGCGGAATGGGGCGCTGCAGCAGAGCAGGTGCAGCAGCTGCTAACGTCGGCGCAGCCACAAGACACTGACAGCTGCGGGCAAAGTGGCGGCGACCCCACCTCAGCAAGCTCGCTGCCTGCAGCTGGGAGCCTGCCGCCAGAAGTGTTGGCGCTGGATGCTTTCTTGCTCCGACACGGACCCACTGGTGAGGCGTGTACCTGGTACAGCGGTATTCTTTTGGTACCTTGTGAGGGAAGCCCTGGGGGCTGCAGAAAAAGCACCACCTGCACTGCTTCAGGCTTGAGTGCACCAACCAAAACAACCAAAGAGTGGGGCCGTCGAGCCAGTCACTTCAACACCTGTGCCGCTCGCAGGCGGCTGGCACCCTGACGACCACGCGGAGTTTGAGCGCATCCTGCGCTCCTGCCGAGGCAACTATGCCCGCTGCGTGCGCCTGTGCAGCGAGGAGCTTGGCTTGCTGCAAAGCGAGGAGAGCATCGAGCGCCACGCGCGCTGGCACCAGCAGCTGCAGCAGCTGCAGGCGGCCAGGCGCCTTGCCGTGCAGCGGTGGCGCACGCAGCGCCGTGCCGGCCAGGCTGCACTGCTGGAGCAGCGGCACCAGCAGGAGAACCAGGAGGCCAATGAGAGGGAGGATGGGGAGCCTTCCAAATCGCGGCAGCAGGCACAGGAGGATGAGCGGCGGCGACAGCGACAGGCGCTGGCGGACTGGCGGCGCAGCAGGCAGGAGCAGCAGGCGCAGGAGCAGCGGCGGAAGGTGCAGCGGGAGCGGGAGTGCAAGAGGCAGGAGGCAGAGGCTCTGCAGCGCCGCCAGCAGGAGAACCGGCTGCTGCTGCAGCAGCGGCAGGCTGAGGAGGACGCGAAAAGGGCCTGTGCCTGCTCCGCACCCTCGCTGGAAAGCAGCGGCAGCAGCCTGGCCAGCCCTGCCGCCCCGACCCCGCTGCCCAGCAGCGCCTGCAGCAGCGCACGCAGCAGCTGCTGCAGCGTCGCGCGGAGCGGGCGGCACTGCGAAGCGAGCAGGCGGCACAGCAGGCTGCACGGATGGCCGCGCTGCAGCGCCGCGCCTCCGAGCAGTTTGCGGGCGCCGCCGAGCGGGACCCCTCCCGCCTGCTGCAGCCCACCGCCGCCGCCAGCATGCGCCAGCTGCACAGCGCCAGCGAGGAGCGTGCCCCCGCGACAGCGGCTTCATCCGGCATGCCCCCAGGCTGGCCACGCCTGCCTGGTGCAGCGGAGCGCGCCTTCAGTAGAGCAGGGCGAGGGGGCCAGGCTGGACTGATACCAGGGCAGGTGCTTTCCACCCGAGCGCACTCCGCCTCTTGTGCCCTGGCCGTTGAACTTGCCATCTGTGGAGGCTTCCAAGCGCTGTTCTGGTTGCAGCAGACACGCGATGTAAAGCAACGAAACGAAGTCGGTCAAACTGGGCGGCTGCTTGGTGCTCAGGCTTGCTGGCAGGTGACAGAGCGCAGGTTTGCGGTGCTCTGGCAGGCCCCGCTGCCGCTCTCACGCAGGCGCACTCCAGGGTCAACCGCTGCCTTTGCCAGCTTGTCAATGTCAGGAGAATCTAAGGTCCAATCACAAACCGGGCCAGCTCACGCCTGCACCGGCGCGGCTGAAGCATCCAAGCCCAGCTGGAACCAGGCTACGCCTGCGCCAGCTGGTCGCGCAGGTAGGAGATGAAGAGGCGCTGCGCCGCCGCCGCGTCCCGCATGCGGCTGAACGTCTGGCTGGTGGCCAGCCGCATGGCGGCGCGCTTGTGGCGGCGCAGCTCGGGCAAGAACATCTGGGGAGGGTCATGGAAAGGGGAAAGGGGGCGGGGAGGGGAGGGCGGTTTAGGGTCGGGCTCACACAAAAGCATAAAAAATGTGAAGTTACGATACACAAAGCAGGGGGAAATCCAGCGCAAGGGCAAGCCGAATACCCCCGCTGCTGCTGCTGCAGCTGAGTCTTGACGCAGCAAGCTGTGCGCACGGCTGTGCTCACCGGGCGATACATGTCGAGCGCGGGAAGCGAACCGTCGCCGCCGCCAGCAAGGGGGGAAAGGTGACCACGCCGGGGGCGCCGCTGCCCGCGGCTGCCTGCGCCTCCGCCACGCACTCCACCACCTGCTGCAGCGCTCGATCGATGTCGTGCTGGAGGTTGGTGGCTGCCAGCTTGGAGTGGGTGGTGTCGGTGGCCACATGCGGCTTCAGCTCTTTGGCCAACCGCAGCGGCTGCGGCCCGTCGTCATACCCCCGGCTCCTCCATCCCTCCCGCTGCTCCCAACTGCTGCTGCTGCTGGTGCTCCTGCTGCCGCTGCTGCAGGCCTGCGGCTGCCGCTGCCGTCTGCTGCTGCTGCTGCGGCCGCGGCGGCGCATCTCCAACGGCTGCCGCCGCTGCCTCCAGATGCTCCCTGGCCTGAGCCTCCCCAGCCGCCGGACGCACGGTGAACAGCGGCGCATCCCAGCGGTTGCGCGAGTCCGGGCGTTCAAAGCGGCCGGCTAGGTCTTCAAAGATGGGCTCGGTGTAGCCCTCGGCGGCGCCCGCTGGCGGTTCCACTCGCGGCACGTGTCGGGCGGCGTGTCGACGTGCACCATGCAGTACCGGGTAGCAGCCTGCGGAAAGCGCGAAGAAGGGGCGTGAGAGTCGGGAGGTGGGCATGGCGTGAATGGGTTGGAAGGGGACGGGTGGCAAGCAACGGTCAGGAGCAAGGCTGCAGATGTCGGCGGTGTGGCGCACGCAGCCATTGCCAGCAGCCAAAAGATGCTCATTCCTAGTATAAAGACACTGCGTGTCTGCTGCCTACCGCGCGCGATGCAGTAGAGCTGGTAGCGGTAGCCCTTGATGTTGTTGTGCGAGTCGAAGATGACGGTGCGCTTGCGGGTCAGCGCGCGGTCAATCGCCGACATGAGGGCGCCGCGCGCCACCTTCTCACTCGCCGCGTCTGCAGCAACAGGAAAGATGCCGTGCAGGCCGTTTTTTATTACCATGGGACGTGGGAGCCAGCTCGGCTTCGTGCAACAGGAGGCAGCTGGGCGTGAAAGGCTGCGGCAGGCGGGGGCAGGCGGCGGCCGCTGCGGCAGCGGAGCGGGGCCCACCTTTGTAGCTGTCGTTGCGCTGCAAGTGCAGCGACTCCTCGTCCACAATTTGCACCTCCTGACCCCGCTGCCGGCACAAGTCTGCGAGAGCCCCCGCCACTGTGCTCTTTCCGCTGCAAGGCAGCCCGCTGATGACAATCAACGGCATATACAATGACCTTTATCCAAGTTCAGGGGTCAAGGTGTGCGGAGGCAAACAAGTGCGCCTGCGCGAAGTGCTTGCACACGCTTCAGTAGCCTTGCCAGGGATTTAGCCATCCAACAATCAAAAAGTTCTCATACGAGCAAGAAAACAAATTCAAGACATGCATGCAGGAGCACTCGGCAGACGACTGAGCTGCCGCCGCCTGTTGTGCCGCGTGCTGTGCCTGTTGCCATCCCCCGTGTTAATCCCTTGTTCGCTTCATTGTGAGAGTTAACATCAAGTCAGTAAGTTAGCAAGGGTTTCAGCAAGCAGTCATTCATTATCTGGCTGCCGGCTCGCACGTACGCACGCAGATGACTGGCGGCAGAACCGCGTGTGCTGAGGCGGCGGCCGCCCATGCCAACAGTTCATTTGCAAAACTTGTCGCTCCTGCAGAGGCACGGAAGCAAGCCTTGTAAAGCGCATAGGGCCATAAGCACCCATACGGGCCGGGCTGGCCGGGCAAGCAGCGTGGAAGCGGCGGGCGGCGTTTGGCAGAGCGGCAGCACCCACTTCATGGCCGCCCGCATGTCCAGCCGCTCCTCTGCCGTCTTGCCCTTCACCTTCTTTGTGTACCCTACATGACAGGGCAATAAAATCGTGTGAGCAGCAGCGTCAACAGACTCGGAGGAGCCCCTGCAACTGCCGGCTGCAGGCCGCGCGTCACAAGCAGCGGCGTGAGCTTCTGCTGGCCAACCTGCCAGAGCCGTGCAGGCGATGCGCCCCACCCCTGCTGCCCTGCGGTGGCCGTGGCTGCTGAGGCGCGCAGCGGCTGTGCTGTAAAAGGCGCTTGGTCCCTTAAACAACAGCATGCCCCACGCACCGTGCAGGATCTCCGGCGCCTTGCTGTAGCCGCTGCCCCAGGGCGTAGCCTTGGACTTGCCCTCCCGCGCCTTGGCCATCTCCAGCGAAAACTCATCCTCGTATGTCTTGCCGCTCATCACGCTCACGCCCGCGGCCTTGACTGCAGGATGGCGGCGCCGGAAGGAGCCAGAAGGGCGGGGGGATGAGCGGATGCGGGCCCTGGGCGCTGAGCAAGGCAGGGGTGGGGCGAGCGGTGCCTGCGAGGCGGGAGGGAAGAAGTGGACTCACGGGCCTCCTCCTGCTGCTTCTTCTGATCCTCGTCCGGTTCCTCCTCCTTCTTGTGCTTCTTCTTCTTCTTCTTCTTTTCCACGCCTGTGCTCTGGCGATGGGCGGTGGCAGACAGCGACAGGCAGCGTGAGCATGGTGGAGCACACCGTCGCACATGGGGAGTGCGCGGCTATTATGAGCTTGCTGGCGAAAAGTCAGTCATCAGCCGAACAAACGAATGTTGTGAAAAGCGAAGCAAGTGCACATGAAACTGCATGTCGTGGCTCCTGCCGGCCGCTCTGCTGCCGCCAGAGGCCTGCACAGCGGCGCGGTAGCACGTGGTGCCGGGCCCAGTTCTCACCTTTACTTGTAGGCCGCCTTTAAGGATCAGTTTACCGCCCACTGGCATAACTGCAGAGCTCCCAGGAGGAGATCGACGGTCCTGAAGAGTCTATGGGCCTGTGAGGACTAATGCAGCTGTGTGGCGCTGATCTTAAGCGTGCCAATAACGCTACGGACTTGGGAAGAGCTCTCAGGGAGAAAAGTTTTCCGGTTGCTGAGTTGTCCGCCAGCTCATGAGGCGCGTCTTCCCTCCTGTCTTGCTTCCGGTGGCCTGGATGATGCTTGTAGCATATCTGGACATCGCAGGGATCCAGTTCGTGCTCTAACTTCTGACTGTCCGCCGGGAGATCAGGGCGTGGGCGATCGGAGGAGCGGGCCTGGGGCGATCGCCTCTATGGCAGAGAGTTCGCCGCCTCAACCCACCAGGATGGCGTTTGCCGCCAGCCCTGAGCTCCTCCATATCCAGTCTGTGCGTTCGACGAAGGAAAAGGTGGACAGGACGGCATTTCATCCCGTGCAGCCGTGGCTGGCCTACGTAGACCGACAGAGCAATGTCTCGGGTGAGGCACCAGAGCGGCGGTGCCGCCAACCGCCCCGCTGCAAGGGCACACGACAACTCTCCTTTCTCCACGCCGCGGCCTGCAGTTTGGGACTACGAGAAGGACGAGCTGCTGTACGATGCGCAGCTGGGGGCGCCGACGAGGCCGCCTTGCAGGAGGCCGCGCTGCGGCAGCGCGCCGACGGCGCGCGCGGCGTCTGCGGGGCTGTCCGCGGCGACCGCCGCCATGCAGGAGGCCAGCCTGGCGGCCAAGGGCACTGCCTCGGGCCTTGTCCGGGACATCCAGTTCTTCGACATGGACACCTGCTTCTGGCAGATTGCGCGGCAGCACTGGATGCAGTACGGCGCCACCGACGACCGTACCATCCCCTACCTGGGTGCGCGCAGGCGCTGAGGGCGCGCAGCCTGCCCCAACTGGTGCTGTGGGTGGTGCATGTGTGGGTTGCTGTGGCCAGGAACCATACAGCGGGGCGGCCAGCCGCAGGGCAGCTGGCTGCAGGCTTGCGGCTGCCTGTCTGAATGGTGTGCCCAGCGGCCCCGCTGCTGCATGAATCGCCCCTGAAGTTTTGACTGCTGTCGCCCTTCCGCCGCCCGCAGGCAAGTACAAGGGCCTGCAGGGCAAGCGCTGGCTGGTGATTGCATGCGAGAACAAGGTGGGCGCCGCGGCGCTCGCTGCGTTCCAGCCCGCCGTCATCAGCTGCCCTGTTCCAGCCGCCGCTGCTTCTGCCAGGCCCAGTGCCGCGCCCTCCTTTCCAAATGCACCCTGTCCACACCAAGTGGGCCCTGTCTGCTGCAACAGAAGAGACTGGTTGTTCAATGACCGCGTACATCTCCCTCCCCTCTCGCCCGCCAGGTCGTCATGCATGACCTGGCGTCGGCCGACTCACGAGACATCCCCCGTTCCGCCTGCTTTGAGTCCAAGGCCCCCACCGCCCTCACCTTCCTCCTGCTCAACCTGCCGGGCCTCCAGGGCTACGCCGCCCCCCCGGCTCGCCTGGCACGCAGCAGGCACGCCGCGGCGCCGCCGCACTGCACAGCTGGAGCGCGCTGAGCCTGCTGCCGCAATTGTGGTCGGCGCAACGCCCAGCTTCTTCCTGCCGCTGCCTGACCCTACCCACCAAGACTATCCACCGTTGCTTCTGTTCCTGCTGTCGCCCTCCAATCCCCTCGTTGCAGCCCAGCCTGGCCCCCATCATGGCTGTGGGCACGTCCGGTGGGGCGACCTACCTCGTCAGCCCAGACACCATGACCGTCTTTGCCAAGCTCAGGTGAGTGGGAGTGTGGATTTATTTTAGGAGGGGGTGCAGGGCGAGGAGCGGGGAGTGTAAAAGATTGCAGACTGGTTTTTTGGAGGGTGGTGTGAGGTGCGGGAGGATTTGCTCAGTGAGTCAGCAAAGACTTGATTGATGATTGTGGCTGAGGCAGAGACCGGCGTGCAGCAGCTGCCTGCTGTTCCCAGCTGCTGTTGCCCTCTCACGTGCCGCGCCACTCTCTGCGCCGCCGCGCCACTCTCTGTGCCGCCCCATGTACCTCCGCTGCAGCGGGGCGCACAGCAAGTCGGTAACAGCGGTGCTGCCGCTGGCGTCAGAGGCCCCCGGGGGCCAGACATGCTGCTCACGGCTGGCGCAGACGGCAGCGTGGCGGTGTGGGACCCCTCCCGCTCAGCCACCAAGGGCCCCGACCGCGAGATTGCGCCCAAGCACTCGTTCAAGGCGCACGACAGCGCCGTGCATGTGAGCGCGCCGGCTGCCGCTGGAGCGCCCTCCTGCGGCGCACTCGAGCGTGCCTGCTGCCCTTCCCTCTGTCGCTCTCCCTTCTGTGCACTGCTTGCCGCTGACAAAGACGACGGCCCTGGAGACAGGGCAGTAGCAAGGCAGTCGGCGACGAAAGTTTTGCCTCCTGCCACCCCACAGGCCATGACCTACTTTCTCACCTACACCGAAAAGCCCGACCCGCCTGTGCTGCGGCTGGCCACGGCAGGTGCGTTTCAGCTGAGCGCTGGAGTCGGGGTTGGGCGCAGCAACGTGCAGAAGCGTTTGGGCCTCCGCTGCAGCCTGAGGCTGCGTTGTGATGCAGGCCCGGCAGCCTGAGCGCAGCCGTGGCTGGCCGCCTGACGAGTGCGGTGCTGCTGGGTGCAGGCGACGACAGGCGCGTGCACATGTGGGACGTGGGCAGCTGGAAGCCCTTTGCCAAGGCGCAGCCGCTGCAGAAGGCTTCGTGCCACAGCGTGGGCTGGGCGCCCTGGGGCGGTACCGGCCTGGGGCGCACCCCTCCCTGCTTCTGGCCACGGGTGCGCGCCTTGCTGCAGGGCCTTTTCCTAAGGGGGGGATTGTGAGATTCTCCTTTGGTCAAGTGGCACGGAACCCTCTTCGCCTGTGCTCTGCCCGGCGCCTGCTGCGACCTGCTGTGCTGAGCTGGCTTCTGCCCTCGCGTCTGCTCCTCGTGCTCGAGACACAGCTGTGGGGGCTGGCTGTTTCACAGCTCTTCGCAGTTCATCCCCTCCTGTTGGGCCCCCTCAACAAGGGTGCAACTGGCTGGCTTCCCCCCCCCCCCTCCCCCCCCGCAGGCGAGGCGCCGCTGATTCTGGGGCTGGACCCTGCCACGGGCGGCATGGAGCGGTACGCAGACCTGGGTGGAAAGATCGAGCCCGGGGGCAAGAAGGTGCCAAAGGTGTACCATCTGGCGGTACACCCCACGCGGTGAGCCCTCGCCGGCGGGCGGCTTGCGTCGTCTGCTTTGCGGCGATGCGGCAGGCGGGCTGCCTGCTGTGTTCCTGCGTCGAGAAGCTTTCCAGGAAAAGCTTGCCGCCTGCCTGGGAGGCAGAGGCTGGGATGAACACAGGGAGCTGTGAAGATGGTTGCTGCAGCTGCTCCTTTGCCGCTCGCCCCTGCCTCCTTGCGCCTCACGCTGCCACTGGCCCCCATTGTTTCCTGCTCATCCCGCAGGCCCCACCTGGTGGCCGCCTCCACCAACACCGGCGCAGTGCTGCTGTCGTTCGACACCAACGAGCGGCCGCCGGTGGTGGCGCTGCCAGCCCAGGTGGTCACCCTGGAGGCGCTGCTGCAGCAGGGCGGCGGCGGCGGCGAGGGCGCCCCCGCGGCGGCGCCAAGCCCGGCGGCGACGGCGGGGCCAAGGGCGCGCAGGGGCTGACGTATGTGATGGCGTCGGGCGGGCGCCTCTGGTCGACCGCGCTGCGCATGGAGAGCCAGCGGGCGCAGGGCGCCGCCGAGCGCACCGTCAAGTGAGCGCACAGCCCCCTTTTCCAACCACCTCTGAACACACACACACTGCTCTTCCTTGCCTTGCTCTTGCACAGCAACACACCACCCAGCCACTCGCCCTTTGACACCCTCGCTTCCATCCCCCTACCCCCGCCCCCCGGGCAGCCTGGTGGCCGGGCCGCGCGAGAGCATCGCGGCTCTGGACCACCCGGGCGCCCGGTGCTGGCGTGCAGCCCCAGCGGGCGCAGCATCTCGGCGGTGTGGCCCCAGCTGCGCGCCTACGCCGTCTACTCGCTGGCTCCCACGGGGGCGTGGGAGGTGGTGGACAGAGGTGCGTGTGTGTGCGTTTGTGTGTCTGGGAGGGGTTTGGGGGTGCATTCAGCTGTTGATGGACGCATCCAAGGTTGCGTGGGCAGGCTGCCGCCGCTACGGGGGGCCGGGGGCGGCAGGCAGCTGTTGATGGATGTGTCTGAGGTAGCGTGGGCAGGCCGCCGCCGGTGCTGCCGCCGCTGCGGTTGATGCCCGACTGCTGGCCTCGCGCGCCCGCCCTTGTGCAGGCTCTGGCAACAACGTGGTGTGGAGCGGTACAAGCCCCATGTATGCCGTGATCTCAGGTACAGGCAACTCTGTACCGCCTGGCTTATCGCCGTACTGCCCGCCTCGCACCGCGCCCGGGGCGGCCTCACCAGCGCCACCGCCGCACGTGCCGGCTTGTTGCTGGGATCTGGGTCAGCACGGCGGGAGGTCACCTGCGCCGCGTTTCCCTCCATCTCCGCCTGCCGCAGTGCCGAACATCCCCACCGTCACCGTCAAGAAGAAGAAGGGCTTGTTTGGCGGCAAGAAGGCCTCGGCCGCGGCGGCGGAGGAAGAGGCGGCGGCCGCCGCGCGTGCCGCCGCCGCCGCCTCCACCTCCGTCGAGGTGCATGCCGTGAACGAGGAGGCAGCAAGCCAGGTGCGGGCAGCCGCGCACGGCTGATGCAGAATATTGGGCATTGAGCGGTGCACAACCGAACAGCAAGCACGCCCTTGGGGGAGTGGCGTGGCACGGGGGCCCTCGACTTCCTCCTCATGGGGAAACGCCGGACGAGTTGCTGCCGCTTGCCGGCGCTGTGCTTGCATAGCTCTTCACCCACCCACACGCCCGCGCGCCGTTCCCCTCCTGACTCCCCCTCCCTTTCTTCCCCGCCCTCTTTCCACACAGTTTGTGGCCACCCGCGAGGTGCGGCTGGGCGGCCAGCCTGTGCTGCTCCACGGCGGCGGCCTGCTGGGGATCGTTCTGAACAAGCCGGCAGCCAGCGGGCAAGGTGCGGGTGCAGGGCATGGGGAAAGTCGGTGTTGGGATGGGCGTGCTGCCTGTCAGCGGAAACCTCTGCAAGTGAATGGCCGGCGGCGGAAGGCTGCTTGGCAGCAAAGCGCCCTGTGCTGCTCAGCGTTGCGTGCAGCCCTGGCGCCAGCACCGTTCTCTCTCAGCTCTCTTTCTTCCCTCCCACTCCTCCACCCTGCCCCTGCCTGCCGTGCCCGCAGGCCGCGTCATGCAGTTTGTGAGCTGGAAGGGCTTTGGCCCTGTGGGGCCAGAGCTGCCCGAGCCGGTGTGGGTCAGGTGGGGCGCTGCGGGCTGCTGCTGCGTGGCTTGCTGCCCCTGCATAGCTAGCAGCCCAGCCTGGCGACCTAGCACGCCTGCCATGTGCACCAGCCTTGCACAGCGGCCTGCCTGTCCATGACGCCCCCGTTCTCTTGCCCGCCACATTGGGAGGGGTTCCAAGCAACACACGGCCTCCCGTCCGCCACTCAAGAAGCCCCCCGTGCACACACACTTGCCCGCCCCTCCCGCTGTGCCTCGCTGCAGCTGGGAGCCGGAGTGCACGCTGCTGGCGCTGGCGTATGAGACCAGCATCGAGCTGTGCCGCACCCGCCCCGCCTTTGAGCGCTTCGCCTCTGTGTCCATCGCCGCCTCCGTGGCGGGTGAGGGGCCGCGCGCTGCAGCAGCGGCGCTGGCAGCCTGTGCCCTGCATAGTCCTGCTGGGCCGTGCCGCTGTGGGCTGGCTGCTGAGGCTGCTTCTGCCGCTGGGCCCCTCACCTGCCCCGCCCGCCTCCCGCACGCCTGTTGCTCGCTGCAGGGCTGTGGCAGAGCCGCCAGCTGTACGTGTCCACGCCCACCTCTATCCACGCCGTGTTTGCCGACCCCGTCACCGCCTTTGTGCAGGAGGTGCAGGTGCGGGCGGCGCAGCATTAGTGGTCGACTGCCCGGGCTCAAAGGCCCGTGCACGGCCGATGTATTAAGATATTATCGCAGCATGCACAGCGTGGGAAAGCCAAGCAGCTGTGCACCCAGCCGAGTCCCAAATCAATCACGCACGCCCATCCACCCTCTCGCGCCGTTCTATGCCACGCCTCCTGCGCCTCCCCTTTCGAATCATCAAATTGTATACACGAAGCACACAGCACCATTCCCCGCCCCGCCGCCACCGTCCCTCACCACACCACCTTCCCCGCTCCTTCCGCGCAGCTGGCCAGCTTCCAAGGCGGCGTTGACTGCAAGACCAGCCCCGGCGGCGACGCCACGCCGCTGCCCCCGGAGCAGACGCGCCCGCGGGTCCCGTCACGCTGGCGGGCGTTCGCCACTCCTACCTTTGGCTGGCCGACTGCCTGGGCCGCCCCTTCCTGGTGTCGCTACGCCACCCGGGGCTGCGCCTGCGCTGCCTGGCGGCGCGGGCGAGATCGGCACCGCGCGCACGATCGCCGAGCGAGGCGCGCCGCCGCCGCAGCAGCCGGGAGGGGACTTGTGTGTGTGTTGCGCTGCCCTGGTCTCTCTCTGCAAGGCGCACACCCTCTTCCCCCTCCCCCCGCACCCACACGCGTTCACACACCACAATTTTCCCCTCTCGCTGCCCCCTGTTGTTTCGCAACACACCCAGCTATGCACCCAACCCAGTTCTTACTCTTCATGCACCCCCCCCCCCCCCCTCCCATGCGTCTCGCAGGGCTGGCCCCATCCTTCCACGATGACGCCGCTCGCTTCCTGGCCGCCATGTCGCCCCAGGACGGCGTGCGCGAGGCGCTGGCGCTGCCCGGCCTCTCGCCCCAGGCAGAGATGGCGCTGAGCATCAGGTGGGCGGGCTGCTGGGGGGGGGCCAGGCGGCCTGGCAGGCGGCCGGCATGGCCCTGGATGGCGGCCTGGCCTCCAGAAACACTTTGGAGGGTTTAGGCGCAGGCGCAGGAGGCACCTTGCCGCCACGTTTCAGCAGGCTTGTTTTCAGCAAGCCTGTTTTCGGAAGGCCCTTGCAAATATACACACACATACTCACGCGCGCGTCTGCACACGCCACCCTGCGAGCCTGCAGGTGTGGGCTGTGGGACCGCGCGGCGCGCTGCTTCCAGGCCCTGGCCCTGCGGGTCAGCGACCGCGCCCTGCTGCAGCTGTTTGCCGCGGACGGCGGCGGCGGCGGCGGCGGAGGCGTGGACCTGGCCGGGCGGCTGGCGGGTGCGTTAGGGTTGTACGGGCGTGCGAGGGCCTCCACCCCGCCGCCGCCACGGCCAGCCCTCCTTCTGTTCGCCCGTGTTGCAAGGCTGCTGCGCTGCCTGCGCTGCCTGCTCTCCTGCACACAAGACAGGCTGGCTGCCGCCCTGGCAGCTGCTGGCCTGTCCAAAGCCTCACTGGCCAGCCGCCTTGTCCCCCGTTCCTTCTTTTCTGATTCCCGCCAGGCCTGTCCCTTGGCGAAGGCAGCCCCAACCATGCCGCCACCGTGGCTTCCATACTGGAGGAGCATGCACGCAACCCAGACGGCAGCCTGACGCAGGGGCCCGAGGCGGCCGCCAACGGCGGCGCAGCCGACGACGACGACAGCAGCGGCGATGAGGCGGAGGGCGGCGGCGGCGGCGGCGAGCGTGCGCCCGAGGCACAGGACCCCGTGGATTGGGAGGCGCCGCTGGCAGCGGCCGCCGCGCCAGCGGCAGGCGCCGGCAGCCTGCCCTGGGATCAGGCGGTGGAGGGCGGCGGGGAGGCTCTTGGCGGCGGCGGCGGCGGCGGCGCGTTTGTGGGTCCGGCGGAGCGGCACCGTCTCGCCGCCGTGGCCGAGCTGGGGCTGCGCTTTACTGAGGCAGCGGTGGAGGCGGGGCATGAAGGTGGGTGGGGCGGCGCTGCACCCGCGCGTCTCTGCTGGGCGCAAGCTCACAGCCATGCCGTGCCTCCAAGAATGCCTTGCCCCCTGCTCTCTCCTGCTCAGTTTGTTGGGCACCCTGTGCATAAGAATCTTGAATTCACCTTGCCCCTGGCACGCCTTGCCGCCGCATCCGACGCCCAGCACGCCTGCCCCTCCCAAACTTTGCCTGTTCTTGCTTTCCACCCGCGCAGACGCCGCCCGCACCGCCCTCGGCGTGCTCGTGCGCTCCGCCCACCTGCTGCCGCCGCCCCTGGCTGAGCAGCTGGTGCAGCGCATGGGCCAGTGCCGCATGACGGAAAGCGCGCGCAACCTGGCGGGCGCGGTGGCGGCGGCGCGCGCACCCGGCAGCCTGGCAGACCCGGCCGTCAGGCAAGCCTGGCCTGCGGGGGCGGGCAGGCCTGTGGGGCTGGGGCTGTGTGTGTGGGGGCGATGCCCTGTACTATGCCCTGCTGTCGCCCAGCCGCATGCGGGCCGTGGCCTCCTGAGCAGCAGGGTCCCTGGTGTGGCCCCTGGCCTCCCCGCAAGCCCTTGTGACAAACTTACCCCCACCCCCACCCCCCTCACGCCCCCTCGCAGCTCGCTGCTGGCGGCGCTGGTGGGGGCATGCACGGCCCGGCGGTGCAGGGCACGCTGCAGGCAGCAGGGCTGGCGCCCTGGCCGCCGTCTACGCCGCCGTGTGGGGCACCGGCGACCGCGGCGCCGCGCTGGCCGACTGGCGGCGCCAGCTGGCGGCGGCGCACCCAGAGGCGGGGCCTGTGGCCGTCACGCCGCCGCCTGCGTAGGCTTGATGGCAGCACGATGCGTGAAACGGTGTACACGCCTGTCAGGTGTTACACGTTCCACAGCGCTCAGTTAGCAGCTGTGCAGGGACGAGCAGTAGGGCAGGGGAGACGGGGGGGGGGGGGGGTATGGCAGGTAAAGGAGTGGGGAGGGTGACAATAAGGGGAGCTTCAAAAGGGTGCAGCGCAAACATGATTGGCAGGCAGAAGAGAGGGTGGCCCGCCCGGGTGCAGGGCGGGCGGGGCACAGATAGATGCAGGGAGGGATGGGGCAGGCGTGCGGAAGCTGCACGGAAGCTGCCGATAGAGGGGTCCAGTATGAAGCACATGCATGGGGCGCCGGGCGCCGTGCGATAACAGAGCGAAGCATCAACGGCGAGGGGCAGGCAGATGCGCGGGTACAGACGCCCGGCTGGCCGGGAGGCATCTGGCGATCGAAAGAGAAGCGGGGACGGGGGGAACACTGGGAGGGGCGGCCGCCCGTGGGGCGGATCGCAGCGCAGGTCAGAACAGCGGGGGGGGCCATACGAGGGGGATCAAAGGCAGCTGGCGGCGGAGGGCCGGGGTCAGGGAGGCAGTGAGGATGGCAATGCAGTGTGCGGGTGGGAGGTGTGTTGAGGGGCGGATGAGGCCATGCAGGAGTGCAGGTTCGGGCAGAGGCAAACTCTGATCCAGCAAACAAACGGACGGAGGCGAACAAACCAAACAGAACCCATGCGATGTTTTGGGGGATGGACGCTGCGAGGCATCGCTTCAGAAATGCAGCCTGTGGCTTGGTGCCGTGTGTTGAGATGAGGGTGGCAGCAGCGCGTGCTGAGCCTTCAATGTGTGATCGATCACAAGCTGCCGGTCGAAGGCAGTGTTGGGCGGCACAAAGGGCGCCGCCGCGGAGAGCCAGTCGTCCGGGACTGGAACTTCCATGCTGGGCGCGGGCAGCTGCTGCTACCCTCGCGCCTGGCGGTCTGGCCGCCGGGCTGGCAGCACCTGCCCAGCAGGACCACGCCGTGGCGGCGGTGCACGCAGCGGCGGCGCGCCGCAGCGGTCGCCTCAGGTGGCCAAGGCGCGGAAGAGCTCGCCCACCTGGCCCATGGCCTGGCGCAGCGTGTCGTTGGGCAGGATGAGGCGGTGGGGCAGCGGCTTGCCAGTCAGCGGAGACACCTCCTTGTTCTGCCTGCGGGGGCGGGATGCAGAGGAAGGGGGGTCACTCGGGGGAGCAGCCTCAGCAGGTGTGTGTGTGTGTGTGTGTGTGTGTGTGTGTGTGTGTGTGTGTGTGTGTGAGGGGGATCACTCAGATGAGAGCAGCCTCAGCTGGTATGTGTGTTTTGGGTGCGTGTGGGGGGGAGGGCGGGGAAGGGGGGAGAATCACTTGGATGAGAGCAGCCTCAACAGAACAAGTGTGTGGGTGTGGGAAGGGAGGGGGAAGGGGGTGGTTGGGGGTCCCGACCCGCAGCAGCGCACGCTCGCTAAAACTGCCGAGGTGCGTGCGGGACAGGCCTGCATGCGGCTGCGGGGCGGTGTGCTTGCCGCACCTGTAGAGCCAGTCGGTGATGACTTCCTTCTCGTAAGTGATGCCGTCGGCGGCCACCACTGCAGCGAACCCAAGGGGAGGACGGGTTTCAAGTCGGTGGGGGGGGCACAAGCGGGGAGCGACATTCGTGGGTGGCAGGCAGGCAGTGGCAGACAGCCCCGGGGGCAGCGGGCGGCTGTCAACACTTCGCGGTGCGGCCGCAGCTGCAGCGGAGCCTGCCTGGGTTGACAAAAGGCCTGCCCGACAGGGGGCACAGGAAGGCGTTGATGACGTCCAGATGGCCGGCGGCGAGGTGGGGCAGGAACGCGGGGCGGTGAGCGACACCGGGCGGCGGCATGCCCGCCGGGGACGGCGGCGGCAGCATGGCCGCGGGTGGCGGCAGCGGAAGCACGGGTGCCGCGGGCCGCGTGGGGAGGCCAAGGGAGGCTGGTAGGGGGCGGCTGTTGGCTGGAAGCTGGGGTTGGGGGCCACGGGGTGGGCCGACGGCGGTGCTGCCGCAGCAGCGGGGGCTGCCGCGAGGGCAGGCTCCGGCACCGCGGGGTCAGCCTGAGAAACGGCGGCCTCGCGGCTCGCCACGCTGGCAGAGGGCGGGCCGGGCGCCGGCTGGGCAGACGGGGCCGCCGCTGCGGGCACCAGCGCCGGCTGCTGCTGCTGCTGTACGGCCTCACAGCCCTCATCATCCATGTCCGCCCAGCTGCTGCCCTTCTGCGGCGCGGTCCCAGCAGCTCCCGCCGGGCAGCAGCAGCCCCACGCGCCAGCTGCTGCGGGGCGGCGGCGCCAGCCGGCGTGGCGCCCGAGGGCTGCCGCGCCTCCTGGGCGCCGCCGCCGCCCTCCTCCCCCTCCCCCATCGCCAGGCTGCGCTCGCTGCAGGCGGCCGAGCCGCCGCCGCTGCTGAGCTCGGGCTTGAGCCGCGCCTCGCCCAGGCAGACGGTGGCGGGGGCGGAGGAGGTGGTGGAGCTGCCGTCCCACTCCAGGCTCATGTGCTGAAGAGGGTGGGTGTGTGTGGGGGGGGGGGGGCAGGAGGGGCAGGCGCAATCATCAGCAAGTCTTTCAGGGTAGCCCCAAACCCTGGGGGACTTGGTGGGCAGCAGAGAGCTCGGGCAGAGCAGGGGCGCACGGCAGCGCGGGGCAGCAAGGCGCAGCTGCGGAGGAACCCGGCGCCCGCACCTTGGCGAGCGCGGGGGCTCCGGCGCCGTCGCTGCTGACCTGGCTGCCCTGGCGGCTGTGCCCCGCCGCGCCGCCCGCCGCAGCGGCGCCGCCGCCGTTGGCCGTGGGCGCGAGGCGGGGGAAGTGCTCCGTGTCTTCCAGCTTTGGGGGCCCGCGGGGGGCCGGGGCGCCGCCGCCGCCTCGCCGCTCAGCTTGCGCGCCAGCTGCCGCTCCTGCCGCTGCTGGTCGTACTGCTGCTGCAGGCGGTACTCCTCCGGGTACTGCGCCGCCAGCTCAGCAGGCACCTCCACCTGCTCGCCGCCCTCCGGCTCAGAGGGGTAGCCCCCGGCGTACGAGCCGTCGGCAGGCGCGTCGCCCTCGGCGGCGCCGTAGCCGGACTGAAAGCGGCTGCACACGGGCAGGTTGGGGGCAGCGGGTTGCCGTGCCGGCATGCTTTGGTGCAAAGCACGCAAGCGGCAGTTCACAGGCAGCCCCAGCAAGGGCAGGACGGGGGGCCCAGCGCAGCAAGCAGGCGGCACGTCAGGCCCCGCGCGGCCTGTAGCGACCGCCCGTCGCGTACCTGCCGCCGTAGCTGTGAGTGCGGCGCAGATCGGCCTCGCCGTGAGCAAAGTTGCAGGCCTCGCCATGGCGGCAGCTGCCGGAGCGCTGCCAGTTGTGGCACAGCGCCGTCTTGTAGCGCGAGTGCGGGTGGAAGCGCTCGCCGCTCTCAACGCTGTCGGTGCGCTGAGGGCGCGGGCGGCGCGGCCCTTCGTACCGCTCCTCATCGCCCTCGCCCTGCTAGCAGAGGCAGGTGCACGCCCAGAATTGATGGTGGGATGAGAAGAGAACAACAAACCGTGCTCACTGTGAGCGGCGCATGCGCAGGCCGCAAAGCGACAAGTCGCCGCCAGCCAGCAGCCCTCGGCCAGCAGCCACCCGCCGGTGCAGTTGATGGGCGTCTGGGCAGCAGCGCGGCACAACAGGCGGCAACGTCCCAGCAGCAGCAAAAGCAGGGGAGGGCAGGCGGCAGCACCCACCTTGGCGCGCTGGGTGTCCCTGATGGCCCGCATCACTCGCACCTCATCTTGGTTGTGTGCAAAGATGCAGCGGTCGCCGTAGCGGCACGGCCGCGGGTTGTCGCACATGGTGCCGTGCCTCTGCGGTATGGTGGGCGGGGCGGCGTCTCAACAGCAGTTGCCCGCCTGGAGAGGACGGGCCAGCAGGGGCTGCGGCGAGCGGTACCCACGCAGCCGGGCCACGGGTGCAAGCGCGTCCTCGGCAGCACATGGGCGCGGCGCAGAGCGCGCAAACAGCCCTCAAGCTTGCGGTAGCAACTGCTGAGGGTCTGCGCAGCCGCAGCGAGCTGGGTTGACGCGCAGCAGCGGTCAAAGCACGGGGGAGGCGGCTGGTCATGTGCGGGCGGCAAGAACGGCGGCGCGCAGCACCAACGGCAGCAGGGCCCCTCTAGGCGTCCGCGGCGCCTACTCACCAGGGCGCTGCGCAGGAGCAGACGCTGGCGCTCCAGCTGCGTCAGGCCGGTAGGGCCCTGCACCACGATGGGGAGTCTCAGCGAGGGCCCAATACCGGCTCTCGGGCCCTTCTGCACTGCGCAAAACGCACCTGCTGCCCGGAGCTCGCCATTGCGTCCGACGCCTCTTGAAGGGAGTGGCGAGAAGACTTGATCGCTATGTAGCTTGTAGAGACGAAGGGCTGCACCCTCTGTTCCCGCACGATGCACAGGAGACTCACGGATGGGAGGCAAGCGGTAGGGAAGAGCAGCGGGAGAGGAGGTCCACGCCAGCCTAGACTGCATTTTTTCATGCGCAGGACCCCTGTTCGCGTTGTTCTGCATTCGCGCGCAAGATGAACATGGGCAATCTAACATTTTAAGCACGAGCCCGTGCCGCCGCCGGCGGCAGCGGGCTTTGCAAAGCTGGGGGCTCCTCTTGGCGGGTCAAGCCCGCGCCCTGGGCGGTCTCAATCACTCGTTTCAAAGGTTTCAATTCTACCATGGCATCTCACCCAGCAGCCCGGGCGGTGAATGCCGCTCACCCGCCGTCGCCTGCCGTGCTCCGCAGCCTTGCACTGTGGCAAGCTTGCCTCCTGCCGTGCTGCTGTATTGCCAGACAATAAATGCCTCCTTTTTGCATGTGCTTTGGCTACGCAGCGACTCCTTTCCAATGGTTCTTGCTTCAGAGTTTGCTGCACAATCGGCTGAGCATCAACAGCAGCGGCAGAGCTCGGCAGCACTTCAAAACGTGACCGCCGTAACCCTGCATGTGCTACGGAACCAAGCTTCCGCAGCGACTGCCGGACCCAATCTGTTTCGTAAACACGTTCGTGTTGATGGCACGAGGTCATGTTTATACCGCCGCGCAGAAGCTGGCGGCTCGAGTGAGGACTTGCGGCGCAAGTTCCTGCCAGCCTGGGCTAAAGATGAGGGAGATTACAGCGCCTCAAAATCTCAGGGCAACTTTGCCGACGATCACAGCAAGGGACGAATGCTTGCAAGGCACAATGTCTGGGCAGGCCTAGCTGCTGGCCGTGGGCTCGCGGCGATTGACTACGATCACGATCATGGCCATTGTGATACATTCAAACCCCAAAGGGATGATTGCATGTTGCAGACCAAAACCCTGTCGGACCCTTTCGGCATACAAGGAGATGCTCTTGAGTAGCTGTACTTTGCTGCGCTGCAAACCGCGTCATCCGGCTGTGCAACGCGTCGCGACGGGGCGCCAACCTGGCTTTGAAATGCTCAGCTCCCGCAGCGGCCACCCGCAATGCATTGTGTTTGCTTGGCAGTGTTCCTGAGTCTTACAGCGCGCCAGGCGCCCAATTGCCGATGAAAATGCGGTGGCCACTCGGGGTGGCACTGCTGCTTGGCTGTGCGCTTGCCTCAACGGCTCTGGACAATGGTCTCAACGCCAAGCCTGCTCTGGGATTCAACAGTGAGCTTCAGACTGCCTGCACGAACTGCAACGCGCTCTGAACCTGCTCCTGCTGCTCCTTGCAGCGTGGAACGCCTTTTATCGCGACATTCACGAGGATTTAGTCAAGGAGCAGGCTGACCTGATGGTGTCCCTGGGCCTCCGCGACGCCGGGCAAGTGCTGCCGCTGCCGCCGCTCCCGTTCGGTTGGCAACCGCCGCTTTGGCTCATGCTGTGCTGGTCGGATGCCGGCCTCGGCAGAGGTCAGGGGGCTCGACGCGGACAAGGAAAGCCTTCACCGCGATTGGCCAGTCTGTGCTTGTGCGCTTGCGCCGCCGTGGCTTGGGGAAGCCTTTACGCCCTCCGCCACCTGGCCTGCTGCAGCTACGAGTACCTTGTGCTGGACGACTGCTGGGCGGAGCGGCCACGAGAGAAGGGGGAGCAGCTCCGCGCCGACAGCGAGAAGTTTCCGTCGGGGATGAAGGTGGGGAGCGGAGCGGCGGCGGCCCGCTGGCACGACGGGGCGGATCCCTGCCACGCGTTGCGGCGGGCCAGCCAGGGCCTGGATCAGCTGATTCAGCTGAGCCACCTCCATCCTCTCCCCACTGGAACCCCCCATCCCCCGGGCTCTCCTCTCTCTCTGTGTGGGCGGGCAGGGGGAGAGCCTGGAGGAACCCACCACACACCACCAACCCCGCGCCCACCTTTCCGCCGCCCCCATCTGCCCACCCACTTCCACCTCCCCCGCCTCCCCCGTCCACACACAACTCTCACACCAAGCAGGCCATGGGCGATTACATCCACGGCAAGGGCCTCAAGTACGGCATCTACTCCGACGCCGGCACTCTCACCTGCGCCAAGTACCCGGGGTCCCTGGACCACGAGCAGCTGGATGCGCAGACGTTTGCGGGCTGGGGTGGGTGGCGGCCGCCGGCGACGGGCAGAAGCGCGGGGGTTGTGCGGAGAGGGGCGGCTCTTGTACCCTGTTGGTGTGGCTTGGCGCTGAGCCGCAAAGGCTGCGCAAGATGATAGCGGGCTGGCGCCTCACGGGGCTGAGTCGAGGCTGGGGCCAGGGCAGGGGATGGGGTGCTGCACAAGCAGGGGCCGTTGTGTTAGCCGGGGCTGCGGTCGCAGCAGGAACCACCAACACCGACCAACACCGGCCCCAGCACCCTGGCAACATGCATCAATGCAGGCGTGGACTACCTGAAGTACGACAACTGCCACGTTTCGCGTGCCCGCTGGGTGATCGACCGCTACGCCGCCATGCGGGACGCGCTCAACCAGACGGGGCGCCCCATCCTCTTCTCGCTGTGTGAGTGGGGCGTCATGGAGCCCCACCTGTGGGCCGCTGAGGTGCGCAGAGTGCGGAGCCTCTGTGTGTGCAGGCTGTGGCTGGGTGGGGGGCATGGCATGATTGGGCATGGCATCGTCGGGGTATGCTCTGGCAGGAGGGAAGGTCCGGTCGGCGGCGCAAGCGGCGCCTGCAACCGCTCTGCGCTTCACGTCTCGGGCTGGGCCCGGGCAGCCTGCCAGCGGTGAGGGCTGCAGTCTCTTCTTGGCTGCCCATTCTCGTGGCTGACCGGGGTTGGGGCGCTGCTGCCGCCGCCTGCCTGCCTGCAGATTGGCAACAGCTGGCGCACAACCGAGGTGAGGCTGGCTGCCGCTCTGCATCCGGTGGTTTGCTGCTTTGGCAGGATTTGGCGGGGCTGCCGCTTTTTAGGCTCCAGCCGCCTGACGCCCACCCCCTCGACGCCAGCCCCCTCGGCGCTGCCGCAGCAGCTCGCCTCGCGCTGCACAGCAGGGCACCCAGCGGACGCTGGTCCTGTCCCGACTGCTCTTGGCCAGGGTCATGCCCACCACGGCCGCTGCCGCCGCTCTAGTTGCCTGCTTGGTCCCGCCCCTCACAACCTTGTGCAGGACATCCGGCCCTGGTGGGACAGCATCGTCAAGACCCTGGACTATAACGTGGGCCTGGCCCGCTTTGCTGGGCCCCACCTCGGCTGGAACGACCTCGACAGTGAGCGGGGGTGAAGGGGGATGCAGGCGCGCCGCGGCTGCATGCGTGCGTGCTTCCGGCGTCCAGGCCCCTCTCGGCCCTCGCCAACAGTCGCCATGGACTCTGGCGCCGCCTTTGGCTCCTTTGCACACACCCCGCCGCTCCTACCCGCCCATGCTCACACCTGCATTGCCTCGGTCGTCCTTCCCACATCCCACCTCGTAAACCCCCCCCAGTGCTCTACGTGGGCAACGACACGGGGCTGAACCACGCGGAGCAGCGCACCCACTTTGCGCTGTGGGCGCTGCTCAAGTCGCCGCTCATGATCGGCCACGACCTTCGCGACTTCAGCGCCCAAAGCCTGTCCATCCTGCTGTCCAAGGTGGGTTTAAGGGGGTGGGGGGGGTGCGGGCGGGCGGGGGGAAGGGAAGAGGCAGGGGGAGGGAAGCGGCGGGGGAAGGGAAGGGCACGGGGGAGGGAAGCTGCGGGGTATCGGGGCGCCTCGCCTCTTCCTCCTTCCTTTGCACGCAACTTTGCCCTCAACAATCCATCGCTGTATCACCCTGTGTGACCCCCTCAACAATAGTTATCAGCGATGCCTGCAACCTGCAGGAGGTGATTGCCATCAACCAGGATGAGCTGGGGGTGGCGGGCGACCTGATCTGGCGCCAGGGGACCAAGCGGGTGAGCCTGAGGCGGGCGGCGCTACTGCCGGCCGCCGCCGCTGCGGCAGAGCGCCTTCTGCCGACGTGATGCTTCCTCCTCCATTCAAGGTTGCCGCCCTCTGCCTGGGGTGATGTTGGCAGCCGCATTGGCTGCTCCGACACCTGTGGAGGCTGGTGAGCAGTGTTCCTGCCCGCTCGCCAACTCGCTCCTGGCCGGCTGGACCCCCCGGCTCCTCCTCCTCCTGGCCCTGCAGATTTACGCGGCCCCGCTGGCGGGCGGCGACCGCGCCGTGGTGCTGGCCAACTTTGCCACCCTGGGCAGCCAGTACCCGCGCACCAACATCACCGTGCACTGGCACCAGGTCGGGCTGCAGCCCGGGCAGCGAGTGCGTGTGCGCGACCTCTACGCAGGTGAGGAAAGCGCGGCTGGCCGTGCAGCCGCAAACCGCGTTGGGCTGCTGAGCCGGGTGGCAGCTGTGCTGGGGCAGAGAAAGCGGGGGGGGCGCGTGCGGGTGCTGTCGTTCAGAAGAAAACCTTGTTCTGTGCTGCCTGCCTGGCTCGCGAACAGAGGAGGACCTGGGGGACCACGTGGACTCGTTCACGGCGGCGGTGTCGGTGCACGACGTGGCGGCGCTGCGCCTCACGCCGCTGGACGGCCCCCGCGACGATGGCTGGCGCCCCTGGCACGGCCAGCCCATGTACGCGGCGTGGCCGGAGAGCCTGGTGCCGCAGCGGAAAGAGTCCTGGATCGGCAAGGGCTCTCCCTGGGGGCTGCCTCGCGACCTGCATGAGGAGGCGCTGGCCATCTATCCAGCGGGAGACGGCGAGACGCAGCGGCAGGCGGCAGGCGGCGGCGGCGGCGACGAAGATGCAGGAGGCAGCGGCGGCCAGAAGAATCGACGGCTGGCGGCAGCAGCTTGAGCAGCCTGGTGCCTCATGTGTGTAACGGCGCCGATGCTGCTACGCTGCATGCCAGGGAATGCAGGGTAGCCCTTCTTGTCGATGCGCGCGTACTGCGCGCAGCGGGGGCGCCGTCCTTTGGGTACTGCTGCAGGGTTTAGAGACGCACTGCCTGCTCGACTGCACGAAGCGAGCGCCGTTTTGGCCACGTTTGGTCACACTTTGAGCCTAGCCGCCCTGTAGCGGGTGGTCGTTGTGCGCTTGCCGGGTTCCAACCTGTTGCCGCAGCGGTTGGCAACTCAACATTAGCATTCGATCATTGTGCTCTTTCGGTTCAGGCAAACAGCAGGGCTCACCTGTCCAGCAGGCAAGGCACTGCTGTTTTGAGCGGTTTGCAGGGCCTGGAGCAGCTCTTTATGTGTTTAAAGGAGACGTCTACGCCATTAAGGACCCTGCCTCCCGCAAGTAGCCTCATCTGGCCAGCCCGTGCCAACCCGCCGCTGACGAGCTGGCAGCCTCTTCCTCTGCCCCCCCCGCAAGCTGCAGCGTGACCCAACAGCATGTCACTGTGGGGTCAGCTGAACAGCCTGGCCCAGCAGGCCTTGGAGAAGGCCAACGAGCTTGCGGAGGAGGTCGGCGTGGACGCGGCGGCCGCCGCCGAGAGCCTGGTGGGTGCTGCCGTGTGCTGCCCCAACTGGGTGACCCGTAGCTCCTCGTTCTGTCATCCTTCACTTGCACCATGTGATGTTGATGGATGGAAATCATTTGTATCGGCTCATTTCTGCTTCTGCTCGCGCGATCCTGCTGCTGCAGAGCCAGGCGCGGCAGCAGATGGGCAGCCTGCTGGAGCTCAAGCCGCCCGAGGATGGGGATGAGGAGGTTGCCTTCGACGCCGACGGCCTGCCGCTGGAGACAATGGCGGTCGCGGCCCCCGCCCCGCCCCCAACCGTCCACCGGGCTGTGGCCAGCAGCAGCAACGGCTGGGGCGGCGGCGGCGGCGGGCTGGAGGCCGAGAATGCCACGCTGCGCAGCCGGCTGGCGTCGGTGGAGGCGGTGAGCGGGGGCTGGGCTGCCGCCGCTTGGCCTGCCGCCTGCTGCCGCCATGCTGCCAGCTGCCATACCGAAACTCGCCCTGTTGCTCGCCTGCCGTGCTTACCCGCGCTCGCCTCGTCAACACTCGCGATCAGCGCCTGCTTGTGTGTGTGCGAGGGGGAGGGTCTTCCAGCGCCATGCAGGTAGGTAGCTGTAGGGGCACGCTCCTGCCACTCCTCTGCACGGCCGCTGCGCCAGGCTGCCCGAGCGGTTCTGATCCCAGGCGTGTGTCCCCTCCTAATGTATGCGGCGCAGGCGGCGGCAGACGCGCTGGGCGAGCTGGAGGACTTCAAGGAGCAGCTGGCGGCGGCGCAGCAGGCGCGGGCGGTGGCTGAGAAGGAGGCGCAGCGTGCCGCTGCGCAGCTCACTCGCCTGCGCCAGCAGCACCGCCAGCTGCGGGATGTGCGGGCGGGCGGCGGGGGCCAGGCCGCCCGGCGACGCGCAGCCAGGCGATGGCGGCGCCGCCGGCGCCGCGACGGCAGCGGCGGAGGCTGAGGGACTGCGGCGCGAGGTGGCGGCGCTGCAGCAGCTGCTGGCGGCGGCGCGGCAAGAGGCGGAGGAGGCGCGGCAGGCGGCGGCCGCTGCAGCGGCGGCGCCGCCCGTCGCCGCCGCTGGCGCTCACGAGGACGGCGCCGCCGTCGATGAGCTGGCGGCGATGAGGCTGAAGCTGGCCAAGGCCAAGAAGCAGTTCCAGCTGCTGAAGAAGCAGGCTGCGGATGCGGGGCAGGAGCGCGACGCCGCGCTGGCGGAGGCAGCCGCGCTGCGGGGGCAGCTGCAGGAGGGCGCCGCTGCCGCTGCCGCCGCGCCCACGCTGCCGGATGAAGAGGAGGCGAAGCGGCTGCAGCAGGAGCTTGAAGCGCGGCGGCGGCACGGGACGCAGCGCAGGCGGCCGCGGAGGTCGCGGAGGCCAGCGCCGCCGCTCTGCGGCAGCAGCTTGCGGCGGCAGCGGCGGAGGCCTCCGGGCTGCGGCAGCAGCTGGCAGACGGCGGCGCGGGCTCCGCCGCCGCGGCAGCTGCGCCTTCGGGAGCAGCTCCCTGCTGAGCTGGCAGCTGCGCAGGAGCGAGCGGCGACTGCGGAGCAGCAGGCTGCGGAGCTGCAGCAGCAGCTGCAGGCCGCACAGGAGCAGGCCGCCAGCCTGCAGCAGCAGCTGGAAGCAGCTGGCGGCGGCGGCGAGGCGGCGGTGGACGCCACGGCGCTGGCGGCGGCGCAGCGCGCGGCCGAGGACGCCGCGCGCAGCTGCAAGAGCAGAAGCGGCTGGCGGCGGCGCGCGAGGAGGCGGCGGCGGCGGCGCGGGCGGCCGAGGCGGACGCGCGGCGGCGGCTGGAGGAGCGGCAGGCGGAGGCCGCTGCGCTGCAGGAGCAGGTGCAGGCGGCGGCGGCGGCCGAAGCGGCGGCAGAGCAGCGGGAGCTGCAGCGGCGGCTGGAGGCGCAGCAGGAGGACGCGGCGGCGCTTCGCTCGCGGCAGGCGCAGCTGGAGGCCGAGCTGTCTGCGCAGCGGTCTGAGGTGGCTGCGCTGCAGGCGCAGCTGCAGGCAGCGCAGGCAGCGGTGTCCGCGGGGCAGGGCGGCGCCCGCGGATGAGCAGCAGGCAGCCGAGCTGGCAGCTCTCCGCGAGCAGCTGGCGGCAGCGGCAGCGGCGCAGCAGGCAGCAGAGGCTGCAGCGGAGGAGCAAGGGCGGCAGGCTGCCGCCCTTCAGGCCCAGCTGGAGGGCTTGACCAGCAGCGGAGCAGCCCCCGCGGCAGAGGCGTTGCAGCCGGCGCAGCAGCAGGTGGCCGTGCTGCAGCAGGAGCTGGCGGCAGCCCAGGCTGCCACAGCTGATGCGAGGGCGGCTGCCCAGTCCGCCGCCGCAGAGGTTGAGGAGGTGCAGCGGCGGCTGGAGGAGGAGCGCGCTGCCGCCGCTGGACAGGCGGAAGAGCTCCGGGCGCGGCTCGCGGCTGCTGCGTCAGGCGGAGCGGGCGCAGCGGAGGCGGGCGCTGCGCTGGCGGCGGCCGAGGGGCGGTGTGCCGAGCTGGAGGGCCAGCTTCATGCCGCAAATACCGAGGCAGCCAGGCTGCAGGAGCAGCTGGAAGCGCTGCGCGACGGTGCCAAAGCAGAGGCCAGCCTGGCGGCAGCAGCGGTGCGCGACGCGCAGCAGAGGGCGACGGCGGCCGAAGCTGCGGCGGGTCAGCTGCGGCAGGAGCTGGAGGCGGAGCGGCGGCAGCGCAGCGAGGCGGCTGCTGAGCTGGCAGCGCTGCGGGAGGAGCTGCGGGTGGCTGAGGAGGCGGCAGAGGCGGCTGGAGACGAAGCATCCGAGCTGCAAGAGCGGGTGGCGGAGCTGGAGGGGCAGCTCCAGCGCGAGGCGGCGGCCGCCGCAGCCGCGGCGGCCGACGGCGAGCAGCAGCGCACGGCGGCGGCGGAGGCTGCAGCGGCCGCGGCCGCGGCGCAGCGCGCGATGCAGCCCTCGCCGAGGCGCGTCAGGAGGCTGAGGCCGCTGCCGCCGAGCTCCGCGAGCAGCTCGCCGCTGCGCAGGCGGCGGCTGCGCAGGCCACCGCTGCTCTGGAGGCAGCCACACGCCAGGCGGGCTCCGCGGAGGAGGCACAGGCGGCGGTGGCTGCTGCCCAGGCTCGGCAGGCGGAGCTGGAGGCTGCCAGCGCTGAGATGCGGCGGCGCCTGGAGGAGGCGGAGGCGGCGGCCGCCGCCGCCCGCTGCGAAACGGAGGAGCTGCGCCGCCAGGCGGACGAGCGGCAGAAGCGCTTCCTCCTGGTTCAGGTGCCCCCTGATCTTCTGACATTTCAACCCTTTGTTTGTTGTTTTGTGGTTCGCTCTCGTCTCCGTTGGGCGCTGCCGGGCAGCTGCTGGCCCCGGCTTTGTGGGCTCAGCGCGCTTGCTGGCGCTTGCTGTGCACTAACCATCAGGCTGATTGCTCGTCGACGCTCTTGCCTTACACGAGCCGCCACCGCCCTGCCTGATCTGTTTACGAACGTTGTTGCACTGCTGTCCTGCTGTGCCTGCAGACCGCCTTCAAGAAGAAGGAGCAGGAGCATGAGGAGCAGCTGGCAAGCATGCAGCAGACGGCAGCGGCGGCGCAGGCCGCCGCGGCAGAGGCCGCCGCACGCTGCGGCGCCGCGGAGGGTCGCCGCTGAGGCCGCTCGGCAGGAAGCCGCGGCGGCGACGGGCAGGGTGGAGGGCCTGCTCGCCAAGCAGCAGGCGGCCGAGGAGGCGGCGGCCGCTGCTGCCGCCGCAGCGGCGCAGCAGACGGGGCAGCTGGCAGCTGCGGAGGCCGCCCTGGAGTCGGCGCGCGCAGCACATGCAGAGTCCGCGACGGCGGCGGCGGCGGCGGCAGCCGCGGCCCGCGAGCGGTATGAAGGCGAGCTTGCTGCGGCTGCACAGGCGGCGGCGGCGCAGGCAGCCGGGCTGGAGCAGCAGTTGGGGGCGGCCAGGTGCGGCTGTGCGCTGCAGGCTGGGGGCGCGGGCTCTTGCGATTCTTCAACATCTTCGCTTTCAACCTCTGCCTGCCACGGCAGCTGCGACGCCGACCCTCGGGCCCCGCCTGTGTCGCTCCCTTTGCTTCCGCAACACCCCTGCCAGGCCGGAGCACTTCACTTCAGCACTGGAGGGCCCGTGGTGGATTCTCGCCCTCAACGCTGACCTGCATGCTGCGTACAGCGCACTGAGCGCTCGCCCAGCACCCCCTTTCCCCTCCCCGCTTTCTTCCCGGGCTGCAGGGAGCGCCTTGCGGAGCTGCAGGCGCGCGCCGAGGCAGCCGAGGCCGCAAAGATCGAGCTGTCGCTACAGGTGGCGGAGCTGGCGGCGGCGGCAGCTGGAGAGCGCGACATCGACGGCGCCCCCGCCCACCGCCCCAACAGCTCTGCCGGCGGGGGAGGCGGGAGGGCTGGGCGGCGACGCGGCCGGCGACGGCAGCGATCCGCTGCTGGCACGGGCAGAGGCCGCGGAGCTGGCGGCGGCGGCGGCGGGGCGGCGGGCGGCCACCGCAGAGGCGGAAGTGGACCGGCTGAAGGTGCAGAGCAGCCGGCTGCTGCCTGCACGTGTGGCTGATCGCCTGCTGCCGGCTCTAAGATGGGTGCTTTGCAACCCGAGGGCGCCTTCCAACCCGCCAGCAAGCACCCGCCGTACCACCTTCCCCCACCCCCCACCACCCACCCACCCCACCCACCCCACCTTCTTCGGCTGCCTCAGCTCCACACGGGCACCTGCTCCTCGCTTGTGTCCCCAGCTCTTCACTCCGTGCATGCGTCGGTGCCTGTGCAGGTGTCTCTGGCTGAGGCGGAGAAGCGGGCCAAGGAGCTGGGTTGGCAGGTGAAGATGATGGCGGACGCAACCGGCACGCCAGGTGGGGCCCCGCTGGCCTGCTTGCTCCCCACCTTGACCCGGCAGGCAGGCAGCCTGCCGCCGCTGCCACTGCCGCCACCGCCATATCCCGTTGCGGGCACCCGCTGCGGCACAGCGTGCCCAGGGCGCTGCTCCAGCAGCGAGCCGCAACGCTGTGCCTGCCACCGCCACGCAGGCAAGCCCGAGTGCGGCGAGGGCGCGGGGCGGTGGCGGTGCGGGGGCGGGCGTGGCGGGCAGCGCGATGCGTGTGCTGGACCTGTTTGGCTGCGCGATAAACTACGACCGACGCGGCGGCGGCGCACGCTAGCCGCGCCCGATGCCCAGATGCCCAGCCCAAACTTCTGCAGCCGCTGCAGCGTCTGCTGCAGCGCATGCTGCGCATGCCTTGTGGCAGCCTGCACGGTTGCGATTGCAAATCATGTCAAGCTGCCCCAGCTCAGGCGATTGAGTGGTTTGAAAAGGCGCGCAGCGGAGGGGCGGGGGACCTGTTTGAGTGGTTTGAAAAGGCGCGCAGCGGAGGGGCGGGGGACCTGTTTGAGTGGTTTGAAAAGGCGCGCAGCGGAGGGGCGGGGGACCTGTGACCCTAGCACCAGCGTGCCGTGCTTCTGCTGACGTGGCGACAGCAACCTCCACTTCCACAGCCGCGTGCCTTGTTTGCCTTGTTTGCCTCACTCCCGATTGCATTGCACCACGATGCGAGCCCAGCTACTGAAGACTGCCTACAGGGCTGCTCCAGCCCAGCAGCAGGCAGCGGCGCTGGCCGCTGGCTGCCCCCACGCTCGCTCCTTCCGCCCCTCCACTTCAGCGCTCGCGGTGAGCTTGTGAAGGGCCGCTGCGAGGGCCGCGGGTGCCTGCTCGGTGCTGCCTCCACGGCTGCCCCTCCTGCCCCTCAAACCTTGGTCCAAGGCCTTTGGGGCACACAGCCGGCGTGACTTGCAATCAGGTCTGGGGCCAGCCCCGCAGGGCGAAGCAGACGATGCAGGCAGCTTGAAGGGCCCCGCCGCAGAGCCGCGCCCGGCGGGGGGCCAGGGCGGCGGCCGCAGCCGGAGGGCACGCCGCTGGACAGCGGCGAGGGGCCGGACCCGCAACGTCGCCCGGCGCCGGAAGGAAGACGGGCGGCGTGGGCCAGAAGGTGCGTGCCAGCTGACAGCGCGGGTCGGGGCATTGTTCGGGTGCCGCACGTTGTGTGCGCACGTTCATGGTTGATTCCGCCCTACCGCTGCCATGCCTGCCGTGGCCTGCCAAGGCTGCCGCCGGCGCGAGGCAAATGTTCAGCTCCAGGACCCCGCTGCCTACCAATCCCTGTCCCGTGCCCAGTCTTTCTGCCGCTCGCCGCCGCCGCCGCTTTCTTGCAGGCCGATGTGGAGGGCTACCAGCCGCCCCACCAGACGGGGGCGAGGCGCGCGAGTTTGAGGAGGTCAGGCCGCCGCCAAACGACACACAGTGAGGCCTCCGCCAGCTGGCGGGCAGCGTGGCCAGCGGAGCGTGCCAGGCGGCCAGGCAGGGCGCGCGAGCCGTGGTGCCGCCGCAGGTCTCCGCACACGGTAATGAAGCGTCAGCCGCGCTGTTTGCTGCGACTGAGATTAGCTCGTCGAGCCGTGGAATGAATGTGCTACGCGTGGGACTTGCAATAACCTGGCTGTGTGGATCCCCAGAAGCAGCGTGGGTCTGCTTTGAGCAGTGAGAGAGCGTGTGCAAGGGGCGCCCCATGCACACGCTCTCGGCACATACTGGCCGGCCAGGAGGAAGGGCTTTGGCCATGAAGCGATACGCTCACTGAGGGGGCCTGGCGCAAAGTGGGGCGGCTTGCAGCTTTCCGCTGGTTGGCTGCCGACAGCGTGCTCAGCACAGCACGGCAGAGACTTATTGATGACGCGCACATGGCCCGCCCGGCCGCAAGAGAGCCCTTCCTGCCCGCTGCTTGCGCACTTCCATCTGGGTCACTGCCCGGAGTGGAGCGCGCACCACTGGTCAATGAAGGCAACTTTCAGCTTGTTGTTCAGCTTGTTGGCATTTGACAAAAGTTGACAAACGACATCAGTCTGGCATCTGCATGGTATCATCAATCAAAAACAAGTTGAGGGCCCGGTGGCACGCACAGCACCATGGAACGCGGGCGGCGTGGCTGTTGCAGAGAGGAGGTTTGCACTTAAAGGCACTCGAGCAGCAGGGGAGCCTGGAATCCGGCCCCAGCAGCACCAAGGAACAGTGCACAGTATTTGAAGTATTAAAATGAGAAAGGAGAGGAGAGGGAAACAAGAAACCACTCGGGGCATACATATCACGTCCATTGGGAGCATTCGTTTGTAAGGGTTCATTCGAGTGCTGCACTAGGTTTTGACATGGGGGTGGTCGGCGCGGCAGCCGCAGGTGCAGCAGGCGTCGTAGCCTCTGCCTCTGCCGCCTCCTTCGCAGGCAGCACGGGGCCTGGCTGGAGGCCGCTGCTGCCTGCTTTTCCGCCGCTGCGCAGCTTGAGGAGGCCTCGCACACCCCCGCTGCCCTTTTCTGGCTTGTGCTTCTTGTTGGCTTTGATGGCGTCAGCATCCAGCCTCCACTTGAGCAGGCTGAGCAGGCAGGCTGTGAGGGCGGGGTCTGCCCGCGGGTGCAGCCGCACGCGGCAGCTGCCGCAGGGTGTGGTGGGCTCCGAGGCAGGCGTCAGGTGTTCGGAGAAGGCCTTGAGGGGGCCGCTGCGCATGGTGCCCTGCATCACGACGGGGCCCGCCGCCGCCCGGCCCGCGTGCTGCCGCATCACCAGCCGCCCGCCAGCTGGCGGCACCTCCAGGGTCATGCGCACCTGCTGGCCGTGAGCTGCCAGCACGCGCATGGTGTAGGGGCGCCGCCTGCAGGTTGCAGGGGGAGGGGGCGGGCGCGGAGGGCGGCCGGAAGCTGGCTCGGAAGCAGGCACATTGGAATCTGGCCGATGCGTCGCCGCTGCCACCTGGCTGCCAGACCCCAGATTGCCCCCAGGCCACTGCGATGCAGATTCTCACCGGGCTCCTTGCTGGGCTCAAAGTGCACGCGCACCACCCGCTCGTTGTTGGCTGCGCACACGTGCCACTGCCGCCGCCGCCAGTCGGCTGGAAAGCAGGCCAGCAGCACCTGCCCGCTGTGGCCGTCACGCAGCACCACGCTGTCCGAGAAGCGCGTGTGGTAGCTAGTTGCCCTGCGCGGCGGGATGGGTGGCGGGATGGGAAGGGCATAAGGGGTGCGCGCTCAGCGTGAGGCTTTTCCGGGATTTTCCAGGCAGCGCAGGCGGGCGGTTGCGGGCTAATGGGACCAGTCCGCAGCAACCCCGCGGCGGTCGCCCCACTTCCTGCACTCAACAATGCTGCGACCGATCGCTCCAAAAGCTCAGCAAGTGGTGGACTGGTTGGCTGGCGCACGTGTACTGTAACTTTGCGCAGAAGGGTGCTCACCAGTAGCAGTCGGTGCCATCCGCTTCGCTGAATACAACCTCTCTGCCGCGCAAACTGTCGGCCATGTGGAGCTCCCCGCTGAACGAAGGGTTGCTTGAGCCGCTTTCATAGGAGCCCCTGCTGCTCAAGGACAAGGAGGGGCTCTCCATGGCGATTGAAAGGTACTGGACTCAATTCAGGATTCAATTGGCCGCTGCTAATCACACGGGCGGGCGCCTCTGCTGACTGGGCCCAGTCCGGGGACTTTAGGCGGATAAAGAGCTGTTCACGGCAGCGTTGGCCTAATGGTGTGATTTTGAATGGTCGCTGTTGTATGAACACGTCTGGCAGGCAAAACCCGATGGGCGCTTTTCCTAGTGGTGGCAAGGGGTGCCGCCTGGCCTGCTGTGGTCTGGGCGCGAAGCCCCAGCAAAGCCACCCATGAGCTCACATCACCCCACAAGGAGAGCAAGCATACACACAGGAATGGAAATTTTGATTCATCAAGCCATCACTGCCGGGATCGGCTGGCTTCAGCAGCCTCTGCCGCGGCGACTGCCGATGCAAAGGCGGCGGCCACAAGCTCGGAGACCCGCCCGCCGTCCTCCCCACCCAGCCTGTCCACCGTCACGCGAGGCGTCTGCACCGCTGGCGCAGCTGCAGCGTGCGACAATCCGCCTGCAACCTCCTGTCCAGCATCAGAACCGCCACCGGCCGCTGCGGCTGCCTGCGGGGCAGGCTCCCGCTGGGCTTCTGGGGGCGGCTGGCCAGGCTGCCCCTCCTCCCTGCCCTTCGTCGCTGCTTGTTGAGGCGGCGCGACCCCAGCGGGGTGATAATCCTCGGCCTGCCCTCCCTCGGCGGCTGCTGGCTGAGCTGCAGCGGTTGAAGCGGCTGCAGCGACTGGCCCAGCTGTGGGTGCCTGGGCTTGGGAGGGCTCGACGGCTGCCTGCTTTGGCTGCCCAGCGTTTGGTCCCTGCTGCTGCTGCCGCCGCCGCTGCTGCTGCTGCTGCTGTGGCTGCGATGGCTCCGAAGCAGCTGCCAGCTTGGCCTGCAGCAGAGCCCGGACGCCGCGTGCCAGGCTGGACTCTGGCTGCTGCAGCGCAGCGCGCAATGTGCCTGCCGCCTCGCCATCCGCCGCCAGCAGCTGCGCCAGCTGCTGCAGCGCGCCGCACTCGCTGCTGTGCCGCGCGGCCCAGTCGGCGTGCTGGCACTGCGTGCAGCAGTAGGCGACCGCCTTGCAGGCGCTGCAGCGCCGCAGCACGACGGACCCGCCCACCGCCAAGCCGCAGCTGCCGCAGCGGGCCGCAGCGGGCGCTGGGCTGTGGTCGCTGCGGGCTGAGCTCACGCCAGGGCTGCCAAGCGCGCCAGCCGCGGCGGCCCCATTCTGTGCACCCCTGCCACCGGAAGCATTCCCTGATGCGCTGCTGTCACCGGTGCCGGGCTGTGGGCGGCCGCGGGGCGAGGCCGGAGCTTGATCCGCTGGGGTGGCGCTGGCCGCATCGGCTGCATCCGCTGCAAACCGCACCTGGAGCTGCATGCTGCCGCTGAGCTGTGACACGCTCACGTCGTGCAGCTCGGCAATGGCGCGCTCTGCCTCCGTGCGCGATCCCATCGTCACAAAGGCTTGGTTGGGACAGCTGGCAGTGGAGCGAGGTGCCATGCGGCAGAGCTCCACGGTGCCATACCTGGAGCAGCAGAAGCGAAGCGGAGGGAAGGTCAGCGCCAAGGCGGAGGAGCGGACCACGGCAGGGCGCAACCTCAGTGGAAGTTAGCCTGCTTGCGTTAATGAATGAGTGTAGGCTTGAGGAGCTCGATGGCAGCTGACATGCGGTCCCTGATCACCCCGCGGGCGCTCCTCGCATGCAAGCAATTATACTCGCACCTTCCAAACACGTCTTTGATGTCATCCACAGTGACATCTTCAATCAGCGAGCCCACCCAGAGGTCGCTGTTACTGGCCTCCTCCCCCATATGCGTATGCAAGCCCTCAGCAACTTGTGAAGCTTGTAGCAAAGTCGGATGTTCGGCAGCAATGTCTCCCACCCCTGCACTGGACAGCCCTCAGCAGGAGCTCCGGGGACGCACAGCTGGCGATGGCCGCTCATTCGTTCTGCCCATGCGGAAATGAGAAAGGGTATACAGGGCTAAACGGCAATGTATAGCGAGAATGCAAGTTGCCAACGATATTCCTCAGGACGGCAGCACTCAGACGAGCACCTCCTTTGCAACCTCGCCCAACACGCGGCAGCACTGCGCAATCTCCTCCTCGCTGCGTGGGGGAGGGGCGGGAAAAACACTCGCTGGCGACCAGGCTTGAGGCAAAGTAAGGAGATCAAAGCGCCTTGTGCCTCCAGGCAAACCGCAGCGCCGTAGCGGGCGGTGGATGCCCACCCAACCCCACAGCGCACGCCTGGAGCCAACATGCCAAGCGCACCCCCAAGTACACAACATCAACGCGGCGTCCAGGCCCCACCTGACCACCAGCGGCGGCACCAGCCGCACGATGTCCCCCTTGCCGGCTGTGATGACGATGACGCCGCGCTCGCGGGCCGCCGCCACCAGCGGGCCGGCGGGAACGCCCAGCTGGACTCCGCAGATGAGGCCCAGCCCCCGCACCTCCTGCACGTGGGGGTTGCCGGCCAGCGCGTCCCGCAAGCCCGCCCGCAGAAGCTCGCCCTTGCGGGTAACAGAGGCCAGGAAGTCTGCAGGGCGGATGGGGGATGGAACAGGGAGTGTAACCGCGGTGAGCAAACAGCACAGCCAAAGCGAGGCGGCATGCTTTGTGGGCTTGGCGGGCAACCAGCCGCCGCCAAGAGCGTGGAACGAGGCGCAGCTGGCGCTGGGGCTGCCCCCCGTCATGTGCAAGACCAGAGCGCGAAACCCCTGAAGTGCCACCCTTACACCCCACCCACCCCAACAACCATGCATCTCAACATCTGCCACCCCATCCGCTGTCCCCAGTTCGCCAACGACACTGAACACTTGAGCCAGAGGCGTGATGCCAGAGGCGTAATTTTATATGCGTTCAGCCCTGGAGGCACCCACCCGGGTCGCTGATGATGTCAAAGACGGCGCAGGCGGCGTGGCACACGAGGGGGTTGCCGGCAAAGGTGGAGCCGTGGTCGCCGGGGCCATCGCCGCCGCCACGTGCTCCTTGAGCAGCACCGCGCCAATTGGCAGGCCGCCTGCAGGGGGCAGGAGGGTGTGCAAAGGATGCATGTTTTGGTGTGCATCCTTTTTGTGCGGGGCACAAAGCCGGGGCGGAAAGGAGCACTGTGCAGCCATGCCGGAAGGCCATGAGGAACGTCACGGGAAGCAGGCATTGCAGCCGCGCTGCGTGGTGACAAGCGTAAGCTTGCGATGCTGCCAAGCCAGCAAGGCTCAGGTCGCCAAAATGGCCGCAGCAGCGGCCGCTAGCAGCAGCAGCGCCCGCCCACCCGCCAGCGGCTTGGCCAGCGTCATCATGTCGGGCTCCACGCCGTGATGCTGGTGCCCCCACAGCTTCCCGGTGCGCCCCAGGCCGACCTGCGGTGGGCGGGTGTGGGAGCAGGCAGCAGCCCTGGGCGGCGCGGGGGCATCACGAAGGCGGGATCGTGCGCTGTATGGCGCTGGTACGCCAACCAATGATCCCAAAGGTGAGCCTAGCCCCTTGACGCCTTGCGCAGCACAAACCCGGCATCGCTGCTTCTGGCACTGCTGCCGACATGCTGCGAGCGCTGCACCACCGCCTGCCCACCTGCACTTCATCAAACACCAGCAGCGCGTCTGCCTCGTCGCAAGCCTCCCGCAAGCCGCGGAGGAAGGCCTGGCTGGCTGCAGGCGGCGGCGGGCGGGCCGGGGGAGCAGCCGGTCAGCACCCTTGCCGGGCACCCTTCTTTCTATTCTTTCTAGCCAGCGTGGGCGCAGCGCGCGCTGTCGCTTTGGCGACCGCGCAAGGGCGTGGCGGCCGCAGCTCCCGAGACCCACCGGGGTTGATGCCGCCCTCCCCTTGGATTGGCTCCACAAACACCGCCGCAGTCTTGCCCTTCTGGATGGCCGCCCGCGCCGCCTCAAGATCCCTGCGGTACAGGGCAGCAGCACAGCGGGACAGATGGCCGGAACCGCGGAAGGCAGCACGCCTGAGGGTCGCATGGAGGGTCGTGACACGCGCACCGACCCGTGCCGGCCCCAGTGGCCAAAACGCGGAGGAACAGCGGCGAGGCAGCAGCCAGCAGTTGCTGCGCGAGCAGGGGTGCGCCGCGCGGCTGCGCCAGCGGCAGGCACCCACATGTAGGGCACCATCACGCTGCCGGACATAACGGGCTGGAAGGGGGTCTTGTATTGATCCTGCAGCGCGGCGGGAGCAGCAGAGGCAGCGCACCACAGGTGGGCGGCCTCGCGGATGGCTGGGTGATGTGACAAGGGCACCCCCTCCCCCTCCCACCACCACCACTCATTCCCGGACCTCGACCGCAAGCTGCACACCCTCCACCAGTAGGATCTTCTGCTGTGTTGCATAACGGCCTCGAAAGTCGGCCTCCATCGCAGCCCACATGCCCACCCACGAACCACAGCACTCTCCCTGCCTTGCCCAGCACAATAGGCCCCCTTGCCTTGTAGGTCAGGGCGAGCGAGCCCATCGTGCGGCCGTGGAAGGAGCCGGTGAAAGAAACAATCTCGGTGGCGGCGTCCAGGGCGGTGGAGGGATCGTAAGGGTCCAGCCCCGCTGCAAGGGGGAGGCAGGAGTTCGTGTGTGTGTGGAGAGAGAGACAGAGCAAGGAAGAAACGGAGAGAAATATGCATAGCCAGGTGCAACACCCGCTGCAGGGGGCTGCAGGGCCAGGTAGAGGCAAGCGCGGATTCTGTGGGGAGGCTGTGAGCCCCGCTGCGGGGCAGCATCCAGCGAGAACCCCTCTCCGCCACCGCTTCCTCCGGCCTCCCCACCCTCCCACCAACACACACACACTCCCAACCCGCACACACTCGCAACTCCCCACCACACACTCCCCTGCCCGGCTGCGGCTCACCCTTCACTTTGGCGTACTTGCGGGCAAACTTGATTGCCGCCTCGTTGGCCTCGGTGCCGGTGTTGGCGTAGAAGCACCTGTCGGCAAAGCTGTTCTCCACGAGCCGCTTGGCCAGCTTCACCTGCGCATCGACAGCAGACAGGCGGGGGTGGGACACAGGGACGCACCCAAGGCTGGGACAGGCCGGTCTGTGCGGGCCGGTGGGGAGCGCCTCTCCCAGCCGGCGGGCGGCTGCGGCACGAGCTTCCGTCGGAAAAGAGCGCTGCCGCACACACCCGCATGCACATGCACATAGCAGAGCCGGCCGCACCGGCGCCCTGCGCATGCCAGGGCCCAGGGGACCCACCTGGGGCGCTGTGTGGAACAGGTTCGACACGTGGCAGAGCACCCCGCCTGCTCCGTAACAGCCTCCAGCCAGCGCGGGTCGCTGTGGCCTGCGGGGGCAGCAGTCCCAGGCCGCCGCGCACCCGCAATCAGCTGCCGCATGCAGCACAGCTACGCTTTGGGGTAGAGGCGGGTGCTGGCAGGAGGGTACTGGTAGGAGGGTGCTGGGCTGTGGCAGCCCCGCTGCCCATGGGGCTGTGTGTGGGAAACGCAACTGTGGGCGCACTCGTGATGCGGGCCTCGCCGCCGATTGAGCCGCCAGCTGCGAGCCCGCGACGCGCAACAGCCCAGCGGGCTGCACGCTGAGAGCCACGCTGCCTGGTCAGAATGCCCCACCCTCAGCGCACCCAGCGCATTGACGGCGATGCCGGCGGCAAAGTCCAAGTACTCTTTGCCGTGGGCATCCCACATCTTGGCGCCCTCGCCGTGTGTGAAGACTATGTCTGGCCGTGCATACGTCTGCAGGATGTACCTGCGCAGGTTGAAGAAAAGAAGGTGTTGGGGATGGCACGTGGAGCTGCTGCGGCGCCAGCCGCAGCCAATTTGCACGGCGCGGGGAGTGGCGGGTGGGGTGCGGTGGCTGCCGCCGCTCACTTGCTCTCCTCCTCAATTATCTCCTTAGTGAATTCATCCGCGTAGGTGGAGGTTGGAGCCTCCTTCTCGGGGCAGCGGTGGCCTGAACACGGGCAGCCTGCAGCACAAAGCAGTGGGCGGACTTGGGTGGCGGCAGGCGGTGGCGTGCTAACAGCCGCAGCATGCCAGCGCCATGCGTGCCGATGGCCTGAAGATGCTCATGACAAGTCTGCAGCGGCCTTGAAGGCTTGGTGGCGGCTGCACGGCTAGGTCAAGGGTTGTTGGCAGCGGCGAACCCGTGGCTTGCAGCTTGATTTAGGTGCTTTGGAACTGTGGATCACTGCTGCACCCTTAAGGACAGCCGCCTGTCCGCCCAGGCAGATGGTGGCGGCGTGCATTTTCTCCGCGGGCAGCTGCCGCAGCAAGATGACCGCCAGGGAGAGACAATATGTCCTTATGAGCTACTAAAATTTATCGGATGCCCGAACGGCCGGTCAGCCGGCATGAGCTGGCTCTGGTCTTGGGGCGCGACCAGAGCATGCCACCCAAGTCCGATTGCATTGGGGGTGGCGTGTAGGACCATCTTCGACAGACAGAATTTATCCGACATGCACTGCAGGGAAGGCTGCGCGTCTGTCTTGGTTCCGCAGTGCCGGTGCCGGCTGGCGGGCAGCACGCTTGTGGAGTGAACAGCCTGTCGCCTGTTCGTCTGCTGTACCCGCCAGTAGGCACTGCATGCGTTTACACATTGTATGCATACCTTCCAGCTGTATAGTATATTTGGCTTCCTCTACTTGCTGCACAGGCGGCAGCAGCTGTCACATGTCCAGGGCTGCTTCGCTGCTCGCCGCATCGCCCTCTGAAGGCGGCAGCTGTGGGGCAGGCGCACCGTCGTTCATGCCGGCTGGCGCTTCCCCGCAGACCCTTCCCTCTCCAACTGGGGGATTCCATTTCGCCCCCGTGCCTGCAGGCCCCCTGTCTCTGCCTCTATTGCCTCGGGCCGAGCAACAGCAGCCGCCAAAGTAACGTGCACATCCACCTGCCTGACCAGCTCAGCTTGCGCTTCAGGCTCCGACAGCGGACCGAAGCCCTTGAGGCAAGGGACTGGGTTGACGGGCGGCAGGCCCGTGGCGGCACTGTACACGGCGTCAGCCACCGCCTTTGCCAGCAGCCAGGGCACCGCGTTGCCTGCACTTGGGGATTGGGAAGGGACTGGGCCAGCTCAGCATGACAGGCAACATTTCACGAGGCTCCACTCGAGCAGGCACACAAATCTCGCTTGCTTGCTTACTCCTGATTGATGTAAGACATCTCCATCCCGTGGCTCCCCTGCTCACCCACTTGCATCGCCGCCTGGGACAGGCTGCCCAGCAGCTGCAGCCTGTCTGGGATGGACTGAGCGCGCTTTCGCTCCGCCACCGTCCACCACCTGCGGCACAGCCCGGCTGCAAGCTACGTAGGAAGCTTGATCGGTTGCAGGAAGTGTGATGCGCAAGTCGGGCAGAGGTCGACGGGAAGGATCGAGGGACCCGCCCTGAAGGTCCATCACCTCGCCGCCGCTGGTGCACAAGGTGCAGACGGTTTCCCGGGCGGGGCGCCAGAGTACACGGCAGTGCAAGCCCCTATGTTCACACACACTGGATGTCACACTTCTGCAGCTGCCACACAAGCATGGCCCCTGCCCCCGCTGACTAGTGCTGTTGCAGCAGCAGGGCACCTGGGCTCGTCTGGGTGCTGCGTGGCTTGGCCCCTGGCGGCACCGCCGCTCCAGCCGCGGTGGTAGTTGGCGCAGACGGTTGTGAAGGGCGCGTGGCGATCCACAGGCTCCGATCCTGAGGGCAGCAGGACGCATCAACCGTAAGATGCAGCAGATCAAGCCGCAGGGGTGGCGTGAAGAACTGTGGGGCAGCTCCGCGACCGTGAGAGCGGCTGTGGAGGTGAGGCCAAGTGAAATGTGCAGGCAGGCAGGGCGGGGAGGCAGCAGCTCGGATCACCTCGCTCACACGGGCGCCGCTGGTGGTGGCTGAGGACCAGCGGCGGGCGCCCGCCGCATGTACTGCACGTACCTGCTCTGATCGGCGGCGGCGGCGGTGTACGGCAGGCAGGCGCGGCCTGCGGGCATGCTGCGGCCGCCGTCGCCACCCAGCAGCAGTGGCAGATCGTGGATAGCCTCATGCACTGTGACGGCCTGTGGGAGGCTGTCTGGCTGCAAGGGGAACAGGGGGCAGCGGCAATGTGAGGGGTCACAAGCTTTGACAGAGGACATGTGCGCACGTTCTCAGGCGCATGCCAGCGTCAGCTGGAGGTGGCGCAGAAGCGGGGAAAGCTCCTCGCGGCTTGCCTTGCTCTGCATCCACAGCTGAGCCCAGCTCTCCAGGGGCAGCAGGCTCTCCTCGCGCACGCTAAATCCCAGCACCGCTGGCGGCCTCGAGTGCAGGTGGTAGCGCGGCGGCGGCGGCAGCGGCAGCTGGAAGCCGCGGCGCGCTGCAAAGATGAAGACGCGCTGCGAGCGGGGAGCACCTTTGCCAGGTCAGCTGGTGCATGCAAACTTATGCCAGCAACTGCATACTGGAAGCGCAAGCTCTGGATTTATCCAGCATGAGTGCAGACAGGCGAGTTGTTTCCGGGCCCAGTCTTACCTCCCTGCGCTGCGGCACGCCGTAGTGGGCGGCGTTGAGCAGCCGCGCGTCCACTTGGTAGCCGCCCCGTAGCAGGCGGGCAAGCAAGGGCACCATGGGCAGCACTGCAGCAGGGCGGGTAGGGCTGGAGGAGGAGCCTCTGGAAGAAGAGGCCAAGCAGAGTTGCGCTTGGCAACCTAGCACAGAGCAGAACAGATAGCATGCTGCGGCACAGCCCAGGGCTGGATAGAGAAGCGATTGAAGGGCCCCTGCCCGCCTGTGATTGAGCCCTTGCTCCCAGCTGTGCCTTGGTCCTCCTCCACCTCGCTTTCTTCACCGTCACCCTCCTCGTCCTCGCCATTCACATCGCCGTCCTCGGGCTCCTCTGCCTCTGGGGCTTCTTCTGCACAGTCCTGCCCCTTGCGCGGCCGCTTGGCGGGCCGGGGGTTCCTCCAGGGGCAGGCGCGTGCGCAGCAGCTGCGGCACCTCCTCCAGAGTGAAGAAGGCGGGCTGGAGCCGCTCCACTGCCTCCGCCACCTGCGTGGAACAATACCCCGACTTGAGACTACTGACTACTGTTTACTACTTTTTACTAACTACTGTTTCTTTGAACGATAATGTCGATGTTCTTATCCCTGTCTTATCCCTCAGAGTCTGAAGCAGGGTTTCAGAGGGATCACCGCCGCCGGCCAGCCGGCACAGCCCAACAAGACGAAGCTGCTGCCAGCTGGCTGCCTGTGGCGGCACCTCCCCACCTGGTCCAGCAGCACCACCATCTCCTGGCGGTACCGCTCATAGCACCGCTTGCGGTTGCGCTGCGACAGGGACCGGCAGGGCGGGCTGGCGTGCAGGTAGGCGACGCTGCCAGGCTCTGCGAGGCGGGGATGCAAGCCGCGGGTTGGTCGGCAGGGAGGCCATGCGTCTCCCGTCACGTGCTTGCAAGCTGTCCGCCCTACCCAGCCAGCCTTCCTGGCCAGCCCGAAGGGCGGCCAAGAACTGCTCCAGCGGCGCATCATCGCTGCCCGCCCCGGCACGTTTGCGCAGAAGGAGGAGGCGGCCACCGGGTCCTGCTCCACCCCCAGCACCGGCACGAAGCCGGCGGCGGCTGCTGCATCGGAGACCTGTTGTTTTTAGGGTGGAGGTGGAAAGGGGGCGACTGTCATGAACCAGGCACCGGATGCACAGCAGTGCCAAGACGGCTCTTTGTCGTGGAAGTCATCCCCGGCCAGAGCATACAGTGCAGAGATGCCCAAGTGCAGAGCGTGCCGCACCGTTCCCAAGCCGGCAAAGAGGTCCACCATTTGGAGGGGCCGGTCTGCTGGCAGGGTGGCAGGGCCGCTGAGTGGGCTGTGGTTCCTACATGGCTCAGCCTCCCAGCGCAGCAGGCTGGAATCATAAGAGTATCGGAACCAAAAGCAGTCGGGCGGCGCTCGAAGTCCTGCACAAAGCAAATGCCAGCGTTGGCTGGGTGCGGCAGCGCAAAGGCAGGTCGTTCAGGGTGAAGTCCCAAGGGGCGCTGGCAGTGGTAGAAAGCACGGCGGGCAGGTGGCCCACCATCAGGTTTGCAATCTCGTGTCGGTGCTTCAACGTGCAGGGGCGCAGCAGGCTCGTCACAGGGTTGAGGTTGCTCTCGGTCTTCTCATCTGCTCATCGGTGGGCACGGCATTGTGAGGCAGCCTGGACGGCATGCACAAGCAGTACTTCACCCAAGAGGCAAACCCTTTTCTCTCACTCAGTATCAGGTGTGCCCTCGTGGCGGAGGAGGTTTCAGCGCCTTTGAACACCTCCCGCCGCCCGCGCATGTCCTCATCAGCCAAGCACCTCGGGTCTGGCCCGCGTGCGAATATGTCTTCCCACCAGTAGCACCAACATGGCAGCACATATCCCACAACGCTCATCCTACGACACACAGAAACAGCGCGGGCAAGCGCAGCGGGTTGACAAATGTGTGTGGGTGACTCGCCGCACACCAGCCAGCACGCACTAAATTTGTTAGCAGAGCGCTCGCCTCAAACAGGGCATGGATGAGCAGCAGGGCAACGTGGTTCAGCTGGGGGTCATTTGGACGCGGGAACGTGATCTGAGGAGAAGGGCGGGGGAGATGGCTTTGGTTGCAGCAACACGCGGACGTGCAGGCGTCTGCGCAGCTCGGCAGGAGGCGGGGCATTGAGGCAGGAGAGCAGCAGGCACCCCATCTGCTGGCCCTCTGCCCGATCTGCATGCAGCCTTCTCAGCACCCACACAAGCCCCTGCCGGATCCACTGCTTCGACAAAAACAAGATGCGCAGCGTGTGGCCACACCCGTATGCGTGCACTCATGTGCGCACCAGAGCAGGCTCCCCACGCGGAAGGTGTGCCGCCTAGCACGAGGACGGCCTGGTGCAGCTAAAAACGACACTGACTGGTGGAAGCGACGGATGCAGAGGCTGGGGGTGCAGGCGCGCACGTCTTGCCTGCACTGGAGGGTGGGGGAGGCGTGTATGTGTGGAGGGTGCTCAACATATTGCAGGTTGGAACAATGCGCAATATGATGAATGCCATCCACAGTGCAGCTCATGCATGCCCGCTGGTCTCCCCTGCAACAACAAACAGCTTGCCTGTCCTCCGCTTCCAGGCCCCATTCCAGAGCTGAGGCCTCCTGAGCTGCCAGGAGGGCTTCGAAATCCTCGTCAGGCAGCCCCTTTGGCTTTTCTTGCTCGGCTGCAGGCTCTTCCATTGCTGCAATTGACACGCTCATGCCGACGCCGACGCCACATCCCTCCTGCTTGCACACCAGCCGGCCGGGGCCCTCCCACAGCACCTCCGCTCCCTCCTTGTACGAGCCAGCCAGCAGTGGTCTGCGCCTGTCCATGGGCCAAAGGCTGCCGCCTTCCATCGTCAGCTATCCTGTACAGTGCGGTCAGTCCCATGAACCAGCGAGCCGGTCTGGACAAGCGCTGCAAAATTGCAATGCAGTCGGGTCTTGAAACGGACGGTAAGATTGCGCCACCACCGCAGATGGGACTACTCATGAGCAGCAGCAGTACTTCAACAATGCGCTGCTGGGCGGAGACCTGCCTGCCACGCCCTTCTGGCGCACCGTGCGTGATCGTTGTGCCCATCCAAGGTTGTTGCCAACGAGGGTGGAGCCACAGGAGGCACCCCAGCCATGTCTGCCACCAAGCACAGCGCGAAGGCAGGTTATCTCTGTCCCCACCCCTCCCTCAGGTGCTGTGCAAGCGCTGCCTGAGCAGGGGGGCCTTCACAGGAAGCCCAAGACAGGGTTGGGTGCTCAGTTGCCGCACTGGGGTGGGACAGCCGCCGCTCTCCTGCTCGCCTTCCCGCAGCTGCCATGATGCAGCTCCCCCAACCCAAAGGCGGCTCAGTCACTCGTTGCAGTTTTGATGCAGGCGAGAGAGCCTGGATGTTGTGGGGTTGGTGCAGAAGGAAGACCTGTACACCCAGGCCTACCTGGAATCCGTGACGACGGTGCACGAGCCGCCGCGCACCTGGTACGACCGCCTGGCCTGGTGGTGGCTGCTTGCAGGTGGGCCTGCCTGCCTTATGCTTGCTTGTGCTTGTGCTTATGCTTGCTGCTGCCAGGAAGACCGGCATGCGCATCTGCCAAAGACTGCACCGGAGTCCTGCCGGTGACTTTGGAAACGGCGGTTTTAGAGTTGTGAATGAAGCTCGTTCCGCGGCCTGTAGTGCGGATGCTTGTGGGGCTGCTGACAGGCACTTCGGGGGCAACGCTGCTTCCGCCAGCGAGCGTCAGCTGGCACGCCGCGCCCAGCTCTTCTGCTGCGATGGGCAGGCCACCGCGCTGGCAGGCAAGCTTCTGGCTGGCTAAGTCGTTGCGAGCAATGAAGAGTGGGGCCTTGTGTACCCCGCGGTTTGCGACATCGCAATGCCATGTAGCCTCCTCAAACTGTTGCCTGTCCTGCAGCAGGCAAGACTCTCCGAGACTTTGTTGCCCATGGCAGCTCCCATGCCCCCGCCTCTCTGCAGCCGTGTGCGTGCTGCACGTTCGCTGCATGCTGACCAACCAGCCCGACAACGGCTGGGTGCACACCCTGGCAATGGAGGTGGAGTGCATGCGCTGCCAGCACGCGGGTGGGTGGGGCTTGGCACAGCACGCACAGCATGCCATGCACAGAGGGATGTTGATAGAAGATGTAAGCACCTCATGTCTGCTTCAGCTCGCTTGCTAGCTGCTGTCGACAAGAACGGCCAGTCAGGATGCCCAACCGTTCTCCTGCATGCAGTGTGGACCCAGGTGGCGGCGCCCAGCTTGCTGGAGCGCCTGCTCGACCTCTTTGTCTGCGCCAACCTCTTCCTGCAGGCAACGTCGCCGTCGCTGCGCTCTGCAGCCTGCCTCGACCAGCATGCTGGGATGTTTACGCAACCTGTTGCGCCTCCAGCCAGTTGTCAGCCCCCGCCCCCAAACCACACCGCACCATCGCACTCACACGCGCACGCCCATGCACGCCAACATACACGCACACACTCTTGCAAGCCAACGCTCGTGCTCATACCCCGCCCCGGCCTGCAGTGCTGCGCTGTGTACGCTGTGTCCCCTTCCGTCATCCACGCCTACCAGGTCCACCGTGCAGAGGAAGACATGTGGTGGTGGGCCCACCGCGGCGCAAGCCAGCTGCACACGCCGGCTTGATAATTTCAGCTAGTAGACATTGCTCCTGTCGGATAGTTGGCTGGTAGTTGCCTGGCAGCCCCCTTCCAGGCAGGATCCTGCTGTCCGGCAACTCTTTGGCTGCAAGCTGCACTGCACTGCTGCCCTGCCTCCCCTCACCGCAGGCACACGACAATGCTGCAGATGCTGGAGCACCCAGGGCGCCTGCGCGGGTGGGAGAGCGCCGCCGCACCGCCGGCCGCGCGCGCCTACAAACGGCCTTCCTTCCTCCGCCACCCTCAAGTACGCGGATGTTGCTGCCCACCCTGCGTTTGCGTGGTCGCGTTCCTGCTTGATGCGCCAGTGCCAACAGGGGTGGCAGACAGGCAGCGTAACGATTCTGTTGCATGGCAAGGCAACCAGGTCATTCTAGCCCTCGGAGCAGCCGTGAAACAAGTCGTGCCTGCTCACGCGCCCCCCCCTCCCCCCCCAAAGGGACGCCCTGCTGCGCATGAGAGCCGACGCAGCCAGCATCCGCCACATCAACCGAGTGATGGCGGGGCTGAGGCCCGGAGAGCCCACCCGGTGGCGGCGCTGCGCCAGTTCGGGAGCAGCAACACGAAGTGAAGGGCAGCGCCGGGCGTCTGTGCAGCGCAGCAACAACAAGAGTCCAAAGCAATAGCACAGCAGCCGCCGCTGGCCGATGATGCAAGCTCAATGTGTAAGCGGCAGTGGGATTCGTTTCGTGGAAACTGGACTGTGAAACTTGTGCAGCAAAGCATCGGATGGATGACTCCTAACAATCTAGGGGCTGGCAGACTGAGGAGACGTGCCCTCGTCCTGCTGGCGGCCGGCATGCAACTGCTGGCGTCACATGCACAGGCTCAGCTACTGGAGCGGCAAGCAGGCATAGTTTACAACAACAAAAGCTGAATTGGAGGGAGAGTAATGGTCGTGGCGCACAGGCGCCGCTGGTTGGCTCCGCTGGCTCCGCGGCAGGGTGCCGCTTGCGGGAAAACTGCTGTCGTTCGTCAGGCGGTACGGTCAGTGCGGGGGTGGGCAAGGGGAAGGCTCCGCTGCAGGCTGGCAGGGCGCTGGACGCTCACCGCTGCTGCTCCTGCTGCGGGATGTTGGAGATGTGCAGCTGGTCCAGCCCCGGCACAGACTGAATCACCAGGCCGTGCTCGTTAGCCAGATGCAGCACGCAGATGAAGCACAAGTGCACTGCGGCAGGGGGGCCCAAGGACGGCAGGCCAGAACACATTACTCGAGTGGCAGGCAGGTGCGTGGCGTCAACGCGAAGCTGCCACCTGCCGCGGCACATGAAATCGGCTGCGCGTGGTCGGCCGAAGGCACACCGCTGCCCTTCACCTGACAAGTCCTCCAGCCTGCCGGCCGCGTTGCGCTCCGGGACGGTCGACAGCACGTCCTGCGGATGGTAGCAGCAGCGGGGGGCACAGCAGAGCCAGCGGGTGAATGCATGCACAGCGCAGAGCCATCACAACACAGACTTGACAGACTGCAGCAAAACCCTCTAGCATCCCTTGCACAAGCTTTCTGGACAGCCTAACACGGCATGCACAGCTCCATAGTTCTGTGCTGATAAAGCGAGGAATACAGGTAGGGGCTGGCCCTCCAATTGATATTCCGTGCTTTATCAGCAAAGAATTATGGAGCGGTGCAGGCTGTGCTGTGGAGGGCCAGCTCTCTCATGCTGTGCTGATAAGGGCAACGGAATGCAAGCACAGCGAAATCAGTAGGAGGGCCAGCCCCCACCTGGAACTGCAGCACGGTGTCGGGGCTGGGCGGCGCCGCGGCGTGCATGCCGCTCCACATCAGCTCCTTCAGCCCCCGCACGTCCACCTGCTTGGCGGCGCGGCTGTAGTTCACCTCCACCCGCTCCACGCGCCGCGTGGCCTGCAGGCAAGCGTACAAGGCCGAAAAGGCGTGGAGAATCTTCGGGAGAATCTCGGGAGCAACCGTGTGTGTGCATACGGTTGGTTGGGGGATGGTAGCAAACCCCAAGGCGCCAAGGCGACGGAGGGCCGGGCAGCCTGCACTGCCGATTATCTGTCAGCGCAGCAGCACCGGGAGCCATGCTGCCATGCAGGATCGCCGTGGACCACGCCCGCCCGCCGCCCCCACCTGCACCATCTCCAGCTGCTCGCCCGCCATGCCGCTGAGCGCCTCGCCGATGTCGCCCCAGTCGCCGTCAAAGCCGCCGTCGCCGCCCACGTCGTCGTCATCGTCGTCGTCAAACCCTCCATCTGCGCGGGAACAGTGCAGGAGAAGAGTAGGAAACGGTCAGCTGGGAGCAGCTGGCTGAGAGCCAGCAAAGGCAAGCGCCGACACAGCAGGAAGAGAAGGACTGCCACATAATATCACAGGCCAGCCGGGAGCTCCATGCAGAAAGACGCAGCCCCCGAAGCCAGGGCGTCCCCGCCAGCCCAGCAGCAGGAGGGACACCCACCGGCGCCGAAGCCGCCAAAGTCGCCGCCGTCGTCAAACGGCGGCGCCTCGCCGCCGCCGCCGCCGGCCTCGCCGCCACCCTTGGCCTCCGCGGTCGGCGGCGCCGCAGCGATGATGGCGTTGCGGGGCGCAGCGCATACCTGTTCAAGTTCTCCACCTTGTAGTGGTGATCCTCGGGCAGGAGCGTCTTGGCGGCAGGCTTGGCGCGGCGCGCGCGGCGGCCCTGCGCGGCAGCAGGTCAAGGTGGGCGCAGCAGCGGCGGCACCCGCCTCCTGCTGAGCCTCCTCCATGAGGGCCACAAAATCCAGCGGGTCGTTCTTCCGCCTGGGGGATACCAGATTGGAGTGAGAGATTGAGCGAGATGAGATAAGCATTGCCGCCCTGAACGTCAGCATGTAGTGATGCAGCAGCGGGCAGCCCTGCGTGGCGCTGTCATGCAGCAGCAGCCGCGCAGCCCTGCTCCCATGCATCCCGCCACCTCACCGTGCCGTAGGCTTCTTCTTGGGTTTGGCGCCGCCCTCCCGCTGCCCTCCTCCTCTTCAGCGATGGGCTGCAGGCGGTGGGATGCAGCAGAGGGGGCACAGCGTAAGGCTGGCCACCTCTTCACATTCAAAGCATAGGCTGACAGCAGCAGGTTGTCTTGCCCAGACGCGGGACCCCGCTGGCCCGCTGTTGCCACCCCATGATAGCGTGGCTGACGGGACAGGCAGCGCTGTTTCTTGCTGGCATTGCCAGCCTGCCGGCGGCCTGCGCCTCACTGCCCAGCGCTCGCCTGCACTCAGCCACCCATGCCCCGCCCGCGGCTTTGATTTCAGCCCGGCATGCCCCCTCCTGCATGCTGCTGCTGCCACCTGGCGCCCCCGGCACCACCCTGAGCCCCGCCTGCAGAGCCCACCTGCGGTACCGCACGGTACCTCCAGTGCGACGCCCCGCCCAGCCCTTGGCCCGCGTCACCATGCCGTTGCTGCCAGCCTCCATGAGCCACTGCAGCGCGTCCTCGCCCAGAGGCTCCGACCGCACGGCGGCGGCGGCCTGCAGCAGGGTGCAACAGCAGCAGGGCGTTGAGCAGCGCAGCTTTGACAGCCGCACAGGCCAGCAAGATGCAGCGCCGCACAGGCCCGCAAGATGCAGCGCTGCGCTGCGTCGAATGGACAGGGCGGCCCCACCTGCGTGACGCCGCCCTGCTCAGCGCCGGCGGGCTCCGCATCGCCGCTGCCGGGGCCCCAGAGAGCTGCCCGCCGTCCTCGCCCTCCGAATAGTAGTCGTCGCCGCCGCCGCCAAAGTCCCCGCCGTCGTCGTAGTAGTCTGCGCATACGGGCGGCATGGGGGCCAGCTGCTGCTCTACCAACAGCGCCATGCATCCAGGCAGCGACAGGCGGGTCGCAGTACCAAGGCAGCGACAGGCGGGTCGCACACTGGTGCGACAGGCGGCATCATGGCAGCATGGCATCAACCAGCCAAGCGCCAACGCACCGTCCCCTGCGTCTGCTGGCCCTGGCGCCGCCACGTGCGCATACTCTGCTGCCACGCCCTCCATGCTGGCCTCTGGCTGCTCCCCTGCCCTGCCTCCCCGTCCTCGCCGCCATCCGCAGCCTGTGCATTGCCGTCGGCGCCGGGCGCCACGACTGCAGGCCGCGCCCACGACACCGGCGGCGCCGCATCGGCGGCCGCCGCCACCGCCACCACAAACTCCTCTGCTTCAGCGGCAGCATCCGCAGCCGGGGCTTCGTCCAGCAGCTCCAGGATGGCGTCCAGGGTTGGGGAGATGCGGCTGTCGCCGCTGGCCAGCTGCAGCGCCTCCAGCTGCGCCTGCAGGCCGCCCAGGCTGACGAGCGTGGTGGGGTCGGAGGGCGGCGCGCTGTCCAGCGCCCGTTCCGGCACGTCCATGGAGTCAAACACGATGTCGCAGCCGCAGTAGACGCTCAGGTTGTTCAGCAACAGGCCTGCAGGGGCGGGGCAGGCGTGTGGGCACTGGTGGGCAGCCTGTGGGCAGGGGCGCGAGCGCAGCAGGCGCAGCGGGCCTGCTGCAGCCGAGGCAGACACGCGGAACAGAGCACACACACTCTTCCTCTCCAGCAGCTGTTCCGTCGGTCTACTAAACAGCAGCAAACCGGCGCAAGGGCGCGCGCCGCGCCCAGGAAGCGCTGCTGCTGCGAGCTGCCTGCGCCGGCGGCCGCGCACCCTGGCGCCGCCCTCGTCAAACTGCGCCGAGGTCTTCTGGAACAGCGGGTCCACGGTGAAGGCCAGGTCGAATTTCTTGACGTTCAGGGCCTCCAGCGAGGCCTCCAGGGTGGCCTCAGGGTTGAGCTCGTGCGTGCGCCGCCGACGCTTGCCGGCCTCCTCGCCGTCGTCCACGCCGCCGTCGCCCAGCTCGCCGACTGCATGCAGCAGTCGGAGGTGAACGATGCCTTGAAACAACGGCTGCTGCTGTGAAAAGATTCAACTTGTAAGCAGCAAAAGAGGGACACCCATGGAACGGAGAGCAACGGCAGCGCAGCGGCGGTGCATGCCATCGCCGGCGCGGCAGGCCGCGGTGCACGCACCCTCCTCGTCCTCTGTGTCCTTGGAGGCGCGGCCCAGGCCGCCCAGGATCTTGAAGGTCTCCGTGTGCACGCTGTCCACGCGGTAGGAGTAGATTTTCACGCCCGCGTCGAGCGTCACGCTGGCGCGCTGGAAGTTGGTCTGCTGCCCACCCTCCTCCCGGATCAGGTCGGGGAGGTGCTCGATCAGCGGCAGCGCCCAGGTGTTCTGGGGCGTGATTTTGTTCTCGGAGGCCATCTTGAGGCACTGCCCGAGCATGTTCTTGAGCTCGCCCGGGCTGAAGGCGCGCGGGGCGCCTAGCCCCGCATTCTCCTTGTCTGCTACGGCTTCCATGGCGCCCAACGTCGCGCTGATGCGGCTGCGAGCTCAGTGCAGGCCCATAGGGTGTTGACAGCTGCTCGCAGATAGGCTGCCTTTAGAGGGAACCGCGGGTTCGCAAAGCCGTTGGCAGTAGTCGCATATGCAACAGGAGCGACAGGTTCACAAAACAGCGGGAGGCGAAGAACCGCAGTACAGTGATGGAGGTACCTCGGCTGTCAAAACTGCGCCCAGCTGCGGCAGGCGCTGCCTCCCACCTGCCTGTAGGTGGTGCGGTGCCCCTAGTCGAATAATTTTCGACGGCCCCACGGCGCCATAGCTGCCGCCAGCCAGTGCCGCCACTTGCAGCGCCCGCCATCACGCAAAGTAGGGCAGCACATATTGCGGCGCGGCCACGCCATGTTGCTCGCACGCAGCGTCCAGCCGCTGCCTGCAGAACGTGTAGCTGCCGGCGGCCGTCATGCTGCCGCTGCTCGCGGCGTCGTCGCTCCCGTCTCCGCCGCCGTTGTCAGCCGCCGACAGGTGCACGTCTCCCGATGGATGCCGCCCAGCACAAACACGCTGTCCACCCCAGCCGCCTGCGCGCCGCCAATGTCGTGCTCCAGGCTGTCTCCCACCGCCACCACCTCCGCCGCCGGCAGGCCCAGCAGCTCCAGGGCCCCCTCATAAATCACCGCTGCCGGCTTGCCCATCAGCACGACCTCGCCCCCGCGGCAGCGTAGTGCCGCGCCAGCGTGCCCGGCATCACTCTGCAGCGAGGGATCACACACGCACATCCTCGCTTACGTAATAAAACTGCAGAAGATGCAGTGGCATTTTGAAACAAACGCAGCCAGCTTGGGAAGGCTTCCCGGCCCCACACCTTGCTGCAACAACCCGCGGCGCGCACACCTGAGCTCGCTGCCGCTCACGGTCACCACATCCGGGTTGGCCACCACCATGGGCAGCCCCCCGCGCCGCACACTCCCCAGCAGCTCCCGCAGCCGCTCCAGGCTGCACGGCTGCGCCCGCGCTGCCGTCGCTGCGGGTGCCCAGAGCCTCGGTTCCGTGGGCCAGGATGAAGTCGGCCTGCCGGGGGCAGAGAAGGAACTTGTTCAATGGCGCATGCTCTTGTACACAAGACCGCACCTAGCTCGCTGTGCGTCGGCTTCCCTTTCCCGGAACGCTGCTGCGCCTGCATGGACGCCCCTTACGAGACCGCACCTAGCCTGGGGGTAGGGGGCGTCCATGCAGGCGCAGCAGCGTTCCGGGAGAGGGAAGCCGACGCACAGCGGGGAAAGCGAGTGCGGCAGCGGCATGCTGCGGCGGCACCGCACCTGCTGCGGGTCGGTGACAACCTCCAGGCCCAGCCCCTCGAGCGAAATGGCGCCCGCGCGGCCCAAGTGAAGTGCAGGCAGCGGCGGCCCAGCGACGCCCACCACGCGTCGGGGCGGGCCGACAGGCGCGCGTGGGTGACTTCGCCGCTGGTGATTACGCCCGCAAACCAGGCGGGGTCGAAGCCCATGCGCTGCAGGTTGCCGAGCGCGCCCGCGGAGCCTGCGGGGGCCAGCGAAAGGCAGGCCAGAGGCCGCCCGGCGGTTGCACATGCGGCCTGGTTCAGCTACCCTGCACCGGCGCATGCAGCAGAGCGCCAGGCAAAACACAACAGGCATGCTCGAGTGTTTCGTGGCGCCCAGCATGCGCCCTCACGGCGGGAGGAGTTGGAGATGACGAGCAGGCGCATCCCTCTGCCAGCCAGTTTCGCCACGGCTTCCACGGCTCCGGGGTACGGCTTCTGCCCGTCGTGCAGCACGCCAAACTGGTCCAGCAGGGCACCGCGGTAGCGCTGCGGAAGCTGCGCCACGCTCTCCAGCACCTGGCAGGTCGGTGCGGCAGCGGGCGGCATCCTGGCGGCGGCGGCTGTGTGACAGCAGCGGCGGGGCGCGTGCCTCTTCGGCGGATCAAGGAATGTTTGCTGAGATTGCTGAGTAATGTGAGGGCGCTGGCCGCGGTGAAGAGGACGCTGAGCGTGAAGCGGACGGGCTGTTGCAGCAGGGGCCGCAACAATAGGCACCGTGGACATCGTATTAGATTCCGATCATATTCAAGCTGCAGAATTGCGCGCATAAACAGCGAACATAACCTCGCTGCAGGATGGCCAGCCTGGCGTGCTCGGCGGCAGCGTCGCTCGCGGTGCATCACTGGAGTATGAACGCTGGTCGCAAAGCATACACACCTTCAGTAATTGAGATCCTTTCAGGGAGTGACTTGAAGTTCTGAATCAGTTGCTCATGCTGCTATTTCAAGGCTGGTTTTACGAGAGCTGCAGGCTGTCGACGCCTGCAGAAAAGGCAAGGTTGCGTGTAGGCACCCTGCTTGAGATGCTGATGCCCATCGGCCATGAGCCTGGTCGCAAGTGGAGCTTAAAGGATCAAAACCGCATCAGTCAGCTGGCCTTCAAAACCCCGTTCCAGGTAGTGCAAGGTTGGGAGATGGAGCGGCGGCGGCACAGGACGTGGTGGGCCCAGCTGAGGCAACCCCATCAACTGGAGGTGCCACTGCGCAAATTGCTTTTGCATGAAAGTCCAACACACGCGTAGGCAAGCGCCGTAGTACGTTGCTTCAGGGCGACAATGCATGGGCCGCAGCCAGCCGACCCAGGGCGAGTAGCCTGGCTGGCAGCCCACTTGTCCACCAAAAACATCACTCGAGAGCTTGTGCCAACATCCGTGGTAGTCTGTAGACGCTTGTTGCACCGCGCATTCCCTCTGCGGCGGCAGCAGCACCCGACTCACCGCGCGCGAGTGAGTGCTGCCGCCGGACAGGCTTGTATGGTGCTGCAATTGACTGTCATGGCTGGGTGCACCAAATGCGCGGCGGCAATGAGCGGCAGCACGACCTGCTTGTGGCCCGCCACTGTGTTGGCGGCTGCCACGGGCAGCACCCACCTTGCTGCCCACTCGGCTTTTGCGCGCAGGCTCAGGAACTGCGGCACCATGCTGGCATCCACCTTTGTCGGCAGCAAGCTGAGCAGCAGCGGCTTCCTGGCGGGGCAGCAGCTGCAGCAGCGCGCGACGCTGCGCGCGGCGCGCCGCTGGCCCCCTCACCATTGAGGCGGCCCACAAGAAGGGTTCCGGCTCCACCAAGAGTGAGCAGCGCCGCCGTTGGCGCTGCACTTGACTGGCTCATCCAGCAGAGCGACTGCATTGACAGCCTCCGGTGGCAGCGTTGCTTCTGCAGGAGGGGAGGAATGTGGGGCTGGCCCAGCCCCAGCAGCAGGGCCCAGGGATGCCCGTCGCCGCCTGCCCGCTTGACCCATGACCCCTCCCCGCCCCCCGCGCAGACGGCCGTGACTCGGTGTCCAAGCGCCGCGGCGTGAAGGTGTACGGCGGCCAGCCTGTGAACGCGGGCGGCATCATCATCCGCCAGCTGGGCACCAAGGTGGGGGCCTCGCCGCCGCGCGCCGACATCGTCCGCGCCGTGCTGCACTGTCTGGGGCGTGCTGCGCTGTCTGGGGGTGGCCGCTCCCGCCGTGAGGTGCTTGCGGCCTGCTGGGCTGCCTGGCTTCGGCACGGCATTCCTGATTCCTGGCCGGGAGGGGCTGCCAGCAGCGTGCCAGCGATGGCGGCGGAGTGAGGGTGCGAGCACGCAGCAGCACAGCGGCGGAGCGGCATGCTCCCCAGCCGTAGCACAGCGGCCAGCTGGCAGGCAGCGCTGCAGCCCTGGCCGCCCTCTTCACGCCGCTTTCGTGCACGGCCGAGGCTTGCTGCACATAAAAACTTAACCGGCAGCTGCCGGCACGCACCGCTGTGCAGTCACGCAGGGCAGCCTGTTTCTCGTCCCAGCTGATGGCGCTTTCGGCTGCCACACTGCACCCGCCCACCTCCCTGACCTTGCATCCTCCCCCTCCTTCTCCCTGCTGCAGGTGCACCCCGGCAAGAATGTGGGCCTGGGCCGCGACTACACCCTCTTCTCCCCTGATCGACGGCGTGGTGGTGTTTGACAAGAACTCCCGCCGCTCCTCGGTGTCGGTGGTGCCCTTTGAAGCTTACGAGGTGCCGGAGGACCAGCGCCTCAAGGAGGGCAGCCGCAAGCACCGCAAGCTGGCGGCGCTGGCGGCGGCGCGGGAGGCCGCGACCCAGGAGGCGTGAGCGGCTGGCGGCGCGTGCGGCGCAGCCGTCCCCTCCCCTTGAAACAACAGCAGCAGCAGCAGCAGCCAGCCAGCAACACAAAAGCACTTGCGTGTACCTGCTAGCGCTTCCACCTCTCTTCTGGACCCATTGCTTGCACTCAACACATATCAGTTTGTTACCCTCAAGTTTGCAGCTGGTGTAAGTCTACCAACACTTCATGCTAGGCCTAGAAACACATAATCCCAATCATAATCTCCGTAGCAAGCATGCGGCACAATTCGTACCACTGGGGTTCCGCGTTTCAGCTTGAAACCGGGTTTGGGGTAATCAAATTCGCGGCCATTGTGGGACTTGCAAAGGGGGACAATGTAGCAGTACCTCTTGTCGAAACGGTGCCTGTGAGCATCGAATTTCCACACATGCCCACCAACTAGACGATCTTTCTGGGTGCAACCAGCCTCACAGCACTGCTCGTCCCATTTCGCCTTCATTGTTGCTGTCCAGTCTTTCCACATTCTCATCCATCCATCTCGCAAGCTGGGCCTGTCACCACTGGACTTGTTGACGTTTGAGAACCTGTCCTCTTCTCTGCTGATGAATACCTGGGCCTGCAACTCAGGATCTCTGGGACGCCAGGGCCCTGATCCTGTCCTGCAAACAGCACAACACTGTCATGATTGCATTATCATCCGGGACAAATCCCATGAGAGAGCAGTTTCTTGGAGATGGCGGCAGGCTGACCTGAGGCTTCGAGGACGTGTGTCGGCTGGCATGTAGGCTGCCACCATCAGTGCGACCTCATCAATGCCGAGAAAGGTGCCACAACTCTTTGCACCAACTTTGGGCCCATCAGCATGGTCAGCTGTCGCTGCACCTGTTGGCCGTCTGCCAAGCTTACCCGCTGCTTTTGCGCCTGCAGCTGCTGGAAGGGGCAGGGATGCTGCTACTGCTGGCAGGGGCGGGGCTGTTGCTGCAGTTGACGGCACGGGGTTCTCTGGAGCATGATTTGGTATGGCGCTCGGGTTGCTTGCCCTGCGGTCCCTCTCATCAGCACATTTAGCACAGTAACCCCGCGCTACTGCAACCCCACGCCAGGGACAATGGTTGCCCCTGCGACTCTTGAACTTGCATAACCGGCGGTATCCTGGGAAGATCACGTGCTTGCCATCCTTCAAAAGCGCCCAATGCCTCGAGCACACGTCTGCACCGTGCTTTACGTTGTTGCGGCATTGCCCTCCATGATTGGCTATTGCAGCACATTTTATTGGCATGGTTATGGGAGCCCAGGTTTTGCTCTGCATGGAGGTCATCAACATGGGCGGCGGTCAGGCGGCGGTGGCAGTCGATGTACATGATGGCGCTGAAGGAGCGTGCAGATCAGGCGACAGAGTATACCTGCACATTACAAGCAATGCCCTCTGCTGCTGCCTCCAGTCCACATTGCTGGCACAATTGTTCTTTTACAACTCTCAACTGGAAGGCACAGTACCGAGTACCGCTCAATTTAGCAAGATTGGCCGACCAAAGATAGATAAAAGGCACGCAGTGCACGCGTGCGTAGTTCGCGACAGTGAAAGGATCGTGTCACGGCCCTATCCTGGCTGCAGTGCAATGCACACATGCTCCCGTTACGAATGCTGCAGGAAAGCAGCCTCAGGCATGATTGGCTATATATGGCACTGGACGATGGCTCAAGTTGTTTCCAAAGTCAATCTCCAACAACAGGGGGTATTGGCGGGGACAGCGGCACGCTGACGCTGGCGCCGGCGCCTGCCTCAGCTTGTTGGGACCAACTTGGCTCCTCGGCACAGTTGCTAAAAAATTTCACAGGGAACTAAACCGCATCTTAAAGATCTACCGCCTCGGCCGCTTGCCCGCACTGCCGCCGCCGCCGCCTTGCTGCCGCTTGGGCCCGCGGTCGCCCCTGCCTCTGCCTCCTCCGCCGCCAGCCTGTTGCTGCTTGGGCCCACGGCCGCCCCTTCCGCTGGCGGAGCTGCCGCGCTGGCGCCCCCGCGCCCCCGCTGCTGCTGCCGCTCCTCCCTCTCATCTCCCTGCCCGTCATCCAAGCCAGCCGCCTCCTCCATGTCCTTCTGTATCATCTCAGCATAGTCGTCGGCTGACGCAAAGATGCCCAAGGGGTCGTTGCTCTTGGCTTGCTTCTTCTTCTTGGTGGAGCCGCCGCCGCCGGGCAGCGCCGCAGCCGCCGTCTTGCGCTTGCTCAGCGCGCCCTGCCGTGCCCCCTTGCCCTCGTCGTCGCTGCTGCTGGCTGAAGGGAGCTCGAACGGGTTCAGGGCCTCCGCCTCGTCGTCGTCGGACGCGGCGGCGCCAGCTGGCAGCGGCTGGATGGCGTGTCGCCGGATCAGCGCCGCCACCTCAGCATCTGCCTCGGCGTCACCGCCCTCGTCCCCGCTGCTTTCTTCGGCCTCATCTGTGGGGGAATGGAGGGCATAAGGGGGTGAGAGTTTGAGTGTGTGAGAGGGCGAGTGCGGGGGGGGGGCAGGATACAAAGCCCAGTGACAGCGAGCGATGGCAACACACGCGGGCAGGGGAGGCTCTGGGGCTACGGCACACCGGCACGTGGAGAGCGGTTGCCAGGGAGCGACGACCCGGGCGGCAGCGGCAGCTGGTTCCACCAACGCGCAAAGGGGTTGGAGGTGGGGGCTCACCTTCCGAGAGATCCCCAGCCGCCAGCTCAGACTCAAAGCCTCCGTCGTCGGATGACTCTTCACCGATGGAGACCTCCAACTCGTCGTCAGAGCCCAGCAGGCTGCCTTCCAGGTCGAAACCAGGGTCAGTCGCGTCCTCGTCCTCGCTTTCGCTGCGGCCGCCATGCTGCCGCCGCCGCTGCCTCCCCTCGGCACCATCCTCCTCATCGGATCCGCCAGAGCTGTCTGACATGTCGCTGAAGGTGGCCCCTGCAGGCTCCAAAGCCGCCTCATCGTCATCAGAGTCGACGTCATCGATATCGCCGTCATCATCGCTGCCGCCGGGGCGCCGTCGTCGCCGCTGCTGGCCCCCTCGCCATCCTCGGAGGCGTCCCCAGCACCCTCCTCCTCCTCCTCCTCCGCTGAGTCGGCAGAATCGGAGTCCATGGCCGCAGCCAGGTTGGCGTAGTCGTAGTCCATCCCCCGGTCTGCGGGCACGGAACCAGGAACAACAAAAAGCAAGGTTTGTGCGGTGTCAGGCGGCACCCAGACCCGCTCTTGAAACGGGCCAGGCAGGCCAGGCCTAGCAGCCGTCGTGCAGAGCGTCCAGCGAGCCCTGCTGCCTGACGCCGGTCGACAGCAACACGCAGGGCGGCGGCAGGGTCCAGGGAGGCTCACCTGGGTCGGCTCCAATGCCGTCGTCGCCGCCCTCCTCCTCACCCGCCAGGAACGCGTCTGCGGTCGGGAGCAGCGCGCAGGGGTCGGTGGTTAATTCAATTATGGGAGGTAACGCAGCAACTGGAGCTTGCAAAGGATCAATAACCATGTGCGGCAGGCACACACAGCTCATGCCGGCGCCATGTGCTGTGCGGGCTGGTTTCGCTACTTGCAAAGCATACTCGGCCCCCCACATCCACAGGCCAGCCACACACCCGCAGCATCGCTGTCGTCTGAGCCCGCATCTGACAGCAGCTCCTCGTCATCTCCCTTCTGCTTCTTCTTCTTCTTGGCAGCCTTGGCCTGCACTGCCTGCACGGGGCAGAGACAGGCAAAGACATTGATGAGAGTGGGCGGGTGGCTTGGCGGGGGTACGAGGCACGCCATGTGCTGCGGCACACATCGACGGGCCGCAGCCGGGCCCGGGCAGGTGGCCGCGCAGCACCACAGCTGCCAGCGCTGCAGGGCACCGTGCTGCGGTACCAAAGCGGTACCAATAATGCGGCACCTGCAGGCTGTAGTACTTGTGGAAGAAGAGGTCGTCGGGGCGGATGTCCTTCTCTGCGGTTTGGGCAAGGTGTGTGTGTGTGTGTGTGTGTGTTCGCGTGTGCGTGAGGACAGCTGGCCATATGCTGGCAACATGCTGGAGCCGCTACTTGCAAGCGACGGCGAGGCAGAAGCCAGGTGCGAGGAGGCAGAAGCTGAAGACGGCGAAGAAGCACCTGCGAGCATTGATATGGCCTCGGACTGCGCCCCCGCCAGCGCTGCCCAGGTGTGCGCCCCAGCGGGCTGCGCGGCCGCCGCCAGCGGCTGCATCGCCGAGTCTCCCCTGGCGCCCGCCTGCAGCAGAGAGGCGGGCGGGACGGTTGATTGCGATGTGGTGAGGGCTGTGAGGGCTGCCAGCACGGCGGGCTGCCCAGTGTGTGATGCCAGGGACCAAGCGGCCACAGGAAACGACCCCACAGCCCCTTCTCTGTTCTCTGCCACGTGTACTGCGACATGTACTGCGAGAGGACGGAGCGTGTCGGCTCTGGTGCTCCGTCCCTGACCCGCGCCCACCCACCTTGGCCTTCTTCTGCACAAACTTCTCCAGGAACGCGGCCAGGGTGAGGTCCCGCAGCGGGTCGCCGCCGTACACCACATTCTGCCCCGCCAGCAGCGTGCGGGCCATGGCAGCCACTGCACCGAGCGGAAGGGGGGGGGAGCGCGCGCGAGCATGCAAGGTTTGTTTTAAACAGGAGGAGGCAAGAAGCAGGAGGGCAAGGGTGGGCTCCACCACGCAGGGGAGGCACAACAGCATCAATGGAACACAGAGGGTGGAGACGCGGGTCAAGGCATTCAAGCATAGGGTCGCCAGGCACGTCGCCAGCGGCGAGGCGGAGGGGCGGCGAGGCAGCGCATGCCGGTGGCTGGCTGGAACGACGAAGCGCTGGGCAGCAGCAGCGCTGCGGGCGCTGGCGAGGCTGGCTGGTGGGGCGCACCTGAGGGGTGCACGTGGCTCGCCAGGCTGGTGAGCTCCCAGAGGCACGAGCGCTCGGCGTGGCAGTACAGTGGCTCCCTGCAGGCGGTACAAACGTGGCGGTAGCGGTCGGGCGGCGCGCGTCCGACAGCAGACTCCCAACCAGTTCCCAAGAACACACGCAGAGCCCGGGTGTTGGGCGGGGTAAGGCGACGTGTGTTGGTGCAGCCGCGCGTTGTTCATGCTGTGCAAGTCATGGCAGCACAGCACACCACAGCGTGCCTCACCGCTTGCTCATGTCGTACGCCTCCCTGCTGGCCGGCCAGCGCTCCCGCTGCTCCTGCTGCCGCCGCGCCTGCTGCTGCTGCCGCTGCTGCGCCGCGGCGGCCACCGCCGTCGCCTGCTGCCGCGCGGCCGGGAGGAGGTCTGCGTCGTGGCCGCTGCCGCCTTGCTCTTCATCCTCGTCCTCGTCTGAGGACCCCTCAGCAAGCTCCTCCTCCTCCTCCTCCTCTTCCTCCTTAGACTCTTCCAAGCCTTCCTCTTCCCCCTCCTTCTCCCCCTTGCCGCCGCTCCCTGCTGCTGCGTCGTTGCCCAGGCGCTGCCGCTCGCCACCGTCAGCACCGTCGGCGGCCGCTGGGCCGCTTCCGGCGCCACCCTCGTCCTCCGGCGCGTCTTTGAAGTGCTCCAAGCCGTCGCCCTCCCCCTCCTCCGCCTGCAGCACTGCGCCCCACAGCGACGGCCGCGCCTGCAGGGAACGACATGCAGAGAGGGCGGGTTCAAGGGCAGGCAGGTGGAGCAGTTCACAAGAACAAGCCCTCCGACAAGACTCGAGCACAGGGTTGGGGCGCCGGGGCAGCACCCGCCGCATCTCAAACGCCTTGTAGCGACAGCGTCTTCCCCAAAAGCACACACAGAAAGCGAGCTCCAGCACGCACCTTGAGCAGCTCGGACAGCATCAACAGGCAGCCGCAGGCAAAGTGGGCAGGCGACTCGGCCGCCACCTGCAGCAACAGCACAAAGCGCCAGCGGGAGTGAGCACTGAGCCTCCCTGTCGACAAAGCTTCTGTGTGTCGACCGCTTGAGCATGGATACCCAAAAATATCTGTGTGTGAAAAATTGCTTTGAGGTGTGTTGCGGGGGGGAGGCAGGGGGATGGCTGCGGCAAGCAAACAGCAAAGGCTGTCCCGCAGCCTGTGGGCCAATGCTGGCTCAGCAACATGGAGCAAAGGGCAGACTGGAGCACTCGCCTGCAGCATGCGCTTGGCGAAGGCGGCGGTGCGCCGCGCGCTCACGTCTGCTTGAAGCGCCTGTGAGAGGAAGGTTGGAGGGAAGAAGGTTGGAGTGTAGCCTTGGCAGGTTATCAACCAGCAAAGGAGAAGGCATCATGCATGCATGCATCTCTGTTTATGGATGGGTGCGGGCAACGAGGGGTGCGCAGCGTGCGCTGGGTTGTGCCGACGCGTTTTACACGGCATGGCGGAGGGGGCCGCGCGGCCGCTCTAGCACATCGCCGGCTGGGCTATATTCTGGCCTGCCTTGCCTGGTCGGCGCGCCGTGGCAACAGGCGCCGCGCCAACTACAGACGGCAGGCGTGCGGGCGGCAAGGCGCAGCAGCAGCAGCAGCATGGCGGCAGCAGCACACGCATGGCGCATCCGGCTGCTGGGCAGCAAATCGCAGCAAGAAAACGGCGTGCAGCGCGGCCGGCGCAGCCCCAGCCCGTGCCTTGAACAGCAGCGACAGGAACATGGGTGCCTTTGAGGAGCGCTGCAGCTCGGGGCTGCACAGCACAGCGTATAACGCCCTGCGGGGCGGCGGTCGGTGGGGAGGAGGGGGTCGGGGGCAGGGAGCGGCTGCATCAGCCACATAGTCCACATCAGATTCAATCAGCCAATGGTCCACATCAGATTCAAGGAAGTGGCACTGCTCGTCATCCCCACCCGCCCACACCCACCCACCCCGTCCCCGCCGCGCCCCGCCCACCTGTAGAAGCGGTCCGATACCGTGCTGCGGCTGCTCATGAGCTGGAACAGCAGCAGCAGGGCCTGCGTGGCCACACCGAAGGAGCGGGCGTGGACGAGGCGGAAGAGCGAGTCGGCGTGCGCCTCGATCAGCGGCTCCACCTCGTCGGCGGGCACGTAGGGGAACGCGCGGCGCACGCCTGCGTGGTGGTGGGGGATAGTTGGGGGATGTTGAAGAAGGGAGCGTGGTGGGACCGGGAATGCGGGCGAACGGGGAGTGGAGAAAAGGTCAAGAAAGTGGGGGAAGGCACGGTCAGAACATGGTGGGTGAAGGGGGATGTTCTGAAGACGGGAGTGTACAGCGGCCGGCGAGCGCCTTCGCGCTGCCTGCTGCTGCGGCTGCCTGACATAGAAAGAGAAGAGGAAGGGCAGCTGCAAAGCGGAGCACAGTAAACCAAGAAGCAGGAGCACTGACCCGTGATGAGGGCCGACAGCATGCGGCCGTCCATCTCGGCGCTCTGCTCCTTGGCCGCCGACGCCGCCTCCTCCTCCGCCTTGCGCCGCGCCTCCTCCGCCGCCCGCGCCTTTGCTGCCTCGCCGCGCTTGCGCTTGGAGGCCTCGGCTGCTGCCTTGTCCGCCTGCTGCTTGGCCAGCTGCGAGCGGGCGCAAGGGGGGAAGCGAGGCCCAAGTGAGACGTGGCTCAGGGACAGCGTGTCGCCAGCGCTCGGGGCGGGCAGAATGGCAGGAACAGTAGCCACACACACCACAACCATACACCCGTGCAACTCCCGTTTCTTTCCTTCCGGGCAGAGCATCCCGTCCCCTAACTTTCCCCCTCTATTCCCCGTGATGCCCTCTCACCACCCTCGCATATGCCCGCCCACCTGCGCTGCGGTACCGATCTTGCCATCCAGGATCATGCGGAAGAGCGTGAAGTACACGTCTATCAGGCGCTTGGCCAGCGAGCCGCCTGCAGAACCAATGGAGGGTGGGGGAGAATAAGCCATATGGGGGCTGAGGGGGACAGATCATGCCTTGTGTGGGGTGGGAGGCAGGGCCTCGGTCAGGCCGCACAGAACACCCAGCGCGCTCAGCAGGAGCAGCCTGAGACGTGGGAGGGCAGGAGGCTCGGCCGGGGTGCCAGCGCTGCGGCCAGGGGCGACAAAGGCCCTGTGCAGACGCTGCTGCGCCTCCTGCCTGGCCGTAGCTGCAGCGCCGCCGCGTGCCAGCGGTCAGTGTTTGATGGCCCTGCAGGGAGCCCTGCAGCTGGCGGCGGCAGCTCACCCTGCTTCTGCCCCGAGGGCTGCCGGTGCGACAGCACCATCTGGTTGAGGTAGACAACGGCGTAGTACCGCGCACGGTCCAGTAGCCCCGGCCTGCCAGGGGGACGGGTGGCGCAACAAGTGAGGGGCCAGCACGCCTCAGCACCTTGGGAGCAGGCTACAGCCAGTGGCAGCCGCCCCTGCCAAGAATAAAATCCTACATGCTCACGCCCAACAAACTGCAGAGTAACTTGCGCAAATGCAGCCGGTCGCACGCCCCATCCAGGCCCTTGTTGTTTCCCCCGCACCTGAACATGAAGCGCTCCACCTCTCGCACCACCACCAGGTTCATGGCCGGATGCTCTGCCAGCAGCCGCGTCAGCAGGTAGCCAACCTGCACTGGGGGAGCGACAGGGCGGTCGCGCTAAATCAGCAGCACGGGCTGAAGACGCCACCGTGCGTGCCTGGCGCCCACGTGCAGAGGCCGCACTCCCTCTGCAACCTGCGCTCCCGAGGCCCCCTTCTTCGTAAGTAAGGCCTTCAATACTACTTGCGCCCTCCCAAGCTTCTGAGCTTCCGCTCGTGCTTCCCACCTTGGATGCCAGCTTGCGGTCGGGGTCGCCCAGCTTGTTGACCAGAGCCGCCAGCAGCCGCGCCTCCTGCTCCGGCTTGGCGCTCAGCAGCTCGTACATCGTCTTCACAGCGCGGTCCTTGACGAACTCCAGGTTGTCACGGGACAGCGTGTCCAGGGTCTCCACAAAGGCGGCGTACCTGCAGGCGTACCGCAAGGGGGGCCGGGAGAGAAGGAGGTCAGCCGCAGAGACGAGGCAGAAAGGAGAGGAGCGGTTGTGCGGGCGTGTGCTGCCACCTCTTGGAACCAAACCAGCCAAGGCAGCTGGCCGCAGGGCAGTTCTCCTGACGGCAGGCCTGCGCACCCTGCTCCGGCCCCCCTTGTGCCCCCACCCCCACCCCCACCCCACCCCACCCGCCGCAGCCCTCACCGCTTCTTCACTCCGTCCTCCACCAGCCAGTAGAGCAGGCGGCGCTCGCCCGCGCCCCCGCCTCCACCTTGTCCAGCGCCTGCTGCTCGAAGAAGCGCAGCTTGCGGTCTGGCAGCAGTACCGTCATGAAAAGCTCCTTCAGCGCGTCCAGAGCGGATCCAACGACGGCTCGCGCGCCTGCAGGAGCGGCGGCGGCGGCGGCAGGCAGGGTGTGGGGCTGGGGGCGAGCGAGCGCCTGGATTGAACAAACCCGCCCATGGCTGAAGAGCGGGAGCACGCCTGGCTGCTGCAGGTGCCCATGCCTACTTCTTGCCCAAGCCTCGCCCACCCACCGCCCTGCACGCTCCTTGCTTGGCGTAAGGGCAACCAACTGCTGCCCGAATCCCATCCAGCTCCTCGAAACTCACCTCCCTTCTTGGCGCACATTGCCAGCAGCGTGTCCAGCGACGGCAGGTTGGCGGCAGCGCCGTCCTGCACCAGCACTGAGGCGGCGGCCACTCGGTCGGCGGTGGTGCCGCCGCGCCGCACCTGCTGCAGCCACTTGGCGTCCGCGCTGCTGCGCCGCCCAACATTCTGCTCAAAGGCCTGTTGGGAGAGGGTGCGGGTGCGGTTGGGGCAAGCATGTGAGCAGCTGTCGGTGTCTCAGAGCAGAGCGGGGCAGGGAAGTATCCAATTTCAGTCGCTGCAGGCACCAGCAGCAAGACGGCATTGACTTCGGGAGAAAAGCGGGCGGGTAGGAGGGCGAGCAAAGGGCTAGAAGGTTCGGGGGCAGAAGGGCGGGTATCGTAAGGGATGTGAGGCTCTAGCGGCCCACCACCCAGCACCGGCAGGCCGGGGGTGGCATTTAGTGAGCCTGGCTCTGCTCTGGGCGCACTTGACGGATCCCAGCAGGTCACCGCAGCACGGCCAGCACTGGGTGCCAGCCGGCCGCTACCCGCCCAGGAGTGCTGGCGCCGGCGCGGCGGCTGATGCATGCAGGCGGCGGCGCAAGGGCTGTGCCGGAGGTCTGACCAGGTGGGTTCACGGTGAAAGCAGAGTGGCGGTCGAAAGGGCCGGGAACAGCGATGTTGAGTATGTGTGTGTATGTGTGTGTGAGTGTATGTGTGAATGGGGCGGAAGGAGGGGAAAACGCGGAGAAGGCGAGGCAGGGCGGCCCCAGCTCACCTGCTCTTCCACCAGCAGCAGGCGCTCCGCCTGCTTGCGCCGCTGCTGCACCACATCCGGCGCCGCCTCGGCCCTGGGTGCGGGCAGCGCGGGCAGCGTGCTGGCTGCCTCATGCCAGATGGCGGGCTCGTCTTTGGGCAGGATGCTCTTGGCGTTGGGGACCTTGGGGGCAGCCCCTCCTGCTGCTCCTCATCCTGCTGCCACGAGCGCTTCTGCCACGGCTGGCGCTGGCCCCTGCCGCCCTGCTGCTGGCCCCTGCCGCCCTGCTGCTGCTGGCCTGCACGGGGCTGCTGGCCCCTGCCCCCTGCTGCTGGCCCCTGCCGCCCTGCTGCTGCTGCTGGCGTGCACCCGGGCGGCGTCCTGCCGCCTGCCGCCGTCGGGCGGCCGGCCTTGTTGTCGGCCTCCTGCTGCTGCTGCTTCTTGCCTGCTGCCGGCTTTTGACCGATGCGCTGCTTCGCTTTCTGGGGGCAAAGTCGTCAAAGGCTGCGTCGCTGAAACCCCGCCTCCGCCCAGGCCAAGTTGGGCAAGCTGAGCCTTCACGTCTGCTGCCAATTGAGCATCTCCATCGGCCGGAGCTGCGGCCTTGGAGACACCTTTCTTGCCCTCCGCTTTCGGCATGCTACCAATCTTCTCACGCCAAAGTCATTTGCTGCTTGAGAGGTGCTCTGGATCAATTCAACCGTTTCATGAAGCAAGGATCTCATGCGAAGCCGTCCAGCATGCATGCAAGCTTCTTGACCGAATGGCAGCTTGCTTGCAGGTACCGTTGTGTACTCCGTCCTTCAAGGCCCTTGGTTGCTGTCGGGATGACCACTCCCTCTGTTTGTTTTCGACACTTTTTTCCTGAGCGTCAACCTGTCCAGGGTTTTGTTTTTCAGCCGTTTCCGCGCCAACCCCGCCGGGAGCTGTAGCGGCAAGGCGTGGACGAGCCATGCCGTCTATCGCCAGGCGTAGGCAGGCGGCCGCGCATGAGGAAACCGCCAGAAGGCCCGACGAGAGGGTTTTGTTGGGCGACGTCACCGTCACCACGAACGGCGCCAGGCGGGCACCCGGCCCAGGTGCCGCTGCCGCCAGCCCTATCTCAGAGCCCAGCACGGCGTCTGAATCGCTGCTCGCGGCAGGAACGACTGTGTCAGGCAGCAAGAGCGGCGCCACGGCACACGAGGCCGCGCTGGCTGCAACGGCGGCTGGCGCGCCCCGCCACCGCCGTGCCGCCGTCCGAGCAGCGCGCGAGCTGCTGCCCTTTGAGCAGGCCCCCATCCATTACCGCGACAACCCTCACATCCTGGGCTGGTGAGTGCAGCCCGCAGCGCACCTGTGCATCCTGCGTCGCAAGCCCGCTGCCTACACCGCACTGGCTGTGCAATCTGGCAGCACCTGTGCGAACGCCTCCCTTCCGCCCTTCAGCCGGCTCCTTCCAACCCAACACACCGCACCTGTACCGCAGGTACCGCCCCCTGGCGGTTTCCGCAAGTCGCTCCTTTCGCTCTTCCGCCTGCACAATGAGACTGGCAACGTGTGGACCCATCTGGTCGGCTTCATCATCTTTCTCTGCCTCACCGCCGCCACCGTGCATCTGCAGCCAGCGCCGCTGGTGGGTGCCCTGCACATGCGTTTTGGATTAGGGCCGAGGGAGTTTGGGTGCAGGGCAGGGGGATGTAGGGCAGGGGAAGGAAGAACTGCAATCTCATTTTTCGTTGGTCGATATCAAGCTGCTGCGCCGGCAGCGGAAGCAGCAGGGCTTTGGCTTGCAGCGTGGCTGCAGCCCACGCTTTGCTGCTGCCCCGTAGCCGTGACCAAGCACGGGCCCTGCGCATCACCCGCACCTTTCCCAGGCACCCGGTGTGTTGGCGCCAACACACCGCCCCCTTGTTTGCATGCCTGCCGCCCGAGCGCCCTTCAACCACCTCCTCCCATCTTCCTCCTTGCAGCGGCTGGGCGCAGAGGCGCTGTCCCGCCTGGAGGGCCGGCTGGTGGCGTATGGACGGAGCAACGTGCAGGAGCTGCTGCAGGTCCGTAGCGGGCGCACCACCCAACCCCACCACCATAGCCACTCGCGATCTTCATCCCCACCCACTTATTCTTCTTTTCCTCCGTCAGGCGCTGGAGTCTTGGGAGGAGCAGGTGGTGCAGTACGGGCAGACCAGCCTGGGAAGCCTGGAGGAGCGGCTGGCGGCGGCGGGCGGCACAACCTGCAGGCAGGAGGGGGTGACGGGGGGCTGCCTGTGCATGGGAGGCGCTTTGGTTGGTTTTGTGTGCCGCTTGAGGGGCTGCGCGAGGCCGTCGGTTCCCCTTGCCACCAGGTATGGCAGCGGTGGCCCGCTCTGTGCCGGCAGCTGGCACAGTGGCCGTCATCCTGCTGCTGCCGCGTCCTCCATCTGTGTGCAGGAGCTGATGCACGTGGCGGACTCGCTGCGCGCAGCAGGGCAGAGCGGCTGGCAGGAGCTGAGCAGCGTCGTTGAAAACGCGGCGGAGAGGATTCGGTGCGCAGCTGCGGCTCCCCAGCCTGCCTGCTCTGCTGTGTTGTGAAGCAGCATTGCAGCATTGCTGGCCCCAGGCTTGCTGGATCAGCACGGCTGGCAATGCTGTGCCTGGCAGCAGACAGGAAGCAGTGCCCGAGCCCGGTGTGCCGGCGGCCCTGGCCGCAAGCGGGTCTTGCCTCGCCGTGCAACCTGTTCGCCCCGCGTGCTGCTTGCAGGTCGCTGGGGGCCAGTGCAGGCGCTGAGCTGGCGGCTGAGCTGGCGGCGGCGGAGCGCGCTGTGCATGCTGCGCTGGCCTCCGCTCTGGAGGTGAAGTGGCCAGTCAGCCGCTGGCCCATCTACGTCTTTACGGGTGCGTGGGTTCCTGGGGAATCAAGCGGCAGCATGTGCGCTTGTTTCAGGGAGAAGCTGCAGTTTTGCGATGAAAACAGAGTCGGCAGAAAGAGTGCAAAGAGGGTGACCACGCGACCCAGCATGCCGGCGCCGCTGTTCCCCCGCTGAGCTGGCCCACACCCTGCGCTGCCCCCTCCGCCATCTGCTTGTGTTCCCGCCGTGCAGCGGGTGCCATGGTGTGCCTCCTCACCTCCGCCACGTGCCACCTCTTCGGCTGCTGCTCCGCCCATGTCACCGCCGTGATGTGGCGCTTTGACTACGCCGGCATTGCAGTGCTTATCGTGGCTTCTTTCTTCCCGACCGTCCATTACGGTGAGCTTGCGGGGGGCATGGTCGGGGTGCATAGTTGGGGTGGTCTCGCCTGCGGGCTGCCCGCACGTGTGGCTGAGCCAATGCTGAACAACAGTGGATGTGGGTGTGGCGTGGGGGCGTGGGGGCGTGAATGATGGTGCGCTGGCGGCGAGGCAGGCAGGGGTCCCCAGGCGCTAGCCGGGGTGCTTGCGGTCACAAAGCGCGCCCCTATCTGCGTCCTGCCCTGCGCGCGCTTGTTGTGCGCCCACCGGGCCCCCACACCCTGCTTCTCCCCTCCTCCAGGCTTCCTGTGCGCCCCCTGGACCCGCCTCTTCTACCTCGTCACCACCTGCATACTGGGTGGGTGTGCTGTGCTGTGCTGTGCTGTGCTGTGTGTGTGTTTAATGGTAATTTTGTGGAGGGGTGCCGCCTTGCTGGGCAGCACATTTCGGGATGCGACCGCTGCACAGTACACACCCAGGGCCGCAGCCTGCGCGTGCCGCCCCGCCTGTAGCAGAGGCCCCAGCTGCTTCTGCTTCTCCAGCGCTGCATTTTGCCCCGCTCGTATCGGCAGCTTCGCCACACAACAGCCCAGCATAATTGAATCTGGCCCAGAGAGCGTCCCCCTCCCTCCCCGTCCAACAACGCCCGCAGGGCTGAGCACGCTGGGCGTCACGCTGCTCTCCGCCTTCCAGAAGCCCGAGTGGCAGGCGTACCGCGCCGCACTCTTTGTGGCCCTGGGCTCCTGGGGAGCCATCCCCATGCTGCACGGCTGGCTGAGCAACGCGGGGGAGGCGGCGGTGGGGCGGGCGCTGGGCCTGGACGTCCTCATGGGCGCAATCTACATCGTGAGTGGGGGCACGAGCCGGCGGCAGGCTTGCGGGTGCAGGGCGGGGCGGGACAGGTGCACAGCATGTGTATGGGTGGGCGGCTGACCGTGTGTGTCCTGACAGAGGGCAGGCTCTGGTGAGGAAGCAGGGGGACGGTCCGGCAGAGGGGCCTGGGATCGGCAGCGGCCTGTTTGCAAGGCAGGCCCGGGGGCGTTGCCCCGTGTTCGCCGCGGGCTTGCCGAACCCGCGCTTCTCTTGTGTGCCATGATTGTGGGGTGCAGGGGGCGCCGCCATCTACGCCACGCGCTTCCCCGAGCGCCTCAAGCCCGGCGCCTTTGACGTCGCCTTCCACTCGCACCAGGTGGGGGAGAGGGCCTCCGCAGTTCGATTTTTGTGCGGCCCTCGTGACCTGCCCTGCCGCTGGGGACTGCAGCAGCGCCTCAGTTCATGAAGGAGAGTGCGCCTGGTGTCGCTGGCCTGCTTGCTGGGCTTGCATGATTGCGAGCAACACACCCTTGCACCCCTGCCCCTTTCCGCCGTCTTGTGCAGTTGTTCCATGTGGCGGTCGTGGTGGCGGCGTGCGTGCACTACAAGGCGGTACGCATTCTGCTGGCCTGGCGGGACGCCTCCGGCGGCTGCCTGCCACCCGCAATGCCGGCGCCGTGGGCGCCGCTGCCGTGAGCTGCAGACGCAGCACGGCAACGGCGTTGCCCGCCTGCATTTGTGACACTAGCACGCGCCACGGTTGGGAACCCGTGCATTGCGGCCTCTGCCCTGTAGTCGCGGCTCTTCTGCCCCAAGCACATCTCATCCCAGCACTTTTGCTCAGAGAGCCCTTTATCATTTTGCCCGCACTGCCCCTTTCGTGGCCTCCCCTGGCCTGTACCCTTTGCCCAGCGCTTCAACGAATGCGTCTCTCTGCCTGTCCCACTCCGCTCGCTTTGAGGGGAGCCTCACTGGGGACCGGCGCTCACACCATGCACCTCTTTTGTTGCCTCGCAACGGCCACATGGCCCACGGAGCTTTCCTCATATGCATCACCTTCACCCTTCCCCCAGCACCCGCACTGCCATCTTCTTTGTGAGTGGCTCACAGTCGCTCAGCCTCAGGCCCCCGCGGGGCTAAGCATTGCTTGAATGACGCCCATATGGTCATCATGCCGACCTCTAGCTGTCGCTTTTGCTTGCATTGCATCCTTTTGCGACAAGCTGTAATCTTGTGGTTGACAGCTCTTTAACAACTCTTTACAGGGCAGCCATGGCGGCAGGGTGCGTGACCCCGAAAAGAAAAGACCAGAGGCACTTGTACAACAGAGGTCTGGTCCAAAAATAATGGTCCATTGGGTCGCAGATGGCAGCATGCAGTCTGCCCTGCCGCCAGTGCAGCGCAGCAAACAGACCCGGCAGCCAAGCGCTGCTCATAGGCTGCTGGCGGTGCGCGCCAGCGCCGGCCGTCAGCGGCACTGGAAGCTGACAAAGCGCAGCAAGGTGGCGATGCCGAGACGGAAGGAGGTGGCGAAAGCGAGGGCAATCAGCAGGCACCACCACACAAAGCCGTGGTCGTGGCCCCAATGGCTGGGAAGCATGGAAAGGGATGACACGCAGAGCCCATGACTCACAGTACAGTGCAATGGGTTGGACCAGGTGGCACTGGTGCGCAGCTGCAGGCAAGCTGCAATGCTGGCAGAAGGAGGTGCGGGCTGGCCAGCAGGAGTCGCGCTGCGCGGCGGCAACCTACCCTGAGCCTGCGGTGGGTCAGCAAGCGCCTGCTGAGGGCCTGAGCAGCACAGGTCCTGCCGGCACCCGGAGGGCCCTGTAGCAGCGTCGAGCCCAGACTAGCGCCAAGCTTCCCTTTCTCCCATTCTTGAGAAAGTCAGTTCAATCATGCAGGGTAGAATTCAGCGACTCACATTGCAACCGCAATCCGTCGGTTGATGGCGCCCCAGGCAGCCGGCACCCCACGCTCCCCTTGTACCGCCAGACGCATTGCAATTCGACAAGGCGTCCTGATTTCACTGCTGCTTGTAACATTTATTCGTTTTTTCGATTGTCGATAAACCAATCCATCCATCAACATATGCGCTGGGTTCAAGGCAGATGGCGACGTCAAGTCAGGGAGCGCTGGCGCCGGCGAGCCAAACAGCTGCCGTCAGCTGCGCCGCGCCACCGCAAAATGGCAGGAGGCATCGAACCGCACCGGGCGGTCAAGCCCGCCAGCAAGCTCTGCAAAGCGCGCAAGGACGGACTTCTCCACCAGCTCTCGCTCCGCCTCGGTGCACTGCGCAAGGAGCGCCCCAAGGACCGGGTTCTCGCGCACCACGTCCCACATCGATGCAGGGGAGGGCGCCGTGAAGACTGCGTCAAACACGGACACCTCGACGTCCGTAAACCCTGCGTCCGCCAGCTCTCGCGCAAGGGCGTCCCCGTGCCGATGTCCAGCCAGGCCGGCTTGGGCAACGACGCTCGGGTGCGCTCCGGCAGCGCCGCCATGACCGGCTCCATTTGCAGCCGAGCCATTGGGTTGTGCTCGGGGCCCCGCCACACCGATGTTGCCAGGAGCCCACCCGGGCGCAGCACCCGCGCGGCTTCGCGCCAGCCGGCACAGCGATCCGGGAACAGGAATATGCCGAACGAGGAGAAGACGGCGTCAAAGGACTCAGCGTCATATCCCAGAGCTTGGCCGTCTTGCACCTCGCAAGTCAGGATGCTGTCGGCGCTCAGCGCGCCGAGGTTGAGTGCGGTCAGTCGCACCATCTCCGGAGCAAAGTCGGTGGCCACCACGCTGCCCGTGCGCCCGACGCCTCCAGCTCAGCAAGGCAATGCAGCACCGCGGCACGCGACAGCTCGCCGTTGCCGCAAGCCACGTCGAGGACGCGCTGCGCGGGCGGCAAGCGCCCTGCCACAGTCTGGAAGAGCGAATGCGCCATGAAGCCGGTGCACGGTGCGGCTACCCGCGCGTACGTGCGTGCGTGGCGACTCCAGGCCTTGGCAACCTCACTAGTAGCAGACATTGCCTGCAACCAGCACAACACGACCGCTGAGCGGCACAACAAGCAGAAGCGGCGAGGAGCAGACAGCAGCGGGCATGCAGCACACGGCTTCAGGAGCGGCTGACAGCACAACCCTGCAGGATCTACAGAGCCAGACCCTTGACGACATGGAGCCTCCGTGCTTACCCGTAACTATGATCCCAGACCGGCTGTAGCAGTCGTTCTTGCCCAAGTCCGAGCGGGAGTGCTCCAAACGGCAGTGTCGTCCACACCCTAACAAGCGGTCACAATGCTCTGAAATAATGATTGAAGCTTTCGCAATCGTGCACCAGAAGAAAAAGAAGAAGAAGACAACGATGCGCAAGCCTTGTACCAGCCTTGTACCAGCCCTGCCGCCGCATGCTGCCGTACTGCAACAGCACCGCGCCAGGTTCTTCATGGCAGCCCCGAGTGATCGCAGAAGGGCCTTGCATAGAGGGACATCTACCTGGCTGCATCTTCTGGGTTTTGTGCAGGGATCACTGAGAATGGCAAATGGCTTGGAGTTTCCCTTCCAGTTTGTGTTCCAGACCGACGCCCATACTGGTGGAGCCAGCCCGTGAGTCTGCCCAGATTCCTGCTTGAACGCAAGCTTCCAAATGGCAGTTTCCCTCGTTGAATCTGCCTCCTGACACCCCAGCAATGAAGCATGGTGAGACTGTGCCAACATGCCTGTCATTGCCGTTCCACGCTGTGCCATGGGCCCAGCACGGTGAGGCGTCATTTAACACAACCAGCCTCTCAGCTTGCCGCCCGACACAAATTGCGTCAAGTATGTTTGTAGGCGCATCAGTAACCATCGGGTCCGTGCTGGCTGCGCTGCTCACAACCATGTGCTGCTTCTTCGGGGGACGTCGGCTGGCTGAGCAGGAGGCCAAGAAGCAGGAGAGGCTTGTAGCGCAGGCAGAGCGCGCAGCGCAAGGCGGCGAGGGCGCCCACACGCTGTGCCGCCTTAGCAGCGGGAGCGGCGTCAGCAGCGTGCCGCTGCGCCGCGACTCCCTGCGGGAGCCGCTGCTGCAGCCAATCCCCGAGGATGTCTCAAACGCTGCTGCGGATGCGCTGCCGCCGCAACAGCTGGAGGAGGTGCCGCTGTGCGTGCAGCGGTACCTGGCGCGAGCGGTGCGCGACAGCTGCTCCTTGAAGCTCATCACCCTGCACCAGATTGGCAGGCTGAAGCTGGACCTGACGGGCGGCTGGAAGGAGGCCACTGCCACGCAGGCGCGCTGCCGCGCTCTCACGGCACCGTGCTGTCGTGTGTGCTGCGTCGGTGCGTGCGTTTCTGTGGGCCATGGGCTGCAGTCCCCGCAACTCGCTTTTGTCGTTGGCTGCCTGGATTCTTTGTCGGTCGCGGGTCGGCCTCCCACCCGACCCTTCCCGTCGCCAACCCGCAGCGCCTGCCCGCTGGAGCCTGCGTTCATGTGGTGCGCCAGCGCCCGGCTGGCGCCGCTGGTCAGCCTGCGCGGCTTCGACTCGCTGGTGGAAGGCCACGGCCGCTGCCAGTGGCACCTGTGGGGCTCCCTGCCCGCGGCGGCCGGCGAGGGCAGGGAGGTGGACCAGTCGCTGCTGGTGCGCTGGCTGGCAGGTGAGCTCCCTGGCCGCTGGGAAACACAGCCCAGGGAGGGTAGCCCTGCCGCCGCTGCCGAGAGGGTGGCATGGGTGGGGTTCTCGCACGGCCGCTGCCCGCCGCCGCAGCTTCAGCTCCTCGTGCCGACTCGCTCGCTCCCGGTTGCTTGCGGGCCGCAGATGCGGCCTGCTTTCCGCAGGCGTTGCAGCCCAGCAGGCACCTTCGATGGGAGGCGGTACCGGGAGCGAGCTAGGTGAGCCGGCTGACTGCAGAGGGGGCTGCTGGCAAGCCAGAATGCTGCCCAGCCGACCTCCGCCTGCCAAACTTGGGGCTGCGGAGTGGAGGGGCCTCTGCCACCGGGCGACTGCCTGCCACGCAGCCCAGGCGCCCGGTGCCCCTGCTTCACTTGTGCCTGCCGCCTGCTGCCACGGCCCCCTGTTGCAGAGGCGGAGGCGGTGCTCAGCTGGAACGGCCTCGTGGTGCGAGCCACCTTTGCCTTTGACCGCTTTGACCGCCTGGTGCGCCTGCGCTCGCGAGACTTCCTGCGCCGCCTGCCCAGCGGCGGCTACGACGCAAGCGGCGAGTGGCATGTGGACTACAGCGGTCACATGCTGTTTGGGTGCGTGGGCTGGTGCTGGCGTTGGGGCTGTGCTGGGCGGGCGACGCCACCCGAGGCTGAAGCGGCGGACAGCGGTTGGGCCATGCGCTAGATCGGGCAAGGGCGTCGGGTTCCCGCTACCAGCCGTCGTTTTGGCGGCGTGGGGCACACCCAGACTGCACGCACCAGCGGCAGCTTACTCCGGGGGCAGCATGCCCCGCCCGAAGCCTGGCAGGGTGCAGCTCGGCTCTGTTGATGGCTTGCTCCCTTTCCTGGGTTTACAGCTCTCCTTGTTGTGGAGGTTATGACATGCAGCATGGACCCCCATGCTTGCGTCGATGCAGGCTCAGCCCGCAGGGTCCGGTGCTCACAGAAGAGGTCGCCACCCCCGCCGGCATCTTCATCCCCACCCAGCTGGAGGCCAGCTGGGCCCTCGCGGACGGCCGTCGCTGCCCCTATGCCTGCTTCACGGTAGCGCGGGTCACCGCAGAGTGAGGGGCAGCCGCAGCAGCCGCGCTTGCCGCAAGCACTGCAGCTTGGCCGGGAAGCAGCGGCGGCCCTTGCGACAGCATGACTGTGACAATTTGAATGTGATTCCTGCAGCCACTCCTTTCCTTATGCGCGGCTTGCATACCTTTGTCGCTGCCCCACAAGTCTTCGCACTCTTGCAGCACGAAACTGGCTGGGTGTTGGCCAGTGGCGTGCCGGTCGCTTCCCCTCCCTTTATGTTTTGTTGCACTCTTGCTGCTTGTATTAGCCCAGTTATATACTCATTCTGCTCGAGAAAAGCAAAACGGCGCGGTAGGAAACGATTGCCGCGGTAGTCAACCGCGGTAGGTAACAATTACCGGTTGATTGCCTGCCTGGCTGCCGTTGACGCCCGCTCAGCCGTGCTGAGCATGGGCAGGGCCTGCTCAGAAGTCCCGGGGCGGTGCCTTGCTTGTCAAAATAAATGCTCCATTCCGACCACCCGCCCCACTGTCGCCACCCCTGCCAAGAACAGGCCTCGCCGCTGTCGGCCGGCGAGTCTGCCCACTGGGGTCCCGCTGTCGCTTTCGCAAACGAACCAGGACATACACGATGGAGCCTCATCTAGACCCATGGACAGTCTTAGGCGTCAGCAGAGCGGCAACGCCAGACGAGGTGGCGGCCGCCGCCGCTGCTGTGCAGCCACGCCCAAACCCATTACCATTTCATGGGCTGCCCCTGCACCAGTCAAAGGCTCCGGCCCCCTCTTGTGTCCACAATGACTTACGCGCCGCCATGCCGGCCTGCAGATCAAGGAGCAGTGGCGGCGCCTGTGCAAGCAGCACCATCCCGACCTGCAGCCGGCACACCTGCGGGTGCCAGCCGAGAAGCACTTCAAGGAAATCAGCGCGGCGTACCGCACCCTGAGCTCCCGTGAGTGCACCCTGCCATGTTGGGTGCTCCAGCAGGATCCCGCGGCTGCCCTTCAGCGAGAGCACAGGGCGGCGGCAGTGTTTGATACGCGTGTCCGCAAAATGCTCCTGGTGGGAATCCAAGGTGGCACTGCTTGGTTCTGCTGTTTTGCCACTTTGAAATCAGTCGCCGCTTGTCCGTGATGTCCGCAGGCAGCTCCAACCTGGCAGCGTACGCCGATTTCACAGCGGCGGCGGCGGCGGCGCAGGGCGGCGGCCCCTTTGCCGCCGGCTACAGGACAGGTGCGCGCCGGCTGTGCCTGCAATTATCGGCGCCATGATCTGGCGACTGCACTTAACGTGGTGCTGACGGGGTTGCAACCGCTGCATTGACCCGAGCGATTCGCACCGTGCATGCCTCTCCTGCCGCTGCGCAGCCTGGTCCTCGGGCGGCGCCCCTCCAAGTTCAGCAACGGCGTCGTCGCCGGCGTGCTCATCATCCCTTTGGTCCTCACGTGAGCCGGTTCGCACGCACGCCTTGCGGCCCCCGTTGTCATACTACACGCTGCCGCCACATACTTTGCTGCGGCCTGAGCGGGAGACGCCCTGCTCCGCTGGCCCTGGTGCTCGCTTTGTTGCGCCGCGCTGCTGCCCTGACGAGCCCGGCTGCTGCGGTGCCCCGGCTGGTGCAGGGGCATGTGGATGGCCTTCAAGCTCGATGAGGGGGCTAGCCACTGGCGCCCCCACGGCTTCCTGGGGCCACCCGACAACCCCTTCCTGCGAGAAGACATGCGCCCCCGGGTGCACAGCCACGTCCGCAGCTACCTGCAGCGGAAGCAGAGGGAGGAGGAGGAGGCTGCGGCAGCGGCGACGCGCGGTTCGGCTGAGCAAAGCGGTGCCGAAGGCACAGCGGCCGGGCAGACGGCGGCGGCGGCAGCAGGGCCCCAATGGTGGCAGTGGGGCAGAAGCTAGGCAGCAGGGGAGCCCCCTGGCAGGGTTTAACCCGCCGCAAGAGTCGGGGCTTGCTCTGCGTATGTACCATAGCTTTGTTGATACGCTTGTACAAGCTAGCAACTTGTATGAAACCTCGGCAGAGTTATGAAGGGATTGTTGCCCAGCGGCCGGAACGAGCAGCCGCAAGGGCGGCATTTGGCAGCGCGGGCGACAAGGACAGGTTGGATTGAGAGGGCGCGGCCCACCCTTTACGGGCGCCATCAGACCCTTCTCCATCATACATCTTTGTCCGTCTCCTCCAGCTTACCGGCTTTGGGTTGTCCGGGCCTGCCTGCCAAGAGCGCGCCGCCCAAAGCACTAGCGTCCGACGCTGCCCTCGCCCACTTCTTGTGCAAGTCGCTGCTGCTCGGCAGTCTCCAGCGCCGTCCCATGGTGTCGGGCAGCCTGGCACGGCAGGGCGCCAAGGCAGTTGGGGAGGCGGTGGGCGCTGGCGGCTGGTCCTACGAGCAAATCATCAAACACCTGTCCCCTGCTGTGTCCAAGTTCTCGGTGAGATATGACACGATGCCAGCACCCAGTTCATTGACGAGCACCGGGAGGAGCACGCAGCAGGCGCAACGCTCGGCAAATGGGATGGCCAGCAGGCGCTGCCGCCTTGCCCAGCACAGCAGCAGCTCAAACTTTCCTTCGTCTCCTCGCACACTTTGGCATGCATGCAGCCCGCGGTGGCGGACCGGGGCAGCGGATCCTATGTATGGACCACCGACGGGCAGAAGCACCTGGACTTTGCTTGCGGCATCGGTGGGTGTTTGCGGGCTTCGACCTCTCATCGCCCTGCTCTCAATCGCCGAGCGCTTGAACAGCATGCCAGCCCTGTCCGCCCATGCCAGCGAGTGCCCAGTCCCTGCTCCTGTCCCCTGCTCCTGTAGGCGTGCTGAGCACGGGGCACTGCCACCCGCGGGTGGTGGCGGCGCTGCAGCAGCAGGCGGGCAGCATCATCATGGCGCAGCAGAACATCTTCCCTGCCAGCCGCCCCATGGTGGACCTGCTGCAGCGCCTGGATGCCATCATGCCCCCCAGCTCACCTCACACTTCTTCTGCAACTCGGGGGCGGGTGAGCCCTTTCTCCACCTTTGCGTCGGTGCCCCGCCAGGCAACCTCTGCGCCACGCTGACCCTCCAGCCCCCCACCTGCTGCCCATACGAGCGCCCCGCCCGCTTGCCTCTCTGCTTTGCTGCAGAGGCGGTGGAGAACGCGATGAAGATTGCCCGCAACTACACCGGCCGACAGAACATCATCTGCTTTGACGTGAGCTGGAGAAGGGGGCCCGCCCGCGGGGGTTGGGGGGGAGGGGGCACGCTTGCGGGCAGTAATTAATGGACGGGAAGCGAGCGAGAGGGGCCCCGCCGGTCAGCCACATAGGGCAGGTGGCGCAGTGGCCCCCAAACCACATTGCGCCCCAGCCATGCCGGAGCTACGTCACGATCCTACGCCCCTCGATGTGCCTTCATCTCAAAAGACACAACAGTCAAATCCTTGCACCTGCAACAGGGATCGTTAGAGCACCCTATTAAGTTGGAAGGTTGCTGTTCATGCAGGGCGCATACCATGGCCGCACATACGGCGCCATGTCGCTGACGACCAGCAAGACGGTGTACCGCCAGAACTTCGGCCCTTTCCCAGCGGTACGCCCTGGGCAAACCGATGCACCGCCTGCACCGCACACAGGCGCTGCTGCTGCCTTTGGCAGCGACGTTGGAGGGCCGGGAGCTTCGGCTGCCAGGTGGCACCTGCCCGCCAGCAGCTACTGAGGGGTCCCCGCCACCTTCACCTGGATCCACCGTACCGCAGGCGTGGTCACCGCTCCGTACCCGTACTGCCTGCACTGCAAGGCGCGGCAGGCGGCGGGGGCCTGGGCTACGGGGTGGCCCCCAACATCCCCCCACTGGGCTCTCCCTACGAGCAGCGGCGCTGCTGCGGCGGCCCGCTGGAAGCGCTCGAGTGGATGCTGAAGACGCACTCCGCGCCCTCAGTGAGGCTGTTCTTCTTGTTCTGCTGCTGCTGCTGCTGCTGCTGCTGCTGTTGCTGCTGCTGGCTGGCTGGCTGGGCAAACGGAGGGTTCAGCTAATCCTTGTGATTAGACAGAGCGCCAGCCGGCAAAGCTTGCAGGCGACGCAGCGGGTGCGCCCACCGTCCGCAGCCGAGCTCCAGATCGTCGAGAAGGCCACGCTCCACCAGCCGCCGCAGCTGGCTCTCTGCCACGCTGCTCCGCTCTTGATTTAGCCATCGATGGTCCCTCCCCTAAAGCCACCTCCTTCAACAGGGCCCTCTGGCCCTCTCAGCCCCCACCTGGCCAACCCCATGCCTGCCGCGCAGGAGACGGCCGCCGTCATTCTGGAGCCCATCCTGGGGGAGGGCGGCTTCCTGGTGCCGCCGCCCGGCTTCCTGTCCGCTGCGCGCGCTGTGCGACTGCCACGGCATGCTGCTCATCTTCGACGAGGCGCGTGCTGTGCCATGCTGTGCCACGCTGTGCCACGCTGTGCCGTGCGCGGCGGCAGGCGCCGGCTCTGGCACACGCTTGCGCTCGTTGCCTTTGCCCCAGGCGCGGAATAAGCGGCCTGCCGTTGAGCACGCCAGCACCGACCTTTGGCCGCGCTGCCGCCGTTTCTGTGCCGCCGCTGCCTGCAGGTGCAGAGCGGCGTGGCGCGGACGGGCAAGTGGTGGGGCCACCAGCACCTGACTGACGCGCAGGCGAGCCAAGTGGCCGCTGCCGCAGCCGCCTCCTGCTGGCCGCCTGATGCTTTGGTCGCCTGCTGCGGCGCCTGACCAGGACCGGTTTGTGCTCCAGTGCTCAAAGTCCCCCCCACCCCTTCCCCCCTCCCCCATACCCCCACACACCGCTGCTGTGCTGCAGCCCGACATGCTGCTCTTCGCCAAGGGCATCGCCAGCGGGGTGCCGTTTGCTGGAGTGTCGGCACGACCGGAGCTGTACGATCGCATGGGCCCGGGCATGATGGTGAGGGCGGTGGGGCGGAGCCACACAGGCTGTTGTTGGGGGGTGACGGTGGTGTCGGGCGGCGAGGGGCTGGGTTAGGTTGACAAGGGGTGATGGTGCAGATGCGGGCTGGGCAGGCCGCCGCCGATCGTCCAGCTCAGCAAGCCTGCTGATCTGGCTGCGCCGCCGCGCCACGCCTGCCGATGCAGGGCGGCACGTACGGCGGCAGCGCGCTGGGCTGCGCTGCGGCGGCGGCGACCATCGACGTCATCAGCGAGGAGGGCTTGCTGGGCAACGCGGCGGCGCGTGGGCGCCAGCTGGCTGCGGGGCTGCTGAAGCTGGCAGGGGTGGGTGGGCGGATGGCGGTGTGCAGGCGCAGGCGCAGGCTGGAGCAGCGCTGCCAAGCCGCGGCACGGCGCGCAGAGAGGCGGCGCCGCGGCAGCACCCGCCGAGCTGCTGCAGGGTCAATGCGTGCTTGCTCACCCTCCCGTCCTCATCCGTCTCTCCCTGAGTGCTGCGCAGAAGTATCCCATTGCTGACGTGCGCGGCCGGGGCCTCATGCTGGCAGCTGAGTTTGGCGAGGAGCAGGCGGCGGGCGGCCTGGCGGCGCCGCACGGCGCCGCCGCCGCCGTCACGCACGCGGCGGGCGCCGCGGCCTGCTGCTGCTTGGGGCCGGTGAGCGCGCCTGCCTCTCGCTTTGCTGCCGCTCGCACACATATGCAGGGGTCTGCTGTTTCTGGCCTGGCCTAGATCGCTTTGTGCGCTGGGCAGCCACCCATGCGCCAGCGCTCGTCACCGCGCCCGCCCCCTCCCCACGGCAGGTGCCCGCGAAACCGTGCGCTTCCTGCCGCCCCTGAACGTGAGCGAGGCTGAGATGGAGGAAGGGCTGGCCATCCTGGGGGACAGCCTGGAGGAGGTGTTTGGCGGCGGCGGCGACGCGCGGCCGGCCTGAGGCAGCGGCGGCGGCGGCACCGCGCGCTGGGCGTGACCTGCGCGGCGGCCTGCAGTGTCGCTGATGCACGTCCGCTTTCGCGCTCATGCCGACTGCTGACTTTTGTTTGTGCCTGCAGTCTACACTGTGCAGCTCAGCTCGATAGGTTGTGTAATGGATAGAGCATGGTCTGGTGGGAGGACAGGTCGGCATTGCTCGCGTCCCGCCCCACCAGCAGCCTCGCGGCCAGAAGCCTGCAGGCCGGCGCATGAATCCAGTCGACATCTTCCCTCAACATACAAACAACTGCTTCACGCCTTTAGCTCACAGAGCGGCCGGGTTGTGACTGTGAGGCCAGGGCGGCGCGCGCGCGCTGGGCACAGCTGGCAGGGCGGCGGCACCGCTGTACCACACCCCACGGGACAAGCCATGTATCGGTGATTCCAAACAAAATTGGTTACACGCAGCGTCATCGGTGTCTCTCAGCCCTCTTGTGGGCGTAGCTGGTTGGCGACATGTCCTCGATGGGCGGGGCTCTTGTCCTCCTGGCCGTGTGCTCCGCATCGATCGTCAGGTGATTGAGCTTCTCCTTTGGGCTTGTTTACCCTCGCCGATGGGGCGGTGGTTGCAGGGCTTCCTCCCCGCGAACCCGCGCCTGTCGGCCGTTGGCCCGAGGCTGAAGGGCACCCCGCTGCTTTCCGCTATATCTGGCCGATAGCGCCGTCCCTGCCCCCGTGCAACGCCCCCGCCCTTCCCCTTGGGTAGCTTCCTGGGCTGCCGCTGCCAGCCGAGCTGCTGCCGCCCTTAGCAGCTGCTCACACAAAGCACATGCATGCGTCATTACTATTCGTCTATGGCTTTGCCATGCGCCAAATTCCAGTCAAGACAGCCAGCAGCTCCCTATGTGTTGCACTGGGAGCTCTTTGACATGCTTCCCTCAGCGGCCTGCGCTTCTCTGCGGTCACATTCGCAGGGCCCTGACTGTCGATGTGGGTGACACCGGCATTATCCGAGTGCGCGACAACACAGACTCGTCATTGTACTCCGCCAGAGGTGAGCTGTGCAAGCGCTGCTTGCCATCCGTCCCTTTTGCCACAATCGCGGCTGCGGTACTGTGCGCCCGCTGCCGAGAGCTGCTTCCCGCCGGGCTGCAGTTGTGGGGTGGGTGCCTGCGGCCGGAACGCCGGAGATTGTGGGCTTCGACGGCTCCGAAACGCAGCCAGAAGCCAAGCCCAACTCTTTCCTCAAAGTGAGCCACGCGCCGCCTTGTCTGCGGGACAGACAGCCTTGCCTCCTGAGTGTGGCGCCTGGGCTGCCACCGTGTTCCTGCTGCCCATCGCTCGGACTGCCTGCTGCTCGCTTGGACCATGAGGCCTGCGGTCGCCTGCCCCAATGCAGCTCTTGGGAACGCCTGACTTCATTGTCGGCGCGTGGCTGACGCCATCAGCTGAGGTGGGCTTGCAGCTCGGTGGGCGCGCGTGCAGCAGCCTGCTGGCCCACCGGCACTCGTGCACGGGCCGGCATCCGCACACTGGACAGGGGACAGGCCCCTGCCGTACCACCACAGCAATAGCGTGCAGGCAAATGTGGCTTGCTTTCAAAGCTTGGTCCGGGCGCCCTACGCTACTCACACTTAGTAACGCAGCGTCGCTTTGTTTCCCTTGCAGGGCAGCGGGCTGGCCATTGGCCGCGTCACCTTTTATCGCTTTGGCGGGGAGACGCTGCGGCTGGAATTGGCGGAGGAGGGCATGCGGGGTGAGCCTCGGCGGCCTGCTCTGCTGCCCCTGCCTGTCTGCTGCCCCTGTGCCGAGTGCTGAGAGGCATGTGCGCGTTGCAGCTCAGTCTGCGCTGCCTGATCAGCGCTGTTTGGATGCGGCTCACTCCTGCGCTGCAGCCTCCCTCACGACGTCCAGCGGCAGCGTGCAACAGCTGAGGGAGGGGCGGCTGGCGCACATCCGTGGCGGCGTGGTTTGGCACAAGCCACCCAAGGTGGGCACCAGAGCGCTCCATGCGTAACAGGCCAGCGCTGGCGGGTGCAGCGCTGTGTGACCACCGCCACGCGGTGCCTACAGGCGCCCTGGGAGAGGTTGTCTGCTTGCAGCCCCGTTTTGTTCGGTAGCCACAGGCACTGCCTCCACATCACCTCACCCTTGCGCCAACCCCCCGCCTGCCCCCTGCAGGGCGGCGCTGTCGCTTCAGTGATCATTGAGCAGCCGGCGTTCTCGGTGCGGGTGCAGCGCCCGTGGCTGGCTGATGCAGACCGCTGGGCCGACCACCTGGATCTTCGCATCATGGTGGAGGATTCTGTGCTGCCCCATCCCCTCACCGGCATGCTGGCGGGCACGCTTCCCCATCAGCCAGCTGCTGGCACCGGGGCTCGCTGAGCATGCACAGATGCCCATCGCCTGGGACCCCGTCCCTTTCCTCGCATCCCTCAAAACTAGATACTAGCTTTTCCCCGGCCCTTCTTCCTATCCAGCCTCTTGCGTGTCTTGAGTTTTCCCACACTCCTCAGCTTACCCTCTCCTGCACGCCGCATGCGCGTGCATCTTGTTTTCGCTTCGATCTCGCCGCCAGTTACTCGATCACCCATCTGCTGCCGCTTTGACTCCATGGCGCTTGGGTATCACAGCTTCCTTGGCATGCTCAGTCTGATCTCTGTAAATAAGATCCTAGCCGCTATCACACTCGCAGATGCAGCGCGATCCCCCTTCGCAGATCAGAAGGTCAGTGGCTTCTGCTTGCTTCGTTGCCTACAGGCGAGGCCTTGCCATCTACTCCATTGCTCTGAGCAAAACGATGCAGGCCCTCAAAACAACGTCATTATAAGATGAAAAGGCACCAAATTGATGGTGCATTTAAAGTTGTTGCAGCAAGCCTTGCCCCGCTTCAGCTGCGTCGCTGCGAAACCAGAGGTGCTGCCGCCGCAGGTGGCAGCGGGTACAAGGTACCGCACGCCGCACACCAAGCCCGGGGGCGGCTGCTGTCTACCTCTGAAGACATAGAATACTGAAAGACTAAAAGGGTCGAAAACCCGCCCTGCAGTTCTTCAACTATGCATCGCCAGATCTGCACTTTGCTTTTGGGAGCTCGCTACAACTAGTCGGCCGCCGTTAAGCTTGAGAGAGTCAATATGCGCCTAGGAGCAGGATTAACGCTTGTCGTTCTTGCGTTGGCCGGTGCCTATGCCGGCCCATTAAAGTTTCCCACCGCCCGCCCGGGAACCTGCCTTAACTCGCTGAATGCCGAAATAAGACAGGCTGAAAAGCCAGGAAAGGTAGGTATTCGAAGCTGGGGCGTCAATCGAAGGGTATCAGCCGCACGCAGCTTCAGCCCTTCCTGCCGCTGCTGCAGCGGCCTTGGACTGTCATCACTGACAAATTTGAGCCACATGCCCCCTTGTCACAGCAGGGATTCAAGCTCATATTTTACGGAGACTCGATTCTTGAAACCCTGAAGGGCACGGACAAGTGCCGCGAATGCGAAAACCCCACGCGGCGGTCGCCGTGCAAGGGAGTGCCCGCAGTGTACCGACGCGTCTTTGGCCGCTTCGAGCCGGGGGTGATGGCCATGGCCATGGACGAAACAGCGCACCTGCTGTATCGCCTGCAGCACGGGGCCATCCCAAAGAAGAACAAGGTGCGCTCACGCTGGGAGGGTGCCGCTGCTGCCATCGCTGGCAGAAGGCGGGGGAGCCACCTTGTGCGCCCCTCCATCTGACCCCCTTCTCCGGCCGCCTGCGCAGCCAAGGGTGGCAGTGCTGCTGATCGGCACGAACGACTTGACCAACTCAGCCTGGAGCGCCAGGGTTCAGAGCGTGAAGGAGAAGGCGCTTGCCAAGGAGGCCCCGGCATCGTCAGCAGGTGCCGCCGCGGCGCCGCCGCCCGCTCTGCTGCCGCCGGCCGTGCTGCAGCCCTGAGGGGCTATAGTCAAGTGTCTAGTGGTTGACAGTCTGAGTGCTGCCGGGCCATCCCTCCTCCCAAACACACACACATGCATGGCACAACTCCTAGGCCCCTCTCGCTTGCGGAACCCTGCCCCCGCCCCTCCGCACCCGGCAGGATCGAGCAAGCGGTGCAGCTGCTGCGCCAGGGCGCCCCGCGCCAAGATCCTGGTGATGGGCATCCTGCCGCGCGGCACAGGCACGGGCAAGGGGCTGCTCAACGCTCAGAACGACTTCAGCTGGCCCTCCCACTACACCAAGGCCGTTGCCGGCATCAACAAGCAGCTCAGGCACGAGCCCTGCTGGTGTTACTGGGACCAGCCTGCCTTTTTCGCTTGGGTGCCAGTGTTGTGTCCAGGCGGGAGCCCCTTGTGGGGTCTCTAGCTCGAGCGGCATGCGTGCACACGTGAAAATACTCTGCATGACGGGCAACTCTTTGGAGGGCTGCCCAGTGGCGTTTCCCGGCATGTCCCCCGCCGCCCGCAGAGCGCTTGCGCTGAGGAACCGCGGCAGCGTGAGCTTCCTGGACTGCGGACGCGTCTTCATCCGGGCGCCGCCATCGACGCCCGCCTCATGGCAGACGCTATCCACCCCACCGCTGCGGGCTGGGAGAAGCTGGCGGCATGCATGCTGCCGCGCATACAGCAGCTGATGAAGTGAGGTGAACGTGGCCGCTGGCCATGCTTGTACCCATGGAATGGTGCAGAGCTTCAGTGTAACGGATGGCTGGCAACCAGCAGGCCCACCCACGGGCGCAGGCGGCTTGGGCCCCAATTTCGCTGGCCGGACTTTTCGGCCTCTTGGGCTGCACACGCTAGTTGTGGGTCCTCAAGCAACCGATCAACGGCAAACCGTTGCGGCGGAGGTCCAGGTTGCCGATGGCACCGCCAGCTGGAGCTGTTCGAGTGTTTGCGGGCGAACCCCTTTCGTTCCTGTATGTAACGCAGTGCATTCAGCATTTGGACGGTGGGTTACGAGAGCACTCTGCCTGGCGGCGAGGAATCGCTGGCTGTCGATCTGGATGCCGTTGTGCACAGCGCTGCGTAGGGCCATAGTCCTTGCTGTGCTGCGTTATGCACCCGAGTGTTGAAACAAACACCTAAGAGTCCCGGGAGCACCCTGCCCGGGCCGCCTTCTTCTGCCGCCACCCCGTCCTTTGCCGTCCACCACTTCCACATAGTTGACCCAGCTGCATGCTGACGGGCGCTTGCATTTCAGCCGTGCAGGAGAGAAGGCATAAAACGGAGCACGCATCGACATGCCGCCCTTCCCTCTATGCTGCCTGGCGGGCCTCTGGAGCGCCGAGGCGGCGGCGGCCCTGGCAGCAGTGTCCAGCGGCCTGGCTGCGGGCGCCGCCACAAACACCGCCTGCACTTTGACACCGCAGTATAAAGGTGCGGCGCTTTGGCTGCGCGCTTGGTGCTGCGGCAATCGGCGAAGCAAAGCCGGTACAGTCAGGCAGCCTTGCTTGTGGCTCAGCCCCGGAGAGTCTCCTGCTGCTCCCCTCACGCGTGCAGACAGCGCTGTCCCCGTGGCGGACCTCGTCGCGGCGCACCAGAAGCAGCAGGGCAAGGTGGAGCGGATGCAGCAGCCGCTGGTGGTGCTGGGCGTGGCCGCGGCCGCGGCGGCAGCCGCCTCCACCGCCCGCGGTGACTCGCACGCTGTGGCGCCGCTCGCGCTCTCCGCCGCCATCTCAGCCGGCACCATCGTGAGCCCCTGCCGCGCCGCCGCCGCTGCCTGCCTGCCCGTCGGCAGCTGCGCCCTGGGAGGGCGAAGCTGCGCTCTGCGGCAGTGTAGTGGCTGTGCCCCACACATGCCTCCGCCGCCTTGCACCTTGGCTTGGCCCCCGTGCTCGATTTTGAGGCACTCGTGGCCGTCCTCCCTCCTTTCATGGCACTTTTCGGGGTTTTCTCGGTATTTTTCAGGCCTGGACCCTGGTTCTGATGAGGCCAGTGGATCGGGCGATTGGGGAGTCCCGGGTGGCGGTGGCGGTGGGCTCACCTGGGAAGAAGCCGCGGACCAGGTGAGGGGGGCGAGCTGTATGGGCTGTTGCTGTCTGTTTCAAGGCCGCCAGGCCTGCCGCTCCTCAGCCGCTGAACCACGCCTGAGCCACCCTGCTGTGCCCAGAAGCCCCCACACGGCCAGCAGCCCCGCCTCTGCTGCTTTTCATGCTCTGTCCACCCACTGAACTGCCGCACTGCCGTGGCCCTTGTTCCCGCCACACGGCCCATCCGCCTCTTCCCACCCCCTGCTGCCGACGGCCACCAAGCCCTATTGTCGTCGTCAGCCCACACGCCTGCCAACCCGCTTGCGGCAACGCCCCTCACCCCTGCAGTGCCGCCGACGAGGCGTCCGCCCGCGAGCTGCTGGTCAAGTGGACGGGGCTGAACAAGCTGCGCAGCGTGGCGCTGGTGACCGCCTTTGGCGCCGCCGTGTGCGGTACCCTGCTGGTCAACCGCCCGGTGCGGTCGTGAGGCTGGGGGCAGGCTGCGCCCTCCATGGCTGCGGTGAGGGGACGCTGCCGGGCGGCCCCACCCCAGGCAGCCACCTGCGGTGCCGGGCCTCCCTCACGATCTGTGGATCTGGCCAAGTGCTGGGGGAGCCATTGAATGGCGCTCAAACCAGCCACGGTTGTTGAAATTCTGCCATCCTAAATGTGTTTGTTGCAACCCAACCACCCTAAATGCGACCACCCTTTCCGATGCGCCCCGCACCACCCCGACCGCCGTGACAGCGCATTTTCCTACGTCTTGCAGTTGAGCCATCCACAGCATTGTTTAACACCACCTTGCCTGGTCCCCGATTATGCTGCGACACCGTTGCAAGGGTTGCATCCAAGTAACGGGGTCTCATATGCCAAAAGCGTCATTCAGCCTTGCGCCGCCGCATTGAGCTGCCGCCGCCTGCCCGCAGCGCACCGCCGTCTGCCAGCGCCACGATCCCGGCAAAGCCGAGTGCGCTGCCCAGGAAGAGCAGGGGTGTTGTGCCCAGCCAGGACCCCCTAGCGAGCACAGCAGCGGGTCGAGCGGCAGGCAGAGAGCCATGAGGGCCGCCCCAAACGCTGCCAGCAGGTGCTGGTCCGGCATTGACGGTGCTGCACGGAAGCCAGAGGCCAGGCGATGCGCTGTGAGCGCTGCGGCCGCCAAGGTCGTGCCCAGGTACACAGCTTCGGGCACCCAGGGAGTTGGAAACCGCAGGTTGGCGACCGCTGCTGACAGCAGCACGCAAAGCGTGGCCCAGCAGGCGCTGCGGGCTGCTGCCGCCGCCGCCGCACTCGGCGGTGGAGGCCTGAGCTGCAACGGAAATACGCATGTAAATTGCCAGTCAAGAAGACTGCTGCTTCTTTACGCGATTCTGCAGTTGTAAATCATGATGGGCGCTGCATGTCGGGGGAGTGGACACACAGGCAGCAGCTTCCCGCGGCGCACCTGGAAGGCGATGAGGCACAGCGAGGAAGCGCCGGTGAAGGCGACGTCGGCCGCAGCTGCGGCACCCCACAGCTGGGTGCCACGCGCGGTCAGGATGTGGCACACTATGGAGCTGCAGAAGACCCGGGCATAGGAGGGCCAAAAGTTGGCACCGGGTTGCACCGGCTGAAGCCCACGCCCGGTTGTAGGCACCCAGGACTGCCGCAGCATGGCAGCAGGCCGCCCTTGCGCACCTCAAGTTCATGCAGAGGAAGAAGATCAGGGAGTGGCGCAGGTAGGTTTGCTGCGTCCGGTGCAGGCGCCGCAGGGCCCACAGCCCACGCCCGCGCCTGCTAGCTGCACCGGCAGCAGGGCCGGGTTACGCAGCACAAACGACCCTAGCAGCAGACGCTGTTCTCGGCAAGCCTGTGCCAGCCAGGGGGCTGCATCAGGCCGTAGAGCACAGGGTACCGATTCGCCAGGTGGTGCTGCGCCGCCGGGAAGAAGTCTCCGAAGAAGAGTGTTGTGCTGCCTGCAGCAGGCTGGTCGACGGCGCCTGCAAGGCCGCCGCCGCCCTGGGCCATTCCGGTGCGCGCTTCCGCCACGCTCGCAACCAATGCAAGGTTTCCACTTGGCTCTTACGGCAATCAAAGGCAGCTTCTGCCTGTCGTGGCAACGCGAGAGCCTAGCAACGAAGCACGTGAAGCACAGGCACTTGTTACGGCGTCAAGTTGGATCTGCAGACCCATAGGCGAATGCGGTTGCCATCGGAGGTGGAGGCAACGATCCTTTCCCGCGCAGTTCGGCTAAATCGATGTACCGTCGTTGTACTCGTGTTGGTCGCCATGCAGTGAAAGGAGTGTTCCCCAAGCAGATACATTGCCATCCAGTTGTCCGAACGGTGTTTTTGACATCGATTGAAGGGAGAAACAATGGGTTTACTGATCACCCTGGCTTCGGCCTTGGAGCAGCAGCGCCCAGGCATGCTGGCCGCCCTTCCAGCGTGAGTTGACAGCCGCGCGATACGATCGAATGTGCGAATGCCGCCCGGGCCATCCTCCAATGGCTGACCGCTGGCTGCCGCTGCCCGCCCGGCCCCCACGTTCGTGCAGGCCCGACCTGTCGCTGGCAGGCGCCTTTGCCATCGTGTTTGGCGTGCAGCGACTGGTGCCCACTTTCGATAAAACCTGGTACAAAAGCCTGCAGATGCCGAGTTGGACGCCACCCAACTATGTCTTCCCGCTGGGTGCGCCGCTACGGAGGGAATCGAAGCTGCAGCCACGCTCGCTTGACTGCCAGCAGCGCTCCATCGACTCCTGCCCTGCCGGGCACCTGCCGGGCTCGCTGGGGAGGCGACAGCCCGCCCTTTCAGTTGCTCAGCTGCCGGCTGTCGCCCCCACCGCAGTGTGGATCCCGCTCAAGGCGCTGCAGTCGGTGGCGGCATGGCTCGTCTGGAAGAGCGCCCGGCGCAGCATGACCTGTACCTCCCGCTGGGCCTATTTGGGCTGCACCTCTTCCTGGGCAACTGGTGGAACGTGGTGTTCTTCGGGCAGCACAAGATGCGGCAGAGCGTCAAGTGGATGGCGGCCTTCTGGTGCTCCATCGCTGCCTCCATCGCTGCCTTCTCCCAGGTGCGGCGGCCCAGGAAGGTGTTGGCGGGGCGCAGCTGGGCGTGATGGGTGCAGCAGGGCAAAGGCCTTCTGCAGCAGGAAGTGAGCGCAGCCGCCGCCCACTTGCAGGTCAGCCCGCTGGCGGCGCTGCTGTTCGCCCCGACGCAAGTCTGGGTCACCATCGCCGCCAAGCTGAACTACGACATCGTGCGGCTCAACGCTGACAGGAAGAATGAATGAGGGTGCTCAAGAAGCTGGGTTGGGCACGAAACGCTCCACTACAGCAAGGTGCGGGTTGCAAGCAATAAGTTTTCAGGCCTTAATCCCCAGCATGTGCTGGCCGCAGGCACTCAAACTATTTCTTGCCATTACGGTATCTACCAGTGTTGCTTGGAGAGGCTATGCTGTAGGTTCAAGCAGACTCTGTAAGCTGAAGGAGAGACCCTGCAGTGCAACAGCTGGCGGCCGGGCCTCCTCCACTGGCGTGACTTGTTGCGTTTTATGCATCATGCTGGCGTCGGCAAGCCCCAGAATTCGGACGCTGCCGGGTCAGGGCCTCCTGTCCCAACCCTTCCCACGGGCAAATGCCCCAAGTGGTGCAGTGCTGCTCCCTCGCTGCTAGTCCATAATTTACAACTGTGATGGTCCCACACCGTTTCGACACCAAAGTGGAAGCCAGAATAACGATGGAAGGGCATGGGCAGCACGGGGGCAGCTGGCTCTGCCAACTCGGCCAGGCGGCCCGATCTTTTATGCAATAGGCGATAGTAGGCCGCCTCCTAAGGCGTGTCGCTCTCTTGCAACCTGTCAGTCCAGGGCTTGAGGCCGGCGCTGCGTCCTTTAGACGAGAGAGTGCATCTGCCCTTGCCCTCACTGGCAAGGTTAGGCGTTGTCCGCGGCACTCCCTCTCCAGCGGGAGCCTGACTTCTAAGAAGAGGAGTTCCGAGTCGCCGACACCCCCAGGTGCGGAACCGTTTGGGGTTTTTGTGGGGCTGCTCGGCGGCAGCTGCCGCCCCTGTTGGGGGCCCAGGTTCCTGCCGGCCTCAAACACCGCTTCTTCTTGTCTTTCGGCGCTCCGTTCTCGCGATGCACCCACTGCAAGCTGCATTCTATTTTTGGATGGGCGCGCTTGGTGGCAGCTGGGTTCAGTGCGCCTCACACCCTGCCGCACCCGGCCCCACCCATCTCTCCTCCCCCCGCCCACCCTGGCCGCAGCCATGGCGCCCCCACCAGGCCTACGATGCGGCCACGGGCCAGTTCATCACCACCCCCAGCGCCGAGATGCCCGGCGGCGGCCTCTACCACGACGTCGACCTCAACGGGGGCGGCAAGAAGGACGTGGAGGGGGGCCTTACCACGGCGATTCCTTCACCCGCGACGACCACCGCCGCATCGACAAGCAGGGCACGCTGCTGCCGGAGCGGGAGCTGGAGGCGCAGCGCCACGGCACCTGGGTGGAGGGGGTGTTCCACATCATCACCGCCGTCATCGGTGAGCCCTCCCCCTTGTGTGCCCTCGTGTGCCCCATGTCACCCCCTCCCATGAACTTCTGGGAACAGCCCGCGCGGCTGCTCCCGCGCCGTGGATGTGCATGCGCGCGATGTCCTGCGCCTGGGCGCACTCGACAGCTGCGCTTTTGCGCAACAGCGATGGTCAAGCCCAACTGACGCCGGCCTTCAGAACATGCCGTGATCCTCTACCCTGTGCCGTCTGCCCGGTGCCCAACACCCCACCTCCCCCTTCCCGTCTATTCCGCAGGCTCGGGTGTGCTGTACCTGCCCTTCTTCTTTTCCATCCTGGGCTGGGTGGGCGGCATCATAATGGTGCTACTCTTTGGCGCCATCACCTGGTGAGCCCGCTGTGCAGCGCCTACTGCCGCCCTGCCCTGCTGGCTGTGCCGCAGGCGGAGCTGGTGCTCGGGGGCGCAACCGCGGCTCAGCGGGTGCCCTGCCTTTTCAGCCGAGCCGAGCGCTGAGGTGGCTGGGCTGCACGGCTGGTTGAACAAGCCCCCTGCGCCTGCGTCGTAAACACCCGAATCGCGTTGCAGGTACACCTCGCGGCTGCTGGCGGATGCCATGGTCATCAACGGCGTGCGGTACAGGACGTACCAGAGTGCGTACCGCCGCCGCACCCCGGCTTGCCGCGCAGCCGCAATCTGCTCTTGCTCGCCCTGGACATGCATCCTGTGCGCGAGCCGTTGTGCTGCTGCAGAGCCCCTGGCGACGCCTTGCCCGCCTGCTTGGGAGGCTGTGAACGGTGGCGCCCTGCTCCCCTGGCTGCAGGCGCGGTGGAGGCGTGCTTTGGCCCTCGCGGCGGCCTGCTGCTGGCAATCGTTCAGTACCCCAACCTGTTCCTCACAGCAATTGCGTGTGAGTGCGCGCGGCGGCGGGCTCGATCACCTATCTTTGTTGCAGCACGGCCCGGCTGCCAGCGCGGTTTGTTGATTTGAGGAAGACCCCTCCTGCGGAACTTCACCCCCTGGCTTTGGCCTCGAGGGACGCCACCCTGCCTGCCCACTCTCTGCCCTTGTCTTTGCCGTTCTGCAGACAACATCACAGGCGCCAACTCCATCACCTACTTCGCCTACAGCTACAAGTCCTTTGCCGACTCCTCGCTGTGCACAGGCACCAACGAAGCGGGTAGGGCGAGGAGGTCCAGCCTGGCTCAGTATGCGTGACATGGTGGCCCCGCCGCGGCCCGCTGAGCGGCATCGCCCGCGCACTCCACCTCGCTGGCACTTGTCTGTAGAGCTAGCAAGCAAAATGGGCAGCGCTGTTGCGCCACATTTGTGAACTGCAGGTTACTGCAACGAGTGCAAGTACTGGGTGTTCAGCATCGCCTTTGGCGGCGTGCAGCTGTTCCTCAGCCAGGTGCGCCGCTGGCCTTGCCACATGGCGCGCTGCCCTCGCCTTTGCCGCGCAGCCCACTGTCTTCCGCCCCCTGCCAGCACTCCCTTTATCAACTTGCTGCCTGTCGCAAGCTGACTGCGCACTTGCAAGCAAGCTCCACGCTGCCCCTCCCCCTTCAGCTGCCCAACCTGGACTCTGCGGCCTGGGCCTCCTTCATCGGCATGCTCATGTCCTTCGGCTACTCCTTCCTCTGCCTGGGCATGTCCATCTACCAGCTGGCCACCTGTGAGCCGGGGGAAGGGCGTGTCTGTGTGTGTGTGCAGGCGCGAGAGGGGCGGGTGGATTGTGTGTGGTACGAGGCGGACAGGACGACGGCGACCGGAGATATGCACCAGGCCTCCTTCCAATGTCTCATGTGCCAACTCCAGCATGTCCGGTAGAGTTCAGGAGCCACTGTGAACCTTTCGTCGCCCTGTCACGCGTGCTCCTGCCCCTGCCCCCAATGCTGCAGTCGGCGTGGCCGACACCAGCGCCGCCGGCTACCAAGCCAGCACCCCTGCCCAGCTCACCTGGGACATCTTCAACGGTGGGTGACGGTAAAGTGGCTGCCTGCTGCCTGCCTGCCGCTTGTTGTGCTTCAGAGGGCTGCTGGAGAGGTGGAAGCGCCAGGCGTGCAGCAAGCGCCGTGCATGGCACGGCACGCGCCTGGCCTGTGGCGGGTGTGAGCGTCTGCCGCAACCCGACCATCCACCTGAACCCACCCACCCACCCACAACAACCCCCTCCCCCAGCATTTGGCGGAATCGTTTCGCGTTCTCATTCAGGTGAGCAGCCCCCCCCATCCCTCTCGCTTCTCACTTCTTGCCTTCTTCTTGCCTTCTTCCTGCCCCTGGCCCTATCGCCGCACGCCTCGAGCACATGCCACACCAACAAAACGTGCCCCCCCAACTCGCTTGCGCCTCTGCCTCCCAGCTCACCTGCATACGGTGTCTCCCTCCCTGCCTGCAGCTTCATCCTGATTGAGATCTCCGACACGATCAAGGACAGCGGCAGGGGCCCGGTGTGGCACATGAAGCGCGCCGTCACCGTGGGCGTCGCCATCATCACCTCCTTTTACATCTCGGTGTCGGTGCTGGGGTACCTGGCGTACGGCAAAGTGGCCCTGTACCGTGAGCCGCTGCTGCGACATGCACGCACTCCCCGTTGGCTGGGCAGCAAGGGGGTGAAGGGAGGGGGGGGCCGGCAGCGGGGTCATCCGGACATCCACACTCAGCTGCACTGCTGGTGCCAGCTGCCTCTCACCGAACTCTCCTCCTTCTTCTTGCATTATGACTTATATAAAACAGAGGGGGCTTACGTGATCGACCTATGGAGCAACGCCAGTGACGTCTGGCAGGGCACCGAAGTGCAGACCTCCAATGTGAGTACCAGCAGCTTGCGAATCACCTCTGGGCCTGTTGAGGGCCATCAGTGCGGTGTGGGCCCCCGCTGCCTATCCAGCTCACCGTAGTCCGCCCCACCGCGCCTGCCGACAGCCATGTGAAACGCCCCCGGTGCCGGACCCCGCTCTTTCCTCTGCAGGCCACCACAAATGTGTCGCGCGCCGCCAACTTGATGGTGCTGATCCACATGGTGGGTAGCCTGCTGCGGCAACCTCCCAGCGCCGCGCACCGAGCGGGCGTGCTCCTTCCCCCATTCACACAATAAACTCACCCTCCCACATCCGCACACAAGGACTACCCTGCTGGCATCTCCTTTTGGAAGGCACTTTGCGCTGCGTCACCCTGCCGGCTGGCCTTGCCCTCCCCCTGCCCCGCTTGCAGTTCCCCGCGTACCAGGTCTTCTCGCAGCCGGTGTTTGCCGCGGTGGAGCGCACCATCCGCCACCGCAAGGGCTCGGTGCTGGCCAGCACCCGCAAGTGGGCCTTCCGCCTTACCTTCCGCTCCCTGTGTGAGCTGAGCGGCGGCGGGCTTGCCCAGGGGGAGGGGGGGCCCGCGGCTGTGCTCGTGGCCAGGGGCCAATTAGCTGGGCGTGCGCGGATGCCGTTGCTTTCGGCGACAACATGTGTGATCGTCTCTGTGTGATGCCCCACACACACCACCACACACACTTACCCCTTTGCTGCAGACGTGGTCATCGTCGCCTTTGTGGCCATCGCTCTCCCCTTCTTCTCCGACTTTGTGGGGTGGGTTGCAACCATGTTCGGCTGCCCGCTTCGTGCCGGCCACTTGGCTTGCGTGCAGCTTGCTGCGGCCCAGCAGACCCGAGCGGCAAACCCTCGCTGACGCCCTGCACACCCTGCAGCCTGATTGGCGCGCTGGGCTTCTGGCCAGCCACCGTGCTGTTCCCGATTGAGATGTACCGCAAGATCCACCGCCCGGCCTCGGCATGACCATCTGGCTGGAAACGGTCAACGTCTTCTGTTTCCTCATCACGGTGTGCGGGATGGGGGTGTTCTGTGCTTCACTGTCTCGCAGGGGAACCAATCGGCCAGCCGCCTCCCAGCCACCCCGCCACCCACCTGCCCTCTCCGCTTGGGCCCCTCGCTTCCGTGCAGGTTTGCGCCATTATGGGATCGGTCCAGCTCATCATCATGGATGCGTCCAGCTACGCCACCCCCTTCTGAGCGCCGCCACCTCCGCTTGCCAAGCGGGCAGCGGCAGGACCCGTCCTGTCGGTGCCCGCCCAGGCGCGAGGCTGCTGCAGGCGCCAACCTTTCCCAGAACCCAACCCCGTTCTGCCCAACTAGGACCCAACCCCGACCGCGACTGGGAACCGCAGTTTCTGCCCCATGCTGCCGTTAATGCTTTGTCATCGTTGCGCCCACGGTTGCATGTTACTTTCCCGCCACCATGATCCATTGTCTTCCCCCGTTGCATGCGACCCCTGCCTTCAGTTGTGCCACTTCAAGACGCAATGCATGCATGCCTGCATCGCCTGTCCCCCAAAGTCGTTTTACCATGCATGCCTCAAGTATTCCTTTCCTGACCTGCCTCTTCTGGTCTCCCACATTTCGGCGCTGCACATCCAGAGCTGCTGTCCATGCCTGAGCACGGCCGCACCCCAACTGGCCGCTCTCGAAGTTTTCAACGACTCCCTTTCCGCCTGTTGGTTCTGCCCCATAGATTCCTTGGTTTGTAATAATAAGTTTGGGTCTGTACAAACAAGCAGGAACACACTTAGTTGTTTCCAACTCGTCACTGCTTCACTGTCAGGCGGCCGCATCATGTGGGCAGTGGCGGCTCGTTTGAAGAATGAGCTTCGGGGACGCCGCCCGCTGCCATCCCATTCATTCACATTACTGATCAGGTTCCTGTGGGCACGGCCCTCCTCCTGCGCGGTCAACAGCAGACAACCGAGTGATCGGCGAGTGTTCTGCAAGCTGGCAGGCTCCTGAGAGCCATGTCAGCGGCCGTGGAGCCTGCTGCAGCCGCGGTGGAGGCAGCCGACGCCTTGCGCTTCACCAGCACGGAGGATGCGGCAGAGGACGGCTCCCTGCCCCTCAACCTCGACATTACCACCGAGGAGCTATCGTTAGCGGGTCTCGAGAAGGAGATTGAGGCCTACGCCGACTCGGAGGTGCTGCGGGCTATCCTGGACCAAGGTGCGACGGAGCGGCGGGCGACTGTGCGAGCATGCCCGGTGCGCCGTGGCCTGATGCGCAACCCTGCCCCCTGATGCAGGCGTGGACCCCGCGAGTACAGCCGGCAGTATGGAACCAAGCTGCGCCAGGCGGAGCTGGCATCTGTGCAGGACTACATTGCGGAGAGCGGCAGCCTGTCGGCGCTGCACTCGCAGGTGCCGCCGCCGCGCCGCGCCCGCGCAGAACCGCGGGCCAGCCGCTGCACGCCACGCATCATGGGCTTTGTGCGACTGGCGCTCGCAGGGCGCTGTTGTCTGGCCGCTGTCGTGCATCTGTCTGTGCCGCGGCCACGCTGCGGGCAGCCCACGCTGTGTGCTGCCGCCCGATCACCCTCACGCTGCCCCGCTCCCGCTGCTCCCGCCGCTTGCGCCGCCGCCAGATCAAGGAGTGCGACGACATCCTGGTGGCGATGGAGGGGATGCTGGGGCGGTTCCAGTCGGACCTGGGCAACATCTCCACCGAGATCCGCAGCCTGCAGGAGCAAAGCGCCAGCATGAGCGTGCGCCTGAGAAACCGGCGCGCGGTGCAGGCACGCGGGGGCGGGGCCACTTGCACCGCCGCCTCGCACTGGGCCGAGCAGGAGCGCTTACGCAAGGGTCGAGTTTGTGCGAGGCGCGCTTCACGGGCCGGGACGCCACGTGCCAGGGCCGGCCACGGCGGCGCCCCCGTTGTTCTCCGCTGCCATCAACGCTGTCTTCTCACGTGTTTGCAGGAGCGGCTGGAGACGTTCATGGAGCACGTCAGCATACCGCCCGCCCTCATCTTCGGCATTGTGCAGGCGCGCTGGCCGCCGAGTAGATCCGTGCTGCGGTCCCGTCGGTGGAGCTGCTCCCCGCTCCGACGGCGGGACCCTGGGGCTCTGCTCTGCTGAGCTGCGCTGCGAGCAGGCGCTTTGCCCTTTGCTGCTTGCCCGGCTGCAGGGCGAGATGAGGGAGGAGTTTGTGGGGCACCTGGAGGCGCTGGCCGCCAAGCTGGAGTACGTGGGCGGCGACGACACCGCTCGCTTCTCCGCCGCCTACAGGCGCGCTGGGAGGGGTGCCGTCGGGCTGCGCAAGCCTCTGATTTTACTGCGTGGAGGGCTGAACCGGGGCCGGAAGGGGTCCATGGTGGGCAGCCACGATCGCGGTCCACAAACGCCGAAAGCGAAAGCGGCAGCAGGGGCTGGCGGCACGTTCCCTCTGTTTACGCGGGTCCCTGCTTGGCCCTGCCCTACCACACCGCCGCCCGCAGGGACATCGCTCCGGAGCTGGAGCGGCTGAAGCTCAAGGCGGTGGCGCGCTGCCGCGACCACCTGATGGATCGCATCTACGACATGCGCCGCCCCAAGACCAACCTGCAGGCGCGCCAGGCTGGCAGCCGCGGCCCCTTGCTGTGCGCAGCAGCAGCAGCAGCACGGGGCTCGCAGCCTGGATTGGTGTGCGCGGCAGGCGGCCTGCGGGCCGGCGGCAGCGCCTGCATGCAGAGCCGCGGCGGCGTCCACCCAGGCCCCATCCTTGACCCCGCCTCTGCCGCCGCAGATCAAGCAGAGCGCGCTGCTCAAGTATCGCTACCTGGCTGCCTTCCTGCGCCACCACGCCCCGACATCTATGCAGAGGTGGGGCGTGGGGGCTGCCGCCTGCCGCCCGCGCCGCTGCCACACCCCACACCCCTCCGATGCGTACGCCCCTCCGATGCGCCCCCACTTTGCAACCCTCCCTTGCCACCCGGGCCTGCGCCCCACCCTGCGCCCCACCCTGTGCCTCCCGCTGTGTGCCCCCAGGTGCGAGCTGCGTACGTGGAGAAGGTGGGGGAAAGATGCTGGACCTGTTCCGAGCCTACTGGGCCGCCATGGAAAGGCTGGAGGTGCGGCGGCCCCTGCTTGGCTCATGCGCTGTTGGTGGTTGAGGTCCTGCTCAAGGAGAGGAGGGCAGGCTGGGCAGACGGGATCGGAGGGATAAGCAGGGCTCACGCTCTGGGTGCGGTTGGCTGAGGGCGTGCGGCTGGGATCAGCTGCTCTTGCCGCAAAGTGACCGAGCCATGCAGGCAGCTAGTAGTGCTACAGTCTGCTTGCTCCTACCCCTCGCTGGCCCTTCCGCGCGGCAGGAGGTTGTGGTTACTGCGGCAGACGCGCTCGGAGCCGCCGACGCGGCCCCGGGGCGGCGGCATCGGCCTGGGGGCGTTGTTCCAGCGGGCGGCGCCCTCCTCCCAGCTGGGCAGCCGGGCGGAGGTCTATGCGCTGCGGGGGCGGGCGGGGTGCTGGCGCAGCTGGAGGCGCCGCCGCTGGTGCTGCACGCCGCAGAGGCGGAGAAGAAGCGGTTCCCTTTCGAGGCGCGTGGGGGCTGCGGCTGCGCTGTGCCAGTGTCCTGCCAGAGGCAGACCCCTCCTTCCAGACCCTGCCCTCCAGCGGGGCAAGGGGGTGGGGGGCTTCTGTGGCGAGCAGGCAAGGCTGTGCAGCCCTGGGCCCCACTTTTCCTCTCCCCCACCCCCACCCGCACCCACCCACACAAAAACCACCTCCTGCAGGCCCTCTTCCGCTCCCTCAACCGCCTGCTCATGGACACGGCGGCGCACGAGTACCTGTTCTGCCTGGAGATGTGGGGGAGGAGGCTGTGTACAGGTGGACAGGGGGTGGGGAGACACAGGCGGGCAGCATGCCGGTGCCTGGCGGCTGCGTGGGTATTGCTGTGTGCATGCATGGCTGATTTGGGTGCGTGTGTTTGTTGTGTACTGGCTGGGTGGGCTCGGAGCAAGGACAGGGCTCCCTGGCCTAAACCCGTTCTGCAAGTTGCGTGCGTCTCCTGGTCTCTTCCTGCCTCTGGCCGTCGCATCCGCCGTGGCAGCGCCACATCAGCACCCCCACATGCCATGCTGTGCTGCCTGCGCTGCGCAGGGACCTGTTCGCCCCCATCCTGTCCTTCATAGAGACTTCGCTGGCGGCGGCGCTGCAGGTGCGGCCTCTGCCGCTCTACCGCCCGCTGCTGGCTGAGTCGCTGCTGATGCGCGGATGCGCCTCTGTCATGCTTTGACCTGACTTCCCTCACATCAAGTCAATTGTGGTGTTCTCGCAATCAATTGCACCATTCACCTGCTGATGGCTGGGCTGCTGCCACGTCCTCCCGCCGCCCTCCCCCTCCCGCCTCCTCGCCCTGTGACGTGACAACATTCCCTGTTCATCAAGTCGTGCGAGTTTCCTCTCTCCCCAACCCCTCCCTCCACTTCGTCTCAAGCTCTGCCGCAACGCAGGAGCTGGTGGACCCCTGGCGGCGATGCTCATGATCCGCATCAACAGAGAGAACACGCTGGCCATGAGCCGGCGCCGCCTGCCCGCCCTGGATGACTACTTCGACAGGATCAACCTGGCGCTGTGGCCGCGCCTCAAGGTGCGCCTCTGTACTCGGTACTGCAGCTTGCCGCACCCCGGCTGCTGGGCCCTCCTCCCTCTTCACCCCGCTGCCACCCACCCTCCCGGCCGCGCAGGCCCTGTTTGACTGGCAGCTGGCGTCCATCAAGGCGCTGCACCCCACCCAGGCCAGCATGGACCCCCACCCCCGCCTGCACATACTAGCAGGTGCCCCCCCCCGGGCGACGCTGTGCTGCGTCCTGCCCGCCTTTGGCGCCTGCTGCGCTGCAGCCTGCCGCCCTGCTGCTGCCTTTCCTGCCATATTGCCGTTGATTCGTGCCGGCTTGCTGGTTCCACGGTTGCTGCTGGCCGGGTCTCTGCCCAGCCACGTCCACAAGCTTACCCCCTTTCTTCCCGCCCTGCCTGGCTGGCTGCCCGCCGCGCCCCCGCAGAGCGGTACGCCCACCTCACCGCCTCCATGCTGCTGCTTCACGCCGACTTCCTGGACGGACCGCTGGACACCAACATAGACCGGCTGCGATACGCGGGTGGGGACTGTGTGTGGTTGTGTTGCAGAGCGGAGTTTATCTTTGGTTTTGGGGGAATGGCTGGGGAGGAAAAGAGGGATGCGCTGGCACTGAGAACGCGCCGCAGGTAACTGCTGACGAAGGCAAGCCGCTGCGGTCGCATCCGCATGCCCATGCTCCGCTGCCCGCTTCCCAGCCAGCGAATCGTGCGTCGCCGTCCCTGCCGCAGTCATGAACCTGCTGCTGCACCTGAGCCGCCAGTTCTCGGCGCGAGGCCGCGGCACCGTCTTCCTCATCATCAACTTCTCTTTTGTGGTGGCGGTGCTTAAGGTGGGGGTGAGGGTTCTTTGTTTCGTGTCCCAATCCTGTTACGTGCTCCAATCCGAAAGAATGTGCATGTCCTTGGGAGAATGTGGGGATGTTGGGAGGGTTGCATGTGGGCGGCTGCGCTCAAGGCGGTCCGCTGACCACGCTGGCGCTGAAGGTTTTGCCGCTCTGCCCTGCCCCGCTCGTCTGCTGCAGGAGGCACAGGCCAAGGGCCTGCCCGCCACGCCCGGCACCCTCAGCACGGGGCCGAGACCAGCAGCGGGCTGGGGGCAGCAGGTGCGCCGAGGCAGCTGGACGTTGCTTGCAGCGCACGTTTCCCACCTGGCGGCTCTGCAACTCCTTTCTCCACCGCACCTCTCTTGGGGCACCTGCTTGCCGCTCAGCTCACATCATCTCTCCTTCGCTCTCTCGGTGCAATTTACATCGATACTTGCTTGGCTGCCTGCCGTCCACTGCAGGCCTGTCGCTGCTCAAGGAGTTTGAGGACTCCCTGGCCCGCTGCACCTCCCTCTACACCGACGACCAGCTGGGCCGCCTGGCGCCGCAGCTGGTGCGCTGCTGGGGCGGCTGCCGCCGCTGGCTGCCCCTCAAAAGGCGGAGGCTGAGAGCCCTCGCCCCTTGTGCGGTGCCTGGTCGGCCCTAGCATTCCCTCGCCTTGCCTTGTCGCAGCTTGCTGCGAACCCCGCTGCCCTGCTGCATACCGCCAGCCCCCTGCTGACGTGTCCGCACCCCGCCCCACCATCTTTTGGTGCCCAGCCCTCAGCGCAAGCACACGCCTTTGCTGCCCCCTGCCGCAGGTGTCGTTTGTGAAACGCGGCGAGGCGGCGGCCAGCGGCGTGCCCGAGGGCCAGCCGGTGCCGGGGTTCAGCCCCGCCGAGGCTGCGCCCGTGGCCGCCGACTTCTCGCAGCGCTGGCAGCAGGTGGTGGAGACGATCAATAGGTGGGCGGCTGCCGGGCGGCTGCCGGGCGGTACCGCCAGGGCTCCGCTGGCCGCTGCCCAGCCGGGTTGCCGCACACTTTTCAGCGCGCTGGCTTCGCCGTTGGCTGGGGTGCAGCACACGCTGGCTCTCCCACGCTGGAATAAGGGCGGATTGCCGATGGCAGCCCCTGCTCCCAGCCCCTGCATACTCACCCCACCCAGCCACACCCCCGCCCTTGCGCAGGGAGGTGGGCGCCGACTTTGGCGCCGCCCCGCGGGCCGCGCCCTGCTGCAAGCCTCCTTCACGGCCCTGCTGCTGCACTACAATCGCTTCCTGGAACTGTGCAAGCGGCAGGGCGGCGCGGGGATGGCGGTGGCGCAGCAGGCGGTGACGCTGCCGTCCATCATGTACTTCATAAAGCAGTACAGCCGGTGAGCGGTGCAGCAGCGCGGCCAGCGACCGGCGGGGCTGCTGCTTCAGGGGAGGAGAGAACCAGCGGCTGCGGAGCAGGGGGGCTTCTTCCACCCCATCTTATGTAAGCACCGTCGCTGGAAGGATGTGCACGGGAAGCGGCTGCCCCTGGATCGTCGCTGCAGCAACCAGGCTCCCGACTCCTGTTCGACCCGCCTGTCGGCGAGTAGAAAGCGCTCACAGCAGCAGCTAAGGGGGTGCAGATTCAGTTCAGCAAGTCAACAAGGCACAGATTGTGGTACACACAAAGCACACAGCACACAGGATGGACAGGCGGATGCCCGGCGGCTGCGGCGGCCTCAACCCCGCCACCTGCCGCCGGCCAGCCGCCGCCACGACGCGACAGAACCGCTGCGGCTGCCTAGCCACGCGTGGGACCGCGCGACCGAGGCTGCGGCGCCCCGTTGGGCGACCTGGCGGCGGCGCCGCTGGCGCCCGGCGGCGCCGGGCCGCCCTCGCTGCGCGCCGCCTTCTGCCGCTGCTCGGCCGCGGCGGCGGAGCGCTGCAGGTAGCTTTCGATGAAGCGTCGGCTCTCCGCAAGCACGGCATCCTTCTTGGAGGCCGCATCCCGCAGCTCGCCGTTCTGGCGCTCCAGCTGCTGCACGCGCTCCAGGGCGGCTGCCAGCTGTGCGGCGGTGGCGCTGCCGTTGTTGGCCGCCGCGGCTGCAGGGAGGGGAGATGCACCGAGCACGAGGCAGTCAGCCAGAGCCAGCTGATCCTGCTCGCTGCGGGCCGGGCCGGGCTGCCCTGCAGGGGTGGCCGACTGAGGGGCAGCAGCTCTTGCGGCCAGGGTTTGTTCTGGTGCGGCAGACGTGCCTGGGGGCGCCTGCCGCGCAGAGGTGAGCTCCCCCTCAGCCGCTCCAGCTCCTGCCGAAGGCCCTGGTTCTGCACAGACAGCGCCTCCGCCTCCGCCTCCGCCTCGGCGGCGGCGGCCGTAGCGGCAGCAAGCTCCGCTTCCAGCGCGGGGCTGGCGGTCGCCCCTCCCTGGGCTGTCGCTGGGAGCGAGCCGTCCTTGGCGGCAGAGGCCAGGGCCTTCTCTCTGAGCTCGCTGGCCTCGGTCTCGGCTGCCTGGGCACGGGACAGGGCGCTGTCGACGGTCTGCGGCAGGGAGGGGGTGCGCCTTGGAGGTGGGTGCGGCAGGGTTGGGCGATGGTGGTGGTGGTGGTGGTGTGAGCGGAACTGAGGGTGGGCCGGGGCGGGGGGGGTATACAGGCAAGGGCGTGCAGGTGCGGGCCAGGGGGCATGCAAGAAGCTGAGAGGCGCTATGGCGCGGCGTAAGGGGCGAGCGCTCCCGTGGACGGGCAGGAAGGAGGAGCGGCGGCCCTCGGAGTGCGCACAACACGCAAGAGGGGCACATCCCGGGAGCGGCTGCGCGCCGCAGCCGGCACGACCCCGGCAGCTCGGCCCACCGCTTGCTGCGCCAGCAGCTGCTGCTGCAGGAAGTCCAGCTCCTCCAGCAGGGCGTCGGCGTCGGCGCGGCTGAGCGCGGCCAGCGGCGCCTGCGCGGCGGTGGCGGCGGCAGGCGGCAGCACAGGAGAGCCCTTGGCTCAAAACAAAAAGCACAACAGACTACAGACCAGCCCATCACGTCTCAGAAACAGCAAAGTGGCAGGCAGCGGGCTCGGCAGCGCCGCGCAGCAGCAGGCTCGGCAGCATGTCGCCGCACCTCGTCCTCGCCGGCTGCCGGCTCCTCCTGGCGCGCCCGCATGACCGCCAGCAGCTGCTCCCCCAGAGCGCGCGCCGCCTGCTCCGCCTTGTCCAACACCTCCGCCGCGGCGGCGGCCTCTGCGGCCACCGCCTGCCGCAGCTGCTGCATGCGCGCGGTGGCGGCTGCCACCTCAGCGTCCCGCTCGTCCTGCTCCTGCGCCAGGCTGGCACGCGCCTCCGCCAGCTCAGCCTCCAGCGCCGCCACCTGCTGCCGCAACGCCGCCGCCTGCTGCCGCGCGGCGGCCAGCTCGGCGGGGGAGGCCGCGCCGGGGCGGGGCGGGCGGCCGCCGCCGCCGCGGCGCGCGCTGCCGCCTCCGCCTCCGCCAGGCGCCGCTCCGCGCTGCCCAGCTGCGCCTCTCGGCTCGCCAGCTCGCGTCGCAGCGAGGAGGCGGCGGCCGCCTCGCGCTGCGCGTCCTCCAGCTGCGCGCGCAGGCGCGAGATTTCTTGCTGCGCGGGCGGCGGCCTTCTGCAGGTCGGCGTCGCGCGCCACCCGCAGCTGCTGCTCCAGCTGGTCCACCTGCTGACGCAGGCGGCTCACGTCCTGCCCGGCAGCCCTCTCGTTCCGCAGCTGCTGCTCCGCGTCGGCCAGCCGCTGCCGCAGCGCGCTCGCTTCCTGCGCCGCGCGCGCCTCCGCCTCCCGCGCCTCCTCCGCCCGCCGCAGCCGCGCTCCACCGCAGCAAACTCGTCCTCGCGCCGGCGCAGCGCCTCCCGCCGCGTCGGCGGCGGCGCGGTCGCTGCGGGCGGCGTCGCCGGGCGGAGCGCAGCTGCGCCTGCAGCTGCCGGGCCAGCTCGTCAGCCTGCTCCTCCCGCTGCCGCACCTGCTGCTTCAGCAGGTCCACCTGGCAGAAGGCGGCGCACGAGCGCAGCGTCAGCCCACACACACCGGGTCAGCCCCCTACGCCTGTCACCGTTGCTGGTGTGCACCGCAAGTGCGGCGCACGTTCCTTCTGGGCTGAAAAAAGCAGCGAGGCTTGTGCAGCGTGCTGGGGGCCGCACCTGGTCCCTCAGCAGGTCCACCTGCTGCTCCAAAGACCCCGAGCCGCCTCAGCCTCCTGCAGCGGCGAGAGAGGGGGCGGCGGCGGGAGGCGGCGGCGGCGGCACATTCAGCGCCGGGAGCCTCCACCCAACGGCCAGCAAGGGAGCCGTGTCAGCAAGGGAGCCGTGCGCCGCCCCCCCCACCCACCCCCCAATAACAAACAAACAGCAGAACGATACAAGCCGAGCAGGTGCAACTGCCCAAGGGGCGGGTGGGAGAGGCAGCGCGGGCTCACCTGCGCAGCGGCCTGCGCCTCGGAAGCGCGGGCGGCGGCCTGCGCCAGCTGCGCCCGCAGCCCGTCGGCCTCCCGCGCCAGAACCTGCTCCCCGGCGGAGCTGCGTCCGGCGGCCACCTCATGCAGCAGCTGCTGCGCGGCTTCCAGCTCCGCCTGCTTGTCCGCCAGGCGCGCCATCAGCGCCGCCACGGCGGCGCCGCCGCCGCCGTCGTCGCCCCCAGCGCCACGCCGCTGTCGCTCACAATGCTGCTCTCCGCCAGCAGCAGCGCCTCCTCCAGCTCGAAGAAGCGCGCGGCGGCGGCCTCGTTCTCTGCACGCCGCAGAGCCTCCAGCTCCTCCAGCCGGCGCTGCAGCGCGCCGCCGCCGCCGCCGTGCGCTCCTCCAGCTGCTGCCGCAGCGCGGCGGCGGCCTCGGCGTCCCGCCGCAAAGCCTCCAGCTTGGCGTGGGCGGCGTCCATGGAGGCGGAGCGGCCGCCGCCGCGCCGTGACTCAGCCTGCTGCTGCGCCAGCAGCTGCTGGCGGTCCATGGCGGAGGCGGCGACGCGGGGCAGCGGGCCGCGGCACGCCGCCGCCGCGCCCCCGCCGCCCGCGCAGCGGCGGCGCCCGACCACGCCGCGCCGCGCACGTTGCTTGCAGCGCTGATCATTTCGAGGCTACGGTGACACGCCTGCCAGCAGCACGGCTGTCGCAGGCCGCGGCCCTTTCCTTCTTCAAGCGCGGCTTGAAGGAACAGGCTAGGATGCCGGCCGCTCAGCCCTCCTTCCAGTTCACTCCGCACTTTGCGCAGCGGAAGAAGAGCGTGGCGGGCTCGTCGGCGGAGCGGATCTGCACCTCCTTGAAGTACGCGGTGTGGTGGCCGCACTGGTCGTTGGGGCAGCGGGCTGCGGCGGGTGGAAAGCAGTGTGGCAGGAGAGGTGGGGGATGGGAGGGCCAGGCGGGGGGAGGGGGTGCAGCAAGCACGAAGAGGACATCAGCTGACAGCGCCCAGCACCCAGCACCCCTCAGCTGCTGAAGGCACCCAGCACCCAGCACCCCTCAGCAGCTGAAGGCGCCCAGCACCCACCCCCTGGCAGTGCCCAGCACCCACCTTCGGTGCGCGGAGCGTTCTTCCACTCCTCCTCGCCGCCCAGCACAGGCTCGACCTCCTTGCGCTTCAGAGGCACGCCCTTGGTGATCTGCGGGAGGGCGGGCAGCAGCCAGCTGCGTTGCGGCCGAGCCGGCGGCAGCCGGGCACGGAGGGCTAGCCCGGGCTGGCGGCCCGTCCAGGCAGCCTTCGGGCCCCCACCTTGCGATCAATGAAGTATTGGTAGGGGCAGGTGGAGCAGGTGAAGAGGTTGTCTCCGCTGTGGCTCTCAACTGCAGGGGGGCAGGCAACAACAAGGTGTGGTGAGGCGGAGGGACGTGGGGCCTTGTGGCTGGCGCCGCCGCAGGTGCTGGTGCCAGGCAGGGGCGCCGGAGGGCGGCTCGTCGAAGCTGGAGCCTTCAGGAACAGCCGGGGTGCTGGCACGCAAAGTGTGGCCAGCGAGCGGCAGCGACTCTTGATCGAGGATGCGAGGGTTCCAGCCTTGGGCACAGGCTGGACTGCACCAAGCAAGCGCATTGTGACCCAAACGCACAAGACGGGGCGCCCGCCCCGCCCCTCACCGAGGAGAAGGTTGCCGCAGGTCGGACAAAACAGCAGGGAGCTACTCATGGAAGGGGCAAGGCCCGCTGGGAAACGTAGCAAGTTCCTGCAGTCCTCAGCGCCCTCGAACGCGCGTGTGGAGGGGGCCGGCTTTGATGCAATCGTCTCCCGCCGCCCACGTCGCGACAGGCGGGCCACCGTGCCCATCCAGCCATCTCATTGGCGACATCAGCGGCCATCCTCTAGCACTAGAGACGCGATGGTGCATGATGCTGAACACAACGGGCCTTCAGATCGACTTGCCGACAAATCGTCCACCGGCATGTCTGGTGACGGCTTCCGCCGACCTTTGCTTGAGGATGATGTGGGTGCTGAAGAAGCGAGTGATTACATGTTGCTGTGATAAAATATACTTCAAAGAGAAAAAAAGGTTGTCATGACCACCCGCATTTCAAACAAACTCGGCAGGCTGTATGTCCGCGCAACCAGCGGTCCTCGCGTTTGCTGCGCCCGGCCCGCATTGCGCTATGCCCGACATGAGCGCGTCCGGGCCGCGGCGGGACAGGCGCAGCAGCTCCACCTCGTACTGCACCGTACTGCCCCCGGCACCACCCCGTACGGCCCCAGCACTGCGCCGCCGCCAAAGCCGAGGCTGGGGGACGGTGAAGGTGCGGCGGCCGCCCACCACCATCCCTTCAATGCCCCGCTGCAGGCCCACGCATATGCCTGGCACCGGAGGGCCCCCAAACGCACAATGGCAGGGCGCAGCTCGCCTCTGCCGCCATCACGGTACACCTGCCGGGAAGGGGGAGGGAGTTCGGGCCAACGCACGAGGCCATACCAAGCGGGGTTGGCGTGGGGGGCTGGAGACTGCAGCGTGCAGGCCAGACTGCGAACGACAGCACAGCTGGCAGCCCAAGGCTCTCTTCCTCGCGATGGTTTCCCTGCCAATCAATACAAAAAGCATCACCAAACCCTGACGCGCTGCAAGCGCGCACCTGCCCGCCGCGCGTGCTGTCGAAGAGGGCGCCGCCGTCGGCCAGGGTGCCCACGTAGTGGACCAGCACCAGGTCGCCTGGCCGCGCTGCGGCAGTGCCGCTCCCAGGCTGGTCCGCCAGGATGTCCACGCCGCTGCTGCTCAGGCCGGGCGCTGGTTCTGCTGCCAGCGCGGGGCTGGGCGCGGCTGCCCGCAGCAGCGGCGCCACGCACGCTGCAGCCCCAGCCTGCAGCCAGCTGCGGCGGGTGGGCGCTGCTGGCAGCGGTGCATCACATTGAGCTGTTCGAACAACCTGCCTGCTGTATCCGCTGCAAGCAACGGTGGTGGTGGATAGCAACGGATTCATCGCTCTGGGCAAGGGCTATTGCAAGCTGCTGGTTCACGAGTGAGGTTGTGTTGGGTGATCAGATAAACTCCGCACCTGACAATGTCAATGAGCCTGCCCTGAGAAAGCAACAAACGCTGCTGCTGTGCCTAGCTGGCCAAGCGGCAGCGATTGGCAGCCCTCCACCTCCTCTTGGTCGGCTTCATACACAAAATCGCCACAAACACCAATTTGAACGCTGATGAGCGCCCTACCTGTCGAGTGATCGCTTGTGCAATGCCGAAGAGGGTTTCCTCGCCATTGGCGGGAGCCACGCTCGCTCAGGAGTTCATAGATGGTCGGCAGACCGCGATGTTGCTGGCCCCAGCCGACAAGGCGGCGACAGGCCAGGATGCTGGGGCGCCACTAGTATCAGTTCCGCCTGGTCAGCGGCGAACCCTGCCTCAGGCAGTGGCAGGCGCCTTCCTGCCGGAAGGCTACCCATTCAGGTGCGCTTGTTGAGCCGCTATCAGCTCGATCTACTGAATCTGACATGCAGAACACAAGCTTTGTTGAGGCGCGGCGGCATGGCAGGTCGTGCAGCGCCCTCGGGCTGTTGCTGGTGCTGCGTCGCTGGTGGCTTCGCCACAACGGTTTTGTATAGGGATCCGTGTGCCAGCGTTTGCTTGCCACCCTCACGCCCCCCCTTCTGCAGCGTGTCCAGCGACTACCTCCCGTACCAGTTCTGGGACAGCCTGCAGGGACTGTCCAGCTACGTGCGCGGCATGCTAGCGGGGCAGGCGCTGCTGGCGGGCGTGGGCGTCGGCTCGGCCGCCGCAACGCCCTGGCCGCCGCGTTCCAGGCGAGTATTGGGCCAGTGGATGGGCTGGAGTCAGCAGGGACGTTTAAGCGTCGGCCTTTTCCCAAAAGGAGATTGGGAGGCAGATCGCAACCGTCGCTGGTGCCAATGACGCAAGCGCTCCTCCGCCTCCCTCGCCTCCTCTGCGGCCATGACTGATTCGTCAAACCACTGGAGCCCTCCTCCCTCTCGCTACAAGTCATCCCTCCTGCGCTGGAGACCCTTTCCCTTCCTCTCCATTCCTCCAACTTTCTCCAATGTTTGTCTCCTGTATGTCAAGACCACTCCTTCCCTGTCCTTGCCCACAACTCGCCCTCCCTCTCTGCCCTCGCAGTTCTTTGTGAAGGACTGCATGGGCATGCTGGGCGGGATCCTTTTTGCTTCATCCCAGGGCGCAGGCCTGGATGCGCACGCCAAGCAGTGGCGCCTGGCGGCGGACGTCGCCAACGACATTGGTGCGCGCCGCTGGGCAGGCGCTGGGCGGCTGACGTCAACGTTGGGGAGCTGAGGGTCCCCACCGCTCACCCGCACCCACACCCCCGCACACTTGTACACACACCCAACCACCCGCGTTTGCCCTTTTGAAAGCACAAAGACGCAAACTTGCGGCCCCAAATGAGCCCCCCCGGCTTCCCCCCCCCCGTGTCCCCCCTTCCCCTCCCCCCTCCTTCCCCCTGGCAGGGCTGGCTCTTGAGCTCGCCTCGCCCCTCTTTCCCGCCGCCTTCCTGCTGCTTGCGTGCCTGGGCTCCCTGGCACGCGCGGTGACGGGGGGTGGCGGGGGCGCCACCCGCATGGCCCTCACGCAGCACTTTGCGCGGCGGGGCAACGCCGCCGACATCGCCGCCAAGGAGGGCTCGCAGGTGGCTGCAGCGGGGCAGGGGTGGTGCTGGGGGTGGGCTGTGTGGCATGCCGCCGCACGCCTGTGCAGCAGGCTCGAGCTTGCCGCCGCCCAGCTTTGCTCTCCGCTGCAGCTGCTGCCCTCGCGCACAGGCCACCCTTCCCACGCTTGCGTCTGGCCCATCCTTCCCCCTCACCGCCCTCCCTCAGTCACCCCTGTCTTTGTCAATATCCCTGCTTCTCCCTCCCCCACTGCCACATCCCCCCACCCACCCCCAACCCACACTGCGCTTCCGCAAACGCAGGAGACTGCGGTGACGCTGGCGGGCATGGCCCTCGGCATGGCCCTGCTGCGCGCCGCCGCCGGGCTGCAGCCGCTGCTGTGGGCCGCCTTTGCTGCCCTCACCGCGCTGCACGTGTGGGCCAACGTGCGCGCCATGCGCTGCCTGTGCATCGCCTCCCTCAACCAGGCCCGCTGTGGGCTGCTGCTGCGACACTACCTGAGCCAGGTGGGTGCTGCACTTGGTGCTGTGTGTTTGCACTGGAGGGTGGGCGGGTGGGTGGGACGGGGTGGGGTGTGTACGGTTTGGGCGAGTGCAGGGCTGCCAGCGTCTGCTGAAAGTGTCTGCTGAGGGCTCAACGTCGGCAGCTGAGCCTGGCTCTCAGTTGCCCCCACATTCCTGCTCAGGGGGAGGCGCTGACTCCGGGCAGGTGGCGGCACTGGAGAGCCTAGTGCCGCCGCCGCTGCAGCGCGCGCTGCGCTGGGCGGGGCTGGGCGGGAGCCAGGCGCCCCTGGTGGCTGTGGCGCCGCGTCTGGACAGCCTGGTGAGACGGCTGGGGCTGCTGGCATGATGCAGTCACACAGATTGTTGCTCACTCAGCGGGTGATGTGGCAGCAGCCTCCCACGAAGACCCAGGGCTTGCTGGATTTATTAGCAGTTGTTTTGGCATGTGGTTCCAACCCCTGCGTGCCGAACTGCTCGCAGGATCCGCAGCTTCAGCGTGTTGCGGCCGCCAGGGTGCAGGCAGCGGCGGCAGGGGAGGCCAAGCAGCGGCGCCGCGGCGGCGGCGGCCGTCGTTACGTCGCGGCGGCGGCGCCCGGGTGCTGGCGGCGCGGCGGCGTGGACGCCGTTGCGCTGCTACGTCAGGGTGCGGAGGCTGCGGACGTGCTGGAGGCGTACTGCGCTGCGCTGCTGGTGGCCTGGGGCGAGCAGCTGCGTGGCAGGCCTGCCCAGGAAGCGGGCTGGCCAGCCGCAGCTCTGGTGGCGCTGTCGGATGCAGAGGCCTGGCTGGCGCCGCCGCCCTCCCGCCCTCGACCGCCTGGCCCAGAGGCGGGCGGAAGCTACAGCGGGTTCCTGGCGGCGCTGGCGGTGGCGGGGTGGGATGCGGGGCGAGTGGCCCTGCTGCAAGGCCCTGCCCGCCTGGCATGGGGCGCTGACCTGCACACTGAGTGACTTGCGGGGCCTACTAGGCGGGGCCTGTGCCACGCACCGCCCCTGCACATCCTGTCATTACCGAATGAGGATAAACCTGGAGCTTGCAGCTCTTAAAGGTTTAGGGTGCACGTCGCAGGATGTCGAGCCTAAGGCGCCAGGTAGCATGTGGCAGGAGCCACAACTTGCAGCGGGCGGGGGTGACCACTCCACTACGTAACGATGCCCAAGCGAAGGCTTTTCCTCTGATATCATTGCAAGCACACATCGGCCGTGTGCAGGGCGCACGGGGCCTTTGTTCAGGCGCAACACGACGAAAGCTCCTGGAATACTGAAGCCGTGGCGCCTCGCGCTGTTTTGCTCTTATATCGCAGTGGGTACTAAGTAATTACCATCTGCAAGCGTCGCCGACAGCAGCGACAGCCGCAGGCGGCCTCTTGCAAGGCGGTGGCACTGCCAGCGGCGCCACGGAGCCGCTCCTCGCCCTTCGTCTGAGCTCCTTCCTTTCCAGCCGCCTACACACTCTCTCTTGCACGCGAGCTCCACACTGTACAGGAGCAGCAGCTATTTATACCAGTTAGTTTAGCATGTCGACAGAGCTGGCGGTTCAGTTTCTGGAGGCGGTGGCGCAGCACCGAGACGAGCAGGGCCAGCCGCTCCAGTTTGACACGACGGCGCTGGCGGAGCTGCGCGACGTGCACGCTGAGCCCGGCCGCGTCACCGCCCGCCTGCCCGTCTCCCCCGCGGTCAGCAACCGCTACGGCACGCTGCACGGCGGCTGCATCGGTGGGCGGGGTCTGGGGCCCGGCTTGCGGGCGCCGCGGCGGCGCTCCTGCACCCCTTCGCCCGAAGCACTGCGTCGCTTCAGCCACGCACCACCCTTCCATGTGTTCTCGGTTTCCTTGTCCCTGCAGCCACCCTGGTCGACACCGTGGGATCCGCGGCGCTCATCACCCTCAGCCCCAAGGGCGGCGTCAGCCTCGCCATCAACGTCAACTACCTGTCCAAGGTGCCCACAGACGGCGTCGTGGCGGTGGAGGCAGAGGTGAGCGGCGGCTGGGCTCACACCAGCGTGTGCGCGCTGCGCTGTGTCGTCTGCCCCAGCCACGTGCTGCACTTGAACTGCTACAAACATGCCGTCTTACCCCCCGACATCCGCGGGCAAATACATGCACCCGAACGTTCAGGCTTGAATGCCCCTGTGCTTGCCAACGCTGCAGGTGGTGAAGGTGGGGCGCACCATAGCCACGGTGGAGGTGCGGCTCCGCGACGAGGAGAGCGGCGCGCTGGCGGCGACGGTGCGCCCGATCTTGACACAGCGCGCATGGGCACAGCGGGGGATGACACAGCGTGCAGTTTGCCAGCGTGCTTGGCAGCGTCGCTGGCCCTGCCGCCGGTGTGTCGCTGCCTGCGGTGCTAAAGGCAACCCCAAGTATCTGCTGCAGGGCACTCATGTGAAGTTTATGGCTGAGCGAGAGCCCACCATGGCCGAGATCCTGGAGCAGCAGCGGCAGGCACAACCCACGGCAAGCCCGCGGTCGCGGCTGTGACCGCTGGTGGACGCACGTACCTTGCGGCTGGCACTGCTGGTTGCTTGCATGCTACTTCAACTTGCTTCCTCCTAGCCACAGTGACTTGGTAATTTTACAGTGGGCCTCTCAAGGTTCATGCTTGTTCCAGCGAAACATCAGGGCAGAGCAGCTTGATTCCGGGAAGCAGAGGCACAGAGGCTTGGGAGGGCTGCCGGCTTGCCTGCGGCGCCTCGCCGGTGCAAAGCTTCCATGCCTGCGGCTTCCGCCCGCTGCGTGCTGCTGAGTGCAGCAACAGCCCGCCCGCGCCGCTGCAAGCGGCAGCGCGACCAGCAGCCATCCCACTGCTGCTGCTGCAGCCACAGCGGCGTGCGCCTCACCTAGCGTCGGTCGGTGGCAGCCCCACCTGGAAGGGGATGGAGCGCAGCGGCAGCGGCGGGCAAGTGCTGAGCATGCGGGGCAGCCCGACAGTCAGGTCAGCGTCCCCTCAGCTGAACCTCGTTGTTGGATGCCAGAGCAGCCCCACACGCAGAACGGCTGTGGCCGCGCAGCAGGCAGGGCTCAGTGCAGCACCCTCACACACTGACCGGCAGACGGCATCCGTGCCAGTACACAGGCTGGCAGGCTGGGGGCAGCCACGCCACGCCAGGCGCATGCGAGGGCGGGCAAAGGGCACCGGCCATGCGGACAGGCACGCCTGCTGCTGCTTACCTTAGCCAAGAAGCGGCTGCCGCTCACTGCACCTTGCGGGGTGGTCAGAAGCTGGGCGGCTGGCCCGGCGACTGCCCCGCCGGCGCGCGCGGCATCCCGCCGGGCTGCTGCTGCTGCATCATCAAGTGGGAAGGCTGCATGGGGATGCTGCCGGGGGCATGGGGCCGCGGGGGGCCAGCGGGCCCGCCCATGTGCCCGGGCTGCGGCGGCGGGAGACCCTGCAGGGAAACCAGACCCAGCACACTCGTTTGAGCAAACCATTACATGGGGATGGCAGGCAGGCTGCACCGCTCCTGTGCTGCCCAAACAAACCGACACCAGGGTTGCTGCAGCTGCACCTGCACCGCAAGCGCCCCCCAGCTCAGCGCCCCACCTGGTACATGGAACCGCCCGGCTGCGGCGCCTGCTGCTGCGGGGGCGCGCTCTGTGGGGGCCCGCAGGCCCTGGCATGCCCGCTGCAGGCGGCCCCAGCGGGTTGGGGTGGCCCTGCGGTGCAGCACCAAGGGAGAAGGGCCAAATGAAAAACTCCTCACAGCAGGGGACGAAAAAAGCAGGCACGGGGGGGGGGGGGGGGGGGACAGCCCTCCCAGCGAGGGACAAAATGATCGGGCGCTGGCGCCTGCCGAGGCTGGCAGCGAGCTGCGGGGCGAGGTCGCAGCGCAGCCTGCAGCCAGCGGCAGCGCTGCGCTCACCATGGGGCGAGGCGGGAAGCCGTGCGGCGGCGCAGCCCCGCGGGGAGGCTGCTGCGGCAGCGAGGGGGCAGGCCCGGGGCGGGCCTGCGGGCGCCCCTGCAAACTGCTGCGGCGGCGGCTGCTGGCCCTGCAAAGGAAGGAGGAAGAGGGCCGCAAGGTGACTGTCAACCTCAAGTCAGCAGCAACACCATCGCCCCCAATGAACAGCAGGCTGTCTACTGTCGATGCTACTTCGCAGCCAGCGACGCCTCCAACTCACCGGCAGGGGCCCCGACAGGCCGCCGGGCTGCTGCGGCGGCGCCGCAGCGGCCGGCGCCGGCGCCGCGGCTGGCGCGGGCCGGCCGGCGGCGGCGTACTTGGGCAGCCGTGCCCGCGCCTCCTCCTGACTCAGCTCCTCGTTGTTCCACACCAACCCATCCACCCCCTGCAGCGGCCGCCTTGGCGGCGCCGTCGGCGGCGTCGGCGGGCGGGCGGCGGCGCCCGCCGCAGCAGGGAACAGGGCGGCTGCGGGCGGGGTGCGCCCGCAGCTGGGAAGAGCGGGGCGCCGGGCTGGGCCCCAGGCGGGGCGCTGGCGGGCGGCGGCATGCCGGGCCTGCAGGGGGAGACGAAGAGACGCCGGCTCGGCGCTGGCACCCCAGGCGGATCCTTGCACCACACTGCACAGCGTCCTCAAGTCACTGGCAGGCCAGAAGCGGCTGCGGGCCATGGGCTTGCCTGTAGCCGGGCGGCGGCATCCCAGGCGGCGGCATGAAGGGCGGGCGGCCGTAGGGCGGGTACGGCATGCCGTAGGGGGCGGCATGCCGGGCGGAGGCATGCCGTATGGCCTGCGGGCAGAGGTACAGCAGGGCAGCACAGCGCATCAGCGTCCACACCCCAAAACACCTTCCCAACACAGCTGCGGCTGTTGGATCCGACCGGCGGGGAGGAGCCGGCGCAGCAGGGTGAGCAGAGCGGCCCGATGCTGGCACTCACGGGTAGCCTGGGTAGCCGCCGTAGGCAGGGTGGCCCCCATGTGCGGCCTCGCGCCGTAGGGCGGCGCAGCGGCGGCCGCAGGAGCGGCGGCGGCCGCAGGCGCGGCGGCGGCGGCGCCGCCCTCAGGCTTCTGGCCGGGCTTGTAGGGCGGGTCCTCCCCAGGCTTCATGCCCATCGGCACGCCGGCCATGCCGAAGATGTCCCAGGCGGGATCCTCCCGCCCCGCCAGCGAGGCGGGCACAGCGGTCAGAGCGCGCTTGTGCACGTTGAGGCAGTGCACCGACAGCGCCTTTGCCGTGTTAAGCTTCTTGGTGCACTCGGGGCAGCGGTAGTGCTTCTCGCTGGTGCGTGATCAGCGTCTGCTCATCCTGCAGGCCGGAACAGGGCACAGAAGGGGCTTGGCTGCGGAGCAGCGGCGACTGCGAGGGCAGGAGCAGGGGCTGGCGGGCGTGTAGCGCTGCCCACATCTGCGGCGCTGGCGGCTAGCTGCATCATTGCCCAGTCTCTCAGCAGGCTTTGCAGCAGCGTGAGAAGAACGGCGCTGTGCGGCAGGGGCATCAGCGATTTGGCCAGCAGCAGCAGCACCGCGCTCATTCTCCCTTGCCTTGCAAACTTTGTCGCAGTAGAAGCAGAAGAAGATCTCCTCCTCTTCCTGCTGCTTCTTGCGCTTGCGCACCATCTTGGCAGCTGGTCTGCAGGCCCTGGGAGCCTGTCCGATCTCAAGACTAGGCGATGATGTACTGATATGCCTGAATTCCGGCATCAGCCGGCCCGGCAGGAGAAAAGGAAAGTCGGTCGTCAATGCTGGGAGGCACTCTCTCCACACTGAGCCATACTCGCTCGCATACATTCGATCATCGTTTACTGTTTATCAAGCTGTCCATTGGCGCCAATACCGGTCTGGCGTTTCAGTCCACAGCATACCTTCGCCCGCTCCCTCTCCTTAATCTTCTGTGACAGCATCCAAAGCTTCTAAGGAGAGCACTACTACTATCGAGCGGTGTTACAAGGGCCAGAATGGGAGGGGTATGCGCCAAGGGTGCCAAAGCCGGCGCGACTGTGTCCCCAGCCCCCAGCGCGAGCCGGAACAAGGTACACGTGCTCTGACACGTGCGCCACCGGCGGGAAACAAGTCCAAGCGCCGCGGTTCGGTGAGGCATGACGGGAAGGCCAGCGGTGACGGGCTGCGTTGAAGCGCTGTATTTTCCACTCGCAGCCGCTCCCATCCTGGCTGGCCCTGCGTGCAATCCGTCGCCGTCCAACTGAGGAGCCTCGCAATGGACCATTCCTGGCACGGCCCATGCAGGTATCAGCAGAGCCGTCCGGGGGCGGGCCGCGCTGCCCCGCATGTCTGTGGGCAAGCCGGTGACGTCGACACAGAAGATCCGGGAGCTGGTGCAGAGCACGCTGCTCTTCAAGGGTGCGCCTGCCGTGCGCTGCGACATTGCTTGTGCTGCTCCAGCCGAGTGCGTCAGCAGAATTTGGCTCGACAGCTGCGCTTGGGTGCCGACGGGGACTGGCACAGCTACTCCCTAGGGTGTGTTGCTCCAGGAAGCTGCACCTCAGGAGCAGATCCCGCCCCTCTGCCCCCGGCCTCACTCAGAGCTGGATGAGGAGCAGGAGGCCTGCGTGATTGACGCCATGTTTGAGCGCAAGGTGTCTGCCGGAGAGGTGGTGATCAGGTGGATGCTGGCACACCCAAGCCGCCACCTCGGCCCGAACGGTGCAAGCTTGCCGTCTCCAGCACTGCTTGGCTCCTGGTGGTCAAGGTGGCCCCAAGAACGTGTCTTGACAACACGGGGAAGTGCGTACCCCGCAGGGAGGGCGAGGAGGCCGACAACTTTTACGTAATTGAGAGCGGCACCTTCGCCGCCACAAAGGCGGCGGGCGGCGGAGCGGCGGCGCAGACGGCAGCGTGGAGTGGGTGGCCACTTACGAGGGGCACGGCGCCTTTGGCGAGCTGGCGCTCATGTACAACTGCCCCGGGCAGCGACCGTGACAGGTCCGTCGCAGCGGCGGAGAGTTGCATTGACAGCGACGGACCTGCGTGCGTTTCGACCCTTCGCGCCTCTGTGCCCTTATCATGAGCCTGTGGCTTGCCTTGGCTTGCATTACCATGTGGCAATGCTGCATCAACTCCACAACTCTCCCTTTTGTTGGCCCTCCCCATCCCCCGGCTGTTTGGCTGCTGCAGCGCTGACGGAGGGCGTGCTTTGGGGAGTAGACCGCGCAACCTTCCGCTCCCTCGTCGTGCACAGCATGGAGGAGCGGCGGCGGCGGCACGAGGCCGCTCTGCGCCGAGTGCCGCTGCTGCAGCACCTCACCCCGAGCCAGCTGGCGGCCGTGGCGGACTGCTTGCACCAAGAGACTTTTGAGGTATGTTTGACGGGGTGTGGTTTGGGTAACAAGGGGAGGGGACAGGTTGTCTTGCATGGATGGAAACGCAGGCTGAGGGTGGCACAGCGGCGAAGGCGCCTGCCGTGGCGCCGTCGCAGCCACCCGATTAGGCTGCCGCCCCCGGCTTCCACTAGAGATTCTGCCTCGGCCTGACCCCACATTGAGCCCGATTGCTGAGCCCCCTCTTGTTGCTCCCCACCGCCAGCCCGGCGAGTACATCCTGCGTGAGGGCGCCCCTCTTGATGAGGCCGCCAAGTTCTACATGATTGAGCACGGCAGGGTGGACTGCTTCCGCACGTTTGAGGTGAGGTTGAAGTGGTGGTGGTGGGGTTGGGTGGGGTGAGGTGGGGTGGGGGTGGTGGGACAGCCATGAGAAGGAAGAGGGCACGACTGATTCGGGAAAAGGCGTGGTCAGGCAGCAAGCTGGACCGGGCAGCGAATGCCAGCCAGCTGCTGCAGATGAGCCTGGGGCATGCAGTTATGCCGTCCATGGCTAGAGCTTGCCACAGAGGGGCAACGCTTCCATGCATCCACGCCCTCCCTCCTCCTCCACCCGCCCTCCTGCTCCGCCCCTGGCAGCACTGCCACCTGACATCCTTTCCGCACCGCCTGCACCACACAGGGCGTGAAGCGCGGCGTGACCAGCCTGGGCGAGGGCGAGGTGTTTGGCGAGGTGGCGCTGCTGACCAAGGCGCCTCGCCAGGCCGACTGCGTGGCGGCGACGCGGTGAGGCCTCGTGGGCTGTTTGCCTGATGACGCCTTGCACCTTCGCACTACAAGCAGCAGCATGCATGACACCCGCCCAGCTGTAAAGCTGTTGTGTCAACTCGGTGTTGACACCCATTCACCCCCAGCTGCTCACAGCCGGGCCCCCAGCAGGTGCAGATGCTGGCTGCGCGTCTGCGCGAGCTAGTCAAAACCACACACACTCTGGCCCTTCTGCCCCTTCGCAGCTGCAAGTGCCTGACGCTGAGCCGCGACGCGTTTGAGCGGCTGATGGGCCCTGCGGAGGAGGTACTGTCTCAGCAGATCGCCGCCTACGAGCGCAGCAACCGCGAGCAGGAGGAGGCAGCCAGGCTGGGCGGCGAGCAGGGGGCGGGCGAGGCAGCACCCCCGTGCCTGCGGGCAGGAGCACTGGCTCCGACCGCGCTGGGAGGGAGACCGACGGTAAGGGCACCACCGCCGCCGAGCACGGCAGTGTGGCGACTGAGCACGCTGCAAGCGCTGCGGACGGCTCAGCGTGTGCAGCGGCGCCCACCAAAGGAGCTGCCCGTGTGCGGGCCGCCACACCCACCCCAGGAGCCCCAGGCAGCCCGAGTGCTGCGGGCGCGGCCGCGCTGCTGCCCGGCAGCCCCGGCCGCGCCGCGAGGCTCAGACCCGAGCTTTGGCCGGCGGCGCAGCTGGGGCCGTTCCGGCGGCACCCGCAGCACTGCAAGCTCTGAGGCTGAAGGCGGCAGCACTGCCAGCTCGCCCACACTTGCTGCCAGCTCAGCCCAGCCCTCACTGGCAAGCGATGTCTCCGCAAACCACGCGGCCAGGGCGGCTGCACTGCCGGCTGCGGCAGAAGCCGAGGCTGCGGCAGAGGCAGAAGGCGAGGAGGCGCCCGCCGCCCACCCGCTGCCCACCATCGCAGAAGAGCCTGCGGAGTCGGCGGCCAGCCGCTCGTCATCTCTGCACCGCGGCCGCAACTCGGCTGCAGCCGCTGCGGCTGCGTACGGCATCCCGCGGCAGGGCTCTGGCCGCCGCAGCAGCGGCTCCTCCGCTGCACCCGCAGGCAGCAAGGCGCGGCGCAGCGGGGCGGGCAAGCCGGCCGCCTGACTGCGTCACAAGGGGACCAGCGGGCTGGCTTGTGCATCCCCTGCACTCATCCAAAGGCTTGCCCAAGCATCCCAGCAGCCGCTGCTGTCCTTGTACCGCCCACGTGGCGAGAAAAGCATAACGGCTTTGTCGTTGCACTGTTTTCTTCATGAGAGTACCCTGATCACTACTATCTCAGTACTGCACCTGTCACCTGGCAACCGAAATACCCAACGCGCCTCCATGCGTCTGTTACAATGCTAGGCACAACGTGGTCACAGTTGGGCTGATGGTACAAGGGGGCCAAGGCGGCTTGCGGTCCCCATAGGTCCAGTGCGTGCAGCACAGCGCAGTGAGCTGCGCCAGCGAGGCGCCATCTGGCTGCCGGCAAGGAAGCACAGTGTCTCCCGGGCCCAAAGGGGAGTGAGCGGCTGCCGGTCTCTTGCGGCAGCCGGGCGGCCAGCTGGCTCACACCAGCATGCCCACGGGGCGGGGATCTCGTCCCAGAACACCGGGTGCTGCTCGGGGTGATGAGCCGCCGCTCCGCGCCGTCCTTGCTGACCGTCACCAGCCTGCAGCACGGGGATGGGCACAGCCAAGGAGGGCGCATGCAGTTTGGCATCAAGGCGCAAGTAAATGAGCCTGGAATGTCCTCCTCGCTGATCGCGATACTGAGGCGCCACAGCGGCAGCACGAGCTGCCAGGCGAGCTGGTAGCCAGGCGCACACACACAGGAGAGCAGCGAGGGAGCGCAGCCGCTGGCAGGGCGGGCAGAGGGATAGGCAGCAGTCGCTTCACAGGCCGCAGCATGCCTAGCTCACAACCGCAAGAAGCGAGCCGCCCGGCAGCCCACCTGATGACGCCGCCCGACGAGCCGTCCCTGCTCATGGCCAGCGCCAGGGCTGATGCCACGAGCTCCTCGGCTTCCGCTCGGCTCATGCCCTCCCTGCGGAAAGCGTGTAGGGACGAGGGCGTGACCAGGTGCCAAGGTGGCAAGGTCAACACACGGCCGCTGCGCCTGGGGCTGCAATGTGCGCTGCAGAACACGCGGGCTGCAGTGCTTAAGGTCTCCAACCCTGCAGCCCTAAGAACCCTTCCATCCTCGTCCCTCGATACGCGCCCGGCGCTGCGCCCGTGCCCCGCACTTCTGGCCTGGCAAGGTCGCTGCCAACTCCGCCCAACCGGAACCCCTTGCTTGACCTGCCTCGCTGCCATCCGACCCCAACCTCAAACGCAAACGACCCAACAGCTACTTGGGACCTCGACCGCACACCCACAACACTCCCCTTGCCCTCCCCGCCCCGCACTCACTTGAACTCCGAGTCCAGGAAGCCCCAGATGAAGGTGGACCCGGAGCCGTCGGTGGTCCAGGGCTCCCGGCTGATGGTGCCGCCGATGGGGCAGCCATACACCTGCTCGCAAGAGACGAGACAAAGACAGCAGCGGCAGCAGGGTGACCGCCTCAGCGGCACACAGTCGCTTGCGCCGCTTGGCGTGCGGCACTGCAGCGTGGCGAGCTCGTTTGGCGGCACAGCTGCAGATGGGCGCAGATGGAGGAAGGGGGCGCACCTGGCCGCCCTCATGCTCGTCCCAGCCAGCCACGATCATCGCTCCTATCAAGTGCTTGTACTGGTAGTTCATCTGCAGGATGGTTGGGTTTGGGTGGACGGTACTGATACCAGCTGGTGAGGCGGGGGACACAGGCCAGGCCTGGGAGGGCCAAGGGAACTCAGAAAGGCAGCTCATCAGCAGCAGCCGTGCAGGCAGTGCCGCAGGGCGGTCAGCAACCTCACGAGCCCCCGCAGAGGAGCGGGCGGCTCACCTCCTTCACTAGGTTTGCCACGCAGCGCACGCCTGGCGTCCGCTGCAGCTGCATCTCGTGCTGCTCTGTGAAGTAGCGCACTGCAGGAGGAGTCCGGTCAGCGGCAGGACAGTCACGCGCACAAAATGCATCTGGGGCGACCACCTGGATTGTCGGCACCTGGCCGGCCCCACCCGCCGCCACCCCAGGGAAGGCGCACCGTAGTCCGCCACCGCTTGTGTGTCCGCGGCCGAGCCCGATCGCAGCAGGTAGACATTGTCCGCCAGGGGAGTGATCTTGTCGGAAGCCCTGTTGGAAATATAGGTGCCCGTGCTCACGCGGGAGTCTGCGCCCACGACCACGCCATCGGCGAAGCTCACCGCCACCACTGTTGTTCCTGTGTGTGGCGGTGCGTCCACGCCGGGCGGGCGGACCTCCATCCCTCCGCAAGAAAACGCCGCGGTCTGATCGCCTCTTTGTTGTTCGAGATCGAGGCTGAATAAGTAAAAATGTTTTGTTGTCGTTTCAGTTGACAAACGTAGACACTTGCCAGACGACACTGGCAAGGGAGAAGAGAAGGGCTGAGAGCGGCAGCGCGGCTCAGCAGGGCGCAGGAGTGGACCGGATGCAGGAAATCTCAGTAAAGTTGGTAGGCCGTGCTTCTCATATTGCTGCAGTCATGGAATTGTGAAGCTTTGAATCTGTTGAGTATAGACAGCCTGCCTGGGAATGCGAGGCCATGCTTGGTGCCAGGGCCAGCAAGACCCTCTCGACCTCGCCGGCCCTTGTCAGCATGAACCCACACACTCGCCTCTAGTGTGCATAAGTCTCAATGTCACATGCAATTCAGCCATTATCGATCAACAGGATCATTGCAAAGATAAAAAGGAAGAAAACAGCATTCCTGGAAGTAGCTCAACATCACGAGCTCTTGCTCCTAGCACTTTGTTCCTGAACTTCTGCTGCGCCCGCCGCCACGACAAGGACAGCAGGGCTGTTTCCTGCGCCTGCAGGCCCCACGCTTGGACCTTGCCACGTCGGTTATGTGAACTGGCTGGCGATGCTGGCAGCAGCCTGCAGCAAGCCCACTGCCACCATCAGGCAGCTGAGCACCCAGAGGGTGCGGTGCCACGCGTCGCCACTCCACCCCAGCTTCAGCACAACCAAGCCTGGGAAAACAAACGCCATGCAGGACACTGCAAACCACGACGAGATAGAGACAAGACAACCTTAGGCAACAGACGGCGCAGCGTGAACAATACAGCACATTGCAGGGCAGGAGGTTAACCAGCAGGCGCGCTCCAGCTGCCTCTCGCCTCCCACCCGCACCCCACCTGCCGTGCCACCAAGCAGCTTCAGCGGCTTCCACACGCTGGGCACCAGCACAGCGACCACAGCGCACCCTGCACATCATTGGTCAGAGGGCAGGCAATGGCCAGAGGTCAGGTGTCACAACGTGAAGGGACGCTGCAGCCACCTGCAGGCACAAACCCTGAGACGCCAAACACATGGAGCTACCGTGCGCCCCTGCCGCCACGGGCGCCCCCGCCCCCCCGCCCCCCCGGCCCACGTGCGCCCACCTGCCAGCGAGGCGATGTTTGTGGCGGCGAACGAGTAGGGGTCGGCCATGCGCTCCTCGGCAGACTGGCTGGGCAGAGAGGCCCACAGGTTGCGCTGTGGGGGTGTGCGGTGGGGCCAAGGGTGCTTGGGGTATGCTGAGGCCCCTTGGCAAGAAGCATAGTGTGCAGGAGGAACAGCATCGAAGCTCGCCCGCCCCTTGCTTCATGAAGGAAACATGTCACATCGGACGCACCCCTTGCAGCAAGCGCACGAGCGCCTGCCGCCCCCCACCACCACCACCATCACACACACACACACACCACACACCACCCAGACACACCCACACCATCCCCGCCCCACGCTGCACCCCTCCCCTCCCCCACTGTTCCGCCCCCACACCTGATACGGGTACAGGTACATGGGCAGGCTCAGCAGGCCGTTGATCAGGAAGCACAGCTTCACAGCAACTGCCAGGCCCAGGGCGGCGCCGCGGGAAGCAGCTCCCCAGACCCTCGGAGCTGTAGTTCAGCAGCACGTCGGGCTGGCGTGTGGGGAGGGGAGGGAGGGGGAGGGGATGGAGGAGGGGGAGTGGAGCCGCAGGCAGAGCAACAGGCATGATCGGCGGTGGAGCTCAGTGAAGGCGCCATCGGGCTGGAGGCCTGAATCAGTTTGCGGCGCCGTAACGCAGGGCCGCCATGCAAGGCATCAGCCACTGCAGGGCTGTCGGCCATGTTCGCACTCATGGCGGGAATCTGTGGTAGATGCTCACCTGAAGCTCATCTCCAAAGACCACGTTATTGCTGATTCCAATGGCCAGGAAGACACCTATGGTAAGCAGGCGGGCGGCGGCCTGGGCGGCGTCCAGGATGCCTTGGTGGTAAGGCCGTACCTCGTGCATCTACGGGGCGATTTGATGAGGCAATGCGCACACGCAAAGTTTAATGAAAGTGGCGCACACAGTGAATGCGGCATGCGGTTGCAACAGCAGCTCCGTGCTAGGCTGATGCTGCCTGCCGTCATTAACTTGTCCTGAGTTGTAGCGCAGCAGCACGCTCAGCACTTCTCAGCGGGATCACCACCGCTGCTGCCTCACCACCGAATTGATGTTGTTCTGGGTGAATGCAGCGCCCATGAGCACCGGCAGCACTGACAGCACTTCCAGCGCTTTGGAGCCCTTGCTGTCCCCCTCTGCAGCGGTAGAAAAGACGCACAGCAGCAGCACACGTCGAGCGGTGAGCGCTTGCAAGGAGGCAGAGGGGCAGCAGAAGCTGGAGATTGTCGTAACCAAGGCTGCAGGGGGCTGCAGGCGTCAGCTGGCCGGCCGCCTGCTTGCCACCTCACCCACAGTGGGCAGCCAGGGGAGTGCATGCGCCTTGTGGCGGCGCCCGCGAGCACTGCAGCGGGGCAGGGGCAGGCAACAACCGCTGGCTGGTCAGAGCAACCGGACAGGCTGACGCTGGCCTGCCAAGCATGCTTCTGCTCAATCACAGCCCATGCAACCGCCGGTCGACGCTGCAAGCGCGCACCTGCCAGCCCCATGCTGGAAGCAGCCATGAGGGCCACGGCGGCATCGCCCACCAGGCTCACCCCAGACAGCTTGTCGATGGAGCGCACTGTGTTGAAAAAATGAAACGGGCGCATGACAGCCAGCAGCAAGGAGCAAGCTAAGCAGGATTTGAACAGTAAGCCAGGCAGGCACAGCGATGGGGTGCTCAACGATGGTCAACCTCAGCCTCCTGCCGCCATGCCAGCAAACCGGCGACCCACCTGAGACAACGGGGCGGCCGTCGCCGCCAGCAGAACGATCCAGGGCCAGCGGCGCAGGTACCAGCCGCCCTCCGCCGCTTGCTTGTGGCCTGCGGCCCGCAGCAGCTCTGGCAGCAGCCCGCTGCCGTCGCCGGAGCTGCAGGGGTGTGTGGCATCAGTGCAGGGCTCAGTGCAATGCCAATCCTGCTGATGCAGTGGTTTCCTTCCCTGTGAGCACTGCAGTGTGCAGCTGCGGCTGTCTCAGCTGTTCTTCCTCAACCATGCTTCTTAACACATCCCCCCCCCCCCCCCACCCCCCACACGCACACAGAATCGCCAACCACAACCCACCCATCGCCCCTCCATACAACCCACACCCCTACCCACCAACCTGCCGACAATGAGGTCCGCCAGGATGATGAGCCACACCACCGTCTTGCCCAGCGAGTTCACCGCCTGCAGCAACAACTGCCCCTCTCCTGTCAGCTCGCAGGAGCGCGGCTCACGCCAGGTTGTGGCGTGCGTGAGAGGCCCCGCACCGACTGCTGCGCGTGTGCCGGCCCCACCTCCCACGCGCCTCGCTGCAAGCCTGCTGGCGGCGCCGAGTGCAGAGCGCTCACCTGCGCGGCGGCCACCGCCCAGCCGCTCCACTTGCCGCAGCGGGCGCGCATGAGGTCGTGGTAGGAGGGGGAGCCCTCGCGGTCGCTCTCCCTGCAGGGTTCGGGGGGCAGCGGGAAGGGGGCGAATTTGACCAGGCTGGGGTGTCTGGGGTGTCGCACAGGGGCTGGGATCCTTCTGCTGCTGCCACTTCCAGTTCCTGATGTAAACCTGTTCTAAGCATAATCTTAGAACAGTGCTGCTGCCACTTCCAGTTCCTGATGTAAACCTGTTCTAAGCATAATCTTGTGTCCTGCGCACGACACATGCGCATGCGCTGATGCACTCCTGTGCAGCGTGCTTCTGTGGCTGGAGCGCCCCTGCCTGGAGATGATGTGGTTGGCAAGGATGCCCAGGGCCGCCTGCGCCGCCATGGCGGCGAGCGCGGGCCCCAAACCCAGCCTGCGCAGGGCAAGGGCCACTGCCACCGTGCTTGTTCCAATCCCGCTGTTCATGAGGTTGGCAAGCACGCGAGCGGCTTGGCCAGACTGCTCAGGGGGCAGGGAGGAGCTGCCGCCACGGCCGGCGCCCCCCGGGGCAGCAGGCGCTGCCCCAGGGATGAGTCCCGGGAAGGCATGACGCTGGTGTGGCTAGGCACGCTAAAAGTGTGGCGGGATTGGGGCGCCCGTCTCGAGGGGCTGCTGATGTAGGCCTGCAGGCCAGCTTCACGACAGCTGCACCCTGCCCTACTCAGGAGCCCTGCAGGGCTGACCCCTTCGGGAGTTCACAAGGAATGAGGGCAACCGCAGGGCGATGGCCGGCTGAGATCAAGTGTGACAAAGCGCAGCATCTTTCCACGTTGGTGCTTGCAGGCGGCAGTTGCAGCTGCGTTCCGCATGCGGCGCTTCGCGCTCCGGCTTCCCGAGCACAGCAAAGCCAACTGCCAACTTCTGATGCAGCCACACATGCACATCCGATGGCAAAGCTGCTTGCAACAACCTTCAGCTTACACGTTGTTCATTATGGGACCTGAATTGCAGACGGCTGCCTGCGTGCGCCCTGCGGCGCGCTTCGATGCGCTGCCATGACGGGGCGCCAGGGCCGGAACTCCCTCCGAGCTCACGTGTGGCGCAGCCATGCTTGCCAGCGCAGTGGTTCTTTCAGCAGCTGCAACCTCTTGAACCCTCTCTGCCTCGGATGGCTAGTCGGTTCACGTGGCGAGGAGCGGGTGGCGGGACCGGGGCGAACACTCACCCGGATCGGGCTGCCACAAATGCCCTGATGGCTCTAAGGAAGCGTTTAGATACATGGCGCAGTGACCCGTTTAGGAGGTGAAGACTTTGTCAAAAACGTTGGGTTGCTAGGCAGGTTCTTACCAGGCATCCTAGGAATGATGAATATGTCCACTAGCTGGTCACATAGCAACGGAGGGAGCGATGCTGGAAGAGCGGGGTGACTGGCGGGCGACTGCCAAAGCGTCCCGTCCTGGCCTCTCGTGCCCTTGCAGGCACCAAAACTTGCAGGGTGTGCAGGCTGACCGCACGCTATGGCTACTGTCGTGCACTGTGTTCCTGCCCTCAGTACTGTTGAAGATCTGGTTGGTGGAGGGGCTCGGCGGTGAGGCGGCTGCTGCCGCCGTTGCCGGCAGCTGGCGGATGCTATTGGCCCTCGCGTCAATGCAAGGCGCAGGCGGGCCAGCCTGGCACGTGGGTGCGCCACACAAACCCTTGCATTGCCGCCGCAGGCCTGGCGCTGCAGTGCTTGCCGCACCTGCTGTGGATGGCGTGGCTGGCGTGGCTGGCGACGGCGAGGCGCGCCGCGTATGCTGAGCATCGCGAGCTGCTCACCGCTGCCACGCTCCTCAGCTGCACATTCATGGTCCGAAACGTCGGTGAGCACGATGTTTCAAGCTGTCATTGGAAGAGGCCTAAGTGGCCAGCGCTAACTTGACCTTCCTGCCGCATGCGGAGGCTATCGACTTGGATGCCGTGAGAACCGCCCAGATTGGCCCCCGCCAGTCCCGGCTGTCTGACAACACCTTTGCTGCCCTAGCAATCTCGCCAGCCACTGCTTGGCTGCTTCCAGATCTCTTCCCACCGTCTCATAGAATTCTGATGCCACCTTCATGCCCCTCCGCAGCCAAGAACGGCGGCACCAACTTCTTCCTTCATCACCGCGGCAGCCCCGGCCTCCTGGCAGGGCTGGTGCTGCTGTGCGGCCACGCCCTGTGGTGCAGCGTGTACGCCCTCTACCACCGCTGGCCTGCAGCCCTGGCCCGCACGGCGCTGCCGGCAGCGGCGTTCCTGCCGGTGAGGCCTTTGCCCTCGCCACGGCAGCGCCCGCCGCCGCCGCAGCTGCCTTGTTGAGCCGTCGCAGGCTCGTGGAGGCAACAGTGCGTAGGATGCGCAGGTTGCAACAATCCTCTGCAGCGCCGCTGCCCTACTACCTCTCTGCCCCGCTTGATGAGCAGCGTGCCTTGCCGCCCCGCCGAGCGCCGCGGCCCCCCGCCCCAACCGGCCCCCCCTTTTGCAGCTGCTTGCCGGGAGAGCGTGTGCCATCGGCTGCTGGCGGCCCCAGACGTGCACGCACCGCTGGCTGCGCTGCACTCGCTACTGGGCCTCGCTCAGTGAGTTGCTGCTGGGTGGGGGCTTGCAGCAACATCGCTGCCTGTGCTTTGCACCGGTCACCTTCTGCTGCATTGGCTGCTCCGGCTGGGCTTCCTGCCCTCTGCACACAGTCGCTGCATCCTAATCCCCACATGCTGACCTGCAATGCCTGGGCACTTGCTGCCCCTCTCCTGGCCGCAGCGGGGTGCTGCTGCCCCACAGCGCCCTGCTGGCGACGCAGAGAGACGCGAAGACTGATGGGCTGGGACTGTGCCTGGCTCTGGACGGGTATTTCCTCCTCATGGCAGGCGTGCTGCTGCCGCTCTTCGTGCTGGCACGCTTGGAGCGGCGGGAGCGGCATGCCTACGCGGCCTTGCAGCAGGGGGCAGCGGGCAGCGTCGGCAGCAACGACGGCGGCAGCGGCGACCAGCCCGCGGGAGCTGTGCTTCCCTGGGGAGCCCCGGGGTGCAGCAGCTTCTGGGAGCTGTACATGTGCAGCTGCTTTGCGTGGTATGCTGTGCGCAGCCTGCAGGCGGCACAGCACCTACTGCACGGCATGCTGGATGGGCGGCACGGCGCTGACTGCACGAGCACATCAGCCAGCTTGGTGTGACACCTTGCCGGCCTTTGTCATGGCGGTGTAAGTCCTCCCTCCTCTGTCTATGAAGTTCTTGCCCCTGACACGGTCCCCGTGCCAGCATCTTGCACCGGCAGCTTGTGCACCTATGACGTGGCGCCTCGTCACCGCCCATGTGGGCTGCACCTCGCTAAAGATGCTGCCAAGAGATGCCGAAGGGTAGGCGTCTGCATTCCGTTTCATTCGCCCTTTTTGATTGGTTTGCACGCGGCAGGAGCGGCAATACTGCTGAAAAGTCGCGTGGAGAATGTCTAGCGCGCAGCCTGATGTGAGCGAGTCGCTCTATGGCTGTTCTCCTAGCGCGGTGCCGCAAGTGTTTCTAAACGTCAAGCCAAAGCACACTAGCAAAGCCGCTTATCGGTTTCTGTCGATCACCGCGTTCCAGAGTGTTTCCAAGGACCTTCCGCCGAACGATGCAGGCACTCAACGCACTCAATGGGCTGCGAGAACCCCTGCTGGGCGGCAACTACGATGGGGATTCCCAGCAGCCGCCGGCGCGCCAGCGCCGCCACTGCCGCCGCTTGCTGTGCGGGCTCTGGCGGACCCAGAGGCGCCCGATGGCCAGCAACTGGCCGAAGACAACAAGCTGCGCCGGCGAGAGCTCACAGGCTTGATGTTCAATGCATTGGTGGGTGGTGCGCAAGCTCGATGCCATGCAGTCCAGGCTCGCCTTTCCTCCGCCATGCTGTCGCAAGATGCGCATCGGCTGCCCTGAGCCACCAGCTCTGCTGCCCCCTCATCTTGCCTCCGCAGTCGACCTTGTTTGGCACCGGCATGAGCCTCTTTGCGAAGATTTCCGGTGCGGCTGGGGCGCCCTGTCCAGGGGTTCCCTGCCGTGTTGTCATTGGTTGCTGGGCAGCACCCGCGTTTCCTGTCTGCCACGCACGCCTCCGCCGCCGCATGCTCGCTGCAGGCAGCCAGGGCATCGGCGTGTTTGAGATTGTACTCACGCGGAGTCTCATCCTGGTGATGTTCACGGGACCTGAGCTGCTCTATTTTGGCATCAACCCCTTCAACGACCAACGGTGTGAAGTGCAGCCGGTTGACAGCTCCCTCCTGGCATGGCCCGTGATGTGCACTCCGCTCGTTGAATGGATGCGTGCTGTGCCCTGCGCAATATTTCTGCTTGCGGATGCGGCTTGCCGTCCTGCATTCCCCACCCTGCACCGTCTGCCTCCCCAGCCCTTGCTCCACAACATACCTCTTCGGGCCCTGGTGTTGCAGGCGCCGCTGGCTGCTGGTTCTGCGCGGTGTGCTGGGCTTCCTCTCAGTATCCTCCCTCTACCTGGCCGTGTCCCTGCTGCCCCTGGCGGATGCATCAGTGCTGTCCTTCCTGTCGCCCATCTTCGTCGCGATACTTGGGTGCGGCGGCGCGGGCGGCGGCGCCGGGCAGCTGCAGCAAACAGTACCCAGCGGGCCCGGCCAGCCTTTGCAGTCTGCTGGCCTGAAGATCCACAAGGGTTTGCCATTTCATCAAGGAGTGCTGGGGCCGGCGGTCAGCCTCGCGCAGTTGTGATGCTTCCATGCGTCACAGATAGTGCCCCCTTTTAAACCCCAATGCAGGCCTCTGGTGCTGAAAGAGAAGACCTCCAAGGGTGTGCTTCTGGGCATTCCCTGCGCCATGGCGGGCGTCGTGCTGGTGGCGCAGCCCTCGGTGTTTTTGGCGGCGGCGGCAACATCAGGTGCCGGCGGGGGCGGGCGGGGCTGCAGCACTGCATCTGCTTGCGGAGTCCCCCCCGGGTCTGCATGGGTTTTCAAAGGGTGCAACCCGAGGGCTGGAGGGCGGTGCAGTTTGCGTGAGGCAGACCCAGCCAGCCGTCCACTGTTGCTGTGACCCCAGCCTGTCCCTGCCTTGCTGTGACCCCGGTCTGCCCCTGTCCTGCCGTCGCAGCGGCCTGGGCATCACCGTCGGCATCTGTCAGGCCTGCTTCAACGCCCTGGCTCGCATCTGTGTGCGCGCTCTGAGGTGGGCGGCCGGGGCGGCTGCCAGCTGGCTGCAACAGCGCCAGAGGCGCCCGACGGCCCGGGGCATGCAGGCTGGAGACGCGCGATGCAGCACCTGTGCACGTGGGTCGCCATGCGCAGTCCTGAGCAGCACATCTGCGCCCATCTCTCAGCCTGTTTGTGTGCTTTCCTCCCGCAGCCTGGGCAGCAGCGAACGCATGTCGAGCATCATATTCGGGCAAGGCGCCATCAGCTGCCTGGGCGCAGGTGCTCAGCAGGCCCTCTCACGCTGCATCCCGCTGTCCCTGTGGGCCGGGCGCAACCGACACCTGCTCTGCATGCGGTGCCGGCAAGGCATCTACACGGGCTCTTGCTCACCGCATGTTGCACCAACTGCCGCCACCCCCGTGCAGCCATTCTGTGTGCCGCCACCAGGAAGTTCAAGGTCCCAACACACCCAACGGTCTGGGGGCCGCTGCTGGCGGGAGGCCTGCTGGGTGAGAGGCCCTGCCCGCCTGCCGGCACATGCACGTCGCCGGGGCCACCAGTGCCACGCTCCCCTGCGTCGCATGCCAGCTGCCCCCGCGTGTAGCCGCTGCGAACGTTTGTTGAGATGCGCGTTCCAGTTGCGCACCTTGCCACCCGCGGTTGGCCCCCCGGCCCCACTTGCCTCCCTCCCCCGCTCCTGGACTGCCCTCCCCCACTTCAAACACCCAACACCAACACAAACACATTATTACCCCCACCCGACGCCCTGCTGCAGGCTACTTCTACCAGCTGGCGCTTACGGCGGGCCTGCAGCGCGCGGGGCCGCCCCGCAGTGGCCATGTCCTACCTCAGGTGCGCCCACCCACCCCCTCCCCCTGCTCCCTCTCATACCGCTGCCCTCGAGCGCTGCCGGGCGCCTGGATCTTCCCCTGGGTGCCTGCTCAGTTTGCTGCAGCAGCAGCCGCCTGCGCCGCCCGGCCGCATCCCCGGCCGACGGTTCATGTTGCTCTCTGTGCGTTGCAGCGTCATCTGGGGCATTGTGGCCGACATCTGCGTCTTCCACGATCTCCCAGACAACCTGAGGTGGGTGGGCGGATGGGCAGGATCCCAGTGTGGTTGGGAGGGGAAGGGGCTCGCTTGCTGCAGGGCTGGCTGCTGCGGTGCATGCTTGCTGCTAGAAGGTTGGGGTGTCCCGGGGCTGGGAGAGTTTTTGTGCGCGGTCATAGGGTGTACAGTAAGGAGGAACAGAGGCAGCGAGGCAAGGCCAGCTGTGGCAGGGTTGCAGCAAATGAACGGAGCGGCGGTGGGCAGCCTAACCTGTGATGTACCGCTGCACCGCTCAGCCCGCGTGCTGCGTCTGTCCATCCCCTTGCAGCCTGGTGGGTGCTGCCATCATCTGCCTCAGCTCCTTCTTTGTGGCCTTCAGCCAAAAGCGGGGCAGCGCGCACAAGACCGCCGACGCGCGCTGGCAGCAGAGCAGCGTTCGCCTGCAGCAGGAGGCAGGAGCGCAGGGGGAGGAGGGCGATGAGGCGGCAGACGGCGGCACAGAGTATGCCTCCGCCGAGGATTTCAGCCTGCGCAGCGCCAGCCGCGCCGGCAGTGCTGCGCTGGGCGGCGGGCTGAAGGTCGATATGAAGGCGCCAGTGACGGTGGCGGCAGAGGGCGAGGTGGAAGCCCCCGACACGCCTGCAACAGCCCTTCTGGAGCCGCCGCAGCAGCATGGAGGCCAGCTGGGCAGCACAGACTCCCTTGCGCTGCTGGGGTCCAGCCCGGACGGCTCCACGGGCGGCGCGGCGGGCTGGGCGCCACCGCCCGCCGCTGGCTCGCCACCCGCAGCCCCCAGGCAGCGCAGGGTGTGATCGCAGCTTGCGCCACTTGCCGGCCCCAGGCGTTGCTTGGGGGTCCGCTTGTACCATAACTACACGCGGCTGCGTGGCCCTCGCTGTACCGCGCCTGTACATCAGCAGCTACCTCACTCCCTGCTCAACCTTTTACTCTTCCTTTGTTTGATCGACACCTCTGCTGGTCTGCTTGCACTGACTCATCTGCACTTCTTTCATCAGGACGCTGAACCAGCAACCGCCGATGGCTCTGGCCAGGCATGCTCCGTTTTCCACCGGGCGTGGTCTGTCTGATAGCTATGCCATCTTTTATACTCAAGCCGTGGTAGGAGTGTCGGACAAGGGGAGATGCCATGCCGTGGCTAGCCGCCGCTCGGCACCACTGCGGTTGTTGACGCCATGTCAGCATGCTGCCACCACCTTGGAATGGAAAGTCCACCCGAGGGCGGGGCGGACCTGCTTCGTCGCCTTAATGCGAACCTTTTATCTACATCTGCAGCCCCGTTGGGGATATTGGCACGGTTTGACGGCTCTTTGATAGTCACAAACGAGCAGAAGGGCAGTAAGCAAGCTTTCCGGGAACATGAATGCTCAATAGGAACTGGGCAGCGCCAGTACAGGCCTTCTCACTCGCTCGCGCCGACGCCCGCCTTTCAGCTCGCGATGATGCAACTTTCGGCACCCGCTCAAGCTGTAAGGCCCGAGGCCTGGTTGCATGAGCGTGTAAGCACCTTTGCGCCACCAGGCGTGTCGCAACCTCCAACCACGCTGTCAGTTTCAGCGCTTGCTCTTCCTCCCTGCCGCGCCCAAGTTGCAGGAGCAGCTGAGCAGCAGCAATGACGACTGCTCGGACTCTAGCATGTCCAGTGCCACAGAGATCTCTCGTCAGTCCTCTTTGGATCTGCAGGTATGCCTCTCTTGCCCTCATCCCTCCTGCTGGCTGGGCAGCTGACGCTGCTGCGTCGGTGCAGCACCCACCTGACCGTCGCCGCTGTGCTCCCTCCCCCTGCTCCAGCCACGTGGGCCGGCTTCGGAAGCGGCGCTCGAGATGCCGCAAAGCGGCGCTCGAGATGCTGCCAAGCAGCTCAATGCACGCCTGATGCAAGCCTGCTCTGTGAGAGAACTGTTTAACCTGGTCATAGAGCATGGCCAGAGCGCAAGCATGGACGGAATCAACGCCACCGCCGCCATGCTGCGGCTGGCAAAGGTGGGTGCTGCCCCGTTCACACATTTGCTGAAGCAGCCGCTGCCACCTGCATTTGCGCCTGCAGAAATATGTGGCCGTGGATACAACAGCCTGTCCTTGCACCTTTTCTGTAGATGCTGAGCGGCTGGGAGGGCTGCGGCGGTGATGGCCTCAACATGCAGGACGCGCTACAGGCAGCACTGGCCTCCCCTGCCTTCCACACGCTGGCAGGTGTTTGTGAAGGGACGCAACACGCTCCCCTGCCATGATCGCTGGCCAGACGGAAGGCAATGGGCTGCATTACCAACCTGCTTGTTTCCGTTGAGCTTCAGTCGCTGAGCTGTGACGCAGCCTCGTGTCGCTGCTGCTTGCCCAAATCTGAGATGCCGGCCCACCCCATCCCGCAGCGCTGGTGGAGGGGCAGTGCCACGCGGGCGCCCTTAACTGCCAGAGCACCGCCAACGCTTGGTGGGCAGCGGCCAGGCTGTTTTCGGAACGTGCCCCGCCTCCGCGCCTGCTGGCCGCCATCGAGACTGCGCTGCTGCACTGCCTGGGATTCCACAGCGGCAGCGACCCGGACGCAGACGGCGGCCTGCCCAGCGCTCAGAGCATCACCAGTATCTGGTGGGCGGCCTGCTGCAGGCTTGCAGGCCCGTGTTTGTTGTCCAGTTCAAGCCGCTTGTGCCGCCCCCGTTTCACTGGGAGCCCAGCCCCTCCAACCCACATACTTAAATGCACATGCTGGGAACAAACGCACACACGCTCGCCCGCTTCTCGCCACGGCTCCCTCGCCGCCACCCCCAAACTGGCGTCGCCGCTGCCGCCCACACCCTGCGCAGGCACAGCTGGGGCCGGATGGCGGTTGGCGCCGCCGCATACCTGCCGTTGCCGCCAGCTGTGCGTCTCTTGTGGGTCCACACCCTGAGCCTGGCCCAGGCGGCTGCCTTTGACGGGCAGGCAGCGGCCAGCATGCTGTGGTGAGGGGGTGGACAGCAGAGGCTGGGCTGGAAGCTGCGGGCTGAAGCCCTGCCACACCACCTGCCCTGCTGTGCATTGCACCGGGACCGTTCTGGCCCACGTTGTGCCAGGCTGGCAGCACGCAGCTCCCTTGCCTCCGTTCACCCGGGCGGGTGCTCTCCATGCTGCACCCATTCAGCCGTCACACCGCTCCTCGCATTGACCCATCCCAACGAGCAGGGCCGTCGGCCAGCTGCGGCGCCGCCACGGCGACGCTTTCTTCGTGTGCAGCCAGGCACTGGCCGCCCTTGCAGGGGTGGTGGCCCGCACTGCGCATGCATTCTCAGCGCAGGCAAGCTTCCCCCTCCTCCTTCCTCCCCCTCCCTCCTCCTCAGCCCTGCATGCTTGCCTGCCAGCGGATGCGGCTACCAGGCTGCAAACCACAATTGTATCCTGTGAGCTTGAGGAGGCGCTCTGCAGTGGCCTGGCAGTGCCCCCATGCAGCTGGCTGGCCTTCAACACCCTCCCGGCTCGCCTGCCCCCATGCAGGGCCTGGGCCGGGTGGCTGCGGGCTGCGCCATCTTGGGAGCGGCGCTGTTGCCAGTGATCCTGCCCCTGGTGCGGGTGCTTGTGTTGGAAGGCCTACGCCGCGCCTCCCAGTTCAGCCTCCAGGCGAGCGGCATCGCGAAAGTGGCGGGGAAGGGGGAAGCAATATTGTGGGGCGGGCTGCAGGCCTCCTCTGCCCTCGGCCAGCTGTTCATCAGCCAGCTGTGTTTTGCCCACCTCGTCTGCTCCGTCCGCTCTTTGCTCTGCACAGCTCCCACCTGCTGCTTGTGGGCGTGCTGCTTGGGCATGCGGGGCTGGCTGCCAGGCGCAGCCGACCCCCATGCTCCTCCCACCTGACCTCACTGGCCCGCAGCCTCGTGCGCCGCAGCTCGCCCCCCCCACCCCCCTGCTGTAGAGTCAAGTGCGTGCGCTCACTGCCCTTATGCTGTGCTGCGCTTGCCCTTACCCTACCCTGTAGGCCATGGCCAGCATGCTCTGCACCGTGTCACTCGTGGGCGGCGATCTGGAGCGCGCACCCGCCGCCCGTGCGCTGCTGCTGGCCTTTGACACCGCCGCCGCCGCGCTGCCGCACCCGCAGCGCCCCCAGGACGCCCTCGCGCTTGCGGTCGCCATGCGCGCGTGCGGCTACAGCCCCACACTCTTCAGGCCCCCTGTGCCGCCGCATTTGCTGGCGCCCCAGCAGGCTGCTGCGCATCAGGTTGCGGCAGGGCAGGCCCCCGGCGCCGCCCGGGGCGACGGCGGTGGCGGCGGGGCGCTTCTCCTCGCCCCGCAGGGCCACATGGCGGCGCCGCCCAGCGGTTGGGCGCTCGTGCCCCTGCCGCCGCACCTGCTGCCCCCCATGGGCAGCCTCCGTGCCAAAGGCACACCTTGTGCCCACCCTGCTGGTGCCCGGAGCTGCCACCCTGTCTCTGGCGCAGTATGCCCAGCTGGCGCAGCAGCTGGCAGCTGCGCAGAAGGCGCTTGCCCAGCCGCCGCTGGCGGCGCTCAGCAGCCGGCGGCACTGCCGCTGGTGCTGCTGCCGGTGCCCGCAGCGTGCGGTCGGGCGACACCCGCCCAGCCCAAGCCCTCCCGATCCGCCTTCCCTGGGGCACCACCGCCGCCGCCCCCGCCGCCCCAACGCCCTACGCATGCAGCCGTTCCACCAGCTCCGCTCGGGAAGTGACAAACGTGCTGGCTGGCGCAGAGGCGGGAGGCGCGGCAGCCTACACCGCCCACCTGCTCTCCATCCGCGCCGCCCTGCAGCAGCTGAAGGTGCGGCGTGGAGCTGCAAAGCCCAGGTAGGGCGCTCTCGGCGGCCGCTGCCTTGTGGTGCGAAACACGCACTTAAAACACGCCGAAACTTGACGAGGAGCTGGGTAACGCGCGATTCCCTTGTTCAGCGGAACTCGTTTTCAACTGACATTCCTTGGTAAGGACAGATGCACACAGCTGTGGCGCTTTTACTGATACTTTTCGCCTATCTTCTATTGTGCAAATAGTTAGCCCCCCAATCCATTTTATCCGTCGACGTCACCCCCTGTTTTGCGTTCCGAATGTTCCCTCTGCCATTTCCTGATTCCTGATTCTCTCTTCTTCTGCTTTGCACGTTTGTGTATGTTACACGAGATGAAAGAGGCATTTGTTGGGGCCTGAATGGGGAAGGGAAAGAGAGGTATATATAGGGTAAACAAGGCCGCAGCGCCAGAATCGTGGCGGTGCGGCGTATTCGGTGGGCGGCAACAGGGGAAGGGTTGGATGTTGGGTTGGGAGCAAGGAAGGGCAAGTACTGCTGCATGGCCATCACAAGGGGTTTGGTGCTGCAAAGGATGGGCGGGTGACAGCGTTTGTGGGCGGTTTCAGGTGGTCGCGGCCGCCGGAGGCTGGGACAGATCGGCAAAAAGAGTGCCGCAGCGGCCGCAACGCCAACAGCAATAGCAACAGCAACGAGAACAAGAGGGCGGGTGACGGGCCGGTACAAATGGGGCCAGGGGGATGGGTTTGGGGGCGTCGGTCGCGCCGGTGCCTGCCTAGGGAGGAATGCCTGCCTACGCATTGTACAGTCTCTGTCTGGTTTATGGGTTGTTGCTGTTGTCTTAAGTGAGTTTTGGAAAAAGGGCCGGGCAGCAATTGCTGCCGCGGAGGTGGGCCGCCCTGCCGCCTCACGCCGCCTGCGGCACCGCCTGCGGCAGGCTGGGCTCGCCGCCGCCGCCCGCCAGCGTCAGCTGCTTGGGCGACAGCACGGTGGGCAGCGGCGACAGGCAGGGGGACTTGGGGGTGGCGCACGCGCCCTGGCCGTCGGCGGCGCCGCCCGCCACCACGGCGGCCGCCGCCACCAGCGCCGACGTCGCCAGCAGGGGCACCTGCAGGGGGCGCCTGCCGGGCTCCCCCGCCGCCGCCGCCGCAGCCGCAGCCGCAGCCAGGTCAGGGCCGGCGCTGCCTGTGGGGTGTAGGGCCTTGATCACAAACTGCATGTCCCGCTCGGGACCGTGCTGCCAAGGCGGCGGCCGCGGGGCAGCTGCTGCCGCTGCCGCCGCGTCTGCGCCGGGCGCCGCCGCCGCACCGCCGGAAGCAAAGGGGGACCAGCCCAGCCCGGCGGCGGCGGGGGCGGCCGCCGCGGGACGCGCACCCCGCTGCCGCCGCCTCCTGGCCGAAGCGGGTGGGGCTGCTGGCGGCGGCGGGCGGAGCGGCAGTGCGGGGCCGCGCCGGCGAGCCGCTGCCGCGCAGGCTGCTGCTGCCGCCGCTGCTGGCCTGGGCTGCCGCCGAGCTGCCGGAGGCTGCTCCTCCGGCGCCGCCCGCCACGGCCCCCATCCCGCCGCCGCCAAACTCCCACTGGCAGTCTACGGCGGCGGCCGCAGGCTGCGCGGCGTGCCCCGCCGCCGCCGCCTCGCGCTCCGCCGCCGCTGCAGCAGCCGCTGCGGCAGCCGCGCGGCGCGCGCCGCCTCCACCCGCGCCTCAAAGAGGAGGTGATAAGCCGCGGTGAGGGGGTTGCACTCTCGGAAGCGCAGCGCGCGGCGCGTGGCGGGCACATCCGCGCCCAGGGCCCGCAGCTGGTCCAGGACCGCCTCGTCCGGGACCACGGCCCCGGTGCCGGGGTCGGTGAGGGAGCGGTACAGCCGTCCAGCGCCCACCCCCGGCGGCTGCCACCGCGGCGCGGAGGCCACCCAGGGGTGCCCCCACGCCTCCTCCAGCGTGATGCGCTGCTCGGGGTCCAGCGTCAGCATGCGGGCAATCAGGTCCCGAGCGGCGGCGCTCATCCAACCCGCCGGCTTGTACACGCCTGCAGGGAGTGCCAGGTGGGCGGGGAGGGGAGGGGGAAGGGGGGAGGGGGGCAAACAGCCGTGAGCGTCTTTTTGTGTGTTTGCGACGGTCGGTCGTGGGGGCGGCATGAGTGCAGGGGATGAGGCGACCGGCCCCGCCGCACATCAACGACAGCCCTGCAGCAGCCTTGCGCACACCTCCCTTGAGCCCCCACCCCTCCCCCGCCCCCAAAAAGAAGAAGCAACACAGCGACAGCCGCACCACAACAACAAGAAGCAGCGCAGCCGGCGACCCACCCGCCAGGATCTTCTCGCTCAGCGCTTTCTTCTCTTTGGCGTGGAAGGGCAGGTAGCCGGCCAGCATGGCAAACAACACCACCCCCAGGCTCCACACATCCACCGGGGGCCCAGGTAGTCCTTGCGCGCCTGGGGGGGGGGGGGGGGGGGGGGGCAAATGGTAGGCATGGTCAGCGGGTGGAGAGGGCGGGCAGTGCGGGGTTGTGGCCCGCGGTGGGCAAGGCTGGGGGTGGGGGGCAGAGCAAGGGGCAGGCAGATGGGGGTCGTTGCCAGGCTTGGGGCACTCTTTGCTCCCTCCAGTCTGTGACCCCATGCCAGACCAATAACGAGTTTGTCCCCCCCCTCCCGCGCAGCACCAGCACACCTCCAAACAAACACACGCTGCCTCCCCGTCAACCCTAAAACCCCAACCCCAAAACCCTGAACCCCAAAACGCGGAGGCTCACCACGATCTCGGGGCCGCATAGGAGGGGGAGCCGCAGTGGCAGCGCAGGCGCTTGCCGGCGACGTAGTAGCCGCAGAGGCCGAAGTCGATGAGGCGCATGCGCCCGCCGCCGTCGATCAGGATGTTCTCCAGCTTGACGTCGCGGTGCACCACCTGCAGCCGTGGGTGGAGGGGTGTGTGTGGTGTGGGTGTTTGTGGGGTGTGTCCATGTCGGTGTGTGTGGTGTGGGTGGGTGTTTGAGGTGTGCTTGTGTGTGTGTACGGGGTGCAGGAGCAGAGGGGGGAGGGGGGCGGCGCGGCGGTGTGGGGCTGCCAATGGGCCGCCAATTGCAGCCAACGGGCAGCCAAGGAGCAGCACACTGGGGCAACGCTGGAAGCGGGACGACAGAAAGGCGGGGGCGGCGACAGGGTGAGGACGCAAGGCGTCGAACGAGCAATGGGCCGTTGCATACAGCTATAAAAACCGGAGAGCGCTCACATCCTTGCGGTGGCAGAACTGCAGCGCGTGCAGCAGCTGCTGGAAAATCTGCTGCGCCTCCTCCTCGGGCAGCCGCTTGCGCTCGCGCACGTAGTCGAGCAGGGAGCTGCAGAGGGGCGAGGGGGCAAGCGGGGGTGGGTGAGGGCGGGAGCGCGGCTGCCGTCGCCGGGTGGCTGCCGCCGTGCCCCTCTTCCAAAAATGGCGGCCGGGGCAGGCAGGCAGGCCGCGCCAGCTTGCCCCACAAGCTGCACCACCTGGAACCCTTCATCTCTAGAAAAGTTCAAGTTAGTTTCAAAAAATGTTCAAAAAAAAAGAAAGAATGAAAGAAAGCCAGAGGGGCCCACCCGCGCGCCGCCGCCTCCATCATGACATACACGTGGTCCCTCGTCTCCACGCACTCGTACAGCCGCACGACGCCCACGTGGTTGCTGAGGTTGCGCATCACGCGGCACTCCCGGTCCACGCGGTCGCGGTCCTTGGGGTCCTGCAGAGGGCGGCGGCGGGGTAGAGGCGAGACGCAGGCAGCTGGGAGGTCAAAATTTTGGGAAAACAATCTTCTCTTTTCGATCGAAAAGACAAAAAAATCAAAAGCCTTGAATTTGATTGTTCAACTTCTTCGTGCGCGGCAGGCGGCTGGCAGGAGGAGGAGGAGCGGCCCCCTCGGCCTGTGTGGGGCAGCACAAACGGCCTGCGCCTGCCGCAAAACTGCCGCGAAACACACACACGGCGCAGGCGCACCTTGAGCTTGCCCTTCTCGATGATCTTGCAGGCCACCACCTGCCCCGTCTGCTCGTGCAGCGCGCGGCGCACGCAGCAGAAGCCGCCCTTGCCCAGCAGCGGGCCCAGCACGTACCCTGCCGGGGGGGGGGGGGGCCCTTGAGGGTTGAGGTCGGCAGGAAGGGGGACATGCGGGCGCGCGGGCGGCAGCCGCAGCGAAAAGCGGCCGCATTTTCACTCGCAGCACGCAAAGAGCAGTGGAGCAAATAAGTTGACAGGTTTGCTGAACAAAACGTGAGGCTGGCGCAGCGGCGCTCACCGGGCACCATGTTGGCCGGGTCTGAGAAGCCCTTGCAGGGCTCGGCGGCGTACTGCCGGAAATCGTCGGAGATGGAGCGGGGCAGGGACTGCAGTACAAGAAGCTGTACCGCAGAATGTTAGAACGTGTTGTCCATGCAGCCAGCTCCAGCGGGACTTGCTTGAGCAGCCAGGCCAGCTGGAAGCAACCCGGGGGCAGCCGCCGCCCGGCGGCAGCCAGCCAGCACATGCGGGCAGCGGCAGGCAGGAGGCGCACCTGGGGCGTGGCGGCAGAGGGGGCGGCGGGGTGGCGCCGCCCTCCTGCGACGACGACGTTTGGAACGCGTCGGCGGAGAGGGCGGGGGCGGTGGAGGGGGAGGAGGGCGCTGAGCTGGCGGCGGCGCCCAGGCGAGTGGCCAGGTTGCTGCAGGGAGGGCGGGAGGGAAACAGGGGTGTTGCTGGGCGGCGTCAGATGGTTACACATTCGGAAGGGCTGGGTGTCGACCAACGACTTTGATGGCGGGAGTTGCGCGGCCACAGCGCTCGCAGCAGGAGCCTGGGCCGGTGCTGGCTGCCGCCCGCCAGAGCACGGAGCGGCTCGGACCGCCCTGGCCACGCTGCTGTACTGTTATCATTGCCCCACGGTGCTATACTATTACCGTTGCCCACCTGTTTTGCTTGTAGCCCACCAGCCGCCCCTCCTGGTTGAAGATGGGCAGGCGGAAGGCGGCGCCAGGCTGCGCGGCACCGACGCCAGCTGGCGGGGAGGCAGCGGCGACGACAGCCGCAGCAGCAGCAGCCATCGGCGCGGGCGAGGCGGGCAGCGAGCGCGACAGCAGCGGCGCTGCGGCGCGGGCGGCGGCGGCGCCGCCGACGGGCGCAAAGGAGCCGGGGGTGGGTGGCGTGCTGTCAACGCAGTGGGGGCTGACCGGGCGGCTGCAGTCGGCTGGAGTGCAGCTGGTGAGGGCCGAGGAGAAGGGTCCGGGGCTGACCGGGCGGCTGTCGCTGGCCAGGGTCATGTTGGAGGCGGCCTGCGGTGCACCAAAGGGGGGCAGGGCACGAACGGGTTGGCTTCAGCTTCCCAGCAACTCTGTAAGAGCGGCAGCTCCGGGAACGATACATTGAACTCGTTCATCAAGCAGACCAATGAGCTGCGCTGCGAAACAGCAAGCCAGACTGCTGCACCCACCAAACCCCGGCCCCACCCCCCACTCGCCTGCAAGTGCGCTGTTGGTGATGCCCCCGAGGCGTGCCGGCCGCCCCTGGCTGGCGTGGCGGCGGCTGCCGGCGGCGCCACGCGCACCGGCGGAAGCCGCGGCTGCTGCTGCTGCAGGGGCAGCTGCGGGGCGGGAGGGGGTCTAAGCTGCTGCTGGTGCTGCTCGGAGCGGCGGCGGGTGGCAGACGGCTCGCTGCCAGATGCATACAGCGGGTTTTGGTGCAGGGTGGTGGCGGCGCTCGAGCCTGCCGCCTGCTCAGGCTGAGCACGAGGGCTGCTGCTCTGCCAGCCGACCGCTGGTGGGCGCGCCATAAGCAGCCTGCTGCTGCTGCTGCTGCCGCCGCTGCTGCTGCTGCTGCAAGGGCCACTGCTGCATGCGGGCGGCAGCGGGAGGCTGCGCTGGCGGCGGAGAGGCTGCCGCCGCCGCCGCCGCCGCCGCTCGGGTCTGCAGCTGCTGCGCCAGGCTGGCGGCAGCTGAGGGCGCCGCTGGCGCGTGCGGCGACATGTCCAGCCCGTGTGCCGCCACCACGGCCGGAGCACGCTGCTGCTGCTGCTGCTGCTGCGCGTGTGCGGCGGCAGCGGCGAGCGGGCTGCTGCCGGCGGGACACCCCGCCCTCGCATGGATGTTGAAGGTGGGGCTGGGCCCCTTGGGCTGTTGCGCGGGGTGCGGTGCGGTGGATGCCCGGCTGAGCGGCGTGGCGGCGGGTGCCGGCCGCGGCGGCTCGGGCGGCAGCAGCGCCGCTCCGCGCAGCTCAAAGGCGGGGCCGCCCCGCGGCCAGCGGGCTGCCGCCGCGGTGCTCTGCTGCGGTGCCCGGCCGCTTGAGCAGGCCCGTCAGGGAGCCGGAGCTGGTGCGCACAGCCTTGAAAAGGCCGTGGCTGGTGCGGCTGCTACTGCCAGGTGTCGCCGTACCAGCGGCGGGGCGGGGCTGCCGCGCCGCGGCGCCACCCCGGACGCGGGGTGCCCGAACGCAGCAGCCTGCGGCGTCGCAGGTCGGCCACTGCCCTCCACTCCAAAGCCCCGAGCAGGCAGGTCATCTGCGTTTGAGGCAGGCCAGGCGGCAGCAGCGCTGGTGACCAGGCAGAGGGCGGCGGTGCCGCGGCGCCCGAGTCCTGAGAGGCACCACCAGGTTTCTGCTCGCTGCTCCCTGGCAACCGCGAAGGCGGTGATGTGCAGCTAAGCGCCTGCAGGTTCCCATTCCCGGCCCTCAGGCTCAGCCGCACCATCGGCACGCCCTTGGGGTTTGTTGGTGGCGAGTCAGGAGCGAGTAGTACCAAAGGAGCTGGCTCGTCCGGCAGGCCGGCCCCAATTTCATGAAGTTGTAAATGTTGTTCGCCCACCTGGAGTGCCTCGGGCGCGCTCCCTGGGCTCCAGCCTGCCCTCAACCAACTTCTGAGGGCCGACTCCCAGCTCCTCCCGACCCATTCGCACGCCCTGTAGTGATCCAAGAGGCTGTGCGCCCTTCAGCGATTCAACGCAAGGCGGAAAGCGTGGCTCAGGTCATCTTCTCCATCTTTTGGCGGGCTCCTGCCTCCCACGGACGCCCAGGGAAATGGAGAAGGCCAAGACTGTTACGAGGTATCGGTTCGATAATCAGAAAGGGATGGGAGGCTTCCTAGAGGAACCCTGGGACCCTGCCACGTCCTCACTCGAAAGGTTCCCCTCCGCGTCAGGAGGAACGGTTGCTGCGTCAACCCAGGCGCGTCGAACTGGAGATTAAGGGGAGGCTGAAGGCTTCTAACCCAGCGCAGATTCTCGCAGATTTCGCTGCGCAGGCCGGTTTGGTAGGGTTCAGGACCTGCCGCCCTGGCAGCTCTGCCGCCCTGCACGGGGTGAGTGGGGCAGCCATGCTGCCGGCCCTCTACGGGGCACACCACCTGTAGACATGGAGTTGCGCAGGAAATCAGCCATTGCAAGAAAGCTGGTCCCCACGAGGTGATGCCAATGAGTGTCTTCAGCGAGTTCTGCGGCGAGCTGAAGCAGCACGGGCATCGGCGGCAGCCGATTGAGCGGCAGGGTAGGGCTCATCGGCGCATGCCCCCTCGGCAGCTGCTTGTGGCTGTTGTGCCTACACCTGCACTCGCCCTGCTGGTTGTGTTGCGGCCGCTCTGATGGCGCCACACCGCAAAGGTGGCAGGCGCAGGCGGCAGCAGGCATGCTTGGCAAGCTGTGGCCCAAGGGTTCTTCCACTGCTGCTGCTGCTGCAGCTGCTGACGGCGGTCGTTCAGCCACTTCCCGATACCGGCTGCCTTGTACTTGTACATGCTGATGCTGGTTGCTGTCGTGTCCACCTGGCCCCTCTTGTCCTCATCAGCGGCAGCACAGGCAGGCCAGCCACCTGGCAACCGCTCACCAACGTTTCGGTCACATAGGGAACGACATCCACTCGGCTGAAACCAGCGGCAAGGTTTGCATGGGAGACCAGCCCAGGTTGCACAGCAACGCTCAGCGGCACGGTTGGACCAACCGCGGTCGTCAGGCGCGGCGTCACGCGCCGTCGCGCTCGCCCGCCGCCGTCGCCGCCTGCCGCGCCAAACGGCCGCACCAGCCCGCGCTGCATGCCCGCCTCCACCGCCGTGGCGGCAAACGCTGCCACCAGCATGCACTGCCCCAGCGCCAGTCCTGCACCGCCCAGCGCATCCAGCGACAGGTCCAGACCCCCACAGAGTCGCCGCCGCTCGAGACCAGGATGCCCTGCGCCTGTCCCAGCCCCCGGCCAGCCCAAACGCAGCCACAACGCCCGCCTGCACGCAGCAATCGCAGGGCGAGGGGCGCACGCACGTGTAAGCCAAGCTCGCGAAGCAGGCTGTCCAAGTGCCCCGGGCGCTATGTGCAGCCGTGGGCGCCGGGTGCCGCCTGGCCGGCGGCGAGCTCGGCTGCTGCCCTCCAGCAGGCCCGGCGGTCCCAAGTGGCGCTTAGCAACCCAAACCAGGGCAGCTGCAGCGCCCCAGGCCGTCGCAGCAGGGTGTAGCCCTGTAGCCGCATGTGCAGTAACATGAAGAGTAGTCTCAGTGTACGCACCTTGAGCTGCAGGTTGCCGGTGTCCTGCCGCACCGCATAGCGGTACGTCACCCCCAGCAGCGCCGAGGCCAGCCCCGCAGCGCCGAGGGCCAGCAGCCCCCCAGCGTGCCGCCGCCCGCGGCCGCGATGGGCAGGCTGGCCAGGGCGCCTGCCGCGGCCGCTGCCGCGGCTGCCTTGCCCGACTCGATTCGCTCGGCATCCTGTGAGGAGGCAGTGAACAGGGTGACAGGCGCTGTGCAGGGGAGCCGAGAGAACTCCCTGCAGGCTGCCAGGCGGGGAGCTGGAATCTGCCCGCTCCAACCCGCTGGGAGCCGGCGAATTGCTGCCTGCCACCTCTGCGCAAATGAAGAGCGGCGACAGCAGCCGGCGGCCGCGCCGCCGCACTTGCCTCCTGAATGTCGCTGGCCCACTTGGTTTTAGCCGCATCCGCCGCCTCCGCTTGCAGCTGCGCCGCCTGCAGCAGCTTCTCTGCGGCCTTCACCTCCGCCGCGGCGATGAGCTCTGCCCCTTCCGCCTTGGCACGGCGCTCTGCTGCCTCCGCACTGGCCGCTGAGTCCGCCTGCGCCGCCGCCATCTCAGCCGCCAGCCGCTCCGACTCCGCCTGCAGCGCCGCCACGCGCTGCGCCGCCTCGCTCACGCGCTGCATGCGCGCTGTGTTATCGGGGTCCCGCATCAGCTGCTCAGCGACCTGTGGGGGAGAGCACGGGGGCCCCGAGAGCAACTAGCGTGGCACCCACCGGCGGCGCTCCGTCGGGAAGTGGCATCGCGCAAGCGCAGCAACCGCAGCCTCATCCGCCGGGCACATGCAATTCGTGTCAGTTTCCTGGCCGCTGTGGCACCTGCGAGACGCTGAGAGGCTCAGTGGAAGCGTCTTCGCCCGGCTTGCTATCCGCATGCAGCCTGTGCAGCCGTTGACGGGGCTCTAAACATGATTGTGACGCATTGCGGGGCTGTCTAGAGAAAATGCGCGAATGTGTGGGCGATGCAACGAGCGAAAGGCTGAACATGGTGCTTTCAGCATACACCGAAACGTATTTCACGCTCAACGTAGGCTAAGAACGGGATCGGACATGTCCAATCGTCCATTCAAGGATGATGAAGTTTGGCCGCCAGCTGGCTTCCACTGCGCCGGACTGCCGCCAGCGGGGAGATGTGGCAGACTGCAGCGATGGAGTTCTTTCAAACAATGTTTCATTGATGCCACTGTTTATTGTCTAGGTTTGGGTCTTCAGTCAACATAGAGGTCAAAGTACCATTCCGTTCCTTCCTCCCGCCCCCACGGAGCATACTGGGCAAATTGCGAGTGCCACAGCCAATGCTGCCAAACTGATCAACCTGATAGCTGATGTATGCCCAATCGTGTTGTGAAAGTTAACAGCTGGCATTCTGGATCACGGAGTGCTCCAGGTCTGCTGTCCCTAGAAAATTTGGGGATTTGCGTTTGCTGATGTGTGCCATGTTCAACATCTGCCTTCACACTGGCCTTGTACTTTTCAGTTCTACCGATTGATTGCGGGAGGGAGCTGTAGGAGTTTTGGACGCACTGGTGATCAGCAAGATGACCACCGCAGGGTGAGCTCTGCCGGCTGCGGGCTGGAAATGGCGAGGACGTGTCGCACCATTCTCTGCATACCAGAAAGCAGACGCTGCAGACGCAGCGGCACATGCCGTCCGCGGTCTTGCAAAACTTGCACTGGGACGCCTGCCACGCTTGCCCAAGAGCTTCACAGACCACATTCACTCATTTATAGGCTCCGTGCTGATAGCCTGCGCCTGCCAACACCGAGCCCGCTGCTGCCGCCCGGCTGACCGCTCTTGCACTCGCTTTCACTGGCCCGCAGGAGGGACGGGCCCCAGCCCATCCCCGTTACAATGCTGAGCGGCTTTCTGGGCGCAGGTGCGCGACTGCAGGTTACATACGATTTCAGGTGTTGCAGACGGAGCATCAGCCCTGTTGTCGCTGCAGCCGCAGCACCCACATACTTCTGCCCTGCCGCCGCTGCCCCCTCCCCCTCCCTGCAGGCAAGACCACGCTGCTGCGCTACGTGCTGCAGAACAGCGACCTCAAGATCGGGTGCATCGTGAACGACGTGGCCTCGGTGAACATCGACGCCAAGCTGATCCGGGCGCGGCGGGCCCGCGCGACCAGGGGCCCCGCCACCACCGCCGACCTGGCAGACACCATCGAGCTGGCCAACGGCTGCGCCTGCTGCAGGTGACACTGAAGCCAATTGCCCTGAAACTCGTGTTTCTCAGCGGGGCATCGCTTTCTTTGTGCCGCAGCAGCCGGGAAGCGCGAGGCGGCACGGGCCGGCAGCCGGCCAGCGCTCTGCAGCTTGGGGCTTGGTGCACCCTGCCGCTCACCAATCGCGCTGCTGCTCCTGTCTTTGCCTGCAGCATTGCAGACGAGCTGTTTGTCAGCTTTGAGAACCTTGTGAACCTGGCAGACAGGCGCGGGGTGCCATATGACAGGTGGGGGGCGGCTGTGGGGCCTGCGCCTGTTGGAAGCGTCATCTCAAGCCAGCCTTCTGGGCCTCATTCGCGCAGCTCCAGCGTCCTCCGCCTGGTCTCCTTCGCCACTCCACATTCTTCCTCTTGCCTGCTGTCGCAACAAGTGCTGCCATGCTCACCCTCCGCCTGTTTCACCCCTTCGTGCCAACCCCACCCCACTCACCGCTCGCTCCCCTGCTGTTCCACCCCTGCATCCCAACCCCGCCCCACTCCTCGCACACCTCCCGCTGCCTGCAGGATCATCCTGGAGAACAGCGGCGTTGCGGAGCCGCAGAACATCCGGGACCAGTTCAACGACGCCATCGCCGACGGGCACCCCATCACCAAGCGCGTCTTCCTCGACTCCCTGGTCACAGGTGCGCTGCGCTGCGCTGCGCTGCGCTGTGCCACGCTGTCCCATGTTGTGCCACGCGTTGCTGTGCTCTGCCATGCTGCTACAGCTGTGTTGTGGCCTCTTGCCTCCCCCACCCCACCCCGCCTCCTCAAATTCCTGTCCCACCTGCCCATCCTGCCCTGATGCACATCCACGTCTCGCCCTTGCCGCTTGCAACATTGCTGTGACGTGCAGCCACACCTGCCTTCAGCTCCCCCCCCGCTGTCCCAACCCCCACTCCTCTCGCTGGCTGCAGTGGTGGACAGCCACACCTTCATCCAGGACTACTCCTCCCGCGCCGCCCTGGCCGCCCGCCCGGACCTCGGCGAGGGCGGCGGCCTGCGCCCGTGGTGGACCTGCTGGTGGAGCAGATCGAGTGGGTGGCCTGCAGCAAGCGCGCTGTTTTCGTGTGTTTTCGTGCTTGTTCCTGGGGAGTGCTGGTGGGGCAGGGTGGCTGGGTGGCGGGGAAAGAGGAGGCGCCTGGGTGTGGGCGTGATGTATGCTTGTGAGCATGCGATTGGGGAGCAAGGATGGCATCGGTTCCTGATCTGGGCTGGCCGCTGGGCAGGCAGCGGGCCAACCCCTTGTCTTATCAGGTTTGGCTCGTCCCCCAACAGCAGCTGCCCATGCCGCCCCGCAGGGTCGCCGACTACGTCGTTCTGAACAAGGTGGACATGATGGATGGGCCCACCATGGACTCCCTCTCCGCCATCGTCGCCTCGCTCAACCCACTGGCGCAGGTGGCTTGCCGCCGCTGTGCTAGAGGGCTTGCCAGGCCGCCTGTTTGCCGCTCTGCTGTGCGCCAACCACGCTTGCGTTCTGGTGCACACTGCATGGGCGCCCCTGCGCCCCAGGTTCGCTTGCAGGCCAGCCAGTCAGCTGGTCTGCCGGTTGGCTTCCTTCCCTCTCCGCTGCCAGGGCTGTGCAAGCCCCTGGCCGGCTGCCTCTCGGCTTGCTCCATGTGTTGAACTTGGTGCTGCTTTTCTCACGGTGCTGCCCCTCCGTTCCTTGGTTCAACCGCCCTGCAGGTGGTCCAGTGCAGCCAGGGCGAGGTGCCCATCCACAAGCTGTTTGGCAAGGAGGCGCAGGCGCTGGTCTCCAAGCTCAACATTGAGGCGCAGCACAGGTGGGCGCGCGATACGCGTAGAGGGGGCAGCCTGCCGGTGCCAGCACCGGTCTCTGCGGCTCCCGGCCAGGCCAGGATGGCAGTGGGAGTGCAGCAGGCTGCCCTGCGTATGACCGCGGCCACGGACCCCCTGCAGGCCAACCCCGGCCTGAGCGAGGCATAGCACCAGTCGCTGAGCAGCCGCCCCACAAATCTCCCCCGCCTCACGCCTCCTGCCGCGTCCTCCCGCAGGGGCGCTGTGGCCGCCGCCAAGACGCTGGAGGCTGAGGAGGGCCGCGGTGAGCCGCCGCACGAGCACGGGGACCACGGGCACGAGCACGGGCACGAGCACGGGCATGGGCAGCATGGGGAGCCACACAGCCACGAGCACAAGCACGAGCACAAGCACCACGAGCATGAGCATGGGCACGGGGATGGGCACGACCACGCCCACGCTCACGACCACAGCCACGGCGAGGACGGCCACAGCCACGACGACTGCGCGGCCTGCAACCACGAGGGTGCGTCGGGCGGCGTTCGTAGCCTTGCCGCCGCTGGCTGCAGGCCAGCAAAACATCATAGTTCTCAATTTCAGTTCTTGATTTCATCTTATGAAGTCGAACTAAAATTGAGTTGCACTTCAGCAACTGGCTTCGCCACGGGCCAGCCGCCTGCCTCCAATGCACCGCATTGAGGCCTCGAAATCCAACTTTCAGGAGCTCCAATCCTCCCTCTTCCTCACTCCTTCCTCCTGCAGGCCACGATCACGACCACCACCACGGCCACAAGCACGGTCGCAAGCGGGAGCGGCAGGAGACCACGGCGGCGCAGCGCTTTGGCATCAAGTCGTTTGTCTACGCCCGCCGCCGCCCTTTCCACCCGCAGCGGTGCGCTGAATGGCGGCGCTGCAGCCGTTGGCTCACGCCGCATCGGCCCATTTTGTGGCTTTCCGCTGGGGGCCAGAGATGCTGTTGGGCGCCTTCTCCCCTCCTCTCTGTTGTTGCCGCCCTTACCCCTGCCCCAGCCCCTCCTCCCCTAAAACAACCAAACGCAACACTTTGGAGCAGGCTGAAGGATCTGGTGCTGCGCTGGATGCCCGTGTCCCACAACAAGGCTATCGGCGACGCCGCCCCGAGCAGGGTGCGCCCCCTCAGCCCCGCCACAACACGCATGCCCCCGGCGTTTGGCGCCCGCGCTGCCTCTCAAAGCTGTGCGGCCGTTGCATTCTGTGCATTCCCTCTTTCCTGCCGCCCACGCGCATGCGTTCACACTTGGCTCCCGTCTCTGCCCCCGACCACCGAACCTCTCCCTTTGTGCTGCCGCTTCCCCCGGCCCCCCTTTTCCCCACACCCACCCACCCCCTCATGCCTGCCCCCTCCTCCCCAGGCTCCTCCCCCATCAAGACGGTGCTGCGCTCCAAAGGCTTCATGTGGATCGCCAACTCCCACACCACAGCCTTCTACTGGTCCCACGCCGGCCAGCACTTTGAGATCCGGGACGAGGGCGAGTGGTGAGCCCCCGCTGCGCCCTTGTTGTTGTGCTTGTGTTTGCATGTGCGAGCGTGTCTGTGGGGTGGGGTTGGGGTTAAGGGTGAGTTGTCGGATGGGTGGGGGCGACGCATTGTTGTCTGTTTGTTTGTGTGTGTGGCTGGTGGCACGGGGCAAAGACGCAGGCCCAGGCGGCTTCCCCGCAAGTCAATGCGCGGCTGTGCCCGGCTGGACCGCACAGCCGCCCACGCCGCCCGCATGCCGCCGCCCGCGCCGTCGCAGGTGGGCGGCGGTGCCGGAGAGCGACTGGCCGGCGAGCGAGGCGCAGCGGGGCGTGGTGCTGTCCGACTTTGACGCCGACGGCGAGTATGGCGACCGTCGGCAGGTGCGCTCCTGCGCTGCCGCCCGCAGGGGCCTACTCGAGTCGGCTTGCTGCTGTTCTTGCCGAGCGGTGCTGACTGTTACAGCGCCACCTCAACTGCACCAGCTCCAGCGCTGCACCCGAAGCCGCAGCGCAAGGCTGCTGCTGCCCAGGCGGCCCCACACGGCCAGCTCTGGATTGCGGCGGCCCAGGAGCACACCCTTCCACGCGTTTCCCCCGCTGAGTCGCCCTCCTCATCCCCGCTGCTTCGACCCCCATCCCCGCCCTCCCGCAGGAGATTGTGTTCATCGGCGCCTCCATGGACCGCGCCGCCATTGAGCAGCAGCTGGACTCGGCGCTGCTGAGCGACGCAGGTGGGGGGCTGCCGCGCTGTATGACATTACTGATGTCATCATTGTTGTTTTTCTTCTTTGTTTTGTTTTTTTGGTGTGTGTGTGGGTGGGGTGGGGGGGGGTGGGGGTGGGGGCAATCTTCGGACTGTGGGCGCAGGCATTAGCAACTACTCTGATTGCAACAATGCCGACCAGTTGCACTGTGTATCGCTTGTACTGCGCTGCAGAGATGGAGCAGTACAAGGCCAACTATGCCAAGCAGCAGGACCCGCCGCACCCAGGGGCGGAGGCGGCGCGGCGGCAGCGCGGCGGCGGCGGCGGGGGGAGCGGCCGGTGGCTTGAGGCCTCGCGCGTGCAGGCTGCGCGCCTTTCTTCCGCTAAACTCCCCTATGCTTGCTGTTAGCTGCCAAGTTGCTTGCAACGCACCGGTATACTGTGTGGGTTGAGCCATGGCAGCTTCCCTTCAGCTGATTCCACACCAGGCTTGGCCAGCTGGGCGGTGCAGCGGCAGCTAGCTGGGGGCGCGGTACGGCGCTGGTACTGCACCCAGCAGGGCCCCGCCGGCACCTTGATGCCCACCAGCTTCCGCAGGTCTGGCGGCGGCAGCAGGCCGCCCGGGTCGCCTGGGTATCCCTGCTTCGATGCTGGGCTGCGGGGGCCCTGCTCTGTGCTGCTGGGGCTGTTGCCGTCGCCGCCGCGCGGCAGCAGCTGCCAGTCGAAGAGGAGGAGGAGCAGGGAGGTGACGAGCGCCAGCTCTGCTTCCGCAAAGAAGCGCCCGGGCAGCGGTACCGGCCGCCGCCAAAGGACAGGCCGGGGACGCCCCCACGCCCGGCACGGCCGCGTGCGCCTCGCAGCTTCCGCCCAGCCGCATGCCCTCCCTGCAGCAAAGGCAGCACAGGCACGTTGCCGCCGCTCAGCAGCCCTGGCGCTTCCTCAGCGAGCGAGATGCAGCAGCAGGCAGCAGGTTGTGGCTCCGGAGGCAAGCAGCCTTGGTCTTGGTACCGGAGGCCGATCCATGGCACCAATTCACAGTGTGCCCGCCCCCGCTTCATTCACACCCCAAGGCTTGCCTGCTGGGGTTGTAGGCCTCTGGGCTGGGCTGGTACAGGCGGGGGTCCAGGTGCGACTGGTAGGGCGAGATGGCCACCACGTCGCCCTGCAGGGAATGCAACACCGCCTGGCATGGTCGGCAACAATGCCACACCCGACGGCCGTACAGCAACGGGTGCCGCCGCTGGAACGGCTCCCAACTGGGCACAGGCTGGAGGACGAGACTGTCGCCACTGATCAGGGCTGCGTGGCGGCGGCGGCAGAGCAGCAGGGCACCAAAGGCCGGCCCTACCTTGCGCACCCACACCGCCGCCGGGCCGTCGCCGCCGCCGCCGTCGCCGCCCGGCAGCGCCACGTCAGCAGCCGCGATGCGCACGTCGATGCTGAAGGAGCGCAGGCGTAGCGCCTCCGCCACTGCGGCTGCAGCGGCGGAGCGGCGCTGCCCCGCCAGCGCAGCCAGCCCCGCCTGCTGCGCCCCGCTCAGCAAGAGCGAGCCGCCCTCGCTGCCGCTGCCGCTGCCGCCCTCACCTCCCGGCGGCCGATCCTCCGCCCCGTTCTCGCTCGCTTCGCTGCTCCCACATCCTGCCGCAGGTGCTGCCGTCGGCGTTCTGCCGCACGCTGCGGCTGCTTCGCCGCCGCCCTGTGCCGCCGCCGCAGCTGCTTCCGCCGCGACGGCCTGCTGCTGCGCCGCGTTCTCCGGCAGCAGCAGGAAGGCGAGGGCCCAGAAGACGGAGGGGGCGGCGTTGGCTTGGGAGGCCCACAGCACGGCCAGCAGCATGTTGGGCACGTGCTGCGGCGGCAGGCCGCACGCCTGCGGCGGCGAGCGTGCGAGGCGGCAGGCGGGTGGGGCTGGAGCAGCGCGAGGCAGGCGCTGCCGGCAGCCAGAGCAAGTGACAGCCAGCTTTGCATTGCTCAGCAGAAGGCGGCAGCCGAGATCTGGTGGGTGGTGAGGCGCACCTCAATCAACGACCCCGCCACGGTGCCCTCAAAGTGGCCCGCCAGGTACGACTCCCTGCAGTACATGGGGCAGTACAAGCTGTATCTGTCCGTGGCAACATGGCAAGAACAAAGCATGCCTGTCAGCTGCGGCGCAACCAAGCAAAACTTGTGGCAAGCCCGACAGCGGCGGTCGGCGACAGCACGGCTGGAAGGGATGGCAGGCCCCGCCGCGGGCAGGGACCCGCCGCGCGCGCCCAGACGCACCGTAGCGCGGCCAGCAGGCGGCGCCGTGCGGCCAGGAAGCTGGGCTGCAGTGCGTGTGGCACCGGCGACGCCGCCAGCTCAAACCCGGCCTCAAAAGCGAAGAAGGCCTGCCGCAGGCGATCCGCGCGCCGCATGCCCCCGCCATTGCTGCTGCTGCCGCCGCCGCTGACCTCCCCGCCGCCATCAGCAGCCGGCTTGGGCTGCGCCAGCTCGTCTGGCGGGCCCAGGAAACGCGGGCCGAAGAGCAGCGCGACGCTGGAGTGGAAGACGAGGCGCTGCAGCGCGCCGCTGAGCTCCAGCTGGCCGGCGGGGGCCCAGGCCGCCAGCTGGGCCAGCAGCAGGCGCAGCAGGGAGGCGTTGTGGCGCGGCAGCGCCGCCGGCACCAGCTCCTGGCGCAGCGCCTGCGCAGGGGGCGGGGGCGGGGGGGGCCGGGGGCACAAGTTGCTCGGCTGCCGCTTCTACGCGGCTTCAGTGGTCTAAAGCATGCCCCCCCACACACATACACACACCACCACCATTATCCACCACCCAGGCATGCCAAAGAGAGGACAGCATCCCAAGAGGGCCCCGGGTGCGCGCAGGCGGGCCGCAACAGCCCGTCGCCGCCCCCCCGCTTGCCTGCAGCATGGTGAGGTGGCGGGGGTAGAAGTGCTTCGGCGGCAGCCCAAACACGCGGTGGATGAACTGCGGGGACGACAGGGGGCAGCGGGAAGAAAGCTCGGCGCTACCCAGGCTCTGCAATCAGCTGGCAGACTTCTCAAAGCTTCAGCCTGCGTCCTGCGGCGGCCACCCTCGCTACAGCGCATAGCAGCCGACATGCCCCAGCACGCCTGTCATCCCACCCTCCTTCCCCCTGCACCTGTTGCACGGCTGGCGCAAAGGTGAGCTCGTCGTCGGGGGCGGTGAAGTAGCGCTGCAGGGCTGCAGGGGCGAAGAGGAAGGTCATGCGCTGCCCAGCGACGCGCAGCGTGAAGGCATCGCCATACTGCATTGTTGGGGGTAGGGCAAGAGCACAAAGATAAAGCTAGTCCAGTCGCTTGAGGTTGTGGTACTGTTTGAAGGTCAGCGCAGCAGGAAGGCATGGAGTTCAGAAGGCATGGGCTTCTGTGGGGGAGACATGAGTGGCTGGACAATGCAGGGCAGCGACGCCGGCCTTGCACACCGGCAAGCAGCGGCGGTTTGGTCGAGCAGCGCAATCGGCCCTGGACCTTGCACCAGCCCACCTTCTTGCGGCACGTCTCCAGGAATGCAGCGCCCCTGAGCCCAGGGCCAGGGCGCTTCCCAAAAGAGGCAAGCCTGGCACGACAGGCGGCACCACGGCCGCCGCTGCCGCTGGCATGGATGACGACTGTGCGGCGGGCCCTTCTCGCGCCGGGAACGCCTTCACCAAAAGTATGTACAACAGGAGGGACAGCAGAAGCGCGAGGCCCAGGCCCCAGTGCACTTCAACATCCTTCATCCGATCGAAAGCCGCGCAACAGCTGCAAACATAAATTGATGGAACTACGTGTTTGAAACATGCGATCCAGTGCACCAATGGTCTGCTGCAAACATCACCATCGGCATATGAGCACAGCGGCGGCAGCGGCATGGCGGCTGCTCATTCCGCCAAAGTGCTGGGCGCTGCAGGCTCTGTTTCCAATGCTAATCCTGTTGTAGGGGCCACAAGGTGCCCTTGCTTGCATTGCTGCTGCAAATCAGGCCCTTACGAAGAGGTTGCACTTTTTATTTCCATGACCAAGACAGGACAGCCACCTCTCGCCCTGGAATATATTCGTATATACGCTCATCACTTTCAACCTAATCAAGAATCTGCATCATCCATTTGCTTTTAAATGAGTGAAAACTTTGCAGCCCGTCCAAAGCAACGTGCTGCGTGTCATGGGTCCTTCACAACACGCGGCGGCTGAAAGACTCCTTAAAGCGGTAAGGGCGCACAAGAGATCCGGCCAAAGCAGGGCAAAATTAAAGCAGGGTGAAGTTAATGTTGTTTGTGTTCTTATCAGACTCATGTGATCTCTTCGGCTGCTTCATACTCTCTGCAGCGCGACAAGCCAGCTGTTTCGCCATGAGAAGGCCCAGAGGTTTCCAGGGCCGCTGCGCTGGACAATCCGCATCAGGCGGCCTTGATCAGTTGTTGGTCCAGTCATCCAGCTCAGCAGCGCGCTCCCGGGCGGCATCCACGCCTTTCTGCAGCACAAACGCCGTGATAGTGCATACAGCAGCAGTCAGCAATTTTGGTGGGGTAGCCTGCCGAACTCGCCCATCCCCCTCTCCCTTCCACGCTGCACGCTGCACATGTCAGCTCACCTCCTGCAAACGCCCTTTGACTGGCATGCCATACATCTCACCCAGTTTCTGTTTGCAGGCAGGCATGGCTGCTGCTACGCCCCATCATCACAGCAGACGTGCATTCGGGACTGGGACAAACTGCCGCAAACGGCAGCTGCGACCTAGTTACGTCCAGTCCCGTCTCACCTTCCGCACATTGCCGCGCTCGCCCTCCGCGTACTTGTCCTGGCCCACGCCCTTCACCTCATCCCAGCCCGGGTTGTTGCGGTCGCCCGTGCGCTCGGAGCGGGGGCGGGGGCTATCAGGGTCCTGCACAGGAAATGTGGCAACAGGCGAGTGTTTGGAAGACTTAAGGTGCGAGTAGTGTGTGCGCTGGGCAGACCAATCATTGCAGATCAGGTGTGAACGGAGGTATGCCGTTAGTTGTGCGTTGGTGCACCCGGCTATAAAGCGACACGTCAGCGGTGCCGGCATGCCCGCCGGTCTCCCCAGCCCACCCTGGCCTCTACGTCAGCAGCCGTCTCCGAGGCCTTCCTCTCTGCTTCGGTCTTCTCGGGTTCATCCTGCAGGGAGGAGTCCAGCTAGGCATCTTGAACAAAGGGGCCCCCCTGCTGCCGTCCAGCTGGCTGCCGTGGAGGTAGAGGTGCGTTCGTGCGAGTGTCAGGAGTGGAGGCCGCTCCTCCGCTCATCGCACCTTGTTGGACGCATTCATAACAATCCTGCGCAACGGCTTGGAACTAGCGCTGAAAGGGCGAGGCTTGGGGCTTGCACGGGCGCTGGGCCGGATGGCAGACACGGGCATCGCTGCGAGGCTCATCATGGCGCAGATTGGCAGTGGGGCGAGGATATCAATTGAAAGCAAGCTGAAAACTCGAAGTTGAGCTCTTGGCGACGTATTAGTGTTCAACCGATGACTTGGCAAGCTGCTCGGAAGCGGTGGTTTCAGCTTCCCGCTGACATGGCGGAAGCTTGCTACATAGCTGCGCACAGCTCCAGCTCACACTGACAGGACCCGTATCAACCAGTTTAATCAACTGCTCAACATATGCAGGGAGCACGGTGCGCGCGATCCATGCTGTCAATAGCAGGAAGAAGCAGCGCGTCCTACCCACCGCACACTCTGCGCTGCAGCCTGTGGCGTGGTTGCCTTCGCCGCAGCGAGAGCTGCGTATATGCCCTGAGCAGACCGTATAAAAGATACTGTGCCCGTTGAAGTGTTGTTGCCATCATGCAGCAACTGCCTCGACCGCGGGCTCACTTTGTCGTTGCCGCAGCTGTCGCACGTTCAGCGGCTAGGCCATGCCTACATTGATTTAACGTTGACAGCAACAACAGAGATTATGTGTTGATAACTATGGCCCCTATTCATATTGGTGCAATTTGGTGCAATGTTTTGCATGAAGGCGAGTGGCGTCGCCTGCCCCCGCATTCCGCCTGATTCAGTTGTCGCCGTCCTGCAGGCAACTGTCCCTGGGTGACATGTGCCAGAGGGTCGCCTGTGCACAGACCTTGCTCAGATGCTAGTAAGGTCTGTTAAATTGAAAGTCTGAAACCGCACGAAAGATGAGAAGGCCGCTGCGGATGGACATTGCAAACAGTGTGGGCTGCAAAATAGAATCGGCGCATAGCACAATCGGATCTTTGGGGATTGAAATGCCCAAGATGGCTCTTAGGCTCTGCGAGGGGATGTACTGCTCCTGTTCTGATGTACATGCCTCAAAGGTAGAGCAGTGGCCTGCAGAGCAATGTACACAGCCCACACAGTTTGCAGCACATTCATCGCCGCCTTCCTGGACTGCCGCTCTCCTCGATCACCGATCAGTGCGCTCCAGGGCGTGCCCGCTTGATTGCGGGCTTTAACACGGTTGGCAGCCACCATATAACGAATACCAGCCCAGCAAGATGTTTCGCAACCAGGTAGAGGGGGCTGATCGGCTGCTCTTTCCCTCTTTCTGGCGTCCTTGGCCCATGGCGTCGCCTTACAATTGTTCTGGTTGGCCCGCGCAAGTATGGGCATAGAGAGCACCGCCCCTACGCCACCGCGCCCGTCGTCTGCTGGCCGCCCTCCCTCGGCACTGGCTGCAGTATGACACAGACGTCACCACATGGAGCCCCCAGGGCCGCATCTTCCAGATAGAGTACGCCATGGAGGCTGTGAAGCAAGGCAGCGCAGCAGTGGGGCTCAAGGTGTGCACGCGGCAGGTCACGGCGCCGGTCGCCACGCAGCCTAAGCTCACAGGAATCCCTCGCCCTCGCATCCTCCCGTGAAGCCTGAGCTGGGTGCTGCCGCCGCCGCTGCCCTGCAGAGCAATGACTTTGCCGTGCTGGCCACCCTCAAGCGGGCCCCCAACGAGCTTTCCTCCTACCAGCGCAAGGTGCGGCGGCCGCCCTCAGGACACCCCGCTCAGCGTCCACTCCCTGTGTGCGGATGCAGTTGCTGCACCTGCACCCCGAGGAAACAACTGCGCTTCCCACCCTGCTGCTCCCACACACGTGCTGAGGAGTCTGCCTGCCGCGCTGCTGCAGGTGTTCAAGATTGACGACCACATGGGCATCGCCATTTCGGGGCTCACCGCCGACGGCCGCATCCTCTGCCGCTACATGCGCAACGAGTGCCTCAACCACCGCTACGTGTACGAGTCGCCCATGCCGCTGGGCCGCCTCGTGCGCCAGGTGGCCGACAAGGCGCAGGTAGGGTTAGGGGAGAAGCGGGGAGGGAGGGGGAAGGGGCCTGCCAGCAGGGGTTGTGGAGGGCAAGTGAATGGGGACGCAGCAGTGGGTGGCCTGCGCACAGCAGGCACCCGGCGATTGGTTAAGGTGGGGGTGGGAACCTGGGATCAGCCGGCAGGTAGGGCTGCTCATCGTACGCCCAGGCCTGAACAGTTCCGTGCGTCTATGCCGGCCGTCGCCTCTCAAAGGCTGCGAGCAATGCCTTAGCGGTGACTGTACTGGCAATGCCTGACTGGCGACTGTACTGCTTGCGTACCGCAAACATCCACCGCCGCAGGTGGGCACGCAGCGCTCTTGGAAGCGGCCGTACGGCGTGGGTCTCATCGTGGCTGGAGTCGACGAGTCGGGTGGGTGCACATGATCAGCACCACACTGCGCCGCCGCCGGCGCTTCTCCTTGCTGCCCGCACGGCTGGCTGGCTGGTGCAGCCGGGAAGCGCAGCAGCGCTGCCCGCTGCTCTTCCGCAAGCCCACCCCCTGTGTCCTTTTGTTTCGCGGCGCAGGCCCCCATGTCTTCTACAGCTGCCCCTCCGGCAACTACTACGACTACAAGGCCTTTGCCATGGGGGCTCGCTCGCAGGTGGGCTCATGCGTGAATTGGGTTGGGTTGAGTGGGGCTGTCTGCTTGATGGTTGCCTGTGTTTGCCCCTGCTGGCCTTGGAGGGCTGCCTTGGTTGCAGTTACAGCATTAGAGTCCTCATCACTCCAGCTCGCATCCCCCCCCTGTGCCCCCTCAGGCCGCCAAGACGTACCTGGAACGCCAGTTCGAGGGCTTTGCCGCCGCCTCGCTGGACGAGCTGGTCAGCCACGCCCTGCACGCTCTGCAGGCCTCGCTGCAGGTGCGTAGCGCAGCACTCTGCCCCATTGCTGACCCCCACTCATGCTGCCTGGGAACGTGTGTGTGTGTGCGTGCTTGGCGGTGGGAGTGCTGTGTGCAGGTTGGGGTGGGTGGGGTGACTTGGTGGTTTTGCAGGGCGCTGAGGGGGCGGGGGGGGTATGTGTGTCTGGCAGCTGGCAGGCGGGCGCACGCAAATGGACAAAGCAAGGCTCACAAACGCACAAGTTGGGCGCGCTCGCCTGCTCAGCAGCCCCTAGCAAGCTTGGTAGATCATTCATTCCGTTGCCACGTTGGTGCTGCCCGCTCTCCCTCCTCCTCTGCAGGACGGCGAGCTGACTGACAAGAACTGCAGCGTGGCGGTGGTGGGGCGCGACATGCCCTTCACGCTGCTGGAGGACGAAGCGCTGCAGCCGTACATTGAGGGTGGGTGGCGGCTGGAGCCAGCACACGCACAGGGCCAAGCAGCTCTCTGGGGCGAGACGCGCTTGCGATGGCAGCGGGGGATGGGTTGTGTTGTCGTAATGGAATTTGGGACGATGCTGTGCAGTGTTGAGTGGTGCAGCTGCAGCGGGCGGCACGGCTGGGGCTGGTGCAGTCGCAGGTGGCAAGAATATTGGGGGAGGCCGGGCCTGCAGGGTGGGCAGCAAGCTTCCTCCTGTGTGAGCCATGAGCGCCAGAGGGAGTTCATCCTTTGTCGCCCTGCAGCCGTGAAGGAGGATGAGCCCGCGGCGACAGACGGCGGCGCCATGGAGGCTGAGGGCGGCGGCGCGGCGGAGGAGGGCGGCGGCGCGGGGGCGAGGGCGAGCAGCAGGGCGGCGGCGAGGCGCCGATGGAGCAGTGAACTGCCGCAAGCGGCGCAGGATCTGCTTCCATCGGTTCCCTGGCCCCTCTTGCCTAGCCAGTTACGATGTAAGGGCTTGGCATTGGTAAGGGCTTGGCATTGGTGCTTGCGTAAGAAGAACGGCTCTGACAGCAAGACATCCAGTCACCAAGCTGGGACGGGCGGGCGACCTGGCGCGGGGGCGGGCTTAGGAGATAGTTGCCTGATCTATGGACGCAGGCGTTTCCGTGATTGATGACTGTGGTGGTCGCATAGCGAGGCGTTGAATGCCTTTGTGTGCTTGTGCAAAGCTGCGTTTGATTGTCGTCGCACCTAGTTGCCTCGTTTGATCGTTGGGCATTACCCGTGGTATCTGTAGCATATATTTGGTTCAATTGACGCTATACGAAGATTGCAGGCTTAGGGTGGCGATGGCTCGCAAACAGGCAAAGCCCTCCAAGCCTCCTGGCACCGACTGGACGTTTTTATTGGTTGCAGCGCTGGTGTATGGCGCGATGGTGAGCCGGCATATGACAACACTGCAATGGCCGCCCTGCTGCCGCTCGCGCCGCCGCCTGCCTGCACCACCGCAGCAGTGAACCATTCCCGCACCCCTGTGCATCATCATCTTCAGTACGCGGCGACTGCGTACTTCTTTGCGGAGACGCCCGCGCCGCTGCCGCCGACCGCCGACCCGCTGCTCTTTTCCGAGGGCCGCGTCATGCGCCACCTGCACCGCCTCGCCGACGAGATTGGCCACCGCCAGGTGGGTTCACGTGTTTAGGCGGATGTTTTCTGTGCGTGTTTGGATGATTGTTGTGTTGCCGCGCGAGTAGAAGGGGAGGGGTAGGGGCTGGGAAGGAAACGAAGGTAGGGGTAGCCGCCACGGGCGCCAGCCAAGAGCGCAGAGCTGCCTCTGGAGCCGCGCTGCCGCTTGCCGCCCTGCAGGTGGGTTCTGTCGGCGAAGAGGCGGCAGCGCAGTACCTCCTGTCCGAGGCTCAGAAGATTGCTGCGGAGGCGGCGGCCAACCGACCAGACTTGGTTGTGGAGGCTGTCCGAGAGTCGGTGAGACTGGCTCTCTGTTTGATCTTCTGGTGGCAGCAGTGTTTTTGCTTGAATGCCTGCCTGCAGCGGATTTGAACCCCTGATCATGCACGTCGCACGAACCTGGGGCTGGAAGGCAGTGGGGAGCCCCACCCATTCGCTCTCCTGCCGTCCGTCCTTGAGCGCATGTGTGCCCTCCTTCCTTCTGACAGCCAGCAGCGTCGCTTGCTTGCAGCCCGCTTGAACATCGCTGATCTCTAAGCACACCAAACCTCCGCCGCAGGTCTCAGGCGGCATCACCATGCACGCCTTCAAGTTCGAGATCGCCAATGTGTACCGCAACCTGACCAATGTCGTACTGCGGGTGGCCCCCGCCGACCCCGTCGCCGCCGCCCGCAAGGCGGTGCTGGTCAACAGCCACTACGACTCCACCCTGGGCACTGTGGGTGAGAAGAGCGCTGCAGGAACAGTTTGAAAGCGGGGCAGGGGATGGGCGTCGGGGTTGAGGGGGTGGGTGGGAGGCGGGGTGGGGGCGGGGGCGAGGGGGAACGACCACAGACGAGGTTGGGGTGGGATGGCGACAGCCATTACAGTCGACCCCGGGCACAGAGGTAGAGAAGACCCAGGCGCCCACCCTAGTCGACGCACCACCCGAGTATCGCGGCAGCCCCCCGCCCCCACCCGTCCGCCCAGTGACCTTTGCTGCGCCGCCTGGTCGCTGCCTGCAGGCGCTTCCGACGCCGCCTCCTGCATCGCCATCCAGCTGGAGCTCGCGCGCACCCTGGTGGCCAACCCCGCGCACGCGCTTTCCACCCCGTCGTCTTCCTCTTCAACGGCGGCGAGGAGACGCTGAGCCAGGCCGCCAACGGCTTCTTCACAAGCAGCAGGTCGGCGCGCAGAACTACGGCCCCGCCGCAACTGGAGATGCCGATGCGCTTCACAGGCCGACCTGCCTGGCTGGGCCGCCGCGTTTGTTTGGCTTCTCCTATCCTTGCTGGGCGCGTGCTGGCCCGCCCCCACACCGCTGCTGTTGCCTTTCTTGCCACCCCCTCGCCGCGCCCCACATCCACACCGCTGCTGTTGCCCTCCCTTCCTCCCCCACCGGCGTTCCTCCTTTCCTCCCCTCGCAGCTACGCCCGCGGCCTGGGCGCCTTCATCAACCTCGAGTCCACCGGGCCCTGGGGCCCCGCCGTCGTCTTCCAGCACACCGGCGACTGGAGCCTGGCGGCGTTTGCGCGCGCCGCTCCCCGCCCCGCGGCACCACCATGGCCCAAGACTTCTTCGACCTCGGTGGGCGGCTGGTGGTGGTGTTGTGTGGTGGTGGTGGTGGTGATGTTGGTCACCACCAAATGGGTGGCGGCTGGTGGTGGTAGTGGTGCTGCGTGTGTACGGTGGTGGTGATGATGCGTGTGTACAGTGGTGATGGTGTGTGGGTGCGTGATGATGGTGTGTGTGTGTCTGTTGCTGTTGTTTGTGGTGGTGGTAGGTGGGTGGTGTGTGTGGGGTTGGGGGGCGGGGGGGCGGCAATGTGGGCATGCGCGCAAGCATGCATTGGTGTGTGCCTTTGGACAGGCGCACACTTGCAGGCGGCCAGGCGGCCGGCCGTGTGGCGAGCTGTTTAAGTGCAGGATCTGGGGCAGAAACACGGCTGTGACGAGTCGGTGGTGTTGGGCCGCCGTTCCGCCTGCTGCCCCCACCCCAAGCGCCTCAACACATGCTGCCGGCTGTGTGCAACCTGCCCTACCTGCGCAGGCCTCATCCCTGCTGACACAGACTACCGCATGTTCTCCCACCGCCACTACGGCTCTCTGCCAGGTCAGCTGGCCGTCTTGGCTGGCCGGCGTGCGGCGCAGTCCGCTCGCACCCGCCTGCTGCCGACCAGGCACATTCACCATGCAGCTCAGCCAGCGCCCCTCCCCCTCGATCACCTCCCCCGCTGGCACACGCTCCGCAGGCATCGACATTGCCTTCATTTTTGACGGTACCGCCTACCACACGGCACGGGACGAGGTGTCCCGCATCCGGCCCGGCACCCTGCAGGCGCGCTGCCGCACCCCCGAGCGCTCCCCGCACCGCTTCCTCCCGTCTTGGCCGCCTCTCTCGGCCCCCTTGTAGCCCTGCTTCCAACATTGTTTGGTCCCTCCCTCCCTGCCTCCACATCATCATCCTGACCACCCCCACCCCCACCCCCCCACCCCCACCCCCACCTCCCTCTGAGCAGGACATGGGCCTCAACGTGCTCGCCGCCCTGCTGGAGTTTGGCCGCGTGCTGGCCTCAAACCCGCCTGACCCCGCGGCCGCCGGCGCTGGCGGCGGCTCGGTCTACTTTGACCTTTGGGGCGCTGCATGGTGAGCATGCAGGAGGGCTGGGCTTTGCAGTGGGGTGTGTGTGGTGTGTGTGTGGGGGGAGCGGGGCGCTGACGGGCAGGCTAGGGGTTTGGGGACCTGTGGACACGGATGAAAAGGGCAGTGGGCGGTGGAGGGTGGTCGGGGTCCTGGCTGAGGTGCATGGGGAGCTGCAGGGCGTGTGCACAGGCTTCTGTGGCGCGGCAGCTCAGTTTCACATGGCAGCCCAGCGTCTGAACTTTTGCGTGGCGGGGCGCAGAGCGCAGGCTGCAGATGAATGCCCCCTCCTCCCCTCTTTCAAACACACACATATGCCAGCCCCCTCGGGTGTCCCGGGTTGTGTGTGGCTGACCGCTTGCACCGACTGCCTTGCCTCTGGACCCTGTGCAGGTGATTTACTCCCATGCCGCCGCCGCCGCCCTGCACCACGCCCCCTCGCCATCCTCCTGCTCCTGCCGCTGCTGGGCGCCGCTGCCGGGCGCAACCAGCTCACCTGGCTGCGCCTGCTGGGCGGGACGGCGCTGGCGGCGGCCTCGCTGCTGGGGGGTGGGCCTGCCGGCCGCGCTGGGCGCCGCCCGCGCCCTCCTGTCAGGTGGGGCTGTTGGCCGCAGCGCTGGGCTTGCTGCCACCTGCAGGCCGCGCCTTGCACCAGCTATTCCTCCAATTGTCTCAGGCAGCGGCAGCCTTGTCGTTTGGGAGGGCCTGTATCGACCAGGTTCCTGGCAGCTTCCATGCAGGCACGCCCATGGCCTGGTACGGCCGGCCCCGCCTCGCCTACGCCATCTACCTGCCGGCCGCCGCCGCCGCGGGGCTCATGATGCCGTACGTACTGCTGCCCCGTCGCGGTACCGCCGCCGCTCGCTCCGCCGGGCGTCGGCCTGCTCTTCGCCGCCATCTGCTCCGCGCTCACGTCGGTCGGCATGCACAGCAGCTTCTTCTACGCCTTCTGGGCAGCTTCCGCGGCCCTCGCCGCCACCTTTTTTGGCGGCAGCGGCGGCGGCGTGGCTCGTGCCGCCGCCCCCTCATGCTCGTCTTCCTGCCGTCGATGGGCGTTGCGCTGCCCTCTGCTGTCACCTTCATGGCTCATGGTGTGTGTGTGTGTAAGGGGGGGGGGGGGGGGGGCCTGCACACGTTTGCATTTGGAATGTTTGTGATTGGTTGCAGCAAGAACGAATCTGCTCGCCAAACACCCTGCCAGCTGCTCCTTAGACTAAGTCGCCATGCAGGCGGCACCATCGGGTGCTCTCCTGAGCTCTGCCGCCCCTCCCAGTTGCGTCGAGCCTCGTCGCCGGCTGCCTGCCACCCCCAACCCCCGCAGTGATGGAGAAGGTTGGGCTGGCGGGAGGCGCCCCGGGGTGCTGGGCGTGGTGGTGGCTGACGCCGCTGTGGGCGCTGTGGCGGGGGCCACCATGCTGCTCACGCTGGGCTCGCTGGCCCCGTTCCTGTACCAAGCCTGGGGCCACGCGCCGGTCGCCGCGTCGCGGCCGCGCTGCTGGCTGTCAGCCTGGGGGCGGCGGCGTATGCGTCGGTCGCGTACCGCCAGCCGTACAGCCGGGACCACCCCAAGCGCCTGCTGCTGCAGCACGTGCACAAGCTGGGCCCCGGTGAGCTGCCTCTGCACCCTGCTGCTGCTGTTGCTGCTTGCGATGCTTGCGCGTGAACCTTGGTTTGCCTCTAACAGACTCGGGGCACGTGCGCTGAGCATGGCTGACGCGCCCCCTGCTGACACAGCTCAGCCAGCAGGGGCAGCGAGGTGCTGCCAGCTCGCAGCTTGGCCGCCTGCAGTGTTCCAGTGTCCCGCCGCCGCATCCTGCTGGCCCTACCAACCCTTCTTTCACCTGGCCCCCAACTCCCCGGACATCCCGCAGATGGTACCGCCCAGCAGTCCAAGCTCAGCGTTGTGGGCCTGGACAGCTTCTCGCTGGCTCCGGCGCTGCCCCGCTCCTTCCTCGCGCAGCCAGCCGCCGCCTTTGACGTGGAGGAGTGGCAGGTGGGCTGTGCTGTTGAAGCGGCTGTTTCTGTGGCTGTCGGTTTGACCGACTGGGTGCCGCGCTTGAGGGATGGGCGACCAGGCTGGGAGCCAACTCAGTGGACGGTCTGCTCCAGGGCTTCATGCTGCAAACCGCTGGAGCGGCCTTGTTCGCCTGCTTGCAACGCAGGGCCCCTCTGCCGAGCAACCATCAGCTGGCCAAGCGCCACCCGCTCGGGCAGTTTCCATTCGTACCCTGGGTTTGCACCTCGTTCCGCCCGCAGGCCTTCTACCCGCTCAACTACCTCATCAGCAAGGGGAGGCCCGCGCCGCACCGGGCCCCGACCCCAGCAGCGCCGCTGCCCGCGCTGCGCCTGCTGTCGCGCTCGGCAGCAGCGCCCAGCGGTGGCGCGAGGGAGGCGGAGCGGCTTGAGCTGGAGCTGGACACGGGAAGGGCGGCGCGTGGGGCGTTATGAACTTCACCGGACCGGTGCTGGGCTGGAGCCTGAGCGACAGAGTGGCGACCACGGAGCTGCCCCAGGTGCGCTCGATTCTGCTTGGTGGTGGGGCGTTGGCTTACAAGGTGCTGGATGGCTTTGCTGTGTGAGGGCAATGTGTAGGGGCAAGGCAGATGTGAAAGTGCGGCCGGAGGGGGCACAGCTGCGAAAGTGGGGTGCTGGGATGGTGCTGGAGGCTCTGCTGCGACAAGCAGGATGCCCCTCAGGCCTGCTGTACTTCAGCCGGTACCGTCGCTGGCCTGCGCTGCCCCCGCCGTGCTTGCTTCAACAAGAACGCAGCTGCAGCAGGAGCTGGGCCACACCCACCCGCCACCAGTCACCCAGTGCTTCACCACCTCACTGCAGGGCGGCGTCAGCCACATGGTGCGCTTTGCGGGCAACCTGCACGCGCGGCGGTACCGCTTCTGGCTGGAGGTACCTGCCGGTACCGCGCTGGAGGCGCGAGTGTACGTGAAGCACGTGGAGGACAGCCCGGCAACGGCGGCGCTGCTGGCTGAGCTGCCAGACTGGGTCAGCCCGGCCGCAGTCACCAGCTACCACTCGCGCTACCTCTTCCGGTAGCCGCGCTCGTGGGGTGGGCCGAGTGTTGCAGCAGGCACAGCAGACGCTGGTCGTCGCGGAGTGTCGGCCAGCACAGCGGCGTGCTCTGCTGCCATGGTCAGGCTGCAGGCCTGTTAACGGAGCGTTTGCTGTGTGCCCTCGAAGCTAGGTGCCTCTGTTGCGATGGCTGGTGCAAGGGCATTCGAAACATGCAAGCTTGTTTCGAGCCGTTCGGGAGGTCGTAGTGCAGCTGAAGTCGGCGCTCGTTCAGCGCAGACAGAACAAGGTGTCTTCTTTGGCTGTCTAGCTGCTGGCCCTCACACAAAGACGACGTCGCCGATGAGACCGACCAGCACGACTGCATGGGGTTGCGTTGGGTTGGCGCAGGTGGATGGCATGTGGACGGGTGCTCGTTTGTCAGGCCCAAGGTTCACATCAAGAAGAAAGAACCCACACAGACGGGCCGCGGCAACGTACTGCGCTGGCTCTTATTTTCCTGATCCGCGCAGCCACCCAACTCACTGTAGAGCCCCACCGCCACGGCCATGCCCAGCACGAAGGCCAGCAGGGCGGGCATGGGGCAGGTTCCCTTGAAGGTGGCGCCGATGGCGCGGGGGTAGAGGCAGCAGAGGGTGAAGAAGCCGACGGTGAGGATGTTGAGGGCCAGGCAGTTGCCCAGGCTGAAGGCGCAGCAGCCCAGCTTGCGGGCCTGCTTGCTGCGGGGGCGGCAGGGGCGGGGCAGGTGGCAAGGGGAGGCGCGGTGGGGAGGGGCCGTGCCAGACGGCGGGCAGCCTGCCATGCAGCTAACGACGGGAGGCAGGCAGGCAGCAACGGCGATGTTGGCTGCATGCACAGCTGGTGATGGCCGGCGAGGCTCAGCCCACGCTCACAGCAGCCGCTCCCGCTTCGACTTGCGCCGCGTGTGCAGTGGTTGAAGGGCGGCGCATTTTCGCTGCCCTCCGTGTCCCCCTCCTCCCCGGCCCCCTTCTCCCTCGCTGCCAAGGCCTCCAGGGCGCCTGCAGAAGGGGCCCATCTCGTCAAGGGGACCGCGACACTGGTCACATGCCTGGTGACATGCCGTTCTTGCCCTCCTGTCTGACGTCAGGCAGCCGTCAACGCTGATTCTGGTACCGGTACGGATTTGCATTGCCCACCATGGGCCGCAAGCTACAAACTTGCACATGGTGCACACGTTTGGTCAGCAAGCAGCAGTAGCGCCCACCTGGCAGCGCTGCATACTTGAGCCCCTGCTGCTCAAAGGCCAGCGCCTGGGGCAGCTCCGCGTGCAGCGCCTCCACCGTCGCCAGGCGCCCCACATAGTGCCACGACAGCCGCAGGCGGCCGCGCAGCTTGCGCACGACCCGGGCGCGGCCGCCCAGCGCGAGGAGCACCTACGGTGGTGCATGTGGGGAAGGAGGTTTGAGCGTGTTTCCCTGCTTGGGGTGGGGCGGCATGTGGTGGAGACCAAGCACGGGGAAAGGGGGGGGAAGATGCAGGAATCAAGCGGGGCCCTCATCAAGGTGGCCATGCTTTTGGAAGGGACTGCAGCGGGACCCTCGTCTGCCGCCCGTCTTTGGGATCAATGGGGCTGCAGAGCTGGAACTGCTGTGTGGCCCACCACCCTGACTGCAGTCCCTGCGGCTGCCCCTGCGGGCGCACCCCCTCAAACTCGCGGCGTGTGCAGCTCTCCAGCAGGCACAGCAGGCCCTCCTTGGCATGCTTGTGCAGTCCCAGGCGCAGGCGTGTAAGCTGCAGGAGGTAAGTGAGGCCGTAGCCCTGCGGGGGAGGAAAGCGGGAGGGAGGGGGGATGCTGGGACTTGCTTGGAGGGGAGGGAAGGGAGGAAGCGGCACCGTCGGCCGGTGGCGCCGCCAGCGGAGCAGACAGCTCTCTTGCCGCACGCCGCTTGAACTCCTTTCAGAGCAGCATAGCGCAGCAGCGGCTTCGCAATGTTGCAGGCCCATATCCTGCCGTGCCCGCAGCACAGTCTCAAGTGCGGCACGCTCATCTGCCCATGGTCAGCCACCATGGACAGCAGGCAACGGCACAAAACAATTCCCCATCCCTCACCCGCAGCTGAGCCCCCACAAAGAAGCGGGCCAGCTCCACCTTGCGGTGCAGCGGCAGCGCAGCCAGCGCGCTGTGGTTGCGCAGCAGGCGCAGAAAGGCCTTCTGGCGGTTCAGGTTGTACCCCGCCTCCAGCAGCGTCATCTACGGGCGCGGTTGGCGAAGGGGGCAGGTTGCAACGGGGCAGTAAACGGGGCACAGCAGTCGAGGCTTATTGCGAAAGGAGCTGGTGAGCAAGATGGGGACAGAATAAAGGGGTGTTTGGATGCGTTTCTCAGCGCGGTGGAAGGATGGGTCAGCAGTGGGGTGCCACAAGCATGACAAACGAAAGGATCGTGAGCCAGAGCCTCCACATAGCCAGTGTGGAGCACATGAGCGTGCGGTGGTGTTGGTGGTGAGGGCGGCGATGGGACCCCTGCTGCACGACTGCGGTGGGGAGGGGACCCGTGCTGCACAGCGGCGGCAGCACCTACCGGGGTCCAGTGCTCATAGTGCTGGAAGAAGCGCAGTACGACGCGAGGGATGCCGCCCAGGTCGTCCAGCACGGCCAGCAGGCTGCAGCAAGCGGTACCGCACATGGATGCAGTACAGCTGCACAGCGGGTTCACGTTGATGAGCGAGTGCGGCGCCCCACCAGCAGGTTTGCAAAAGACTGCAGAGGGCACCGCTGGCGGCGGACGGAAGATGTGGCTGCGCAAGCAGAGAGCCGCCAGCGCCTCACCCCTCCCCTGGCGGCAGCTCCGCCAGCAGCGCAATCAGCGCTCGCTGTTCCCGCAGGCTGAGCAGGCGGGAGGAGGAGACGAGGCGGCCCGCCCAGGTGGCCGCCACGTCGGCGCTCACGCCGCGGTGCTCCCCGCGTTGATGCGCGACACGACCTGCATGCAGTCGGCGGCAGCGGGGGCCAGCCAGGGGAGGAGGAGCAGGACGTTGCTGGGCGGCGGCGGCAGGTAGGCCGACTGGGTTGACAGGTGGCAGAGAGGGCACAGGGCCGGCCCTGCTGGACTGGCACTGCACACGCCACAACGATGAGCCACACCCGCGGCCGCCTGACCCAGTGACCGCTGCCTGCAGGCGGCTGCGTGGCAGGCAGGCGGATGGGCGCCGGGCTGGGAGCCGCCGCACCTTGGCGGAGAGCTCTCCCCGCGAGGCCAATTCCTCCAGAATCTCCTGGCTGGCAAAGCCTCGCCCGCCCAGCTCAAGAACAGACACCTGCAGGGGGTGGGTTGGGAGGGTGGGGGCGGAAGGCGGTGTGAGGGCGGCAGGGTGCAGGGCTTGCGTGGCAGGTGGGCAGAAAATCGGCCAACAGATGCCCCTCCTCTCATTCCCCTCACTACGAAAAACCGTGGTTAAAGCAAGCGAGTACTGGGTCAGGGGTGGTACCATCCGGGACCGGCAGCGCCTCACCGCCGCGTCCCGCAGGTGGCCGTAGGCAAAGCCGAGGGGAAGAAGGGTTCGTGGGCAGCCACCAGGCCGATCAGGGCCTGGGCAGCAGATGCCGAGGTGTCGGGCTCCTGATCCGGGGGGAAACAGGGGGTGCAGAAGTGAGCAGATCAAGTCGGGCAGAGCGTTTAAGTGGTGTGAGATGGAGGGCAGAGCCACAGCAGCGAGGCCAAGCTGGCCCACCTGCACGTAGATGCCGCCGGCGAAGCCGTACTGCTCAACGAGACCCTTGTACCGCCTCAGCACCAGCGCATCGACAGGGAACTGCCGGCAGGTGCCCAGCAGCTCCGCGGCACGGTCTTCGGGAAGCTGCAGCCAGAGAGCCATCCCTTGCTCTCAACACAGAATGGAACAAACGAGGCCGCGCGGCATGCACACGCAGCGATGCAGCAAGCGCCGAAGGCTACCGAGGCTGTGGGCGGGCGCACAGCGGCAGCTCCAGGCCGCTTGAGGTCGAGCACGTGTGGCCCTCACACCCGCACCCTTCAGCCCCGCCCTGGCCCCCACCATGCACACACCACTACACCCCTACAGCGCCCGCGTCCACACACACACACCTTATCCTCCCGCCCCCTTCCTTCCTAATCCCCCCACCCCCCACCCCCGGCCCACCCACCTGCAGCCCCCGGCGACAGGTCTGCCAGGAAGGAGGCGCCGTTGAACAGCACAAACTGGCCGGGGGCCACGCGCCCGCGTCGCACGCGTTCTCCAGCCCAGACAGGCCGTGAAAGAAGAGCACAGTGGAGGCCAGCGCGGGGAGACCTGCGGGCATGGCGCGCGCGAAAGCACAACAACGATTGGGGCACAGCGGGGCAGCTCTGAAACCCTCATCCTCCCCGCCCGCCTTCCCATGCCCCCCAACCTCCCCAACCCCCCGCCCCTCCGCCATGCGGAAGGCGGGAGCCCTGGCTTTCCATCGCTGGCTGCCCCCTGAAGGCAGCCAGGGGCGCGGCAGGCGTGCAGCGCACCTGCAGCTGGCGTGGCTGGAAGGAGCAGACCGCCTTGGTGTGGATGCCCAGCCCCTTGAGGGCGCTCACAAACATCTGCACATGCAGGACACAGGGGGCGCAAGCGGTGGGCAGCTGGCTGCCCGCACAGCACCCCTGGCCGCAAACAGGCGGCAGCTGCCTCCGCAAGCGGCGCCGTGAGAGGCGCCAGCACAGCGGGGGCCGCACCGCCAGGCCGGGAGAACACGCAGGCCCAGCCCGCAGCCCTCTCCAGGTCGTGCTGGCCGGCTCCATGCCTCCCCCGCCTGGCACGCACCTCCAGGTCTCGCGGCGTGGAGTAGGCAGACTTGACGTCCAGGTAAATGCCCCCAGGCTCAGCCAGCAGCGCTAGGCACGTCTGCGCCGCCGCAGGCTCCAGCCCTGCCGCCGTCGCGGCCTCCAGGCAGTCCACCTGCTCGAGAGCCGCCGTCAGCACGAGCCGGGGCCGGCCGCTGTCGCTGCTGCCGCTGCCTGGCTGGAAGCAGCGCCGCCAGCTTCTGCGTCGGTTCCTGCTGGCTCGGTACCGCCGTCTGCAGGCGCTGCGCTGAAGAAGAAAGCACCAGTGTCGGCGGGCGAGGCCGGGCCGGTGGCGGGGCCAGAGCCCACGCCCAGCAAAGCGGCGGCGGGCGCGGCGACTGCATGCAGCGCACGCCGCGCAGCGCCCTGCACCGCTGTCGCCGCGCCTGCAGGCGACAGCCAGGGGCCTGTCGTTGCCGTCGAGGGCACTGGTGTGGCTTCTGCAGGCGGCAGCCCCGGCTCTAGGGATGCCGCTGCTGCCTCCGCTCCTCGAGCTGGCTCAGCCGCAACGTCGGCGCCGCTGCCAGCCCCCTGCAATCGCTGCACCCGGCTCACAGCCCTCTGCCGCCTTCATCGCCGCTGATTCCGGCGCCTGCGCCCAGCAGCCGCCGCAGCCGCCGCCTGGCTGTCGTGCCGTAGCGGTACCTCCAGCCGTACCGCCTCACCGGCCAGCAGCTGCGGGCAGCGCCGCGCCAGCTCAGCCAGCGGGAGCAGCGCACGGCCCACCTGCGCCGCAGGTCCACGTTTTGCAGAAAAGTTTCTTGGTACAGCTATAATCAGCAGATGAGAGGGGCTAGGGCAGCACTGGGGCGGGCCAAGCGGCAGCAAGATGTGGTTTGGGCGGGCGACGACGGCAGCTCGGGAAGTGAGGCGGCGTCTTGCGCAAGCTGCCAAAAACAAAGCCAACCCCAAGGTTTGGCCGGTACTGCTGGAGCCACGAGGGGTAAAAGGAGGGCTGGCCCCCCTCCACACCCCACCCAGACAGCCACACCCAACAATCCACCACCACCATGCACGAACAGACGCCACCTCAACCCCACACCCCACCTGCGTGTCTGCCAGCAGCCCAGCGGGGTCTCCCCGCAGCTCCAGATTCACCGCCTCACCGCTCCCGAACCCGGGCGGCAGCGGCCAAGCTCAGCGCCGCGCCCGGCTGCACCCCGTCCCCATCACGGCCGCCCGCCGCGCGCGTTTGCCGCCGCCGCCGCCGCCGGGCGTGGGCCACAGCCAGCGCGTCCTGCCGCCGTTGGAGCTCTCGCTGGGGGTCCAGGCAAAGGCGTTGGGTCCGTGGGCCTTGCCCCGCCCCGTCCTGTTTGGATGGGGTGGAGTGCGCGAAGCGTGCGCAGCAGAGCGCTAGTCAGAGGCCAGGAGGTGCCCGCTCACCTCCTCTGTTGGGCTGAGCGCCGGCTGCAGGTGCTTGCCTGCGAATCCACACCCTGCTGGCGACGGGCACCTGGCCGCGCAGAGCACGCAGCTAGCTGTTCGATGCTTTCACTCCACTGTTGCGAAGGCCCACCTGCACTTGGGCACGCGTACCGCGGCGCTGGCCAGCTTTGCCTTGAGGTACGGCCGTTCCCAGGCGCCAGCTGGCAGGCCGTGCACGGCGTGCAGCGTCAGCCGCAGGCGTAGGCAGGCCGCGGGCGCCGCCAGCGGCAGCGGCACGCCGCGGCTGCCCCGCACGGCGGCGTTCACGGCGGCGCCAAAGGCGTTGAGCCAGTCCACCGGGCTCTTGCCCTGCAACGGTTCTCGGCGGAACAAACAGGCAGAATGAGGATTGCCGTGGCGCAACGTGCTGCGTCAGCAAGGGCCCTGCCACGTGACGGCAGCAGCGGAGGGCACGGCGCCCTGACCGGCCACCAGGCTGCGCGCAAACGGCAGCATGCACAGCCGCCTGAACCTGCCGCCAGCCCCTGCCTGCCCAAGAGACCAGTGACACTGTGATCAATTCACACAACCCCGAATGCCAGGATTGCCACTGTCGCTGCAAGCAGTCAAGCCCACCTGCATGCGGATGAGGCTCTGGCCCGCGGAGCGCGCGCAGCCGCGCGTGCAGGGCACCGCCGTCGCCACCGCCTGCGTGACCAGCTGCCGGGCGGATCCGTGGCTGATGCCGGCGGCACGCACATCCTCGGGCCGCTCAGGATCCACCCTGGGGTGTGTGTGTGTGTGTGAGTGTGGGTTGTAGTGGTGGTGGTGGGGGCGGGCGGCAAGGACAGGCGGGTTGAGGTCAGTTGATGCCCTCAGTTGACACACACACGAAAACGGTGCGGGTGCAGGATTCCTTCAGACCATGTGCATGGCCGGAGGGCGGTACCGCCAGCTCACCAGATGTCCCACTCCTGGGCGATGGGGCGGTACCCGTACCGGTTGGGGAGCAGTACGGATTGCAGGTACCGCTCAACCTTGTCAGCAGCCTCCGAGTGCCCGCGCCGCCGCAGTCCGGCCACCAGCCTTGAGCCCTGTGCCTCCTGCTCTTCCTCCTGATCCTTCGCGTGGGAAGCGTCTCCAGCTGGACACGCGCCGCTCCCTGCGGCAACCATCTCCTGCTGCACCGGTGCCGCGGTGGGGTCGTCGCCATCCACCTCGCCAGCTGGCGCCGCGACATCCGCCGCCGCCGCATCAGGCGCAACCGCCGCTGAAGGGGCCACCGCCGCCGCTGCGGCCCGCAGGTCTTCGCCGGCTGCTTTCAGCGCGGCGGCGGCGCTGTCGTCGCCGTCGGGAGGCCTTTCGCCGGGCTGCAGCTGCGATGTACTGCCGCTGCGTACCGCCCCGTACGCCGCCAGCACAGGGTTGTTCTCCAGGCAGGTCATGAGGGCCAGGTGGAGGCGGGCAAGGCCCTGCTTGCGCCGGCTGCTGGCCAGCAGCTTCAGGCTGGCTGCCAGGCTGCGGGCAGGGCAGCAGAGCAGGACAGCACGAGGTGCTGCTCAGCCACACCAGCACATGCCTTGTCTTGCCAAGGCTGGCTGTTGCAGGCAGCACACGGCCCGAAGCAGGCCCTCAGCAGCCAGCATGTGATTGTTACAACCCACAGGAGCATGTGTATGTCACAACTCGGCAAGTTTTAGTTCAGCAGGGAGCGGTGCAAGCGCTGAAGGGCAGCGCACCGCTTGGCGCTGGCAAAGGCTTGAGGGTCCTCCCGCCGCAGCAGGCCCTGCCAGCGGCGGTCGCCCAGCAGGCTCAGCGCGGCGCCCATGAAGGCTGCAGCGGCGGCGGTGGGGGAGCGGGGCAGGCCCGCAAGTCAGCAGGGGCAGAAAGAGGCGCCATCCGGCCGGCACAGGGGATGCATCGGAGCCAGAGCGAAGCCCAAGCGCTTGATGGCTGGGTTTTCTTTGGTAAGGAAGGGAGAACAGAGGGTGGACGCTGGCGGCCACAGAGGCAGGCAGGGCAGCAGCAGGGCCAGCCAGAGCCAGCACTTTCCAGCCCCCTTCCGGATCGAAGAGGGTATCTCACCCCCGTGGCCGTAGGAATGCAGGTGCAGCGGGAGCGGCGCCAGCGGAACCTCCAGCAGCAGCCCCTCCCGCAGCGCATCCGGCAGCTCGTCGCCGCCCTTCGGCGCCGCCCCCGGGGCATCCAGCGTCGGAAGTGCGCCTCCTCCACATCCCCCACCCCTCGCTCCTCGTCGCCTGCTACAGGACCTCCGGAGGCGTCTGCGGCGCTCGGCGCCTTCCAAGACAGCAGGCGGATGAAGGTGCGGGCGGCGGCCAGGCCGCGGGTGGCGGCCAGCGAGCGAGCCGCCGCCGCCGCCTGCTCTGCCGTCAGCAGCGAGGAGGCGGGCAGCAGCAGCGGGCGGTAGCTGAGTTGCAGGGTGAGGCTGCCATCTCGGAACGGCGGCGAGCTGTCTGTGTGGTGCAGAGGGTCTGGCATGGCGGCATCCGCCTCGGCGGCTCCCGCTGGCGCGTGCTGCCCTTCCTCCCCTCCTTGCGTTTGCTGGTTGCCAGCCCCTGTGGGCATCTCAATCACTATGTGCGCGGCTGCTGGCGTCCGGAGTCTCACAGAACTCTCCATCGCTGCTGCCTGCCGATGCTGCTGCTCCTGCTGCACATCTTGCAGCTCCGGGTGCTCTGTCTCGTGCTGCTTCTGTTCTGAGCTTGACTGCACCTGCTGCTGCCGCCCCATACCTGGCTGCGCCTGCTGCTGCCGCTGCTGCCCTTCCTGCTGTTGCTCGCTGCCCTGCGGCTGCTCGAAATGTGCAGCGCCCGCGGCAGCGCCCATCCCGCGCAGCGAGCGCCGTGCGGCCAGCGCCGACTCCACGGCGGCCTCCACCTCGGCATCCCCGCCTGCGAGTCTTCTGGGTGCTGCGCCGCCTGCCGCTGGTCCTCCCGCCGCGCCGCCTCCCCAAGCGTGCGCTCCACGGCGTGGGCCAGCCGCCCCGCGGCCCTCCTGCAGCGTCAGCGCCACGTGGCGCCACCCCTGCTCGTCCAGCGGCTGCTCCCCGTCCGCGCCGTCAGCGGCGGCGGCATCGGACGCCAGCAGCGGCAGGGGCAGCACGCCGAAGGCTGAGACGGTGCCCGAAGAGCACTGGGTGAGGCTGCGCACGTCTCGATCGTGCACCTGGTGGAAGGGGAGATTGGAAGGCAGCACCGAAAAACCGGAAGTTTGACAAAATACATTTAACTGTATGGTTGAGCCCAAGCAGCATGGCGGGGCTGGGGCTGCCCGTGAACATGCGCCGACGGCGGCAGGGCAGGGCGCAGGCGGTTGAGGGGCCACACGCACCCGCAACAGCAGCTCCGCTCCGGCCGGCTGCACCGCCACCCACGCCCCCAGGTACGCCGTGCTGCCGTGGCTGTAGGCGGCTGCCGAGGACCACTTGACGCCGTTCCCGAGGTGCACCTGTAGCGCAAGGGGGGCCGAGAGAAGTGCCTGGCAAGGCGCGTGCACGTGGTGCCGGCTGGCAACAGCTGCCGTCCATGCAACCACGCCCGGGAGGAAGGCTCGCTGCACGGTTTCAAGGCCTGTGGTCCTTTCACAATTGCCTTGATTGCGTACATCCCCATCTAAACCCGTTTCGAGTCCGCAACAAACGCCAGCCGCGAGCCACCTGCCCCAAACCCGGCGTGCTCGCACCTCAGCCTTGATGACTGTGCCTGCTGCGGGCAGACCTTCCACGGCATGGAGACGCAGCTCGATACTCTGCTTCTGGCCCAAGCTCATGTTGCTAGCAAGCTGATAGGTCGTCCGGAGCAGCCATCGCGCTTGTGGATAGCGTGCAGATGTGTGGATGTTGAATGGCGTGCTGGGGGCTCCCGAAACCCATTTTCGTGGATCGTGGACGCCTGACCTGGCACCAGCGGTGACTTTTGTGTGTGGGACTGCGACAAGAGGATGATCACCACATTCATCTACGCGCCTGCAATCGTGAACCATCCATTTCCATGTGGAAACTGGCCAATTGCTGCCGCGCTGCCCCTTCCACAACCCTCCTCCGATCGTCGGCAGCCACGAGTTGCCTGGTCCGTCACTCGTTCACCCGCAACTCAGCGACGCTCCTGGCCGCCCGCCTGGCCGCCCATTGTTCAGAAGCACGCTTTGCCTCTGCCCGCCGCCCTACCACCGCCGCCGCGTCTGTCGCGAGTGCCAGCGAGACGGCAGCCATGCCGACTGAAGCGCTGCCCGGGAGTGGGTCAGCCCCATCACCAGCGAGCTCATCACCAGCTCGGTGAGCGGTGCCCCGCCGCAGCATCACCCGCTCCCACGCTGCCTGTAACGGCTGCCGGCCCACCGCCCGCTGCCTATCGCCCGCCGCCCGCCGCCGCTTCCTCACTTGCAGTCCAAGCGCCTCGGCTCCCCAGCCTTTGCCCCAAATGGCGACCTGTTCTGGCTGGAGGGTCGCCCTGCGGAGAAGGGGCGCCAGGTGCTGGTGCGACGGGCTGCAGGGGCGGCGCCCACGCCGACGTCACGCCCGGCCCGGACAGCGGCCTCAACGTGCGGACGCGGGTGCAGGAGTATGGCGGCGGCGACTACGTGCTGGGCGGCTCCGCCGTGTACTTCTCCAACTTTGCGTGGGTGCAGCCAGCAGTGTTTGAAACGAACAGGGAGGGGGCAAGGGGGGCGGGGGGGACCTCGGCTGCGGCTGCGGCCGGCGGCCTGCTCTTGCCCCTGCCTTGCCTCACCTTGCTACCCTGGTAACCCCCACAAGATATTGTTTCTCAAATTGAACGATTTCAACACGCGCTATTCACCCACCCACCCACGCCGCGCCGCAACCCCCGCCCGCGCAGCGACCAGCGGCTGTACGTTCAGGAGCTTCCTACTGGCGGCGAGCCCGGCCCCGCACGCCCGCTCACAGCCGAGGGCAGCGGGCTGCGCTTCGCCGATGCCGTGCTGGATGAGGGCCGCAACAGGTGGGCCGTGCGGGTCCCACGTGTGATGTGGCTGGTGTGTGTGTGGGTGGGGGCGCACTTTGGAGTTCCCACTGGAGTCCTGCTGTGCCGCTACCTGCCCCAAACAGAGCTGTAACAGCCATGACCCTGTGCTGCTGCTCGAACCCTCCCAACCAACTCTGCCCGTGGTTCTTCTCGCGCCCCCAGGCTCGTCTGCGTGGTGGAGGACCACAGCGGGGAGGGGGAGGCGAAGACAACTGTCGGCGCTGTGGGTGAGAGCTTTCTCTCAGCTTTCTTTCCTGTGCCAGCCCTGCGGCTGCCCTGCCCCAGCCATGCTTCAGCCTGGCTTTGGCTGCGGGCTGCAGCCTTGGCGGCACGTTCAAGCGCTGTCAGGGGCCGAGTTGTTGCCACTCTCCACGCTTTGGTTCTCCACACTTTGGTTGCGCTACCGCGCTGCACCTAGCCTGTCACTTACCCTGCCTGGTCACAGATCTGGCGACTGGTGCCGTCACCACGCTTGTCGAGGGCGCCGACTTCTACGCAACTCCGCGCCTCAGCCCAGACGGCTCCCGGTGCGCCGCCCGCCGACTGGATTCCAAGGCAACTGCCCTGGGGCCCCGCCCGCCCTGCTCCTTGGGCCCCCTTGCGGCCGCCATCCCTGCTAATCTGCCAGCACTGCACCTGCTGCGCTCTCCACCCCGATACCCCAGGAGTGGAACATCTTGTCGCAACAAACAAATTCCTTGGCCCCTTTACTTGCCGCCGCCGCCCAGCATATACGATTTCCTTCACTTCTGCGCCCCCTGTAGGCTGGCCTATGTGAGTTGGGACCACCCCAACATGCCCTGGGACGACACGGCGCTGTGGGTGGCTGAGGTGGCGGCCGATGGCGGCCTGTCGGGGCACAGCCAGGTGGGCTGGGTTGGGCGCGTGTGGCCGGGAGGGTGGGAGGCTGGGAGGCAGGCGCAGCGCTGTCTGCTGCTGCCTGTCCACGCGAGACTTGCCGCCCGCCATTGCACGGTCCCTGAGTGGCCTGCCTGCACACGCTTTGCCAGCGGCCTGCGACGTGCGCCAATGCGCATCAGACGTCGAGCCTTGCTAGTGTTATGTTGCGGCCTCCCCCGCCTTGCAGCAGAACGCTCCTTCCGCACCCCCAAACAAACAAAACAAACGAAATGAGAAACATGGCCCTTCCCCCGTTTTTACCGCTCAGGTTGCGGGCGGCCCTGGAGAGTCGGTTGTGCTGCCGCAGTGGGGCCCCGATGGCCGCCTTTACTTCATTTCCGACGCCCGGACGGGTGGTGGAACCTGAAGACGTTGGGGGAGGATGGGCAGGTGAGTCTTTTTGTGTGTGGTGGCGGTGGTGGGCGGGGTGGCGGGTGGCTGGACTGGCGGTGTTGCTGAGCACAGCTTGGCAGCGCTCATCGTCCAAGCTGTGGCCCATCCTGGGCAGGTCGAGGCCGTGCTGCCAATGGAAGCCGAGTTCGCCTCCCCCATGTGGATCTTCGGCCAGAAGTGAGCGGCGCTGCTGTCGCCAGGGAACGTGCACCTGCCCTGGCCTGCCTCAGGGCTGTGCAACCGCTGTCAGCAGAAGTGCCGCATGAAAAGCGCACTGGAAGTCAAGCTCCAAAGCCGCGCTTCTCCCTTGCGAGTGCCGCTGCAGGCCCTTCCACGTGCTGAGCAGCGGCCACATCCTTGCTGTGTACAACGATCCCAAGAAAGCAGGTGCTTTCAGAGCTGCAGCCAAGCTGCTGCGTCTTGTTGCCTGCTGACCTCCCGCCCAGTGCTGGCTGCCCCGTTGTGGAAAACACTTTGCGCAGCCGCGCCGTCGCCGCTTGCCCTGCCGGCTGCCGGCCAGTTACTTAAGCAGCAAGGTGTTGTGGCCGCGTGCTGCGCCCTGCCCAGGCGCCACCCTGGCCCTCATCGACCCAGCCACCAAGTCGGTTCGGGAGCTCTCCACCCCTTACACCTCCTTTGGCGCCCCCAGGCTGGCCGTTCATGAGGTGGGGATGGCGGCTTGCGAGAAGGGGGTGGAAGAGGAAGGGCGGGGGGGGGGGGGGGGGATATGCCCCTCAGCGCGCCTGCTGTCACCCAGCCCACCTTGCTCCAGGCGTGTGCTGCCCCACTCGCCGTCGCACAGGCCAGCGGCAAGGTGCGGCTGGCCGCCTCCGTGGGCAGCTCGCTGGCGTCCGGCGCCATCGCGCTGCTGGAGGCGCAGGGGGTGGAGGGGCTGTCGGGCAGCGGCCCCGCCGACTGGCAGGTGGTCCAGCCCTCCTCGTCCATCAAGGTGCGTGTGGGGACAGAAAAGGCTTCCCAAGGCGAGGCGGGCCGTTCGGTGTGCCCCGGCAGCCCCTTGCCTCGGCTCCGTGCTAAGGCGGAAGCTTCACCTGGAGGCCAGCCGGCGCCGCCTGCTTGTTGCCGAGCGCTGTCCAGTGGTCACAAGTTGCCTGCATGCGATGCGTGTACTGCCCTTGCTGTACCGCAGGTGGACCCGGGGTACCTGTCTGAGCCGGTGGCAGTGGAGTTTGCCACCGAGGGCGGCCTCACAGCCTTCATGAACTACTATGCTCCGCGCAACAAGGTGCGCCCCTGCTGCGTCTCTCTCTTGCTGCCCTGCGTGCTGCGGCTCTGGCAGCGCTCGATGCGGATGGCGTTTGGAGATGGCAGCTGTCGCCCGTCCGCACCCTGCCCTCGGGCCTCTGCGCTGCCCTTGACCCCCTCCCCACGCAACAACACAACGCAACAACAAAGAAAGCACAAAAAACAGCACCCCCACCACCTGCAGGACTTCGCCCCGCTGCCGGGCAGCCTGCCGCCGCTGCTGGTGAAGATCCACGGGGCCCCACCTCTCAGGCCAGCACCGCCTTCTACCTGGGCCTGCAGTACTGGACCAGCCGGGGTGGGCGGCCGGTCCTGCCTGTGTCTGCATGTGTGGGGTGGGGGAGGGGGGCACTGTGTGCCTGTGCATGTGTGTGTATGTGGGGTGGTGGTGGAGTGGCAGTGAAAGAGTGTGGTGGTGGTTTGAAGTATGTGGGTGGGTGGGTGGGTGGGTGTTTCGTGCAAGCTAGCTCTGGTCTCATGCGCTTTCTGCTGTGCTGCTCTGCGCTAACCCACCCATCGACCCGCCCCACCTCCTGCTAACCAACCCACCCACCCACCCCACCACACCACACCACACCACACCACACCACACCACACCACAGGCTTTGCCGTGGCGGACGTCAACTACGGGGTTCCACGGGGTATGGCCGCGCATTCCGCAAGCGGCTGGCGGGCCAGTGGGGCATCGTGGATGTAGACGACTGCTGCAACGCTGCACGCCACCTGGCGGAGCAGGTGGAATGCTGGTGTGCTCGCCATGGGGCCTGTGGGTGTGGGTGTGGGTACGGTAGGGGTCCCTGTGCCTATGGGCAGCTGCAGTGTTGGTGCTAGCACGAGTGCCTGACTCAGGTCCCTGCTGCTGTGCCTTGGCCGGCTCTGCCATTGCTGGTTTCTCACCTAGCTGCCGTGCACGTCCTCGTTCACTCAAGCCCCATAATCTCCCCGCTGCCGCGCCCTTCAATGCATCACAGGGTCTGGCCGACCCCCAGCGCCTGTGCATCGACGGCGGCAGCGCGGGGGCTACACCACCCTGGCCTGCCTGGCCTTCAGGTGAGGCGGCCAGGCTGTGCCAGCAGCAGACTTAAAGCGCTGCTTGCGCGTGAGTTTTGCATGAGCTCCGTCCGGGGGCAGGCTTGTCGGCAGGGGCGGAGAGATGCGGGCGGAGTCTTTGCTGCCGCTGCGGACGAGCGGCTCGCCGTTCAGGCCAGCTGGCAATCGCCTGCCGCTGCGTTCCTGCTGCAGGGACGTGTTTGCCGCGGGCTCCAGCCACTACGGGGTGGCCGACACCGAGTTGCTGGCAAGGGGTGAGCCAGGGTGATGTGTGTGTTTGGTAGTGTGTGTGCGCGTGTGTTTGTTTGAGGGGGTAGGGGGCGGCGCGCACAGCCCCTGCCAACGTGGGAAGGGTACCTGCTGACCGCCAAACACAAGCCTGCCTCCCAATGGTAGAGCATGGTGAATGCTGAACAACCCGTCTGCTCTCCCAACCCAACCCGCCCGCTCTCCACCAGACACGCACAAGTTTGAGTCGCGCTACCTCGACGGCCTGATTGGTCCCTACCCAGAGGTGGGCTGCCAGGGGTGCCCGCCCGCCTCCTCAGTGGGCTCACCCGCCCACCTGCCATTGCCTGCCGCTGCCCGTGCGCTGCGGCAACTCTGCTGCGGGGTGCCTCGCAGCAGTTGCTCCGCAGCTGCGAGCCGAGGCCTGCTCATGGCCTGGTTGCTTCGTCCACGTCCGCGATGAGCGTGCGCTGTGATGCCACCCGTACCGCAGGCCAAGGAGGTGTACCGCGAGCGCAGCCCCATCCACGCGCTTGACCGCTTCACCCGCCCCGTGGCCTTCTTCCAGGTCAGCAGCAGGGGCCCCCACCAGCCCGGCGCCGCTTCTCGCTCTTGCTCTGCTGAGACCTGCGCTGCGCCCGAGGAACGGAACAGTTGCTCAGAGTAGCACAGAGCGCTTCACTGCCCGTTGCCTCCGCCACTGGCTCCCCGCCCCCGCATGCCGCCCTGTCCCCCACCAGCCGCCAACTTACTGACTGAGCTTGCTGCTGCACTTCTTCACTTCACCACTCACTCACTCACTTTCTTCACTTCACTCTTCCTGCCTGCGCTCTGCTTTCTTCCCCGCCGCAGGGCCTGGAGGACAAGGTGGTGCCCCCAACCAGGCTGAGCTCATGTTCCAGGCGCTGAAGGAGCGCGGCATCCCTGCTGCCCTGGTCCTGTTTGAGGGAGAGCAGCACGGCTTTCGGCAGGCCCCCAACATCAGGCGCGCTCGCTGCAGCATGCTCGTTTATGACGCTGCAGCAGCAGAGAGCAGTGCAGGCCAGGGGCATGCGGAAGCTTCTTTTTGCAGTTGTGGCGGGGCCTTTGCAGCTTGTGGGGTGCAAGTGCAATGCAGCCCTCGTTCAGCTCCCGGCGGCAGCCAGCGCCTCCCCACCTTCCCGCAAGGTTGCGGTCGGGGAGGGCTTCCAGCTCCCGCCCTCTGCTGCTGCCCACCTGCATGCGCAACTTTCTTCCGTGCCCCCCGCCCCCACCCCCTCTGCAGGCAGGCTCTGGACGGCGAGCTCTTCTTCTACGGAGCGGTGCTGGGCTTCAGCCCCCCATGCCCGACGACTTTGAGCCGCTTGAAATCGCCAACGCGCCGCAGCGGCAGTAGCTTGCAAGTGGAATTTGACACAGCGTCTGGCCCATATGGCAAAACACAGACTGCCCTCATCCCTGATCTGTTTCCTGCACATAACCAGAGTTATGGCTTAAGCTTGCCACTGGCCAGTGATGGTGTTATTTACATTGGCCGGCATGGACACACTCTGCTGGGCGGCGGGGAGGATGGTTCTTGGAAAGGGGGGCACCGATCTACAGCATAGCAGCAGAAAGGGATCGGGCAGTGGATTGGACAACAAAGGAGAACTGGCAAGCCTTTGGCGGCTGCAAAACGACTGCAAGTTAAGACTGCGTGCGGCGTATTGCTCTGCAAAAGAAGGCACAGCTTGGGCCATGCAGCTCTCTGCGATGAATGGCTGCACTGTGCTGGGCGGCCTCACAGCGCTGACGCGGATGGTGCGGTTCTCATGTGTCACGCACCGGCGGGGCGGATTCCATCGCCGGCGTGGCGGTCACGGGAGTGGCAGCGCCACCCGCTGGCGGCTCGTCGTCGGGCCGGTGGCGCTTGGCGGTGGGCGGGTCGGCGCGGCAGGCGCCTGGGGCAAAGCCTGCACGTGGGCCTGTCTCGCCATCACCGCCGTCGCCACCGCCGTCGGCCGTCGCCACAGAGTCGGCGGGGGCTGCAGCAGTGCCACCCGCGGCCTTAGAACTGCCGCAGATGTCGATAAGTTCCTTGACGGCCTTCACTGCTTTTTCGATCTCCCCATAGCGCTCCTTAAGCTCCTGCTCATCGGCCTCGCCTTCGAGCCCCGCCCTGAGCGCGTTCTCCATCTGCACCAAGTCAGAGAGCAACGTTCGTCAATAAACTGGTGTGGCCCATCCAGTGGCATTTCAGAGACGTGTGTGTGTGTGTGTGTTTGCGCGCGCGCGTGTTTTTTTGGGGGGGGGGAGGGGGGCTGCCCCGAGCACAGCCTTTCCCAGATCTAGCAGCACCGGCACCTTGGTCTTGCCCAGCAGCTGCAGCATCAGCACGTGGTGCAGCGTCGCCTTGCCCTCGATGTGGTAGTCGGTGGGGAAGTAGTTGGGCAGCATGACATAGTTGGCAGGGTGGTCCTTGCCGCCAGTGGCCGGGCTGATGATGTGGTAGACATCAAAGTCCTCGGGCAGCAGGTTCCACTCAGCCAGGTACACCGCGCACAGCTCCTTAGTCTGCAGGCACAAGCGGGGACGCTTAGGAGATGTAGGGCACCGTTGGCCCCTTCGCAAAGCCTGACACCTTTATCCAAACTGTCCCAAACAGAGTTGGCAGGTTGCCAAGAATCGCCGCTCACCAGTGTACGGCCTATTGCCCGCCTCGCAGCCTCAATCTTCTTCAGCTCTTGCCGCCACTTTTTAGGGACCCTGCTTGAGATGGCGAGCGTGTAACCAGCGGGGGGTTGACCCCGCCTGCTGTATGGGTCGGCGGCGGTGCAGGGACAGGGGGCGGCTGGGCAGGCGGTGGGTTGTGCATCAGCTTGTGCACCAGAACAGGCTTCTCGCCCTTATCATCAAGGCCCTCGCGCCTCAGCATCTGCCGCAGCAGGCTGCAGTGCTTCACTCTGCTGTAGGTCATCCTGCCCATCACGTGCAGCTTCTCGGCAACCTGCAGCTTGGAGCCCCGTGTGGAGATCCCCGCCAGCGGGCCATGCGCCACCACGTCGGCCTTGTCCAGGTACATCCACCGCTGCACCGGCACGATGTCGCGATCGGCTGGCTCCTGCGACGGGAGCGCCAGCTTTGGTGGGGCTAAAACGGCAGCATAACAGCAGAGGCCACAAGTTCACCGGTGGTGCACCCGCAGCGTGGTGGGATGTTCACACTAGTAATTTCGGTCCATTTTCACCCAATTTTTCACCCCCTTCCCCACAAGCCAAAAGGAGTTTTACTACCTTTTGAGATCACCCTCTTTATTGGGCAGTACCTACTTATTCACCCCAAAATATTTGATGGTGACATGCTTTTTTACTGGGTGAAAAGCGTGCTTACCACCTTTTCAGCAGAAAGTGGTGAAATAAGAGGTGATAGGAAAGGCAGTATAAAATCCAGTAATTCTCAGCAACCAAATTATTCACCTGCTAATCTAGCAGGTTATAATAGCTGGTGAAGCCCTTTGTCCCCCTTTTCAACCCGCTTCTTAACCAGCTGCCCTTTATTCCCATTCTGCATCTATAAACTGCGCTGGTAGTTACACAAAGATGAATGAAACAACAAGCAGTGTCTCCTGTGGTGGGAAGGGGGGGGGGCGCGCGTCAAAACCATGAACGCACCAAGTGCTTTGTGGGTAGTCCCCCATGCATAGTGCACAGAACCCACACAAACAACACAAGAAACGTGACCACTAACGCATACAGCTGGAAGGCAAGCCTGCGCCTTGCTCACCAGTCAAGGAGAAAAGTTCTGTTGCATGTGCAACACTTGACGCTAGCTAGCTAGCTAGCTAGGAGCGCTCCGTTGCTAAGTGCTACCACGGCTATAGGGCGTGTGAGGCCCCTCATGGCTCTCGTACACGCCCAGTGGGTGCCTGGAAAGCAGTCACACCCCAAGTTGTGATTTTTGACGCTGGCTAGGAGCATCAGAAGGGTGCAAGTGATGCTGCGCAGCAACCGCTGGCGGCAGCAGCGGCAGTTGGCGGCCACCAGTAACTAGCCGCGCAGCCCCCAAAACACACACCTTCTATCAGCGCATCGTGATGGGCGCTATTATCGAATGCCGCTGCGCGATAGAGGCCGCGTAAAGGGTCGCCCGGTTTGCGAGACGGCCGCACGCCTGCTCCTAGAGGCTGAAGAAAGCTCAAAAGAGCTTATTAGAGCATATACGTCAGAAAAGTAAGCGATATAGACAGCGCCGGGGCACCAAAAGGGCAACGAGTTTGAGCCGACAGCCAGCAGTACTTGTCCTGCCACCGAAAATGGGCCGCAAAACGGGAGGCCCACTGCGCCTGTTCGGATTGAAAACAAGCCAACCGATCCAGGACAATGCATTTAGCGGAGTTGGCGCGTTGGCAAGGTGGAGAGTGGAGAGTGGCGAGTGACGAGTGCACTCTACCACTTTATGGCGGCCCGTAACCCATTTGCGCGGACCCTATTACCGCCTTTTAGGGCAGCCTGTCTTTGACAGCCAGGAGGCCTAAGAATACCTCCTTCATCACTAAGAGGGGTTACTGGCCCTCATAAAGACCAGAAACCGTCGTTTTCAGTAAAGGTGGTAAAGGAGCAGGAAGTGGGTACAAATGCTGGTCAAAGCCACCCATATCTACTAGTGTCAGAATGTTAACTCAATGCAGTGAGGGCAAACCTCACCATGCGTATAGTTGCCATTGTTGCCATAGTCTTGCTGTCCTTTTAACTGGAAGGGGTAACAGGGGCAAAGCATAAATGGGATCCACAACGGCAGCAGGCTGACGAGTGGTGATGGCCTGCGGGGCGGCGTGCAAAGGCCCCGACCGCCGCGGCGCCGGTGTGCAGGGTTGGGCCAGAGCCAGCATCCCAGGGCATGCTTCGCATCCATGTATAGGCCAAATTGCACGCTGCATGGCACATCAATGCAGCACAGGGCCCCGAGAGGGCAGCCTTTGCGAGCTGCAAGGCATCGGCAGACATCATCCCCGCTGCAGCCCCCGGGGCGTGCGTGGGCAGGTGCGCAGTCCTTGCCTACCTTCGTGAGGCCTTGCTAACAAATCTCGATGTCCACACGCCGGTGAGGGGTTTACAAACCGAGAAATAAGGCCTACACGGTGCCCGCGCGAGGGCACATCGACTCAAGCACCGTACCGTGGGTGTTTTTGGCCGGGAACAGCCGCGAATTCGCACATACAGCACATGAGATGGACTTAAGATTGGCCGGTCGGCGAATAAGGGCCTGTAGACGGAGCAATTCTATCAGGGTTCACGGAGTGTGCACGCAAAGAGCTGCAGGGGCTTCATATGAATGTCAATCAGTCTCAAATCAACGATATGGCAGGCACACAGCCGTCATATGTGACAGCCCAAGGGGGCCGGTTGGCGGCAACACTGGGGTTGGCACCGCGATGTTGGGAGTACTCTGTTAGCTACATATCACATCTGCATGCGCACAGTTCAGAAGAAGGGCATCATAGACATTGGAACCTCGCTTCTATCAATTGGCCAGCCACCTAGCGAAGAGGGCATGTTGCTGCCTCGCATCAAGGTGCTGCCGATGCCCGCCAGCGCAACGCCGCCGTTGCACAGCAGCCACCGCTCACGCGCCGCTGTGCGCCACGGGCTCGGTGACCCAGCGGCCGCCGCGGTAGCGCGTCACAAACTGCTCTGGGATGGCGCTTTCCACGGGGTCGGCGTTGTCTGCGGCGCAGGGGTGCGGCGGCGGGGCATCAAGGCACCGAGTCAAAGCTGGTTGCTCGTGCTGGAAGCGCAGCACAAGCTCGGCATACTGCAGCGCGAGGCTGTGGTGGGCCGTGGCCTCCTGGACTGCCTCTTCAGCCCAGCCAGCCTCTCAGCTGCCTGCCTGCCTGGCAGCCTTACCCCCCTTTAACCCTTCCCCTCCCACACACCCTAACGTGTAAACAGCTCAAAACCTGCAGCCAGCACACCCCCTGTGCGCTCACCGCTGTCCCCCGGCGTCACTACGTTGACAGCGGAGCTCTTGGCGGTGGTGATGTCGGTGGCCTCCAGGGCGCCGCGCGGCAGGTAGAGCTGCAGGGGCGGGTGGGTGGGTGTTGGCGGGGGGGGTATATGAGGGTGGCGGGAGGGCAGGGGCAGGAATTCGGTGGCGGCGGGGCAGGGCAGGGAGCAAGGGAGGCTGGGGTTTTGCGTTACATAAGGGGAGCTGAATCTACAGGCGAGGGTGTTCGGTCGGCTGACAGCGAGGCTGTGGCAGGCCCCACAGGCTCCATCCTCCAGCTCACATTTCCCTCCCGCAGGAAGCTGGATTAGGCAACTATTCCGTCCGCCCCCACCATCCCCCCTCCAGTCCGCCCACCTGGCAGCCGTCGCACTTGTCCACCGCCACCGTGGGCACCGCCCCCGTGCACTGCACCTCCACGCTGCTGCTGTTGACCAGCTCCACGGTGGCCACCACTGCAGTGTGTGTGTGTGGGGGGGGGGGGGGATATTGTGTTTGTGTGTGCGGTGGCAGGGGCATAGCGTGGTGGTGTGGGCGTGGGCGTTGTTTGATGGGAGGAGGATACACAGGGCAGGGATGTTGTATTTGTGTGTGCGGGAGTGGGGGCACGGTGTGGTGGTGTGGGTATGTGTGTGCTTTGTCTGATGGGAGGGCAGGAGGATACGTTCGTCGCGCATCGGCAACAGCTGAGCAGGCTGGACGGCGGCACAGGCACTGCACAGAGTGCCAACAGGCCGGCCCATGCGCACAACGCAGCCCCCCACCTGACTCGAACAGCAGCCCGGTGCGGGTGCACTTGTCGAGCGTGATGGCGTTCACCTTGCCGCGCACCTGTGTGTGTGGGATGTGGGTGGGGGTGTGGGGGTGGGATTGAGTGCAGCGAGGCAGTGCACGGTTGGGGGGACGCAACCGGCAGGCCACACCAGGGAGGTAAAGTACCCTGCGATTCGTCCCAGCAGGCTGCCCAGCATGAAGCGGCCTGCCAGCCAGCGACCGGCGGCGCGCACGCTGGCAGCCCCGCCGGGGGCTGCCCTCAAGCGCCGGCCACGGCGCCCGGCAGGCCCACAGCCGCGTCAGCTTGGAGGCACCGACAGGCTGGGCCCTCACGAGCAAAGAACCAGCTATTCTTTGCATTGCATGTCAAAGCTGTACCTGCACTGTGGAGTTCCGGCAGTTGTAGATGTACACGGCCTGCTTGGGCTCCGTCTGGTCAATCACAACCTCTCGGTTGCCAACCTGCGGTACAGGAGCGGTACGCAGCAAAAGGCGTGAAACCCCTCACTTCATCACACACACAAAGGAAGAACGGCGAGCGCGAAGGAGGGAGGGGCTGGGAGGGTTTGCGGGGTGCCTGGGGCAGGCTGTCCCGCTGCCTTGTACCCTGGGCCCAGGCCGAGACGCCCAATCAGGTGGGTGCGGTGCATGGCGAGCACGGCATGGAAGCTGCGGCCCTTGCAGCCATTCTGCTGTCCATCCCCAGAACACAGACCACTTAACATAAATACACACACCTGGTTCTCCACCACCCACTTGCGCCCCTGCTCGCACTCCACCCGCGGCGGGCCGGCAGTGGCTGCCGCCGCTGCCGCCGCCGCTCGAGGCCGCGGCGCCTCGGCCGCGGCGCCAGCTGGCACCGCGCCGCTGCGCTCGGCCCGGTTCTTGGTCTTCATGTCGTCTGCAGCAGCAGCAGAGGCGGCGGATGGCGGCGTTGGGAGCAGCGAAGGGCAGGGCGCCGGTGTGCGTCTTGGGAGCGCTGGCTGGCAGCGTGTCGAGCCTGCGCCTGCTGCAGATTCGGTGTGCTGCGGCATTCATTTACTGCCGGACAGCAATGACACCCACCCAATGGACCCGACAATCAAACAGCCACCCCCAACACACCTGTGACTTTCTTCAGCCCAGAGGTGACTCCCTCCCCTTTGTTGAGGTCGGCAAACAGCGCCGCCATTGGGTTGCCCCCGCAGCCGGCTTGGCAGCCCCCGCAGCCGCGCCTGCCCCAGCCGCCAGCTTCCGCTCGATGATGCTTCCAGCGGGCGGCGGCGGCGGTGGCGGCGGCGGCGGCCCCTGCAGCCGGTCTGGCAGGCGCCGCAGGGGCGGGCGCCGCACCGCCAGCGGGGGCAGGCGACGCTCCCGGCTGGAACTGGGAGGCAGGTATGCCGTCGGCTGTCCACTGCGGTCCCGCAGGAAAGTGGCGAGCACAGAAGGCCTGCAGGGGACAGGGCTCAGGCCAGCCGCGTGTGACGGCTGCGGCGGCAGGGACTGTGAGGCCCGCCCGAGGCGCGCACACACATTTGCACCACACACATGGCCGTGACACATCTTGGTACCGGAACTTTCACCCCTCCCCCTTCCGCATCCTCCCTTCCAACACACCAGCTCCCCCACCTTGAGCCCCTGCAGCAGCTCCTTCAGCGCCGCCACCCAGGCAGCATGCCCCGGGTCCTTGGCCCGCCACTCCACCAGCACCTGGCAGCAAGCAGGGCGTGGCGCGGGAGCAGCTGGCGGGTGAGAGTGAGTGGGGACGGGAGGAAACGGTGGCTCTAGAGAAGCCAGCACCTTTGGCGCAGCCCACACCATGCACCAGTTTCCTGCCAGAGCAACCGCCCAAGACATGCAAGCAAACAAACGAAACCTGCCTTGTTTGCGTAGAAGTCAGCAGCGGACAGGGCGTCCTCAACGTGCTGCGGCGGCAGGCGCATGCCTGTGGGGCGGGAAAGGGTGTTTGTGTGTGGGTGTGTGTGAAAGTGACAGTGTGGGTGGGTGAATGCTTGCGCTACGCAGGGGGAGGAGGGGACGTCCAGCAGGATGACTGCCCATGCTGGACCACCCCCAGGCCAGCATCAAGCGCACGACGGCCGGCAGGCAAGGCCCAGGCGGCCTGCGGTCGTGCACAGCGCGCGCAGCGGGCGCAGCGCGAGGCGCACCGCAGCTGGGGCCGCTGTACACCACCCAGCTCAGCGCCTGGATCGCCTCTGACACCAGCTTGAAGTGGTTCTGGTGGGGGCTGCAGCCAACAGCGGCAAACAATTAAGGCCTCAGCAGGTTCTGCAGCATGCTTGGTACAGTGGGCTTGCGGCCAGCATCAGCACCGGCCCATTAAACCCGGCAGCAAGCAGCAAGCAGCACGCTGCAGTGGCTGCGATGCCTGCAGGCGGCTGGCGCCGCCCCACCTGCGCGGCCCCGCCGCCATGTCCCCCGCCGCCACCATGCGCTCCCCACCGGCTGCACCAACTGCTGCAGCTCGCCGTCGCTGGGTTTCTGCGGCGGCGGCGGTGCGCAGGGCGGGCAGCTGGCGTACGGCTGAGCAGGTGTGTCATGTGAGCAGCTGCCCGATACAAGCTCACAAACTTGCAGTGCAGAGGTCAACCAGTCTTAATGGATCTGGAGGCAGCTGAGAGCTTCCAAATGAGAGGCGGTTGGGCTGCCGGCGCACCTGGCACACGCCGATTGCCTCCACCACCGCCGCCTCCCGCTGGAACCCCTCGGCCAGGATCCTGGTGGCCGCCAGCACCTGCCCCCACCGCCTCTGCCGCATCCAGCAGCTTGGCAAGCTGCGTGCCGAGCAGCTGGCGGTAATCGGACAGCGCGCTGGATGCGTCAGGTTTGGTTGTGGCAGGCAGCGCGGCGACGGGGCGGCGGCAGCGGGGGGCGGCGGCTGGCGCCGTCCTGCGGGCGGTGAAGGAGCTTGTCCCCGTGGGCACTATGGTCGCCAGGCGTGCCTACATCATGCATGGCGTTGGCGAGGTGAACAGAAACAAACAAAGGAGCGGCGATGGAGGGCGTCAAGTGATCCGCTGTTCCTGTTCTGCACTCGGTAGGGTTTTGAGTGTACCAACCTCAGTTTCCTCCAACCGGGAGGTGATGGCCTCCAGCCGCGACACCGCGGCCTCCAGCATAGTGCCCCGCTTCTCGACCGCCGCGGCACAGGGCTGTAAACGCTGTTGCCGATGGCTGCACTTGCACAGAGAACGTGATGCGGGGCGACCGACGTCAGAGGCAGCGAAAGATGCGCAGGGCATAGCAGAACAAACTCAGCTGTCGCCGCCAGCCCTGCCACTGTGCAGCTGGGCTGTGGGAGGTGGCTAGCGATGCCCGATTGCTTGATGTAGCACGGGGCGACACAGAGAAAGGCAGAAAGCCCGACACTGCAGTGCACTGTGCCATGCAGACTGGAAAGGCAAAGTGGCGGCACCGACAGTCGGCGCGTTTGCCTCTGCTTCAAGCTTCAGCGCGCTTCTGGTCTGCTGCAGGACCATCCCAATGCTTTGCCCATGCCACCAGCCAGTTCTCATTTGAAATGCGTTTGCAAACACATGTGATGCATGTGAACCCTAGCTCCATCTGGTGTCAGCGCACACGCGACCCCCACAGCTGCCAGGCCAGCAGACGTCAGTCCAGCAAGCGTAGCATGCTCAAGACCAGATGCGGTGGCAGAAAGTGGCAATGGATACACGCATTGCAAGCATGTGTATGGCATGGTTGCCTGCTATGTGGTCGGTCGGTCGCTCCCGCCCCCTTGTCAACAAACCGAGCATGTTGAACCCCACTGCTGCTTTGTCAACCCCGATGCCCGTGCAGTCAAGCAATGAGCAAGCCAGGCTGGTGCCGAAGCAGCTGCTCTGGTTGTACCACGTTCAGCAAGAGGCCGCCGTGGCCCTTGCACAGGCCACTATAGCACAGCAGGGCCTCCAATAGGCCTGCGCGACGGTGAGCGGTAAGACACCACACGCTGCTGCTCCTGCCTGCGCTGTGCCAATGTGGCAGCCAAGTACGCAAGAAGGGCAGCGGCTCCTGCGTGGTGCGGTACTGCAGCGATGAATGCCAGTTGGCCGACTGGCGGGAGGGCGGGCACCGGCGAGTGTGCAGGAAGCTGGCAGGCACAGCCCCGGGCCGGCCAGCTGACGCAAGCGAGGTATCGTGGCTTTGAGTTGGTTCCTTCTTTCCCTTTCTCGTGTATATAAAGTTGCAATGATGATGAGTAGGCTCCTTTAGGCCCTGCATACGTGCACCTGTCAGACTTGTAGCGCAGAACAGGCCTGAAAGCTAAGCGGGTGCTGAACTCGCGCCGCTGCCGTTGGGCCGCCGCGCTCGGCGCGCCCTGTCAAGATGTGGCGCGCCACTGGCATGCACGGAAGGATCGCACCCGACCGCCTATCACAAACGCCGGCTTCAGGATGCAAACCACAGCGTTGCAGCTCTTACGCCGACTGATAGAGGGCTTGCGAGCTCCCGCCAGCAGCTCGCGAGCCACCTTAGACTTGGTAACTCTGTCCCAAGAGTTCAAAGAGGCAAGTCGCGCGCTGAAGAAGAACTTCCCGGAGAGCGCACGAGCCACCCTGTTACGGTGGGCGGCATACCGGCCGTGGTGGCAGCCGGCACTGCTGTTGCTCGTGCTTGCTTGCAGCAGGCCTCAGATGCATCCCCGTTTGTTTGTGCAGTGCAACCTTGGAGTGTGCGGAGGCACTTTCTGGGCTTGACACAGCCCTGCAGCAGAGCTGGCTGTCACTGGATGGCGATGCAATCGTTAGCGTCACCGGCCAGAATCAGATGGTTGCGGCACTGAACACGATCACAGGCTGCCTGCTATTCGCCAGGCATCTTCAGCTGTCGCGCAACGATGCCTTCCGCGTTGCCAAAGGCTTCCTTCAGCTTGCGTTTGGTTCGGGGCAGGCGGCGCTGGCAGCCGCGGCGGAGGCGGCGCGGGCAGCGGCACCCAACCGACACTTGGAGGCACACGTCAGCATGCTGCTGACATCCAGCACTTGGGTGGTGTTCACCGCAGGGCGGCTGCTGCCCGCCAGGCAGCACCCGAGTGCGCAGGGCGAACAGCCGGAGTCCTCTTGCTACTCCATGGCGGCGCGGGCTGAGAGCTGGTTGCCGTGGCTGGCAACTGTCGCCGACGCCATGCTCCTGTGCTACACGCCGCCAGGCAAGACTGGTGCAGGCTGCTGGGCGCTGCACGAGGGGCTTCGCAGTATGCCTCGCGCTGGCTCGGCCTGTTGCTGTCGGCTGATGTGGCTGCGTTTGCTCCCTTGGGTGTGCTGCAGGAGAGTGTCCCTTGCTTGAAGCGGATTATGTGAGCTTGAGCTTCCCCGTTGTAGTGAACAACCTTCTGGGCCAGGATGGGGGCCGTGCTGGCCGTGTAGCAACTGCTGCAGCACCAGCAGAAGTCGCGGACGTAGCTCGTGCGCTGCTGCTCGTGTGTCTTCCCACCCAGGTGGCGGCCACAGCTGATGCGCAGCAGGCCAACGCACCGCTGCTGCAAAGCGGAGAAGATTTTTCGCCCGTCTGTGTGAGATTGGGAATGATGATGAAGGTCTTGAGCGTGCCCATTGTGGCGCAGCAGGCAGTGGCCTGTATGCGGCAGCCTGGCGTCGCCGAGGCCGCGCTGGCCGCTGCCGCCAGCCTGGCACATCGGGCGGTGGGAGCGGCGGAGGGATGCGGACAGGACAGGCCGCTAGATGAGGCAGCCCTTGCGATGAACCTACTATGGGCGCTGTGCAGTATGCACACCTTTCCCCACCTGTATGGCGTTGCGCCTGGCCGGCATGAATTGCAGCTCCAGGCCTGCACCAGCGCGACATGGGAGTTGCTGGCGGCGCTGCCGCTGCTGGCACGGTTTTTCAACGACCGCTGTGCCACAGACCGCTGCCTTGCGGCAAATGCGATGTTGGGCCTGGCTGCAGCCATGCCCTTTGCGGGTGGCCAGCTTTGCCAGCTGCGAGCAGGTGGCAACGTGGATGGCGGCGGCAGAGGCCGTGCTGAGCCTGCTGCCGCTGATGGAGGCGGGGCAGGCGGTGGAGGGGCAGCAGGAAACAGAGCAGCAGCCAGGGCAGCAGCAAGGGCAGCAGCCAGAGCAGCAGGCAGGACGTCAGTCGCAGCAGCCAGAGCAGCAGCTCGGGCAGGGGCCGGTCGGCGCAGGCGCTGACTTGGAGCAGACCGCGTCCACCTTGTTGAGCTACATGCTTAGCTTCATGTGGGCTGAGACTTCCAAGGCGGTCTACAACTGGGCAGGCAGCGAAGCTGTGCAGCGCGGTGGCGACGAGCAGCGCGAGGCTCTGGCCGCCCTGGCGCGGCAGCTGTGGGGGCTGCACAGCGCCTGCTGCCGCGCAGTGCATTGGCTGCTGCGAGAGCCGGAGGGTCAGCGGGGCCTGAGCGCCGGCTACCTGCTGCAACATGCAACCAATCTTCTGACCGCTGCTCTGAACGCGCAACAAGCGGCAGGAGGGTTGCAAGGGGCTGCCACCGGCGGCCAGAGGTGCGGCTGCCGGCTCGCTGTGCTTCCATTGTGCCGCAAGATGGCCGCACTGCCACTCTTGCAAAGCTTTCAGCCCGAAAACCCTGCGCCGGGGCACACACCGTCTCTCTCCCATCCTGCCTGCCTGCAGCCGTGTCACATCTGGCACCCTGCTGGCCGCGCATGCGTGCGCCGTCACCGCGCTGCTTGCCAGCCGGCGTGGACGCCCTCTTCGTGCAGCTCCCTTGGCGATCTCCTCGTCTTCAGCCGCATACCATATGCCGGCCAGTCAGTTCCAAGCGACAGCAGGCTCTAGCGCCTGTACTTGGAGGCTGTGCTAGGCCTGGTGAGGGCCGGCTGTGCGAGTGCCTGGTGCCTCCATGGAAAGGGCCGGCAGGCAGGGGGCATGCCCTTGGCAAGCTGCGTTGCGCGGCTGCTCCCTTCAGCTCCCTTTGTTCGCTGTGTGTTGCGACAGGCCTTGCCACTGCTGCAGGAGGACAGGGCTGCTTGCAGGGAGAAGCTGATAGAGCTGATCCATCTTACCAGCTGTCGGCCGGAGGCGGCGCTGCCCTCGCTTGCGGTGGCCTGCTGGAGGCCCTGCTGCAGGCGGGTGGTCCGGTGAGCGTCGCGGGCCACTGGCACATAGTTCAAGCGCTGCTCTCGCAACTTTGGCACACAGCTACTGAGGCACCAGGCTGCCGGTTTGCTCAACTGAGCTTGGGTCGACTCTCCCCAAGCGCATCGATTTGCACCGGCCCGCCTGGACTCGGCCCCAGCGCCTGAACCGATGCATGCCGCCTCGCTGTGCCTGCATGGCATGCAGGCTCCGGAGCTGTTGGCGGAGTTCAAGAGATGCATAGACGTACTGCTGATTGCCATCAGGGAGCCCTACCGTGCGCTGATTGAGATGGGTGATTGCGCCAGCCCAGCTGCTGATGTGACCCGGCTGAAGCAGCAGCTGGACGCAGCTGCTGAAGAGCTTCAGACCAAACTGGAGGAAGGACCAGCCAGCATAGAAGAGGCAGCTCAGGAGCTGGCGCCGCAGCTGCGACGCCTTGCAGAGCTTGCAACGCAGGCCTGGGTGCTGACGGGCCGAGCTGCGGAGAGTCAGCTGGCACGGGCCCGGCTGGCCGCTGCACGCAGCTGCGCCTACCTGGGCTGCGCCAACGTGGCAGCGGAGGGAGGCCCGGCCGCGGGGCAGGGCCGCGGCAGCAAGAAGTGCAGCGGCTGCCGCGCAGTGTGGTACTGCGGGGAGGCCTGCCAGCTGGCCGACTGGCGGGAGGGCGGGCACCGACGCATGTGTAGGAAGCTGGCAGGTTCGGCCCCCAGTCAGGCCAGCTAATGAACCCTGCTCCCGCCTTTGGCACGATTCAATGCAGCAACCTACAAGCCAGTGGCATTCTTTTGCAGTTGCACTTCCCCCGCCATGGCCCATCTTTCCAATTTTCCCGGCTTGAATGAAGCCATCGTTGCGAGAAATGCAGCACCAGTGCCGTTTGGCATCCTCATTGACACCTATAAATGCTGTCCTTCCTGGATTCATCTCCGAATGACAGCCAATTGCAGTATCACAGATGCTGTCACAGATGCTGGGCCGAAGACGGGGCAGGGGCGTGCACTGCGAGATATGTCCTGTTGTGCGTCGAACTCCCGTCACCGCTCGACAATAGTGTTGCGCGAACATCCTGATCGCTTCAAGGCAGCCGTTGTTGAGTTGTGCGCAGAAAATGGACGGATTTGGGTGCAACATGAAACCCAAATGGCCCTTCCCCCGACGTGCGACATGGCCCGCCCAGTTTCGCCCGCTGGAACCGCCCCGCTGCATCGTCGCATGCATTGCGCATCACCATCGGGCGCCTGACGTGCCACATTACTTCTGTCGCTTCATCTCAAGCCGATCGACGCACCCGGTGGCGCTCATCACCGGGACAGGAGACGCGGCTATGGGCCTGCGGGTGGTCAGCCTGTTGCCCAGCGCAACTGAGATCGTGTGCCTGGTGGCAGCACAGTGCAGCGCCGATGCCGCTCCGCAGCTGGTCGGCCGCAGCCACGAGTGCGACTACCCTGCGGGCCTGGCCCACTTGCCGGTGCTGACCGCCGCCAAAACCAGCTTCACAGACTCGGCCGATGTTGACCGGCAGGTCCGCGAGGCGCTGTCCTCGGGCTCTGGGCTGTACACCGTGGACCGAGCGCTGCTGCAGCAGCTGCAGCCAGACGTGATTGTGACGCAGGCGCGCCGCCGCCGCCGCCGCCGCCGCTCTGCGTCGCTCTGCAGGAGCGGGGCCCAGCGCTGTGCGGCTGGTCACTGTCATGCCTGTCCTGGACTCACGGAAGCTGTTTGTACCGCACCCATGTACTGCCCCGCAGTCGCTCTGCAGCGTGTGCAGCGTCGACTTGTGCCAGGTGCAGCGCATCGCGGAAGGCATCCAGCCGCCGCCGCGCATCATAGACCTCAACCCGCAGAACCTCGAAGAGGTGCTGCTCGACGTGGAGAGGGTGGGTGCAGAGCTGGGCCAGCCTGCAGCGGGGCTCGCGGCGGCCGACGCGCTGCGCACGCGCGTCCGCAGCGGCGGTCGCGGCGGCGGCGGCGGCTGGCGGCGGCGGGGGGGCGATGCAGCGCGCGCGCGCGCCCCCAGCGTGGCCTTTGTGGAGTGGGTGGCCCCTATCTTTGTGGGGGCCACTGGACCCCGCAGCTCATCCACATGGCCGGCGGCGCCCACCCGCTCAACCCTCTGCTGGAGTGAGCCCCGCTGCTTGCCCGCCCAGAAAGCTCAATCTCCTGGTGCACCTGCACTGTTCACGTAGCCCCCAACCTTCACGCCAGGAAGCAGCAGCTGCTGCCCCCGCCCAGCGCTCGGCTCCCTCATCGCTGCTCGGTCAGCAAGCCGTGGCCGCCCTGACCGCCCGTCGCAGGGAGGGCGGCGGCGCTGGCAAGTCGTTTGTGGCGCCAGCGGAACGCGTGGCGGCCAGCCGTCCCGACTGGGTGCTGGTGGCGCCCTGCGGCCTGGACCTGCCCACCACGCGGCGGGAGCTGGGCAACTCGCTGGCCAAGGAGGGCTGGTGGTGAGCTTGCGGAGGGGGCAGCTCAATTTGCTACGCGGGACAGCCTGCCACTGCTGCAGCGCTGCGGCAGTCGCTGCTAGGCGCCCGGGCGCCAGCCCCCTTCCCCCTCCCCCGCTCTTTGTCCCAACACACACACTGCCACAACCCGTCGTGGCTTTATTCAGCATCCGTTGCTGCCATGGACAGCCATGCGCACACCTTCGCACCGTCACCGCCCCCGAGTTGCAGGCAGGAGCTGCAAGCGGTGAAGCAGGGGCGCGTGGTGCTGGTGGACGGCAACCAGATGTTCAACCGACCGGTGGGTGATGCTGGAGGGGAGTTTCTGATGGAATGCAAATTGGCGAAATGTTCAACCCGACAGCTTCATGTGTGTGCGAGCCTCCCAGTGGCGGCAACAGCCGGCGTGGTTGCCTTTGTCCCCCGTCTCGCAGGGTCCACGCCTGGTGGATGCTCTCGAGTTCTTGGTGGGCCTGCTGCACGGCAAGCCTGAGCTCATCCCGGCAGACTTCCCTTACGAGCGGTGGCAGCAGGCGTGACGGGGCGCTCTGCACCCCAGTCGCCACCTCGTCGCTCGCTTTTCTGGCTTCTCCATGGCTTGGCCCGCGGCCACCCTTTGCTCTTTATTGTTTGCTTCGTCCCTTTGGGCAACCTCTTTGCCGCCCTGGCAGCTACAGTCGAGAAGTCTGGTAGAGAGCGGAGGCGGCGAAGAACTGTAAGCGATCAGACAGCTACCGTAGCTAATTATTAGTTGTAACATCACGGTAAAGGGACGAGGTGCGCAGAGCAAGAAACGACAAGGCGGCCCCACGTCCTGCGCTGCTTCCGCGACTTCTGCTGCTTTGAAACATGTAGGGGCCGTGACGTGTGTATCACTGCGACCGTGTGCCCCACCGGGGCTGGCTGGGGTGCCGCCTGCCGCCGCCGCCTCGCACCGCCCTAACGTCTTGTGGTGGTCACCCGTCTGTGCAGGGGTGTTTGTGCCACGGCTTGAGCCATGGGCGGACATGGTGGGCTCAACATCCTACCACAGAAAAGGTGTGCACAGCAGCACTACAGGAAAAGCTGCGTGCGGCTGTCCACGCTGTGCTCGGCTTCCAGCGTGCCGCTGCCCGCCCTACTGCCCGTGCTGGCCACTTTTGTGGCACCTTCTGCTGCAGGTGGAATGTGTATGGGCGGGAGAACCGGCTGAAGGTGTCTCGAGACGAGGCCAAGTATGAGGAGGAGCAGGCGGCGATCCGGGAGCGGGCAGAGCAGGCGGATCGCGAGCGGCGGCGCCAGCTGCTGAAAGAGCGCGCCCGGCAGCGCTACGGGGTGCGTGGGGGGGGTTGAGGGGGTGAGGGGGATGAAGCATTCAGGTGTGGAAAGGCAGACGATAGGGGAGAAGAGCAGGCGTGGCTTTGATGTTGGTTCAACCCCAAATTGCTCAAACCAAACTGGGCTGGTTTGCAGTCTGAACCCCGCATTTGCAGTAAGCCCAGCTGCCGCACCCGCCCGCCTCCGTTGCCTCAGGACCAGGGGCAGCTGCAGGGCCCGGCTGATGGCTCGGCAGGGGCGCTGGAGCCCCGCAGCAGCAGCAGCAGCAGCTGGAGTGGCGGCAAGCGCCGGCGGCAGACGCTTGGGAGCCCGATGGCGCGGCTCTGCGCGGGCTGGCTGCCGGGCAGGCGGACCACTTTGCTGCCCTGGAGCAGCAGCAGCAGCAGCAGGGGTGCAGCAGCAGCGGGAGCAGAAGGAGCAGAGGGAGCGTCAGGGCCATGGGCCGGGCAAGAAGCGGCGGCGGGAGCAGCGCCACGAGGCGCAGGCCGCTCCCCACACTCGCCCAGCTGGCAGCCCAGCTGGAGGGGCCGGCCGCTGCAGACGAGCCGGCCTTGGGGGCGGTCGGTGGGGCACACAGCGGAGGAGCAGGCCCCGGCGGTGGGGATGGGGCCAGGCCGGAGCGCTTCAGCTTGTTTGCAGAGGAGGAGGCGCTGGCTGCCAAGCGCAAGAACCCAGAAGTCGAGGTGAGGCGCACAGAACAACCGCCTGCCGATGCCGTCGTTGTCTGTTCCCAACTGCGGGCTGTCCTTGGACACGTACCGCACATTCTGCCGGCCGCCTGCTGCCCCAACTGGTGGTCTCCCGCCTACGCCCCACATGCACACACGCTGCCAGGCGGAGAAGCGGGAGGAGCGGCGCCGCCGCGGCGACCCCGACACCCAGACCAGCGACGCGCGCTTCGACGAGCAGTTCATGTTTGCTCACAAGCTGTACGGGCAGGCGGCGGTGCCCTGGTGGGGACCCCCTGCACGCTCTTCTCGCCGCCGGTTGTGCTTGCCGTGGCACCGCTGGGCGCGCGATGCCCTGCCGCTGGCCTGCTGTCCGTGCATTGCTCTGCGCTGGACGGTCGCTGTGCAGCCTGTCTTCCTCCCTCGCTGGAACGCTCTGGCCCGGCCACACAGCCACGCCACCCACCTTCCCAGCACACGCCGTCCCACTCGCCGCCCATGTGTGCGCGCTTGTGTGCCCCGCAGGTATGCCAAGAAAGGCAGCACGCTGGCGCGCGACGGAGATCCAACCCAGCAGCAGGAGGAGGCCGCCGGTGGCGGGCGGCGCCAGATGTGGCGCTGGGAGATGCAGGCGCGGGCGGCGCTGGCGGGGGCGGGGCCGCTGCACCAAGGAGGGGCGCCGCAGGGCAGCAGGCGCAGCAGGGGCTGCTGGTAGGCGTGAAGGTTCTGCCGAACAGCGGCGGCCCGCGTGGCGGCGCCAAGGGCAGCGAGAGCAGCAGCACCAGCAGCAGTTCAGGATCCAGCGGCAGTGACAGCAGCAGCAGCAGCGACAGCAGCAGCAGCAGCGACGGCTCGCGGCGTCGCCGCGACAAGCGGCGCTCTGGTCGCCGCGAGAAGCACGGCAAGGGGCCCAAGCGCCGCGCGAAGCACAAGCGGCGGCGACGCGAGCGCAGGAGCGGAGAGGCCAGGGGTGCCAGCAAGTCCAGCGTGGAGCAGCTGCGGCTAGAGCGGCTGCAGCGCGAGGAAGCTGAGCGGGCCCGGCAGCAGCGGGTGCTGGCTGTGGCCGCGGGCGCGACCCCGCGCTGGCTGGCAAGCGATACCACCAGAGCTATGGCTTTGGGCGGCATTGAGGGCCGGGGCAACATTCCATCACAGGCTTTTTCATGTGCTGCATGCCTGCACTGCGCCTATCACGCTAGCAATGCCACATGCCTTGGCAGACGGGGCAGACGGAGGACATCGGCCGGAGCGCCAGTGGAGGCGTGCCCAGCCCATGCCCTTCTCATTCCCATGTGCCAACTCAACTCGCACGGTTGAAACAATTTACACTGTGGAGGGCAGAAGTGGCGGGCACGCCAGTCAAGCTTCTTACAGTTTACCACATGCACAACAAAACTGCCGGGTTGGTCATGATAGGTGGACAAAGGGATGGTATTAAGGGGAGGGGTACTTCGTGCAAGCAGAGGGGTGCCAAGCTGGGATGCCAGCGCCCCTACTTGAACGGCACCAGCGGCAGAAGCTGCTCAGCAATGTGCAGTAACTCAAGTGTGAGGCAATTGCATTGCAAAGGGGAGTGGGGGTGGGGGGGCAGTGCCTACCCACCAGGGGAGGTGGGCAAAACGGTGGCAGTTGGGGGTGGCAGGCCGCCCATGCCTGCCAGCTGCAGCTACTCAAAGAGCGGGCCGTGGCAGCTGACCGGTGGGGCCCGCTGGCTGATTTGAGCACGGTGCAATTGCTGCGCTCAGCCTAGGATGGGCAGGCCGGGAGGGAGAGGGCCCTCGTCAGGCAGGTCACGATGGACAGGATGCCTGCGCTGGCGCACTTCTGCACATCGGTGAGAGCCTTCTGCTGGGCAGTCAGCTGGCCCAGCAGCGTCTGCACCGTGCCCGTCAGCTGACCCAGGGGCAGGCCGCCCTCGCCGCCAGTGGGCAGGCCGGGCAGGCCGGCGCCGCCCAACAGGCCCGAGACGCCGGTCAGCTGCTGGAGCAACGGGCCCAGCACATCAGTCAGCCCGGTGATGGGCAGGCCACCAGCGCCCCCGGTGGGCAGGCCAGGCAGGCCGGCCAGGGGCAGGCCCCGAGCAGCTCCTGGATGGCGGTCAGCTGGCCCAGCAGGGGACCCAGAGCATCAGTCAGGCCGGTGATGGGCAGGCCGCCGTCGCCGCCAGTGGGCAGGCCGGGCAGGCCGCCCAGCAGGTCCTGGATTCCGGTCAGCTGCCCCAGCAGGGGCTCCAGAATGCCAGTGAGGCCGGTGATGGGCAGGCCGCCGTCGCCGCCGGTGGGCAGGCCGGGCAGGCCGGCCAGGGGCAGGCCGTCGAGCAGGCCTTGGATGCCCAGCAGCTGGCCCAGCAGGGCGTCCAGGGTGTCGGACAGGCCCAGCAGGTTGAGGGAGGAGGGGCTCAGGCCCAGCGCGTCGGTGGAGAGGAGGTCCTGGATGGAGGTGAGCTCACCCACCAGAGAGGTAACCTGCAAGGTGGTGGGTGGGTGGGTGGGTGGGGTGGGGGTGAGTGGGTGGATGGGTGTGGGGGTGAGGGAGCCGGCATGGTTGAGGGAGGTGAGCAGGCGTGGTGCAAAGGCGTGGGGGCTGAAGTACGGGAGGGAGGGAGGGAGGTTTGACGAGGTAGGTCATTCCGTGGGTGGGTGCACATCGGCTGCGCACGGCAGCATGCCTCCCCAACTCCAGCTGGAGCCGCAGCCGAGCCCACAACCCACCTGGGGCAAGAGGCCGTTGAGGGGGATGCTGCTGCCGAGGCTGCCGCTCAGCAGGCTGCGGATGCCGGTCAGCTGGGCCAGCAGCGGCCTCAGGGTCTCGTCGAGGTTGGTGAGGGGCAGGGCGGCCGAGCCGCCGGGCAGGCCGCCGAGGAGGCCCCGCACGCTGCTCAGCTCGCCCAGCAGGGGCGTCATCTGAGGAGGGGAAGGGGGAGGTGGGTGCAGTTGATGAAGCGTGATGCACTGCGGTGGGCTGATGGCGGCTTGGTGCAAGAAACGGCCAGGCAGCAGTGCAGCACGCAAAGCGCAAGTGTAGGTGCACGCGCAGAGGATGGCTCGCTTCGCACCTGGGGCAGCAGGCCGGTGATGGGGACTGGCTTGCCCAGCAGGCTCTTGCCGCCCAGCAGGCTCTGCAGGCCGGTCAGCTGGCCGAGCAGCGGCTTCAGCGCCTCGTCCAGACCGCCGATGGGGAGGTCCCTGCCGAGGCCGCCCTCCAGCAGACCCTGAAGGCTCGTCAGCTCGCCCAGCAGCGAGCGCAGCTGGGGCAGCAGGCCGGTGATGGGGATCTGCTTGCCCAGCAGGCTGTCGCCGCCCAGCAGGGACTGGATGCCGCCCAGCTGGCCCAGCAGCGCCTTGACCTGGAGGGACGTGCAAGGGGAGAGCGGCGCTGTGAGAGTGAGCCTCTCCGTCGGTTTCGTGGCAGGAGCAGAGCCGGAGCAGAGACAGGCATGCTGCTCCCAACGGCCCGGGTGACGGCAGATGCCGGCAGGCAGCGCAGGCTGGCAGCATCCTGCGCTTCTGCAGCGCCCCAGCCCCGCCCCTGGGGAGAGCGAAGGCCTGGGCCCAAGAGGCAGCAGCAGCAGCAGCAGCCGCCCAGTAGCAGCGGCAGGCCGGCCCACCTGGGGCAGCAGGTCGCTGATGGGCAGGTCCTTGCCAAGCCCGCCCTCCAGCAGGCCCTGGATGCCGGTCAGCTGGTCCAGCACAGTCTGCAGCTGGGGCAGCAGCTGGCTCAGAGGCACCGCGGTGCCCAGCTCAGAGGCCATCAGGCGCTGCACGCCGCTGCAAATTTGCAGGGGGAGGGCGGGACGCGAGGACGCAGGTTAGTGCAGGAGGCCCGAGGGGGAATCCCCAAACGAGCCGGGGGTAGGGGTGGGGGTGGGGAACAGGTCGAGAGAGTGCAGGCATCATGCACCGGGAGCGTTGAGAAGGGAGTGTGCCGAGCTGGGTCAGCGCGGGTGGGCGTGGGGGACTCACGCGACGCGCTGGGTGGCGGTGGTTGCCGTCTTCGTGGTGGCGGTAAGGTTGCTCTTCAGCTGCAGCTCAGTCGGTGGGGAGGCGGGGGCCCAGGGTGGTCACTAGTGACAGAGAGCTTGCAGGGCCAGACGGCGCAACGGGGCAGCAAGCGCAACACGCGCCAAGTCATCCAGACAGACAGGGAATCTGGGTGCTCTCGAGGCCACCGTGTCCTGTGCTATCACACACCTGCCATGCCCAAAGAGTTGGGACAACCGGCAGCCCACCTTGTTGTTGGAGGAGGTCAAGGACAGGACTGTGGAACGAAGGCTGGTGAGGCAGCCCCTGGCGGCGGTCAGGCTCCTGAGGCAGGTTGTCAGGTTGGGGATGGTGGGGGTCTGCAGCATGCGACGGCCCCCCCGCCAGCTGCCCCTCCAGCTCCACATCGCCGGCGGCTGCAGAGGGGGGGGCACAACGGGCGATGCAGCAGATCAAACCACCATTCCCAGACTCATTCGATGCAATGCAGTTGCCAACAGGAGGGCGGGGCGGCCAGGGGACAGCGCCTTGCTCCGCATCTCTGCACATGCAGGATTGCACCCCACCCAGCGCCCCGGCGAACTCCATCGCCGCCGTCCCATCACGCAAATTACCTGCCATGACAACAGGGCTGGCCGCCAAGAAGCACACCAGCAGCGCAGAGGCTGCGATGGCGCGGCGCAAGGGCTTAGCCATCGTGAGGTGAGGGGAAGGCGTGACTGCGCCGCAGGTGAGACTTGGCCCTTTGATGAGCCCAAAACAATGGAGACTTCAGGATGCGGCGACGTGATGAATGCTTGTGGACGGTGCATGGGTCATACCTCGTGGGTGATTCCCCTCTGCTGACGTGGCAGCCCTGTCACATATTCTTCCCTCCGTGGGGGTGCACAGGCGGCTCTGAGGCATACATTGCCAATGTGACGGAACACCGAAGTTCCTGAGTGTCTGAAACCGATTTCAGGGACGCAGGAGTGTCTACAGGCAAGGGGAGCAAGGGTGTTGCGTCGCCCGCATGAGCCGCCACCTGGCCCCAGATGCAGCTAGGGCTCACTGGAATCACCCACAACCCGCCAAGGGGCACGGTAGAGCAGCTTATTTGCCTTTATTTGCACCTAAAACAACAATGTAGGGATTGCAAAGGGGCCTCAGTGCGCAGGGCAGGGCGAAGGAGAGGGCGAGGGAATCTTGTATGTGCCCCCACCAGACACATGTGTACACACAAGAGCCACTTGTGGCACAGCCCAAGACAGGCAACAGAGCTTCACAAACTCCTCAATTCAAGTCTCGTCAGGCTCAAATCAGGCGCACACACCTCAGGATGTCAGCCAAGGTGGGGTAGCTGTGCCCTGAAGTGGCTACTCGTTGGAGCGGCAGCAAATAGGGCCTTGGTTCCCCCTGTGTGCAACGGGAAGCCAAGCTGTAACCTTGTGTTGAGTAGGCAAGCAGGTGCAGAAAAGCCTCAACAAGGGCAGACCAGATCCCACAGCCACGAAGCTGCCGGTTTGGGAACACTCATGAGCAGGCGAGGGACGCGACAGCCGCTGCCGTGCAGTTCACCGGGCGCGCAACTGGTGGCGGCTGCCAAGTTGCCTTGCGCGACATGCTCCTGCTCATGGCATGTCAGCTACAAAAAGATTGCGCCCCTCATGCTAGACAGCAGAAAGTGGTAGAGCGCCGCGGAGCACTGGGCAGCTATGCTAACATTCTGAGATGCATGGCTGCCTTGGTGGAGCACAGTGGAGCGGCCAAAAGGGCACAGGTGCACCGGGGATTGAAACCTACACCGGTCAGCCAAACTAGACAGAGGGCGAGCGCGCTGTGTGCAGTCAACAGTGAGCGGCGACAGATCCGCCGCAACAGAACAGTGGCTCACGCCACGATGGCTGGAGGTGTCGGAGCTGCAAAGGTTGGGGCCACAAGCGAAGGCGCAGCGCCGCCTCACAGGTCTGTTGCTCTGCAGTTGTCGGACTTTCCTCGGTAAATGACTGCCTCGTCAGCTGCAGTGGGGCCAGGAGGGACACAGCTGGGATGAAATCGGTGCCAGCGGAGGGTGCAGGCCGCCGCAGCGGCAGCAGCAGCGGCAGCGCGGGAGCGCACGCACCGACCACCGGCTTCGCGTCGGTGTTACGGTGCCAGCGCCACACCGCCCGCTCTGCACTTTGCAGCTCGAGGATGCCTGCCATGGAGGGGGCGGTGCAAGTCAGCTCGGGGCAGGCTGACCAGACAGATGCCAAAGGCGCACGGGACGCCGCCCTGCGCTGTACCGGCAAAAACAGCGCTGCCTGGCAAACGGCCGCCTGGCCTGGCTGCCCCCCACGCCGATGCCAACCCGGCAGCTGTCGCACAGCGCGTTGCAGCGCCACCACTTCTGCTGCTGCTGCCGCTGGAGCCACGGCTGTTGCAGCCGGGGCCCCTGCTCAGCCCACCGTGGCCAAACGACGGCTGGCGGAAGGCGGACCAGCCGGGCTGGCGGGTCGGGCAGAAGCGTCCGTGCTGCAGCGTGATGAGTGGCTGGCCGCTGGGGGTGGGCTGGTAGGAGGGCAGCTCGAAGAGGGAGGTGTTGGCGCAGAAATCGGGGGCGGCGGAGTGTCGATGAAGGGATACACCTGCGGAGGCGCCAAGCGGCGGCAGGCAGCGGCGGCATGATGGGCAGCAGGGATCCCTTGAGATTCCCAGCGGCGCGGCTTCCACCCCTGCTTGGACGCCGTGCGCTGTGCTGCGGGCACGCGACGCCCGCGCCCCCACACCGCAACTCACAAGCCCCTCGATGTTGCCGCCGTCGCCAATGGTCGTGTACATCGGCCCGCAGTCGTCCCGCGTGTAGTTGAACCTGCAGCAGCACCCCAGGCAGCGCAGCAGCGGCGGCAAACGCGGTGGGGATGGCGGCGAGGGTGCAGGCACCGCGGCCGTCCTGGCTGGCTGGCAGAACAGCCCCCGCCAGTCTGGCTGCCGGGCAGCCTTGATGCAGGAGAGCCCCAGGAGCCTTACACGGGGTTGGTGCGCTCGTATGCGTGCACATGGCCGCTGAACACCTGCCGGGCGCAAGGGGTTGGGTGTGGGGGCCGCTGTCAGGGTGCAGGAATCTGGGCACATTCCGCTGCCCCGCCCCCCCCCCCCCCTGCATGCCCCCTTGGCAAACCCACATCCACACTCAAGCCATTGCATTGAATGAAACTCCGGAGCACCCACTCACCATGTCCACGCCGTGCTTGCGGAACAGGCGCTCGTACTGCTTCAGGAACGGCGCGCTCTCCTTGTAGTGCCCCACATACCTGCGGCACGGCGGCACACGTCCTAAGCCCGCCTGGCTGCAGAGCGCACGCGGCCGGAGCGGCACGCCTGCTTGCCGGAGCGCTGACCAACAGACCAGCAGAGCTGATGCGCGGCTGCCGCTGGGTCACTTGCATGCCCCAACCCCCACACACTACACACAAGCGTACTGCACAGCGTACTGCCCGCCCCTCACGTGTGGTACGCCGAGGCATGGTAAATAACGATCAGCCAGGGGGTGTGGCGGCGGTTGACTGCAGGGCAGAGGATAGGACACGAAGGGTGGGCCCAGCGGCAGGGGGCACCCAAAGAGCAGAAAGTGAGGATCTCCGGGCCGGAGGGCAGCCTCCCCCGCTGCCGTGCAGGCAAAGTGGACGCATCCCCCAAACCAACGCTTGCCGCAGACGTTGACTCCCGGCGGCGGCTTGACAAGGCTGGTGCAGCATGCTGCAGCAGTACAGGTGTCCCGCCTCACCCTTGGCCAGGTCAGCCTTGAACCAGGCGTACTGCGCGGATGTCCTGCCCCACGGAATCTGCGAGCAACATCACAAAGTGGCCAGGCAGTCCCAAGGTCAAAGATGTGCGCTCAACTCGGGTGCTCTGCTGTGCTGGTGCTGAATGCGAGGCGCCAGGCATGGGCTCGCTGGTCTGGGCAGCGCTGCGGCCCAACCCCTACTTCCACCCCGCCAGACACGGCAGCCGATAGCCGCCGACCCCCACCGCCCAGCTCTCGACTGCTCTCTTCCCCCTCGCCCCCTCCTCCATGTCACTGTTGAAAGACTCACATAGTTGTTGAGGGACACCACGTGCGCCACCCCGGCAGATCCACAGAATAGTAGGCGGAGCGGGGGCGGTAGGAGGCCTCGTTCACAAACTGCCTGCGGCAAACGAGGCGGCAGTGCGGGTCAGCGTGCTCAGCAGGGAGGCCGTGCTCCGCTGTCGAGGGGACGGCAGGTACAGCCCTTCCTGGACAGCTGCCCGGCAGCTCCTAGCTCACTTGACGTTGGAGAGGTTGAGGTACTGGCTGCCATCGTTGGGGGCCGTGTCGATCACAGCGGGGTCCTGGGGCAGAGGATACCGCGCAGCAGCTGCCGTAAAAGTGGCAAACCGCGCCAGCGCCAGCGGCTCAATTTCGTGATTGCCCCGGGTGGAGATGAGGGGCGACCGAGAAAGCAGCGGCTGCGTGAAGCGGGCCCACGAATCCCAGCGGCTGGGGGAGGGAGGAGGGGACGGAGGCAGTCAGAGCACGTGTCATGACAGGCATGCAAAACAACCCGCGAAACAAAGGCCACCCAGACAGAGGCCCCAGGAAAGGGCAGGTCCACACTCAAGAGTGTGAGCGGCATGCCAGACGCATGGCCAGCTGGCGGCTCACGGCTGCTCGCTGCTGGTTGCGTTGCCAAAGCTGGAGGCGCCGCTGGTGTCGCCTGTGGAAGGCACGGGGAAGCCGCAAGGGCTGTTGGTCGGGATGCAAGGGCTGTTTGTCGGGATGCAATGCAGGGTGTCAGGCCACGCTTCCAGAGCCCTCCCACTGGTTGAGCCTCCTGGGCTCACCTGACAAGTGATCGTCGGCGTAAGAAAAGTCGCCTATCAGCATGACGGCGTCTGCGGGCAACGGCAGGGAAGGGAAGGCAGCGGTTGGGGATGGGAGGCAAGGGCGGAAGCAGCGCCTTAGCTGTAGCGGCTGGGCTGCACCGGCGTGCGCGGCAACCCCTCTCCCAGCGGCCAGGCAGCACGACAAGCGGGTGCAGAGGTCTGTTGGCTCACGTGGCTTGTTAGCTGTTAGGTGCTTGAGCGTGACGCTGCTGTTAGAGGTCTGCCCTGCAGGCAGCGAGGAGCACAGCGTGACCAAAGCGCGCACAGCGCCGGAACCGCGCCCACGCCCACCCCAACCCCGTGGGGGCAGCAGTGGGAGGTCCCCAGCGGCAGCCGCGGCAGCCGCTGCGCACCCAGGTCGCCAATCAAGCCCAGGCGTACGGGAAAGCCGGCCCGCAGCGTCCGCAGCCGCAGCTCTGGGCTCCACCCGTCCTTGTCGTTGCCTGCAGCGGCAGCGGGTGAGGGGCGGGGTGGGCCGCGCGGGGCAGGAGGCTGCCGGGGAGCCATGCAGGCCTGGAACGCCTTCAACCATTGCCCACGAGTGCAGTTCTTTCCTTCTCTGGCCAGGGAGCCAGAGCACAAGATGTGGCCCAGGCATTGCACGGCGCCGGCTCCGTACCACACCCCAGAGCCAGCACCCAGCGCACACCAGGTGGCAGCTGTCGGGCAGCCGCTCACCCACGCGATAGTAGTAGGTGGTCCCTGGGCGCAGCCGCTCCAGCAGCACATGGTGCAGGATGGGGGACCGGTCTGTTGGGGAGAGCGTGGTGGGTCGTGCATTTGGCGTGTGTTTTGACGTGGGAGAACCACATGGGGAGTGAGGACACTGGGGAGAGTAGGGGATGGGATGAAGAGCAGGCAGCGGGCTGTGCTAGCAGGACAGGGCCCGCCTGCGCCACTCACACGTGGTGTTGCCGGCCTCGGGGCCATACACATACGAGTAGACCAGGCTGTCCCGCGACCGCCCGGCGGCAATCATGCCGTATCGCCCCGCCCGTCGTCCGTACTTGACGAACGCAGCGACTGCGCAGGGTCAAATTGAGGCGGGGGGGGTTGCCAGCAAAGCGGCTGGGTGGCCCCTGGCAGATGGTTGTGCTGCTGGCTTGCGGCGGTGGAGCAGCAACGGCGTCAATGCTGCTCACCCTTGCTGGGGTCATAAGGCTTGGGCGGATTTGTGTTGTTCGCAATCTTCGGCCCTGCACAGCGGAGGGCAGAGAGCACCGCAGGCTGGCACGAGGCGTCGAGCAGGGCACTGCGGGAGGGCAAAGGCAGACTGCTGAGCAGCACGCAGAGCCCATAGCAGCGGCGCTAGACGGCGGCGCTTTCGTGCTCGCTCTCACGTCCGGTCTGCCACGACACCAGCACGCTGCTGTGCGTCCACTGCGTGATGTGGATGCCCTCTGGCTCAAAGCCGTGGACGGTCCGTGCCTGCATGCATGCCGCCAGGTGGCGGCGCCGGCGGCGGTGGCAGCTCAGCATCGGCAGGAAACACGACCCAGTAAAAGGCTGTCGCCTTGATCAAACATGACGTTTGGCCAACGACCGCGGGCAGCCGGCAGCACGCTGCCTTCGGCGAGCCGGAGCTCACCAGCGGGGGCTCGTTTAGCGGCAGGTCGGGACTGCTCGACACTGTGTCGGGCGCCAGGGGGATCGATGTTTGAGGATACTTATTGACAACTCGAACACCCTCCGCGGCCCACAGATTGCAGCAGCCCAGCAAGGTGCAGAGCGCCTGGAAGGGCCGCATGTTCACGGAGGCAATGAGAGATGCAGATAAGCAAGCCAGCAACGCGGGCATCACGCCTCATGAAGATGCTGGGGTACCATGCATGAAGATGAGGTACGGCTTCCCCCGCCGCCAATCGCAGCATAGTGTGGGCATGATTGTGCCAGCTATCGACACCAAGCAGCCACCCTCTCGACATAGAGTGTGCCAATTGCAGCAACTGGCCTGCATTGCGCACAGGGCCGCGTCAATCAAAAGTGGACCGCGTCGTGGCATGACCCCTCCCTGCGTTGGCTGGCCTCCTCCTCGGCAAGGCGCCGGCGCCATCCACCTTGGAGTTGACGAGCGAAACCAGCTTTGTGCACCACGAAAGCATTGTTCATGAAACTCGAGATTTTGGGCAGCTGCAGGGCCACACTTGGTGGGTCCATACCGCTCCTGCCCATCCCCCGTACGGCGGCCGGAGGGCATCAGGCGCCCTCGGGACGGCTTGCTCCTCCGTCGCGTGCTGCTGACACCCAGCGCAAGCCTGCAAGCCCTTGGCCTGGCCAGCATGCAGTCCAGATTGATTTGTACCTGCAGGCCTGGCACCGCCACTGAGCGGTGCAGCAGCTGGGTGCTGACAGTACACTGCTTGCGGGCTTTGTTGATGGTACAGTCGGGGTGCGGAGGCGTGCCACGACTAGGCTTGCAAGGCCGTCCGTGGCTTCTGCTCTGAAGCAGAGTCTGCACGACACCAGTACATCTGTGATCAAGCCTGTGAATGCAGAGGGATTCAGAAAAGCTGGCCATTCAGCCGTGCTGGTACGCGGGTGCACCAGGGCGTGACGCTGACCTGGCGAGGTCGGGTGCATGGATCCAAGGAGCCAAGCGCGTCGACTGCAACAGGCACATATATGTCAGGATCATGTGACAGAGCTCTGTGTGTGAACCTTTTTGCGCTCCACACGACATGGCGCGCGACCACAAGTATGCCGGCCCTCCCGTCGGGGCCGTGCTTGCGCTTGTTGCGGCCCTGCTGCTGACCCAAGTCGCCTCAGGCAAGTTTCCAACACAAACCAGCACTTGAAGGCAGCGCGTTTGTCGGCGACCGCCGCTAGTCCCCTGCTGGGCCTCCTGCCGCTCTCTGCTTGGTGCGCTGGTTTAGTGGAGGAGTCAATCTGTACCTGCAGGCGCGGCCCAGTGCACTTCCAGCTCTCCATATGTCGGCTTTGAAGGATCCCTCACTGAAATGGAGCACGATGTGAGAGGGCTTGGTTGTGGGGGTGGGGGTGGCCAGTACCATGTGGTGGTGGTGGGGGGCCCGGGCGGGCAGGCGGGGGCAGGGGCACTTGCTCCGCAACCTGGCTTGTTGCAGGTTTGAGCTGATTGGGGCGCTTGCTTGTCAGCCTGCCCTGCACCATAACTGCCTTGCCATGCTGCCACTGCATTTCTCTGCATCAGCTGTCCGCCAGCATTTTCACTGCGCAGCTGCCCGCATGGCGACGAGGCACGCGCCCCCCCACCCCCCACACACATACACAGCACACAAGGTCCCCAACCACAACCGCTACTCCCCATGTTTCTGTCGTTGGCCTGCAGGTTTCTGGGACCTTTCGCATCCTGGACGACTGCACAGCCGAGGTGACCGGCTTCACTTACGATGGGCTGGGGCCTGCGGTGTGGTGGTGGGGCGCCCCTTCCACCGACAACCGTGCCATCCGCGATGGCGGCCGCCGCATCCAGTCTAAGGAGCTCACACGCGCCTACAACGGCGAGACGGTGGGTAGCTGCCCTTTTCGTTTGCTTTTGCAAGTTTCCAGCTGGCAGATGAAGCCTGGGCGTGTGTGCGTGCTATCGCGGGTCAGGCATCGCGCCGCGCCAGCGCCGGCGCAGCTGAGACGCTGGTCAAGCTTGCGGCAGGGTCTTTGGCTGGCGTGCTAGGCTGCTCCGTCAACTCCCCTTCGCTGTGATGGGTCCCTTCTGTTGTTCCTGCCTGCCTGCCTGCAGACGACCATCGAGCTTGACCCAGGCCTGAGCTGGGACGACTTCCCTGTTGTGCTCCTGTGGTGCGAGGACTACTTTGCAGACTTTGGCCACGTGGAGCTGAAGGAGGGTGAGCGTGTGCGCATGCGCTTCTTCTCACCCGCAGCAACCTCGCGTCCTTTCGGCGATGCGCGACTTTATGGCCTAGCACTTCGGCTGCGCCATGCAATCGCCGCCTTTGCTTGTGCCATGCGCCCACGCCGCCTGGATGTGCGAAGCATTAGATTTCGTTCCTCTGATGTTCTCTGTGCTATCTTGTCTTGCCCCTACAGTGCGCAATGAGCAGCCCACTCCCTCACCAGAGCCGTCCCCTGAGCCTGAGCCTGAGCCTGAGCCTGAGCCTGAGCCAGAGCCTGAGCCTGAGCCCGAGCCCGAGCCTGAGCCAGCAGCGCCGACTGGCGAAAGTGAGCTGCCGCTACTGCCGCTGATGTCAAGGTCATACTTGCGTTGCTCTCTCTCCTCCTGCTGAGCCGTGATGCCTCAGGTAGGTGTCAACCAGCGACAGCCTATCCCGCTAGCCAGCCCAATGCACCGACCGCATCTGCTGGAAGATCAGCGATTTGCACTTGCACCTGCAGAGTGCACTTCCAACTCTGCGTTAGTTGGCTTCGAGAAAGCCCTGAATGGTTTGGCGCACGATGTGAGTGGCCAGGCTCTTGTCCGCCCCCAACCTGCTTGCCCCAACCCTGCCCACGCACTGCACGCCCGCTGCTGCCGACACCGCCTGGTTGGCCTGCAGGTTTCTGGGACCTTCCGCATCCTTGACGATTGCACAGCCGAGGTGGCTGGCTTCACGTACGATGGGCTGGGGCCGGCTGTGTGGTGGTGGGGCGCCCCTTCCACCGACAACCAAGCTATCCGGGACAGCGGCCGCCGCATCGACTCAACGGAGCTCATCACCGCCTACAACGGCGAGACGGTGGGCTGCTGTCTTTTTGCGTGCCTTTTGCGGTTTCTCAGCAGAAGGTGCTGGCCTGGGGGTGTGCGGCAGGTGTGCAGTGACGAGTGGTGCAGATGTGGCACCGTGATATGGCAGTGGCGGGCACGCGGCAGGGAGGGTGCCGCTGCTTTGGGCATCCTGCACAGCGGGTGCAGCTCCGGGCTGCTTGTTTGAGTGGCCCCTCCTCTTCCCCAGGGTCCTCATCTCGTTTCCTGCCTGCCTGTCTGCAGGTCACCATCAAGCTGGAGTCCGGCCTGAGCTGGGACGACTTCCCTGTGGTGACCCTTTGGTGCGAGGAGATCTTCGCAGACTTTGGCCACGTGGAGCTGCAGTCTGGTGAGCATGAGCAAGAAAGCAGCTGATCAGCAGCAACCTTCTGTGCGCAAAGGCCTTGTTTGGTGGCCCTGCGCTGCGGCCGCCGACATCGGCATGGTTGACGCTGTTGCCGCCTCGGCCATCGCCGTGCTTGCGCACGTTGCAGCCCTGCTGCTGATGTTGACCTGTCCAGCAATGGCACTTCATTCCAAATGCCAGGCAGTGCCCTGCCGCCTTTGCGGCCGCTTGCACCTAATGAATGGTTCAGTGCAATCCTTTCTGTACTTGCAGACGACGCTGGGTGCACCTCCAACTCCGCGTTGGTCGGTTTTGAAGGAGCCCTGAAGGGGTTGGCGCACGATGTGAGTGGCCAGGCTCTTGTCCGCCCCCAACCTGCTTCCCCCAACCCTGCCCACGCACCGCACGCCCGCTGCTGCCGACACCGCCTGGTTGGCCTGCAGGTTTCTGGGACCTTCCGCATCCTTGACGATTGCACAGCCGAGGTGGCTGGCTTCACGTACGATGGGCTGGGGCCGGCTGTGTGGTGGTGGGGCGCCCCTTCCACCGACAACCAAGCTATCCGGGACAGCGGCCGCCGCATCGACTCAACGGAGCTCATCACCGCCTACAACGGCGAGACGGTGGGCTGCTGTCTTTTTGCGTGCCTTTTGCGGTTTCTCAGCAGAAGGTGCTGGCCTGGGGGTGTGCGGCAGGTGTGCAGTGTCGGGTGGTGCAGATGTGGCACCGTGATATGGCAGTGGTGGGCGCGCAGCAGGGAGGGTGCCGCTGCTTTGGGCATCCTGCACAGCGGGTGCAGCTCCGGGCTGCTTGTTTGAATGCCCCTTCCTGTTCCCGGGATCCTCATTTCGTTTCCTGCCTGCCTGTCTGCAGGTCACCATCAAGCTGGAGCCCGGCCTGAGCTGGGACGACTTCCCTGTGGTGACCCTTTGGTGCGAGGAGTTCTTCGCCGACTTTGGCCACGTGGAGCTGAAGGAGGGTGAGCATGAGCAAGCAAAGCAGCTGATCAGCAGCAACCTTCTGTGCGCAAAGGCCTTGTTTGGTGGCCCTGAGCCAGGCCGCCGCAGCTGCCAGTGTCGACCCTGCTGCCGAGCCTTCCACGCCGCCATGCATTCCTTTGCATCCATTGTCCGAGCTTTTTCAGCCATCCATTGACCATCCTTCAATTTATCCACCTCCCTCAGCCGAGGTGGGCGCACCTGCCCCTGCGCCCGAGGTGGTGGGGCTGGGCCTTGCCAACTGCGTGGAGCTCCTGCCCGGCTACTACAACCTGCACTGGGAGGTGGGTGGGTGGAAAGGCGCTCACACCGGTAGGTGTGCATGGGTTGGGTGTTGGGGGATTGCGGGCCAGGATTTGGCGGCAATGAACCCTCGGTGGGTGGGTGCAGCGCTCGCTTCTTGACATGCACGTTGGCTGTTGGCACTGGCTGCCCTCCTCATTCAGCCACTCCAACTTGCCCACCCACCCCCTCCAACAACCACGTTGTGCGAACACCACCCCCTTTTGCTGGCCGCCAGGTGGCAGACTCCCAGCTGATGGTGGGGCTGGAGGCGCGCGTGGGCGGCGACAACCGCTGGATGGGCTTCGGCTTCTCCGCCGCCAACGCCACCGGCGTGCTGATGCCGGGCTCGGACGCCGTCGTTGGTGAGCCGCCAGCGGGCGCCTCCTCCCCTCCCCACAGGCCCTTCGCGCTGCCGCTGCCAGCTGTTCACAGTCGAGAGCCACCTGCGGCTGCGCTCTGCGAGCGCAACCTCTCCTCCCCTACCTGGCCCCGCTCCCCGCAGCCGGCATGGTGGGCGGCGAGTGCTTCGCCTTTGACTACAACCTGCAGAGCCGGCTGCAGTGCTCGTACAGCGAGCGGTCGGGCGTGTGCCCTGACTTTGCGCTGTCTGGGGACCCTGCCGCCGACCAAGTGGAGCTGCTGGACTGCACCAAGGTGGGGAGGGGCGCGCTAAGTTGGGCAGGACGGTGTGGGAGGGGCGCGAGGGGCGACCGGGGCGGCATTCACGTGTGTCTCAGCTGGAGTGCCTTCCCGTCTCAAAGAGCCCACCACACGCTGCCTGCGCTGCCAGTGATGAGCCCTCAAGTGCCCTGGCCATCCCTACAGAGGCCCCTTCCCTCCCGATTTCCCCACTCCAACCCCCTGCCCACCCCTGCAATCTCCCCTCCTCCTGCTCCCCACACAACGAAACCGCTCCCACACAGTTCCACAACCACCGTGTACCATGATGACCCGCACACGCCCGCCGCCCTCCCCCTCTCCCACACACACACACAACACACATACCCGCACACACACACCTACGCCCGCCGCCCCCAACCCACCCACAACACACATACGCACACACACACACACACCACATCCACACTCGCACGCAGGTCGGCGACGTGTTGGCGGTGACGCTGATGCGCCCCCTGGCGGCCAGCGACGCCTGGGACCGCGCCTGGCCGCTCGACGGCTCCGCCTTCTCCGTCTGGGCGCTGGGCCCCGTCAGCGAGGGGTCCACCTCCGACCAGCCGGTGGTGCTGTACCACCGCCTGCAGCTGCCCGGCACCGCTGCGGAGGACAGCGTGAACGCGCCCACGGGGCCAACTTCTCGGTGACCCTGGGCACCCCCTCTCCTCTGGGAGCCTGCCGCCCGCTGCTGGCCGAGGCGGTCACGGCTGCCGAGCGGGGCACGCCGGCGTCGGGGCCTGCGGAGGCCGCCCGCATCCCTGTCACCACCCTGTCTGGCGTGACCGTGTTCAACGTCACCGAAGGGAGTGAGTGGCGGCGCAAGCAGCTGGCAGCCTGCCTGCACATCTTCCGGACGTTTGCTTCCCTGCTGCCGCCGCTCACACCCCACCGCCTGGCCCCCTTTATCTGCCCCCTGCAGACAACTTCAACTACCCCAACCCCCTGGCTGGGGCGTGTCTTACCACATCAACGGCGAGGAGTCGCCGGTGCTGGCGGTGGTGCGAGGCACCACCTACACCTTCAACGGTGGGCGCCGCCTCCCCCGCTGGCTGGCGTGGCGCCGCTGCGGAGGCGCTGTGTTGGCGTGGGGCCGGGCCTGGGGGCGCCCGGATCCCTCTGCATGCGCTGCCCTGGCCGCTATTCAAACGACAGCATAGCCCTGCTGCCGTGCTGCCTCTGGTTCAGGGCGGTATCCCTGCCCCTCCTTGCTCTAGAACCCTCCCCGCAGGCGGCTGCAGGGTTGCTGCCCTGGGTCGCCAGTGCTGGTTGCAGCCGACGCTGCTTGACCCTTGCCTCACCCCTCCCTCGCCCGCGCAGTGATGGCGGGCCCCAACCATCCTTTCTACCTGACAGATTCCATCGTGGGCGGCGGCTCCTACTCCAGCTTCCAGGGGGAGACGTTGTACGGCGGCGGCGACGAGGTGGCGGGTGAGGGAGGCCGAGCTGAGCTGGCTGTGAGCTGGCACGCATGGCTGCCCAAAGAGGCCCCCAATCTCGAGGGCCCCCAGCCAATCGCTCTTCGCCCAGCTGCAAGGGCTCGCGGAGCATGCCAGCTGCCCTGCGCCGCCGAGCTGCGGCTCAGCTGCCCCTTGGCTCCGCACGTGGCCCCTTCCCTGCCTGCAGGCACCCAGGATCAGCCGTACGTGCTGACGTGGACACCCGACGACAGCACCCCGACTCCCTCTACTACCAGTGAGCGCTGCAGCAGGCTATGCTGCTGGGGAAAGGGTGTGCGTGTGTGGGGGTGTGTGGGGGCGTGGTGTGTGTAAAGGGGGGCCTTCATCAGCTTTTTGTGCTTGTATGTTCTGTTAGCCTCCCTGTCTTCCAGGGCTTGTAGTATAGCAGCCTGAGTCTTGGGCGGAGCAAGCAGCAGCTGGCGTAGGGAAAGGGGGTGCTGGAGGCGGGGGGGAGGGCGCCAGTCCTGCTCAGCCGCCGCCCCCATCTGCGCTGCAGGTGCACCGTGCACCAGAAGATTGGCTGGCGGGTGGTGGTGACCAACGCTTGAGGCGGCCCGACAGCGTGCCCCAAGACCAAGCTTTGACGAGGGTTGAGCTGCCGTGCTGCACACATGGCGTTGCAAGCTTGCAGCCCACAGCAACTTGGGTGCGTGCTGCCGTGCCTCCATTGTGCGAAACACCTCGAATCTGTTAGCTTCCCCAGAAGCCCTCATTTTGCTCCTGATGCCTTGAACAGTGCCTTCTATGACTGCTGCATGCCTCACCCGCGATGCCCTGCTGTACTTGATTCTCAGGCCTTTGCCTCCATTGCAATACTGTCAACCCGGGTAAATTTGCTGCAACAAGCCAATCTAGCAGCATCAATATGCTGTCAATGTAAGAATGGAACGCAGATAAAACTAAATGGTGCATCGTGGGCAACATCGCGTCCGCTGGTGCTGCCCGCTGCAGGCTGCGGCTCACCAGCCGCGGCCTGCAACCCGCTGTGTGGCGTGCAGCCCGCTGCTAGGCCGCTGATTTGCCGGTCTTTGAGCCCTCACCATCCACCATAGCGTCGCCAGAATACCGCAAACCGCTGCAGCTACGAGACTTCCAAAGACGTGGAGGTGCAGCATTTCGGAAAGGCTCGTCATGTCGGGCAAGATGTTTGAAGCGCCTGACCAGACTGGTGAAAGCACGAAGAAGGGGGTATTGGGAGGGCTATCACCGGTTGGCGAGCGGGTTGAACTGTATGTGGCCGCACAAGCTCCAACTACGCATCGAAAGGTAGGGTTCGATATTCAGGACCAAAGCTCGCAATCCATGGGCTGACTCGTGAGAATACCAGCCAGCCGTAGCGCACACAGCAGTGCTACCGCCGATGCGTGGGGCCGCCAACCAATTTCCCCTGCAACAACGTTTGATGTGGACTATCGCTGTGTGTATTTGTGGCTTAGATTGGATCCATACATACCCATAAGCTCGCTGCCATTCACCCCACCAAAGTTCCCTGCCTGCCAAACGCCTTCTGCCAGCTACGCTTCAGGCGGCGGCACATGGCATCCATGAGGGACGCCTGGTACACTCGTGGGGCTTTGCAAAGTTTATAGTGCGACACTTGCTTCATGGCTCAATCATTATCCTGCTGGCTGTGCCGGATGCGACATTTCCCAGCCCTCGCTGCAGGGAGGCACAGCCTGGTCAGCGGCAGCACAGCATAGGTGGCAGCGGCTTGAATTTGCGGCGAGCGGCATGTCGCTGCTCCGCTTAGAACCGTTTCGTTTGCTCCTTTGGCTCAGTACTGGTTGAATTTGAGTTGTTGAGCTTGTAAGAGCTTGTCAGCGATACAGCTGAGATCGGTTGCGGCTCCGGACAGCTTTCACCCGGCTGCTATGCAGCCCGATTGACATCTCATATGTCCCTGGAACAGCAGCTGCTAGATGCAGTGCTGTGCGGGCAGCTTGAGGTGGCAGCGGCGCTGGCTTGGGCCCTTGGGGACGACAGCAGCGCGCCTCCGCCCCTCGAGCTGCGTCTGGGAAGCCCCTGGAAATCTCCAAATGCGCCGCGGCCGGTGCTGCGCCCCGCCGACTTCAGAGTGCATGTGTTGAACCATGTGAGGGAGCAGGCGGAGCTCGTGCTGGCGGCGGCGGAGCAGGAGACTGCTGGAGGGGGTGCCAGCGAGGCGGGCAGCCAACCCCCACGCCTTCTGCGCAGGGGCTGAGCGGCGGGGCCCCGCTGGAAGCTGTGCGCGGGCGCCTGTGCTCCGCAACGGCGGCGGCGGCTGCGGCGGTGGCGGCGTGCAGCCATTTCCACGCCAACCGCAGCTGCCAGCTGCCCAGCCGCAGCAGCAGCGGCAGCAAGAGCGGGAAGCCTTGCACTCGCCTTTGCAGCAGCAGCAGCAGCAGCAGCAGCCTGGGGCAGTGAACGACCAGAACTTCCCCACCCTGGCGGCCGCTGCTGGCAGCGGCGGCGGCAGGCGGCGGGGCGGGGCGGGGCGGACGAGCCCCGTGAAACAGACGCAGCAGCTGCGGCCGCAGCAGGTGATGCTGTGACTGAATCTGACGCCCGCAAGCCCCGCTTGTGCCGTGTGCTGCAATCCTGGCCGCCAGATGGAGAGCCGAGGTTCTATTGTGTCCGCCCTCGACGCGTTTTTCGGCTGTGGGTGCGTGCAGGGAGGGACACCAAGCGGCGCACCATTGCGCCTGCCAGGGTGGCCCAGCTGGATGTGGACCCAGCCTTCCTGCCGGCTGCTCAGCCGCCTCCAGTGGCTCCGACCCAGCAGGCACAGCAGGCGCAGCAGCAGGGCACGGCAGCAGCGGCGACGCCGCAGCGGGCGGCGGGGCCGGCAGGCGGGGGCGCCTCCGCGGCGGCCGCCCTGCCTATGTCGCCGCCCCCATCGCCGTTCGCCTGCCCGCGCCTGGGGCGGCGGCTGTGGCCGCCAGCCTGCTCCAAAGGAACGGCGGCAGGGGGAGGGCGCCTGCGGTGCGCCGGGCTCTCCCGGCGGCGAGGGGGACACCTAAGCGAATCACCCCAGTGAGACTGGCGCAGCCCGCGGAGGTGCAGCCCGACTTCCTGGCTGCCGCCACGTCAGCGACGTCGCCACGCTCCGCACGGCGCGACATGCTGGCGGCGCCGGAAGTGCAGCAGGCGCGGTCCCGCCCGGGAGCCGGCTGGGCACGCCGCTCGCCGCCGCCGCGCTCGCCGCCCCGCCCGGTGCCTTTGCACGCAAGCCGGCAGCTGATGCGGGCAGCAGCGGCGGCAGCGGCAGCGGCGGCGGCGACGGCTGCGGCAGCGGCGGTCCGGGCAGCAGCAGCCGCAGCCCGTTGCTGTGGCCCGCTGAAGACCTGAGGGTGTGCCAGCAGCTGTCCTTCGACGTGCCGTCGCCAGCCAAACCACCCAGCGGCTTAGGAGCAGCAGCAGCGTTGGGTCCTACGGCAGCGGTAGCAGCAGCAGCAGCAGCAGCCGGAGATGGCGGCAAGGGCGGCGACCAGGCGGGAAACGGGGCTGGAGTGGCGGCGGCCGCCCATGCGGGTCCGGCGCCGCCGCTGGATGAGCTGGCAGGTCTCAGCCTGGGGCCTGGTGCGGCCAGCGCTGCAGGCGGCGCTGCTGCCGACCGCCAGCAGCGCTTGCTGGCCGCCGCAGCGCGCCGCATGGGGGCTCCGCCGCTGCCGACGGCTTCGACGCGCCTGGCAGCAGCACGGGCGCCCTGCCGCTGTCTGCCACCCGGCCGCTGCTGCTGGGGACGCGAGAGGCTGCTGGGCGGCCTCTGCAGACGACGCAGCCCGACAGCTGTCCGCGCGGTGGCGCTGTTCACGGGCAGGAGGGCGGCGTGGCGCAGCAGGAGCAGCAGGCGCAGCAGGTGCAGCAGGCGCAGCAGGCGCAGCAGGTGCAGCAGGCAGCGGAGGGCCCCACCGAGGGGCCGCAGCTGTGCCAGCAGGGCCGCCGGCTGGCGCAGCTCCACGCCGGCCTTCTGCGCTGCAGCAGCGCCGTCAGCCTGGCGGGTGCGCCCTACCTGCTCGGCGGCGGCTCGTGCTGGCGCGGCCTGCGTGCCGCGTGCTGCGGGGCCTTTCCTCCGGCCCAGCTGCAGTCCTCTCGTCCTTTTGTTGCTGCCTGCATGTATGTACCTCCCTCAACACTGCACACCATCTTACCCCCCGTCCCCCCTCCTCCCCCGTCCCTCCTTGGTACCGCAGCCGAGCTGGACCTCCTGCTGAACCTGGTGGCGGTACCTGCAGCGGTACGCATCGATCCCGCGCTCGCCCCGTGCACGGTGCTGCGCTGCGGCGGCCTGGCCCAGCGGTACGCCTGCTGCGTGCTGCAGTCGGCGGGTGAGCGGCGGCAGGGCGGTGCTCGCACCGCTTTGTACGGTTGGGTCCCCCATTGGCTGTGTGCCTGGGGCCAGACAGGGAGGCTGACCCTGAGGCGCCAGACCACCAAAGCCTTCCGAGTTGCCTAAGTTTTTTATGCCTCACGGCCCCTCGCTGCATCAAACCCGAGCTTTACACGCAGCGCAGCGCAGCCCCGTTCCGCTCTCCGTTCTTCTTCCTTCACACACCCACACCACCACACACCCACCACAAACCCTCGCACACACTCTCTGCAGGCAGGCTGTGGCCTGAAACAGCCACCAACACCTAAGAGTCCCCCCTCACATCAGGCCACCCCCACCTTCCCGCCCACAAACCTCAGACCCCCACCCACCCACCCACCCACCCACGCATGCAGGAGCCCTGGTGCGCGGGCTGGCGCCGCCGCTGCTGCGGGACCTAGCGGCTCTGCCGCTGCTGCGGGACACCTTCCCGGAGCTGCATGCATCGCTGGCTGCTGCGCTGGCGCACGCGACGGCCACGCAGGCGTGTTGTGGTTCTGGCTTTCGATTGCCGGGGCACAGTCGTTCTGCTGCGTTTTGTGTCATTTGCTTCCCATCCGTTCATTTTCTTGCGCAGCGCTTCTTCTCAACTTCACCGTGCGCCCAGCTACCGTGCAGGTGCACACGGAGAAGGCGTACCGCTCCGTTCGTACCGCCGGCGGCTTCCTCAGCCTGCACGGCCTGCCCGCGCTGACCAGCGACGGCCGGCGCACGCGCAGCCAGGTGGGCACGGTGGATGGAGCGCTTTGCTCGCTGCATTGCCTGGGTGTCTCTTGGTGAAGCCTGGCCTCACCTGGGGCTGGGTGCTCTTGCTCTGGAAGATGGGCGGGCACCCGACCTCCAGGTCACGGCCTCCTGCCCTTTGCCAGCTGGTTGGCAGGGCAAGAGGGTGTTGGGCAAGATGCCCTCCGCGCTCCCAACCCCAGCCTGCTACACGCAGCCGTCCAGCCCTGTGGGCCCTCCCTGATCCCCCTGAGCATCCCAAGCCTGGGCCACCCAAGATTCCGCCGCCTGCGCTGCGCAGGAGGAGCAACGGCGGATCAGCAACCGCGAGAGCTGCCGGGACGAGTGGTTTGGGCTGATGCGGGAGGCGGCGGCACAGGTGCGCGGCGGCTTCCTGGCAGCTGCCAAAAGGCCAGCGGGCCGTAGTCTGCAGGCTGCTGCGTCGGCGGGCCGCAGCCGCTTGCGCTGGCTGGGGCGTTAGTTTGCAGCCGGTGGTCGGCGCCGCCTGCTGACCAAGCCTCTGTTCCCGCACGGAAAGCAGCTGAGCAAGCGCTGGCTGCTGAGCCTGAGGGGGACACCCCCACCGCTTTTGGCCCGTCCACCCCTTCAACCTCCCTTTTCTCTGGCCCCGCCCCACCGCAGACTCACAGCTTTGCGCCTCGGGCGGCTGCCGGCGCCGGCGCCCGGCGACCTCGCCTCGGACAGCGGGCGCAGCGTGACCACAGCAGGCGCGGCAGGCGCCGCCGCCGCAGGAGACGAGGCTGCGCTGCTGGCCCGCATGCAGGCGGCGGCCGGGAGCTGCTGCGCCGCCTGCGCCCGACAACTACGGCCCCTTTGCGGAGCTGCTGGCCGCCGCAGTGCTGCAGGCGAGTGGCAGCAGCGCAAGTGGCCGCAGCACCAGTGGCAGCAGCGTTTGTTGCCCCGCCCGCCCCGCCCCCAGCTTTGGTGTTCGATGCGCCTTATTCCCTTTACGCTTCTGCGCATCTGTCTGCACGCGCTGTTCCTTTCCAAGTTGTGGCGGTGTGGTGTGCAGAAGCTCGTGCATTGGCTCGCTCACTCGCTTGGGCCATGCGCTGCTGCCGCTTTGCCTAGCTGCACCCCTCTAGCTTGTAGGCAGCTGTAGATCGCAGCTGCCTCCCTTGCTGTGAAACGGAACACCTCGGGGCTCCCAAACCCATTCCCTTCCGCTGTTTACCTTACTGCTGCTGTGGACCCTACTGCAACCCCCACCGCAACCCTCCCCTCGTGCTCTGCAGGCGGCAGCCACGGGCGAGGCGCTGCTCGATGAGGAGCTCTCCAGCCTGGCCGTGAAGAACGTGCCCCGCTTCGCCTCCCTCAACCGACGCCTGGCCGCCGCCCCGCCGCGGGCCCCAGCCGCGGCGGCGCGCGCGCCGCGCGGCGCACCCGCCAGCCACCGCGGCGGGCTTTGGGGGCTTTGCCCGCTCCGGCCGCGGCGGCGGCGGCGGCGGGCGGGCGGGGCAGCGGCGGCGGGGCCGCTGCTGCCGGTGCCGAGGAGCTGGTTGCAGAGTCGCTGCGCCTGGTGGCCGAGTTCCCTTCCCCCAGCGCCTCCACATCCTGTTTCTGGAGGCGGCAGACAGCCACCGCCTGAACGCCCACCTGGCCAGGCAGGTTGACTGGCTGTGCTTAGTTCCAGCCTTGATGTTCGCAGCCTGGCAGTGAAAGCGCACTGCTGTGTTGCGTGCTCCCAACTCGTGCGGAAGCTGTGATGGTGCTTGCGCGTGTCTGTCGGGTGTCTTGCCAGGCGTGGAGGCCGGCAGCCGGCAGCCGTAGCGTGGGCTGCTGCAAGCAGCTGGAAGGCTCCGCCCGCCTCGACTGCTCTTCCTTTCTTTTCTCGCTTTCTTTCCTGCGCAGGTGCATGACCGCCAAGCTTCGGGCACTGGCTGCGGAGGAGCACAACGGGGCAGGACTGAGGTGCGCGTGCTGCTTGTTCTAAGGTTCATGTCATCATCCAGAGGGTCAGCCCGGGTGCACGAAGTGTCTGCGTGTGTGGCGGTGGTGTTTCTCAATCAAGGGCGGGGGTGACAGGGGGGAAGCAGGGCGGAAGTGTGTGTGTGTGTGTGTTGGTGAGGTGTGTGTGTGGGGGGCTCTGAAGGGACGGCAAGGGCGGGCGGAGGGCTTGGCAGACCGCTCGCTGAGCCCGCCAAGCCGTCCCCCCGCAGCGAGCGCGTGGCGGCGATGAACACGCTGGCCCTCTTCCTCAGCTACCTCGCCTTCACAAGAGCCGGCCACTCTAGCGCGTGCCACGCCGCTCCTGCCGGCGTGGAAGACGGCGGGATGGCGGCAGCAGCAGCGACGCGCCTTCCCAGGGCGGCCACCCGCCGCTGGATGTCGCCGCGGCGTTGACGGCGGCGGCCTCCGCCCCGAGGGCGCCCGCCTGGCCTGCACACTGCCGTGGGTGCTGCGGTACCTGTGGTTCCTGCAGTACGATGGGCAGGCGGTACGAGCACCGTACTTCAGGCAAGCGGCAGCAAGGCGCCTTTTGTAAATTGCCGGGTGGGCTGGGGTGCCGTCAGCCCGGCTGCCCGCCCGTGCGCAGCAACAAGCCTCTGAGGGGATATGCTCCAGTCTTTAGCCAATTGCGCTCCGTGTTTCTTGTCGCAGGCGGTTGCTGCGCCGCATTGCCGCGCTGCACGCGGCGCCCCAGCTGCAGCCGGCCTCCGCCAGCTTCGGCCCAGCTGCCTTCTGCCTGCGGGCGGTCCTGGACGAATTCGCCGAGCGCATGGGACCTGAGCTGCTGGGCCCGTCGCTCGGCATCGATCTTAATGGCGGTACAGATGGCGGTACCGCCTGTCCCGCCCTGTCCAGCCTGGCGACCGTGGACGGCCTCCTGGACACCCGCTTCCTCCACCTCTGCTGCCCGGTGCTGGAGCACGGCCGCCAGCTGCTGGCAGGAAGGAGCAGCAGCTCTGCCGGTGTGCAGCACGCCCAGGCCGCGCAGCGCGCGAGGCGGCCGAAGAAAATCCGGCCCACTGCGCCGCGCGGCACGCTGCACGCTGCCGCCGCGGCCGCGTCTGCCGCCGCACCAGCCGGCAGGGATGGCGAGCGGGACCTGCTGCGCCTGCAGCTGCAGCGCGCCTTCCTGGAGCAGTACAGCACCGACGAGCACAAGGTGCCTCCCCACCTCCCAGCCACTCCTGCCGGCTGCCGCCGCCATGCCTCCCCCTGCACCGGCCTGGCGCCATGCCTCGGCCCCACAAGCATCTGCCCACTGCCTGTGATGCCATGGGAGCTGGCTGGGAAGGAAGCCGTACCGCTGTGTGCCCGCATCTTCTTGTCGGGCCTCCGCTCTCGCTTCGCTGTTCATGCCCTCCCCTGTGGTACACCGCCCCCTTGTACCGTCCCTCTGTACCGCAGTTCAAGCTGCGGGACGTGGTGGACTACGTGGCGGACGTGCTGGCGCACAACGCCGCCAGCTCAGCGGCCGCCGCCCGCCTGGCGCCCGCCGCCGACGCCATCGCCGCGCGGCTCAAGGGTGCGCGCTGCTACTTTTGATCCCCTGCTTTGAAAGGCAGCAGCAGTCTGGCAAATGTCAGTTTATAAGAATTGTAGAGTGCTGTGGGATTAAGTGCAGCCTTGCCAGTCAGGCAGCTGACATACCACGCCCTGCCGCGAGCCCTCAACCTTCTTCGTGGCTGCAGAGGAAGCTGCGGCGCTGCTGGCCGACGCGTCAAACCTGCGGCAGGGGCCCGGCGCGGCAGCGGGCCTCCCGCACCAGCAGGCACAGCAGGTACAGCACCAGGCGCCGCAGCAGGCACAGCAGGCACGGCAGCAGGCACAGCATGCACAGCAGCGGCAGCAGCTGGACCCGTCCCACCGCCTCTACTTGGAGGCCCTGGCTGAGGAGCTGCTGGCGGAGCAGACCGCTGCCGCGCTGCAGCAGGCGCAGGCGCAGGCGGAGCGGGACATCAGGCGGCGGGCGGCGCAGGCGATGGCGGCGCTGCTGGACCCCGCCCTCGGCCCAGCGGTCGCGGGCACCGCGGCTGCCATCGCCGCTGAGGTGGCGACCGCCGCCGCCGAGCAGCGCTTGCGCTCCGAGGTGCCCTCCTCGCTGCGGCGGGCGGCCACGGAGCAGCTGCAGCTGGTGCTGGCCGCGGCGGCCAGGGGCGGCGGCAAGTGGTTGCAGCAGGCGCCGCCTGCGGCTGCAGCGGCAGGCACTGGCGGCGAGCCCGGTACATCTGTGTGACAATTTAGTTCCGCACTGCTTCTTAGATTCTTGTTTTACATGTGTGATTATCTGCAACAATAGTAAACTGCAGGTGGTGAACGCTGCTTTGCCACCAGCTGCTGATGTATCATGCAATGTGCGGCGTGCGTGCGGCGTCACGACGGGCAGCAGGTGACACATCGCCGCCCTCCTTCGTGCCTATTTTGCTTCAGGAACGGTACCGGTCATCACAGCAACGGTGCTTGTGTTTGGCATAACGAACAAGTCATGTGCGGCGGGGTCTGGCGTGTGTCTTTTTACTGCTTGCCTGTGCACTGTTCGGCGCTGTTCCATCCACCGCTCAAGACACCCAAGCTGCATATGATGAAATTGCGAAATGGGTCGTTGCACGGGGCGCAAAATTGGTGAGTGGAGTATCGGGCGGTTTGCTTTGTTCCAGCAGCTGTCGGGCTTTGGACTCATCGGTTTACCACCAAGATGACTGGTGTGAATGGTCGCAGCTGCGACCGCCTCCCCCGTCCTTCCCCTGGGCTGCCGCTGTACCCCGCAACAGCTAGCGCCCCTCCTGCTTGCAGAATGGCTGCCGCGTGGGGAAGGCATGTGCAACCTGCGAGCGCGGCCTGGTCGCCACCAGAAACATAAAGGAGGATGAGCTGATTGTGTCTCTGCCCTTCACGGCAACCCTGCGACTCAGGCGAGTGGCGGCCCTGCCACTGCGGGAGGCGCCCTGCTCCCCCACACGCAGCTCTGGGCACTCTCCGCCAGCCCCTCGCCTGTCACCTCGCCTGCCGCAGAGCCCCAAGCACATGCGCAGCAGCACTCTGCCGCCGCGCCGAGCCGCCGCTGCCTGCCGCTGCGCCACCGCCTGCTGTGCTGGGTGCAGGGAGTTTGAGCACAGCGCCTTTCCGGCCGAGTATGCCCGGGACCTGCTGGATGTCATGCACAACGATCCCACCCACAACGAAACCTGGGCCGCCTTCTGGGCCACCCAGCCCGGCCCAGACGGGGTGTTCACGACGGAGGTGAGGCGCTGGCGCCGATCTCGGCCGTCGATGGGCAGGCAGGCGCTGCAGCCCCACTGCGCTCTGCCTTGTTGTCATGAAAAACGCGGGGAACTCGAATGGGATGTCGTTGTCCTGCTTTCTTCCCGTAACCCGCAGGTGCACACAGACCAGCACATCGACATGCTGCAGTGTCCAGAGCTGGTGAGCCACTTGCCCCCGCAGCCCTGCCCTGGCTGCTCCTTGCGGCTGCAGCTGCCCCTTGCCGCTGCTGCTCCCCACGTGGGCCGCGCCTGGCCCAGCTGGCGCTGTGCCGCCGCGCTGTGCTGCCCCCGCAGGAGTCGCTGGCGCGTGGTCAGCGGCAGGCCACCGAAGAGATTTACGACGGCTCTTATATCCATGGTGAGGTGCCGGCGCCCCTGTCCGCTTCTGAGGGCCGCCCGTAATGCAACAGAAAGCGGGGATGCGGGAGGGGAAGGGCAGGGGGACTGCCGCGTCGGATGCGGTTGGTCCCTGTCCCAACCAGTCTTGCTGCCTCCTTCACGGAACAGACCCGCTTGCGACCTTCGCGTGCCCTGGATGCCTCCCTGGCCGCTGGCCAGCTGCTCATAGCCGCTGCTGACGTCCGCCCCGCCCCCTCCGCCGCCGCTGGCGCAGCCCCCCCACCGAGCTCAAGCCCTTTGATCAGATCGTGCACGCCAGCAGGGTGTCCCTGGATACCTTCAAGTGGGTGGCTTCCCTGGTGAGCCTTCGTCGGTGGCTCTGGCCTGACACCCTTACCTGGCTAGTGGGGGTCAAACTGCACCGGCCCCACCCACAATGCCTGTCCCTGCGCGGCTTGCATGGGTCAGCAGCCCAGACTGTTGCCGCATTCCCGCCCTCTCCATGCTTTCCTCAGCAGCAATGCTGGGACCCTGACTGCCTTTCAACCGTAAGCCACGCCAGCCCATCCACTGCGCGATCGAAGCTGTGTGCCCCTCCCGCTCCGCTCGCGGCTCGCAGATCGGCTCCCGCTACTTTGGCTTCTACCGAGACGGCTCCACCGAGCAGGTGACCTCCCACCTGCTGCCCTACGTGGATGTGATCAATCATGGGGACGACCCCAACGCCTGGCGCTCGGGTGCGCAGGGCAGGGCCCTGCCCCGGCCGGAGGCTGCGGTCGAGATGATATGGCACAGGAGCATGCTGCTTATGGCAGGGCGGGGCGGGGTGCCCTGCTCCGCTCCCGCCTACAGACGCTTGTTTCTTGATTGCTGATGCGCCTGCAGATGACGGGGACAGCGTCGTCGTCAAGGCGATCAAGCCCATTAAGAAGGGAGAGGTGGGAAACGGCTGCACTGCGGCGGGCTGCCCCCCCGACACACTCTCACAGACTCTTGCTGTGCTGTCAGTTGGCAGCCCAGCTCGCCATGCTGCACCGCCATGTCCGGTTTATCAAAGCAGAATTGCAGAGGGCCTCGCCTCCTGCTCCGGCACTTCCACTGCAGGAGATCACCTTCAGCTATCAGCCCAAGGTTGTGCACCGACCCGACATGAGTCTGTATATTTACGGTGAGAGCCTCAGTCCGGGGGAAGCAAGCCAGCCGGGGCGGCGGTTCGGGAAGCGAGGGTGGGGGCAGCCAGAAGCTGCGGCGGCCCAGGCCAGGGCCGCCATTGGCGGCCGTGGGGCCAGCCTCCGCACGCTGGCAGCCGCCAGGTGTGGCACCACGCCCCACAGCCAGCTGGCCAGCGCTGCTTGTGAGCAGGGCGCCCAATCTGCAGCACCCCACGCGAAGCCCACCGCCCTCCCGGCAGGCTTTGTCACTCCGCGGGAGCGGCCGCTGCTGGCCGCCGTGGATCTGCCGGGTTTCAGCCCTGAGGACCCCTTTGCCGCCACCGACGACGACGATTCTGCCTACGGTGGGTGCCCCATTTGTCTTTCCTTCCCTTTCCTGCCGCCTCGATTGGGTCGCTACGCCCGCTGCGTGCGCTATGCTGCGGATCGCTGCCCGCCTTGCCACCTGCTGGCCGGCTTCCCAGCCAGGCCTGCCCCCACTCTTTCCCCTCCACAGACAAGGGAGGCAAGCTCTGCACTGCGGCCGAGCTTGCGCGCCTGCGGGGGCGTCTGGCGACGGCGGAGGCCGCCGCCAGCGAGGAGGCGGACAGGGAGGCGCTGGAAGGGGGCACAGTCACGGGTGCCGCGCTGCCATATGCCTATGCCGCCAGCGCCTCCCGCAAGCTGACCCAAGGCGCAGGGTTGATCAGGCCGGTTTCACGTCAGCAACTCGGTAAAGCCTCCCGGAACGCTGGGCGAGGTGGCCCGCTGCGCTGCGCTGTGCGCTGAGCTGGCCCGCTTTCGCTGCCCTCCCCGCCTGCCCATCCCCAACACCGCAGACTGGCGGCAACGCGCCATCCTGCAGTTCCGCCTCATGCGCAAGCGCGCTGCGGCAGACAATCGAGCGAGTTGCAGAAGCGCTCGGCACAGACGGCGGTGCTGGCGCCGACGGCGGCGGCGCGCCAGTGGAAGCGGCTGCTGCTGCTGCCGCCGAGACGGATGAACATGAGCTAGATGACGAACAGGCGGCGGAGGGTGCTCAGGATGAGCTCTGAGACTGCTTGGCTGCGATCGCGGGGCAGCCCTCAACAACACGTTGCTACGCTCGGGGCCTTCCAACATGCTGTTCGCACTGATTTAATGTTAACATAATGCGTAGGTCACATTCCATCCTTTTGTTGACCCTTTTCCCGTTTTTACGACAATAACAGAAATGCGGTCGAGTCTGTCTATCCTGGATGAGCGCTCTGCCGTCGGCGGCTAACTTACAGCGTTGTGGGTTGCGGCAAAGAGGCTGCGTCTGTGATGGCATGCACATAAACAGCAGGGCTGCGGGCACCAGAGCGGCCCTCAGGGCGTGCGTTTGCCGGCATCCAGCGGGCACAGCAGCCGGCCTCATCAGGGAAGGCGTGTGGGCCGAGAGGGTGTGCAGTCTACGATGCAAAGGCCCAGCCTCGACTCCAAGGCAGCGCCTCAGCTGTGCTCCAGCTGCGAGCCGTGCTGCTGCATGCGCCGGCTGCCTCACTTGGGTTGGCCAAACAGCGGGTCGGGGCCCCAGGGGAAGTCCTTTGCTGCAGGCAGCACAGGGCCAGCGGGGGCATGGGTCAGAGAACGGCCAGCAAGCCTCCAACTCAGGCGCGGCTGGGAGGCTCAGCCAAGGTCTGTCAGCATCCTTGGCGGAGCCGCTGCGGCACATGGCATCCGCGGGGGTACAATACAGCATGTGCTCCATGTCACTATTCATTCCTCCTGGGTTGTGCCCCGCCGCAGGCTGTGGCCACCCTGCATGATGCATGCAGGCAGAAGGGCGGCAGGCGGCGGGCAGCAGGCAGCGTCTGCGGGGCCAGGACCCCACCCTTGATCAGCAGGTAGGGATAGTCGGGGGCGTGGCGGTGGTGCGCGTGCTGGTTGCTCATCGTCATGATGCCGAGGCCCAGGCAGACGGGGATGCAGCCAAAGCTAATCATGCGCCACCTAGGGACAGGGAGGAGGCGGGGACAGCGCGTCGGGCGAGCACACGAGAGAGAAGGCAAGCCGGGTGCCTAGCCCAAGAGCGGCAGGACTGGCTGTCGCGGCAGGGTGCTGCATAGAAGGACCGTGCTGCGTAATGTCTTTTGCATGCAACACAAAAGATGATGACAAAGGGCCAGCCGGCGGGACGGAGGACACGAGCCATTCCGCAACCCCCTCACTTGCTGGCCTCCTTCTCGGCGTGCTCGGCTTCCTTCTGAACCTCCGCAACGATGTTTTCGGACTTGTAGCGCACCTGCCGTGCGGCAGTGCGGCCCGCCCGCGCAACCGAGCTTCGGAGCGCACCCAGCATGGTTCTCTGGCCCCAAGCGTGCTGAACGAGCCGATGGGTCGGTCTGCAGTACGGACAGGCCATGGAGGTCTTGGGTTGCGTAGGCGGCACCGTGCTGTGACGTGCTTTGCTAGCGAGGAATGGTGTGTATGAGCCAAATCAGCCGGAGGCGAGGTCATTAAGTGCCACGCCCTCTGCCCTGCAACGCATCGTGCTTTGGAACGGCAGCAAACTATTGGGTGTTGCGGCTGATCAGAAGGTGCGTGACGGGTCTGCCTCCTGCGTTTGGAGCACTCCTTCACATTATGTTCGTCTTAAAGCTTACCTTTCCGCGGTCCAAGGCCACCTTGTTCCTTAAACACCAGGCGGAGGGGCCCCCAGTGACGGGCGCCCCCTGCCGCTGCCACTGCCCCGACGGCGCTTTTGCAGTGCAGGCCCGCCTAGCAGCAGCACGCCAACATGCTGGGCCAACTGGGCTTCACTCTGCCGCTGCTCATGTGAGGCCGCGGCCGCTACATCCAGGCCCCCGGGCAGCTCCGCACGCCTGGCATGCTGCCAGCTGCCGGCTGCTGCCCGCCAGCTGCTCGGCCCCATGCAGCCCCTGCTGAGCCCCCCTGCTGTCGTGGTTTCCCTTTATGAAGCATACTGGTGCTGGAGGTCATCACTGGCTTCCTGCTGCTGTGCCCCAAGCCGCTGAACCAGCCAGCGGTGGCGTTGGCACGGGCCTCACACACTCAGGTGAGGGGTGCTTGGTAAGCTGTCCAGGGCGGGCAGCTGCCCCTTGAAAGCTGCCAACGCAGCAGAGCCCGCAGCGCAGCGCAACCTCCCACTGGGCTCTGCAGGGCTGGGCGGCATGGCTCAAGTCCCCGGCCCCCTACCGTTCTGCCGCTGCCCTCCACTTTATCCTTTCTCGCTGGCCCCCTCTGCCTCCTTGCACCAGGTGGGATCCACCATTTTCTACACCCTGGCGGGCGTGCTGTTGCTGCTGCTGGCCTCACCCCTGTACGACGGTATCCAACTCTACTACCTGGCCAGGGACAAGAGCGATGCCGCCGCGGGCCTCGAGTCTAGGCAAGACGTTCCGTTTTTGATGTTTTATTTTCTGGGGGAGGGTATGGTGCGGGCGTTGCACAGGCGGGAAGAGAGCCTGCTGTTGCGGGCCTTCCCTTCTGCCAAATGCTTCCTGCTCAGCCCTCCTTTCCTGCTGCTGCGTACTCATCATGCAGCCCTGCGCGTGGCTCACCCGCCAACTGCCCCACTCTTTCCGCCGCCATTGCTGCAGCGAGCACGAGGCGCGCACGCTGCTCTCCTTCCTGCTCACCTCCACCACCGTCGCCCTTATGTTCTTCTTGCGCAAGCTCGGCGCCGTGGTGGGCCTCTGCGATCGCATGGCGGTCAGCGAGGCCGCGCTGCTGAAGCAGGTGCGCGGAGAGAGCGCCGGGCTGGGCTCCCCTCCCTTGCCGCTCCCTCCCAGACCCTCGCCTGCCCTCAAGCGAGCAGGCGGCGCCGTTGCAGCGGGCAGCCACCCCGTCAGCGCCAGCTGCTGCAAAAATCATCGGCGTGCCAGGCTGGGGCTTCGGGCGAGGCTCCTTGCTTACCGTTTGTTTTTACAACATATACCCTGCTGGGTGTGTGTGTGTTTCGTGTGATCGTACAGGAGAGGTGTGTATCCTCCTTTTTTTCTTTTTGACCGCAGGTGAAGGGCCTGCAGTCGGAGTACACCCGCATGGCAGACACCTCCGCCGCAGCTGCCAGCGGCGCTGCGGCGCCCTCCGCCGAGGCCGGGGCCGGCACGCAGGACACCGCCGAGGCGGCGGAGCTGCGGCGAGTGGTGGCTGACCTGGAGCGCACCACTGGCGAGCTGGAAGTGAGCAGCTACCTTCTCTTGCTGCTGCTCTTGTGTGTCTTGTCGAGGCTGGGGCATTGCAGTTGTTGTACGCAGCACTTGGAGGAGGATGGCTCCCATCTTGGCGTGGGGCCGGGAGTTGGGGGACGGCTGCTGCCCACGCGGCCTTGCCGCCTGCGTCAACGCCCATCACCGGCTGCTTTGTCCCCGGCTGCCGCAGGTGAGGCTGGAGAAGGCGGTGAAGGCACAGCAGCAGGCGGAGAGCAACTTGGCGGCGCTGAAGACGCAGAGCAGGGGGCTGGAGAACGAGTACGACAGGCGAGCTGGCGGGCAGCTTCCGACTGGTTTCTGCTTGTTATGCTCGTTGTAGCTTCATCCCAGTTGTGTGTGGATGGTTCGTGGGAGGTGGGGGCACAAGTGCCAACAGGGAGGGCATGGGATCACAGGCAGCACTGAGCAGTAGCGGCCGTATTTTTGCTTGTTGGTGTTGGCAATGGGAGCCTGAGTTGAGGCCGCCCCTGCTTCCTTTCATTTCCAGTGGCGTGCAACTCCCTGATCACCCCCACCCCCAATGCCGCCCTGCAGGCTGCTGGCTGAACACGACGAGCTGCGGCGGCAGCTGCAGCGCGCGGGGCTGGCGACCGGCGGCGCCGTCGACGGCCGATTCGCGAAGAAGGACTCGTGAAAGCGCAACCGCACCATTGTGTCAGCCATGCCCGCAGGCTCTAGGCGCCCGTTCTGCACAGCTCCACTCACCCACAGCTGCATGCACTGCCCCGCGGTCCGCACAGCGGGCATCTTCTGGAGGCAGCTCCTTGGCTCGTCTGATCGCTTCGGCGCGTCACCCTGCACCCGCTGATTTGTTGCGCCTCCTTTGCGAACCTCTCAACTTGCCCAGGGATCGTGTTATGACCGCCCTGTACACCAAGACTACATGTACAGTGAGGCTGCAGCAATACAGGTATGTTGTCAGATGCTGCGAACACCCTTGGAAAGCATGGCAATGTCAGGCACGCATGGCAGTGCCAGGCACGAAGGCCCGCATGTAGTAAGGGAGGATGGTTAAAGCTGCTGGACGGGGTTAGCAGAGAGAAGAAAAGTCAAACAAGGCATGTAGAGAGTAGCAGTTCAAGTCCAACAAAGCTGAAAAGAGAGATAGAGTTAGGGATATCTTGCGGACAGAGCAAATCTGCCTGAAGGAACAAAATGCCCACAAGGTACTGCAAGAGTGAAATGGGGAAGGGGCTGCCTGGCCCGCCTCTCGAGGCAGCCGCAGGCGCTGCTGCGCCGCGTAGATGGCGGCTGGCATGTACATGGCATCAGGCCCCTTTCGTCGACCTGAAGTCCAGCAGGCTGGGAATGCGCACGAGCTCTGCAGCGCAAAGGAGCGCACACGATGCCGTCTGCTTGAGACCAGCAGCGGCGAGCCAGGAAAGCGAATGTGCAGCTGCGGCTGGCGCTGGACTGATCCTTTGGAAGGAGCAGCGGACCAGGCCCCATTTGCTGGTGAGCGGCCGCGGCGCGGCCGGCAACCACACCCAGCTGCTACGGCGCCAGCTGTGGAGTGCGCACGCGCATGCAGCAGCACCGCAGGCAGCCGTGCTGTTTCTGGCTCCCCTGGTACCGCTGCCATAATCCAGTACCATGGATTCTCGTGCGGTATCCCCTCTCACCGCAGTCCCAGGATTCTATGAGCTGCAGGCGCAAGCGGGGCTGCAGCGAGGACTGCAGCGAGAGCAGGAAGCGCATGGTGGAGATGGACAGGTGCAGGCCGCGCCCGCCACAGCCACAAGGTTGACTTGCTGCAGCAGCGGAAAGGGGGGCAGGGGGCGCGTGCGGCGCGCGAGCACACGTCTGCATGTAGGCGGGCGCTGGAAAGAACGGGAATGCTGACAGTGAAGCCTCGCAGTGGCTCTCCTCCGCGCCACCCACGCAAGCCCAGGCAGGGCGGCGCTCCTGTCGCGCAGCGACGGTCATGCAGTCAGCCTGGGGGCTCAAGGCCTGGGCCATGCCTGCTAGAGCCCACCTGGAGTGTTGGGTGGCTCAGCAGCGCCGCCGACAGCTCCCGCGCCCGCTCCTCGCTCTGAGAGTCGGGCACCTCGCTCCGCAGGGGGCGGGCCAGGGTGAGCATCTGCGGGAGCGTCAGGGGTAGAAGACGAGGGGGTGGAGGGGGTTGGTAAGGGTGGGTGGGTGCCGTCCGAGGGCCAGGGGCGCGCGGGCCACGCATGCATGCAGGGGTAGGGACCGAGGATTCTGCCAGCTGCGGATTCAGGCGGGGCGCCTAGGAACATCCAAACCGAAACTAGACGGTGCTGCCCAGACCCGGGCACCACGGGTGCACGGGGAAAGCAGCAGGGCCCCGCGCGCAGCCGCCCCATGGCCAAGCGGCAGCCGCCGCTGTTCGTGGGTGGTCGCTGAAGCTGCCTGCGCAGCCTGGGCAGCCGCGCTGCGGCGCACCTGCAGCGCGGTGCACTGCTCCAGCATGGGCGCGCTCTCAAAGGCCACGTCCCAGTCCACGCACAAGTGGCGCAGCGACCGGCAGTAGGCGCCCGCCGCCAGCGAGGTTGCGGGCGTGCTGGTCACAAACTGCAAAGGGGGGGATGTGGGGGGGGGGGGGGGGTCACAGTTCGCAAATTGTGGACTGTGCTGATGCGCGCATGAGCCTTAGTTTGAAGTGTAAGTGGTGAGCCTCCGTTACAGGGTGGCTGCACATGTGTGTGTGTGTGTGTGTGTGTTTTGAGAGGGGTGCCCCTTCGCGGGCGCCTCTTGCGCCTGCGGCGCGGCTGCAAAACCCCACCCGCGGCGCTCACCAGTCGTTCCAAGCGGGGCATGCGCCGCACAGCTTCCGGCAGCTGCACATTGCACTGGCTGACCACCAAGACCTACATGCCCGGGGGAAGGGGGCGCACCGGCGCTCAGCCTGAAGCTCAACACACACGGGTACTGGATGAACGGCGGCGCTTGCGGCGGGTGGACGGCAGAACACACAGCAGAGGGGATTGCAGACGAGCCCGCCGCAGAGTGGCGACACCCACCGACCCTTTGGGTCCCACCGCACATCACGCATGCTGATCACGCATGGTAGATCCCAGCGCGCCGGCAGCGCAGCAGCGCCCCACCTGCAGGTTGCGCAGCGGGCGCAGCGTGGCCTCCAGCCGCTCCCCCTGCTGCTCCTGCGCGTCCGGCCCCTCCAGGTTGCCTCCCATGTGCAGAATGCGCAGCCGCCGCAGCGCAGACACCTCTCGGGGCACCTGCACAGGGCGATGCTGGCTCAGAGTCTAGAGGATAGGCACAAGCGTGCTCAAGTAAGCATGAGAGCTCGGCAAACACTGATGGGAGGGTGGGTCAGTGCACAGGGGGCAGCCCCAGGTGGAAGGAGGTGCGAAAGAAAGGAGTGCTGCAGTCCCTCCGCCGCCCCGCTCGCCTCCGTCATGCGGCAGTTGGCCAGCTTGAGGCACTCCAGCCCCGTCAGCTGCGACAGCGTCGCCGTTTCGTCGCCCTCCTCGTAAACAAACGAGTTCTGGGAGAGGTCCAGGCTGCGCAGCTGCAGGCAGGAG